>JAMXBD010000189.1:749508-1499016 GCA_024138025.1 Combretum micranthum | reverse complement strand
TGAAAAAGTATTATTCTAATCATATGTGAAGGGATGTCGTTAGAAAGAAGTATGGAAGGAGGAACAAAAAAACTTGGATTCTTATAGTGGATATAGCAATTAACAGAAGATCAAATATGGTACTCTTGATTGATTAGGTATGTCGTTTAATCTTCTAAAGAGACACTTCGAAAGATTGATGGTGTTCAAGAAAACTTACCAATACTTTGAATATTGCAAATGAAGAGGAAGGGGAAGCTCTTGTTTATAGAATTAGACTCCTAATCTCAGCTAATAGATAAGTTGAGATAGATGAACTGATGACTCTAATAGTTGAGATAGATGGATTAGATGAGTTGTTGCTAAGAAATTTTTTTATTGGTTTGAATGATCGATGGCCTAGTTTGGAGCCTCTTTTTCTTATATAAGTCATGAACTCTAGGCTTAGATTTAGTTGTGGCATAGGATTTCATAAACTTAAAATGAAAGAAGTCCATTTCTTTATTAACAAGTTCACTTATTTTATAATAAGCCTAAAAATCCTACACACTTCACTTTCTCATTCTTTGTAAGACTCTAACTATGGCTCTCTTTTGATATAGGCACTAAGATGGTTTGGTTCCCCTTTACCCCTACGCGATCGACTCTATATTCTTTATTAATCTGATACTCTCTATTGACTTAAATGTTGGAGTGTTTGCATTGAAGGCACCTCTAGCACCACTCAGCTCATGTTTGTTACTTGTGTAGACTGCTCACAACACCACACAAAGGAAGGTCTGTAAGGTCGATGCAAAACTAGTAGAGACAAGAATCATAGACCAACATTATAAAAACTACAAGTCTTAGAAAATTATATGATCTAATATACATAATTGATAATAACATTGTAGTTTAATGGCATTACCACACGACTCTCAAAGTCGGATATTTTGGGTTCAAATCCCTCCTCTTCTATAGTAATGCCCCAAAAAAAGAAAATATATACGTAATTCTACTTCTCTAAAGTTTATTATTATTTTTCTTCGAGTCTTATAAATTTACATAATCTGATACAAAACCGTACACTCCAATTAGATAAGTTAATTACTTCGTTATCTTTGTGTCTTAGAATATTACATATTCTAAAATTTAAAATCAAACATGGGAAGAAAATTGCCATCATGGGAATGTTCTTTTGAGAAGGCATGTACTTATACCTACTCAAATTCTTTTATTTTTTTTTTCCCATTCTAGTACAGTATCTATTAATAGCGGATGGCTATCCAAATACACTAAATGGATAGAGGGAAAAAATTTAAAAGGCTTTAAGACATGAAAAATCAAAGAACAAATCGACCTTTGCATACAACAGAACTACTTTCAACTCTTCTATGAACCTACTAAAAAGGATAAAATATATATTATGAAGAAATCTACCATAATTAAATATGCTGGAGAGACATATCTTTTTAAATATGAAAAATTTCTAACCATTAAGCATGCCTTTGTATTATGTCTATTAGAACCATCCTTGAGATAATCCATTAATGGCAATTAAATTAAATGTCAAGTTTCAAAATAACCATAAGGCACACATGTGAATCACATGACACATATGACTAATATGCTTCGGTATTTAAGACACCCAAGCATAAACACTTTATGCTCTTATTTTCTTTTCAATGTGGACTACTACTCTTTGTTACAATACAGATCAACACTATCACGCTTAGAAAAATTTTACACATCTAATTAACATCCTCATCTATCGCTTGTTTACCAAAAAAACGTTATGGACAACTAACGACAACTGATTGTAAAGGACAAGATTGGTCTCATCCAGCCAGCATATGGGACTATAAAAAGATTCACTTTAAAATAAAAAAGATGAAGCTTTGATGCCTTAATGTAGGAACTATTATCAATCTGACATAGGGTTTAAGCACATCTTATGTGGCAAATAGTTTTTAAGTTAGGGTTTGATTTCGAACATGCTTATATTTGGTGCTTGATTGTGTTCATATGATTAAGATTTTTATGGGAATGGCAAGTTGACTAAGATTGCTCCATTTGATCCATGGGCACCTTGTTTTGGGTTCTTTGGGTTTAGTGATTCGGAATCATTGCCATTAATTTGAGGATTGTGCTTGCAATTAGACCTAGGATTTTGTAAGGTTGTGTTCCATGAAATGATTCCCATGGGTTTGTGTGTTTGTTGCACTGGTTTGTATTTTTTATCCATCTAGTTTATGGTTATGGAGCATCACATACATTCCACGTGATCTTCATGGTGAGCTTATAATATTATGATCAAGTGAAATCGAAATCGAAGTATGTAGAGTGAAAAGAAGAATAATATAGACATGCAAGTAGATTATTATTATTATTATTATTACCACCACCATCATCCCATAGGATAATTCTGTAGCTAATCAAAGTTTAGAGCAACTATGATGCGTTCATTATGATAGAGAACTAGTTATTATCACTTTTTCTTTGGGTTATTTATTTACTTTTTTTTAATCATTTCATTGATTTTGCTGTTGAAATTTGTAAAAGTAACCTCTAAAAAACAACTATAAATAATAGGATGATGAAGTAACTCTACGTTTCGATCTAAGGAAGCAATCGGGAGGAGAATTTATGGAGAAATTTTTACTTTTTCATTTTTGGAAAAGTAAAGGAAAGGAGAATGAGTGAACTTAGGGCAAAAGTTTACCGTAGACCTTAAAGAAAATTGGAAGTTTAAAAAAAAAAAAAGGAAATTAATGTCTTATTAAAAAAAAAAGGAAATCAATGTTTTATCCTTAATTATAATTCTTAATTACAGGGACCACATACTATTTTAATAAAAATAAAAGAGAAATCACATTACCGACTTTTTCGTCTTCTTTTCTATTTTCTTTTCCTTCAAAATTATTAATAATTTTTATTTTATTTTATTTTCTTTCCCTTCTTATCTTTTATCCCCACTTTTTCTTTTTAAAGAACTACAAATGGCAAACAATAGCTCGTTGTAATTTGTAAAGTGAGGGGCAGTAGATTTATGGGGGACAAAATGATGTAACCACGAACCGAATCAAAATTTCAATTTTATTTTCAATACTTTGACTTACGGTTTTGTATAATTTATGAGAATGAAATTAGATTAGTTGTAATCCCTGGATTTTTATGTAAATTAAAATCTTGGTAATTGTTAAATTGGATAATAAGACTGTGAGAAAGTTTCAAAAAAGATTCCTAAAAATCACTCCTAATTTTTTTGTTGTGAACTTAAATATCGATAATTATCAATATAATTCATAGAAGATGTATTTAAATTTAAATAAAATATAAGACTAATATTAAAGAAACTTTACGAGATATAAGTAGAATCGTATAGTTGATATATAAACTAAGAAACATGAGTGATTAGCATGATAATAAACTAGGTCCTAAGAAATAATTTGAAAAGAATGACCAAAGCATAAACTTTAATTTACAAATTTCAAAATAATTCTCAGGTCTAAAATCTATTGAGGACCCTAAATTGTTATGTATCATAATAAGGATATATATAATAAAGAATATAGTCGTATTAATAATAATAGCCGTGTATGCATGCTATTGAACTTAAATATAACTTCTACTTTATTATGATTATCAACACAAATTGCTTTATTATTGTTTATAATAAAATAACTACCGTTGTTTTGTCACACATATAATATGATGCTATAATATTTTTATAATATATGACTTACTACACTTGTAATAAGTAAACAATATTAATTAATAAGATCATAATTATTAATTACTAATATTATCTATATCTATATTATTAAAGCCAAAAGGTTTCTTTTGGTGTTTATAGTGCAAATATAATTTTTAATTTAGGATTTTACAAAATTGACCCGACCCGACCGTTTAGAAGTTACATGCCTCCTCCAACATGTTCTGCAACTGCTACGTTTATTGCCATGTAGTGCTCATAATGCTACTTGACAGGGTCACTTTATGTGCAGTACTTTTACTGGTATTTCATAAGGTCATTATATTAACGATACAAAAATTTAGTAAATCATATTATATAAAACACATAATATATATATATATATATATATATATTCCATTTCATGCATTACAATGTGACAGTTTGTTACTCATACCTTTTTTATAAAACCAAGTATTCATAAAATAAAAAATCTAGTAATTTATTTTATTTATTTAATGTCCTTTGTTGGCACCCGTATAATGGGCATAACATCCACTAGTGTTATTATAGTTATAAATTATAATATTGTGATTACATTATCGCTAATATCATTATATTAATAAACTATCATGATAGTACCATTATAATTTTAACAATTATGGTGATAATAAATACTATTAAAGAATGTATAATAATCTTATACTATAACATATAATCTAATAAGACACTTTTATAATGATTGTAATATTGTAATTATAGTCATGATAAGATCATATTTTACACAACATTTAACAAGCTATTAGTGATTAATTTGTGTTGAATTTCATAAAAATTGCTAGAATTGGTACTTGGATTGTTTAGGTTTAGTTTCAGGTGTAAAGTTAACAAGGGAAAGCATAACAAGACAATTTGAATTGAATTGAAGAATCTCAAGGGATATGTCGGCTTTTTTGGATTATACGTCGCCAGCGTACGGCCGGCTTAGAGGATGAATAGAATGTTAAAATTTAACACTGCCTCTACACTATCGGCGTTCAACCCAGCCTTGACATGGAATAGATTCAATAATTCAAAGGCCGGTAAATCTAATCCTATATGCCGCCATCCTTGAGCAAGATCAGAAACTAAGAATCAAGCATTGGCTCAACACTGCCAGTGTAGAAGAATTCAAAGCCAGCTTCTGCAGTTTGATCCAATGCCGGCTTTCTGGGAATCAAAGCCGCCGGTGTTGAGATGGCTTAGAGTGTCCACAAAATTGAATTTTTGAAGCTTGTCACTTGCACAGCTAGCCTTGCATTAAATCTAGCAAGCGTTTGAAGTTTCATTTGTACACCAACATTTCAAACCCTATGCTACCGACATTGAAGCAGCGTAAGTCATCCACAGAATTCAAACCGCTAACGCCGAAGCCAAAGTTGCCAATGTACAAGTGTTTTAGCAATGTACACCGCCTGTGAGCCGCCGATGTAGAAATTGTAACTACCGACGTACGTTTTGTAACTGCAAAAATTAGATAAAACGCCTGAATATTTTGCTTATATTCTAAGGCTTCCTTATTAGAGAGGCATTCGAAAATCATTAAAAAAGAGAGAAAAGAGAGTTTCACAAATGTTTGAGTTTGTTTTTCCCTTAGGGCACTAAAACCCTAAGGTTTTAGCAACTTAGAGGCGATTAAGGTTTAGCTACAATCAAGCAGTGCCCACATTTGTGGGATTATGGATTTGGAGACTCCAGTTTATAGAAAGAAACCATTTTTAAGGTGTTTTCAATCTTTGTTTTATCATTTTTATTGCTTAATTGTATATTGAGATGTTGTTCTTCAATGATCATTATGAACATGTATGAATGGATTTGATGGAATGATATATGAATCATATTGATATTGAAATTGATTAATTGGGAATTTAATTATTTTTACTTGTAAACTATTTAATTTGTGCCTAATCAACATAGATTAGATGGATAGGTTAGAGATACCTGGGAGGGATTCAATGATCCACACAAGTAAAACTTAGGTTTTTGAATAAGATTTATCATAAGGATATCCAAGCCTGTGATGAGACTTAAGATTTCATTGATCTTTATGCTGTTAGGATTGCAAATTTAGGTCACTTGGTAGTGCTTATTTTGTAGTTTTAACTAAAATAGTAATTTTGGTAAGAGCAAATTGCTATTAAACTGTTAATCATAGATAAAATACCTTGGTAGGACAATTTATGCTATGAAAGATTTTGCTACTCTGAGAAGTGAGCAATTCTTAGTGAATTTAATTAAATCTCAAGTAATCAATTATATTTATCAATTTGAGCATGAATCATTTCAAATGAGAATATAAATGTATTGTTCATATATTATTTGCATCTCCTAAACCTATATCTCTCGTTGTTGTTGCTAGAACATACGGTTTTAGTTCTTCACAATCATTTGTAATCAATTTTAGTTAAATTATCATAGATTAATCAAAAGTCCGAACTTTCAATTGCTTAAATTAGGGTAAAATTCAGTTTTTAGTAATTAGCCATTAGCTCTCCATGGACACGACCTGGACTTTCCAAAAAACACTGCATTACACTTGATGATTTTGCTGACCGGTTAAGTATTACACCTATGTTTGAAATTGAAAATTATTAGATTATAATAGGCGTGTAACTACTGCAGTTTCAAGTCACTATAACATCTAGTATTATATAACATTTTGTATGATATGGTAATGATTATGATAACATATAATGATAAATGTAATTCTATATCTCACTATGCTATTATGATAACAATGTTGACATTATAATTACAAAACAACAACAACAATAATAACAACATCTCAATTGGATAACTATTATAGTAATAGTTATATACTATAAGATGAAATAATAATATTATTAATGATAATAATACATGTATATAAATTGATACGTGCTATCAAACTTAAGCATAACTTCTAGCATATGATAATATATAAATTATGTATAACATATATTATGGATTATAAATGTATATTTCATACAATATATATAGGTCATATTGCATTGAACGAATATGTTATAGGTGTGTGTGTGTGTGTATAATACAAAATACAAATTATACAACATATTATATAAATCTATATTGACACATAGATTATGTTAATAACATACATACACATAAATAATAAATATACATAATACGAATGTCTAACATATAGAGTACATATATAATATTTTATTGATATATAAACAATAGCAACATTTAATATTGATTATGTATTTATAATGAACTTTATATTATGTATATGAATATATATATGTGCTAGTATAAGAAGAACTGAACATTTTAATAGTCATATAAATATATATATATATAATGAAAATAAAATTCTTGCAATTCCATTGCTACATATATCCGATAAATTAGAAATAATTAATAAAGTGACCTTAAAACCTGAAAATTTTGGCTGTCAAATTGTAATTTCTTCTCCACCGATAGTAACAATAACAACAACAACAAAAAAAATAATAAAAAAATAATAATAATAATGCACGCCCGTTCCTACTTCTAGTTCTAGCGATGCTCCTCCTTTCATTTTTCTCCTACTATTGTTGCTTTCTCCTTTTTTCCAGGTATTCCAATGGTAAATCATTCCCTAATAATAATAATAATAATAATCATCTTGTGCTATTTTGGCCATTGGATAAGATTTGACTGATAACAGAGTTATTACCCCACAAAACAAAGGAAAAAAGTACAAAGGCGGAAGACTAAACATAATAAGTGTAATTAGATTCTAAAAATGATAATGTGAAATATATTGTCTATAATGGTGAGATCTTGTTACAAAAAGGACACACCTATGTGGAAATTCATATATATATATATATATATATCTTTACTTTTACCTTTAAAATAATTAGAATCGAAATTATACGTAGCGTTAAGTTTGATGCCATATAAAATTAGCTTAACAAGCTTAGATAATGGAAATGGTAAATTAATGCAAATTGGGTATAAATTTAGAAAAAAATTTAAACCCCCGACATTATATCAATGATCGATAGGCATAATAATGGAATAGTCTACAAAATCTTGATTTAAAAACCTTTTTGAATGTTAATTATGAAACTAATATTTGACAACTTCAACCTAGAAGTAAGCTAAACAATACAAAATTAAGTTATTGCCATATGCACTATTTTGTGAAATTATTATTGATCATACGTTAATCAGACAGTAAATAATAGACATAAAATCTATGCATATATATATATAAGGAAAGAAAGCAATTGAGCAATTTGATTTTAAAAAAAATGTATATTAGTAATAATGTTTAAAAGAATTACCAGAAAATGTATGATTAGTATATTAAATTTCCTTAACAGGTTCAATAAAATACATTATATATTTATTGGTTTATATAGATGTGAACTGCTATTTCAAGAGAGTATGGTATGCAATCTCATAGTTTTGAGATATACACATGAAGTCGTTGCAGTAATAGTCTCTATTAATTGTCTATTACCATTGATTCACATAGGAATTAGGAATAAGCACACGACAAAAGGTGTGATGACATAGTCATGTGGTATCAAGTTGAATCATAATGATTTCGATACGTAATTTTTACGGTATTTATATGTTTTTGAAAAATCTTATGGCCCTGCCGTTAATTTTGATGAGACTAGTTTCATCGCCATCCAATAGCTCATATCATATCAAACCGTGATCGAAAAATTGAAATAGTTATTATTTTATTTACTATATTTATTTTAACGGTTAAATAAACAGCGAGATCATCACATCAATAGGACTATAAAAGCTTCCTATGTTTTCTCTAAAAACATGTTCTAAATGAATAAGTATCTTAAAAACAAAATTTAAATCCGTTAAATATTCATATCGATAGATAAATCCAAACATCCATTGGAAATTCATATTGATAGATAAGTCCAATTTATTGATTTGATAAAGATACAATATGAATTAAAATATAACAACAACAAATCATTAATTAATTAATTAGTAATAAATAAGTATATAATATAAAAAGACAAGTTTCGAGACATTCTGAGAAACATATTCAACTGTATTGATTCATGCATCAAATGGCCAAACTATCACCACCATTAGAATGTACTTGAGAGACCATGCGAAATTGACAATTTGCTTGTTGAAATCAAAGTTAAAACAAAAAAGCTCTACATGGTTAATATTTGACACTATAACTATAGAAAACTCCAAGCTTCAGTAGTATAAGATGCAAATTAGTTACCTATAGTTATTACTCATAGATTCTTATTGCATTCGGGTGACACTGACTCTAACTTAGGGATGCCATTCAATTACTACGACCAATAGATGTCATGGACAGGTGAGTTCTCTATAATTATTACATTGTTTTGTGTGTGTAAATTAATGTATTAAATATAAAGATAATAAACTGATATATGTGTTGGGCTTTAGGGTTGTTCGTGCTTGAATCGCTTGAGTGTGTAAAAATTTAAGATTGAAACTAAACACAATTATATTATTTGCATTAGTTATACTGATTTGAGTGTTTGTGAAAAATCAGTTGATCGCCTAAATTCGACCTTAAATTAATTAAATGGATCATGCATATCACGAATTTAGCATATTTTGAACAGCCAGTATAACGCTAAACAGATTGATCGGCATGGTTAAGTCTGTGTGTCCATTTCTACAAATGAGAAACTAATTCATTTTAGGGAAAACAGCTTTATGCGTGGAATCTTGTTGGAGGCTTGGCTTAAGGTTTTATATACTCGAGGATTGTTTTAAAACTCATTTTTGAAGAATAATTAGAATTCATTTTATTAAGCATTTTATAAAATGCATGAGGTTACATGATAACTTGGTGTTGGTGGGCTCGAATTGGGCCATGGCGACCATACACACTTCCCTAACCCGAGTCTCGGAGGGCATAAATCTGTACCATATATGATTTAGCCGATTGATCATATGTTTGCTCATGTGGTTATTGTATTGTATTTTCTTATTATTGATTGTTTGATAACCATGCTTGAAAGTGTAATATTAGAGAATTTCACTCAACTGGATGTAGCTGACTCCCCTATAATCTACTTTTGCAGGTCACTCAAAGCTGGGAATGGAATAGGATCCAAAAGTAGAGTGTATCTAATTTCAAATTTCACAAAATAAGTAGAAGATTGTAATATGATAGCTTAAACCCAATTTGAGAGATGAAATGTAAAACTGGAATCTTCTATAATAAGAGCTAGTTGATACTTGTTGACCTATGTTTACCTTATTTATCTTTTGGTAGGGTATCCGATTCTCTCCGATCCATGTGGTTTGTGAAATATCAGTATCCAAATCTATTGTCATAATAATTCAATATAATATATATATATATATAACATTGAGATAATAATTAATTAGAGTATTATAAACTCTGACTTGTAAGGCGGTCATTATATTATAGACACACGTGATATAACAAATTTAAGGCAATCTTACTAGGCCTCCAGTAGGGTCATTACATAATCGTGTCCTATTTCAATTGTTATGTTGTGTCTTCAAATAAGCTAACTTTTAGGTTTTAACCTCTAGTATTTTGAATTTTCTTTTCTTTTTTTTTAACTGATTAATTAACTTCTATGATGTAGTGTTAGTTTATGTAATTGATACTGTATTGATTTGAAGCACGAAGAATTAGAATTTTCACCTTATATTCAGATAGCATTAAGGCTAGTATATCATTGTAGTTTAAGGTAATTCAAGATAATAAAACTAGTATACAATTATAGTTTATAATGGATGAATTTCACTTTATTATAAGTTTTACATATTTATTTAGGTAAGTAATTAATTTCAACTATTATTGATTGTAATTTCATAATTGATTAGAAATATGAAATTGAATTCTCTCTATGGAGTTTTTTTTTCATTTTAAGCATAATAAAAACTGTTCAAATTATAAACCGAATTGTTTTTTTTTTCTTTTTTTTTTTGTTATTGCAAACAACTGTATAGTTAGGTTCATTTGGGGAACGAACCAAATCGAACTGCACTATGGTTACTCCTAAGTGATAGTGGAGTTGATGATGTATGAGGAATTTATGGAGGGATGATATTTGCATCATTTGCCAAATACAAACCACTAAATAATGGCCATAAAACATCGATTGTGGATTTACTTCTTTGTTAATTTTAAACTTCAACTAGATACCTTATATATAATAAAAGAGAGAAAAAAAAAAAACTCACTTTTTCCTTTTCCTCTTAACTAGGCCTACAAGTGAGTTGACATCACTCATGACCTACTTGAGTTTAACTCAATAGGAGCTCGAGTTGAACTTTTTTGCAATCGAGTTGAGCTCATGTTCGAGTTACTCAAGTAACTACTGGCTCAATTTTTAAAATGCTCGGCTCAGTGAGCTCGCAAGCTCAATTGATTTTTTTTATATATTTCAAATAAAAGTTTGTAAAACATATGCATTTCTATTTATTTTAAAGCCTATTTTCAGACTTTTGAGATTTTTTTTATTATATCCATGGCCCACATTTATTATATTCATAAAACTAACTCAACCAAAAAGTAAAAAGCCTATCCTATTTCTAAATTTCAAATCCCAAATTCTCTCGTGCAGTTGCAGTACCAAGAAGACTTACCTTATCTGCTTGTAATGTAATCATCCCATGGTTGGTTTCCAAAGGACCTTGGGCAATTCTTGCAAAGTTAATCCAGCCTGCTTTGATAAGTATTAACTTGCATACTTTCTACTAATGTTTCGCTTCTCTGTAATGGTCATCATTTCATCTTTGGTAAGGGAGCTAACTTGTCAACTGGCTCCAACTAATATGGTTATATATACGAGTTTCAAATTTGAGGAAGATATTTGTTGTATCTACCAAGAATTACTTTTTTAAACTATTGAAAGATACTTTCCAAATTTAAGTTTATTCACTTACCAAATATATTGTGATCCACTCATATAAATACCCCCAAGCACATATTGTTCCATTAAGGATGTTGATCATATATTATCTCTCTAGCTATATTTCTATTATTTTTCTCTCATATACTTGCTATTATTTTTCTTTAGCTCCTTTGCTATTATTTTTCTCTCATATAAACGTTTTTATTTGAATAAAAAATAAAATATGAAAGATTCATTTAGAGAAATAGCAAAAGATATGGAATTTTTTCCCCCTATTTTCATTAAGCTCATTGTTTGCAATAAAAAAAATGGACAGTATCATAAACGGTATCTGAATTTTGGTAAAACATGCAATTAGATACCTTAATTTTGAAATTAATCAATTTAGCATCTGAAAGAACTTGATTGATATACTATAGGTGTGCACAGAAAGGTTTTTCATGTGTTAAATTAATTATTTTTAAAATTCGGGTATATAACTACATATTGTACCAACATTTAGCTACCACTTAAAAAAGAAAAAAACCACTCAACAAGAGCACAAATGAAGAGATAATGGTTGCTGGAATTAGGAATCTATAGGTAGAGATTAAGTAAATATTATCTGTTTACATATTGTAAAACGAAAAGATGGCCCCGTGGTGGATCCCATGTCATGTCCTAACCCGTGCAAATGTCCACACACACATATATATTAATACAACTAATCTTGCTTCATAATTTATTCCCCACCACCTCTCCTACAATAATAGCAAATGGTTACTTGCACTGCCGACATTATCTTCCGTGTAAAGTTATCCACACAACCACCAAGACACAGAGAGGGAGTCGCTTTTTTGGTCGAATACATTTAATAAATTAACATAAAACATCAAGGGAAAGTAGAAGGCAAGAGGTTACATGTGATTTGTGAGAAGACAGGGACACCTGTGAGGGGAAACTTAAATAAACAAAAAAAAAAAAAAAAAAAGCTGGCATATACCCCTCCCCCGCTCTCTCTCCCCCCTCTCTCCGTCCCTCTCTCTCTTAATTAGTGAAAACGAACATGGAAGAACATGGGGAGGGAAAAGAATATAATGGACTGGGGGGAATGTAAAGTACTGTGATGAATTGGGTATTCTATTTTGAGCCAAAAGTTGTATGTTGAGGAAACTGAATAGGATCAGAGTCAAGAGACTTGTCTAGACCAGGTGAGACCAATTTTTTTCTTCACTTTCAGCTTTCATAGGCTGATATCAACTGTTTATGAAGTGAGAGAAATGGATTTTCTTTTGGCTGCATTATAACTTCTTTCTTAGGGAGGCTCTGATTGATCCTCAGATCTAGTTAAATAGTTTTCCAGAATATTGTGAATCATGGTGGATCTTCTTTTCTTTATATGGTGTTTTTTTGTGTTTTCTGTTTTTATGCTTATGTCTCATGAAAAGTTGTTTGTTGGGTTCTTTGCAACACATTGAGCTGAGTACTTACCACATTAGATTGAGGATTGATTTTGTTTGTAATGAAATGGGAAGATGAAGAACTAGATCACACTCATAGTTCCCTTGCTGCTGTAGAACAAGTTCCTTACTTGCAATAAGTGGGTAAAATCTGTGCATATGTTATGTTTGTTTGTGTTGTCTCCAGAAGGAAGAAAGTATAATTCTTAAAGCCATTCCATCACAATTCATTGATTGAAAGGACCAAAGAAGTGCTAGCAGTAGTATATTTGTTCCAATTTCCCTAAACCTTGACTTCTTTGATTTGGTGAGGATACCCAAAATGTTGGATTTAGTTGTTTCATGGTGATGATGGCATCTCTGAGTACACATTAGTCGTGGCTAGCTTAGGACTCTTACAATAGAGGTGAGCACCTCTTTTCCTATTTGTTATTCCTTCAAGTTCTCACCAATCATGTGTTGCTATACATAATGAACATTTTATTTAATATGAACCCCACTTCATGCTTTTTAAACCAATAATGGCAGAGTAGGATTAGTGGGGTGAATACCGAAGGACAATAAGTTTTCTCCTTATAAAATGTAGATCTCAGAAGTTGAAGGCGTCCAGTTTTGTCAAATTTTGGGCCATTTGCCCTTATCATCTAGTGCTTCTTCAACTGCAGATTTGGCTTATTGTACGTATGAACTCTTTTTTATCACAACAGGAATATTTACCAATGCCTTCAGCCAAATGAACTCGGAGAACATAGGTTCCTACCTATCCCAAACACACGCTAAAGAGCATCAATATGTGAACATATTGGGGATAGGAATATTTACCAATGCCTTCAGCCAAATGAACTCAGAGAACATATGTTCCTACCTATCCCAAACACATGCTAATGAGCATCAATATGTGAGCATACTGGGGATACAATAGTAATATCAATCCTTTTTTCTTCATCTTCTTCTAGTGAAAATTTTGCATCTCCATTATTAAGTAGACTATGGCTTGCACTCTACATAGTGTTAAATGAGCATGCATTGGATGAAACTTGAGGACTATGGAGGAATGAAAGATTTGAGCCACAGCATTCTGGGTCAGCTTTTATTTTCGAAAGCATTCACAGATATGAGAGTACACATTTAATATTTGCTGTCACATTAGATATTAGTTGGTTGATTCAATTAGGAAAGATTCGCATGTGCATGTTAGTTACAGTGAAGCTTTTCTAGTTCAAACTATTTGCAATACTGGTGCTAGAAAGCCATTGTTATTGGGTGATGTGGAAAATAACAAAGATATTGTTGGGAAGAATTTTGTAATTATGAATTACTATAATTGTCAATATTCTAGCTATCAATTTTGTATTTTGTAAATTTAGGAAAGTCAATTTGTAATTATAGTTTTCTAGGATTAGCTATTAGCAGTAAAGCTAGTTTTTCAAAATAGTCTTGCTGTATTTGTATAAATATGAACACAATGAATGAAATTATATATCCAAAAATTATTATTTTCAAGTTGGTATCAAAGCAATATTCGGTTTGCCTGGGTCTCTCTCTCTCTCTCTCTCTTTTTTTTTTGGCTGTGCTCTTCTTCCCTTTTTCCTCATTTCAGACCACCATATCTGATTCTATCAGTAACCCTCGGACTTTTACATCCTACCTTCAATCCTACATGTCATCACAAAAAGATGGTTGAAGACAGTCATACCTTCAAGTTTTTGGCTGGTCTAAATGTTGAGTTTGATGAAGTGAGGGGGAGAATCATTGGTAGGCAGCCTCTCCCTTCAATTGGTGAAGTATTTTCTGAAGTGATGAGAGAAGAGAGTTGGGGAAGCGTCATGCTAGGAAAAAAGGGGCTTGAAACTACTGTGGAAGGTTCGGCCATGATAAGTACTAATATGGATTCACCCCTAAACCCAGCATACCATCATCATCTTGCACAGATGGAGCATCTTCTTGCACTACTAGAATCTAATTCATCATCATCTGGTACTTCTAGTGTTTATTTGGCACATACAAGTAATGAATCCAAAGCTCTCTTGTCTTATTTAGAAATATCTGCCCATGGATAATTGATTTAGGAGCATATGATCATATGACTAACTCACATAAACTATTCCAATCCTATACACCATGTCCTGGAACAAAAGGTAAAGATTGCAAAAGGAAGAGGTTTGATACAAATTTATGAGAAGATAGAACTCCGGGTCTGTTTGGATGGTTTGTTTTTTATCTATATTTGTATTTTTTTCAAAATGATATGTGTAAATATGTTCAATTTACATTTATATTTTGTCTATATTTGATATTTTAATAAGATCTGTCAACTTTTTTTTATCTGTATCTAATTCTTTATGAATGATTTGCTAGAAAAAAAATTTGAAAAAAGTTGTTGTATCTGTAATCTGTTAACAAACAAATAGACCATGAAATTTGTTCTCCATGTTCTTAAACTCGCCTATAATCTCTTGTCTATTAGTAAATTATCCAAAGACTCTTAACTGTTGTGTTAACTCTTTTTTGTTCCTATTGTGTTTTTAAGGACAAGATCTCGGGGATGAGATTGTTAATGCTAGGATGATCAATGGCCTTTATTATTTTGAGGATAATATACCTAGTTTAAAAATTGCTTAAGGCTTTAGTAGTATTAGTTCTATGTCTGTTATTGAACAAATATTTGTTTATAGATTGGGCCATCCTAGTTTTATTTATCTAAAATGTTTGTTTCCTACTTTGTTCAAAAATATCAACTCCTTATTGTTGAAATGTGAGAGTTGTTTACTTGCTAAAGTCATCGAAATA
Organism: Combretum micranthum; assembly: GCA_024138025.1. Lineage (NCBI taxonomy): Eukaryota > Viridiplantae > Streptophyta > Magnoliopsida > Myrtales > Combretaceae > Combretum > Combretum micranthum. The sequence continues at coordinate 1,483,240 of JAMXBD010000189.1, read as the reverse complement.
TTTATATTCCAAGAGCGTATCAACACTCAAGACTTTTTTACCTTTTTCATAGCGACGTTTTACGATCTTCAAAAGTAACCACAATTTTAGGAAAAAATTAATTTGTAACCTGTATAGATGACCATACTCGTCTATGCTGGGTCTATTTGATGTGTGAAAAATCTGAAGTTGAAAACATTTTAAAAAGTTTTTTAAGTATGATTGCAAACCAATTCGAGGTTAATATAAATATTTTAAGATCAAATTATGGAACGGAGTATTATAATAAAGTTTTAGAAACCTTTTTAAAAGAAAAATAGATTTTACACCAATCTTCATGTTCGGATACTCTTTGAACAAAACGGGATAGCTGAGCAAGAAAACAAACATTTGTCAGAAGACACTTGGGCTATGATGCTTTATATGAATGTGCAAAAATATTTTGGGGGTGATGCTATTTTAACTGCATCATATTTGATCAACAGGATGTCCACTGGAGTGTTAGAGTACATCACTCCCTTGGACTGTTTAAAAAAAGTGTTTCCAAAATCTGGCATTAATTCATATTCACCTTTAAAAATTTTCGGCAGCATTGCATACGTTTATATTTCAAAAAAATTACACACTAAATTAGACCTTAGGGCATAAAAGTGCTTTTTTTTTTTTTTAGGCTATGCCCCTGACAAAAAGGGGTACAAATTTTTTAATCTCCAAACAAAATGATTTCACATAATTATGAATGCTACGTTCTTGAAAAACACAACATATTTCACCAAAAATTTAATTCAAGGGGAGAAGTTAACTGAATCAAATTTTGGGAAACAAAACCTTTATCAAATATGATTTTTAATCTTGATGAGGAAAAGACTATCCAATTTGAAAACATCGAGTCTCTTATTGGTTTATCAGATATGGAAATACTATGGATTGAGAAAAATAGATTCAATCTTAGGCCTGTGGTTTACACTAGGACAAATATTCTTGAAAGAAGTAAAATCCATTGATCATTCCAGCACATGGCCATGAGGAAGCTTCGAGAGAAGTCCATCCATAAATGTCTGGTAACTCAAATTCCAAACCCCAAATGGTGTCTCCTACTTCTATAATCCCTTAGCTTGGTCCTAAACCTGTGTCTATCATACCAGTCAAAGAGTCAGACCTTGATCTTTCAATTGCCCTTAGGAAGGGAACCCAAACCTGCACTAGATATCTCATTGCCAAATACATTTGTTATGATAACCTTTCAGACCGACATAGAGCTTTACAACAAAAATTTCAAAGCTTATAGTGCCTAGAAACATTCATGAAGCTCTAGATCAACTGAATAGAAATCAGTGGTATTTGAAGAAATGACAGCACTGAGAAAGAATGGTATTGGGAGGTAGTTGAATTACCTAAAGACAATAAGGTCGTGAGATGCAGATGGGTGTTCACAGTTAAAAGCAAGGCTGATGGGAGTGTAGAAAGATATAAGGCTAGATTAGTAGCAAAAGGCTTCACCCAAACTTATGGCATAGATTTTCAAAAAACCTTTGACCTTGTAGCAAAGATAAACTCAATTTGAGTTTTGTTATCATTAGCTGTAAACTCCAATTGGCCTTTGTTTTAGCTTGACGTAAAAAATGCTTTTCTCAATGGGGACCTAGAAGAGAAAGTTTACATGAGCCCCCTATCGGGGTTTTAGGAGAAATTCGGAGTTGGAAAAGTCTATAAATTGAAGTAGTCTTTATATGGGCTTAAGCAGTTTTCTTGAGCATGGTTTGAACGCTTTGGCAAAGCAGTGAAGAGATATGGGTTCATGCAAAACCAAGTAAATCATACTATGTTCTACAGGCACTCAAAAGAAGGTAAAGTTATTATCTTGATTGTGTATGTTGATGACATTATTATAACAAGTGATGTCAATATGGAGTTGAACAAGCTGAAAGAGAGATTAGCTAAGGAGTTTTAGATTAAAGACCTAAAAGCCTCTAAAATATTTCCTTTGAATGGAGTTTGCAAGGTCTAAAGGAGGAATTTTTGTTAGTTAGCGTAAGTATGTATTTGACTTACTTGATGAAACAGATATGCTGGGTGTAAGCCAGCAGAAACTCCAATGGAACCAAATGATAAACTACAACTTGCTAGAGCTGAAGAAGTGAAGGAGAGGGAACGGTATCAAAGACTAGTTGGAATGTTAATCTCCCTGTCACACATATGTCCAGACATTGTATTTCCTGTAAGTGTAGTTTAGTCAATTTATGCATTTACCTAGACCTAGGCATTTTGAGGTAGTTTACAGAATCCTAAGATACTTTAAAAGGTTACTAGATAAATGTTTTCTTTTCAAACCTCAAGGGCACCTTCAGGTTGAGGCCTACACTGATGCAGATTGGGTAGGAAGTGTTACTGATAGAAAATAATCCTCTGGCTATTGTACTTATATAGGAGATAACCTTATAACTTGTCGAAAGAAGAAACAAAATGTGGTTACAAGGCGTAGTGCAAAAGCAGAGTTTACAGCAGTGGCTTATGGTGCATGTGAGGTGTTGTGGATACGAAGAATACTTTAGGAGCTGAAGGTTTTAGTATCTCTACCTATGAAGATGTACAATGATGACAATGCTGCTATTTCCATCACCCACAATCCGGTTCTTCATGACCATACAAAACACATTGAAGTGGATAAACCCTTTATCAAGGAAAAGATAGAAAACGGTTTGGTATACATGACTTACGTCCCCACTAGAGATCAAGTAGCCGATTTGTTCACAAATAGGCTATCAAGAAAGCAGTTCAACTACTTAGTTAGAAAGCTAGCTATGGAAGACATCTTTAAACTAGCTTCAGGGAGAGTGTGGAAAATAACAAAGATATTGTAGGGAAGAATTTTGTAATTATGAATTGTTATAATTGTCAATATTCTAGCCGGCAATTGTGTATTTTGTAAATTTAGGAAAGTCAATTTGTATTAATGAGTCAATTTGTAATTATGGTTTTTTAGGATTAACTATTTGTAGTAAAGGTAGTTTCCCAAAATAGTTTTGTTGTATTTGTATAAATTTGTACACAATGAATGAGATTATGTATCCCAAAATTATTATTTTCAAGTGGTGATGTGAAGCAAAATACTCTTTGTAATTGTGCATTAGGGCGAATATGAGAGTGACCTCCTTGATATGACTATTCTCTTCCCAAGCTTAATTTGACTATCTGCATCGGTAGTTTTTTTAACAATTGCTTAAATGCCATGCATAGAAACTCTTATGATTGTTTTTTTATTTATGATGGCAAGATTGTTAAGTCTACAAATCTATATGGGATTGAAACATGCAAAATTCATAGAATTGTATAAAGCCCGTGAAATCATAAGCTTGTAAATTTGTTCTCCTTAACTCAGAATTCAGCAAGTGTCTATATCTTAAGGATTTTGCATCCATTTTGGCTTGGAAAAGCCTTATAAGATCATACACTTGCACAATGTACAAGTTAACATGGGATCTTAACAAGTATGTTTGGTGGTGTTATTCACTCTTCAGTTGTTTTGTCTTCTAGACAATGTGAATTCACACGATTATCAGATGCTGTCAAGGAATATTAGAGACATAAAGAAATCACTTTCCTCTTCAATTACAGAATTTGTATTATTACTATAAGTAAATCTGTATTGTTTTGGTTGTTGATACCATACTAATTGAAGGAACAATTAAATTTTTTTTCATCAATTAAAAGCTTCTGAGTCAGCTTAATTTATTGCATCTTAATGCAAATGTGTCTATAGAATGTTGTGGGTATCATTGTAAAAGAATTTGATATAGGGACTGAGTACTCTTGATTGCACTGACTAATGAAGACTGGCATCTATTGCAGGAAGTGTAAATGGAAACTTTAGCCACTAATGACACTGAGAACCAGAACTCAGAAATTTACCTCTCCTTGGGCCTGGAGGACTTGGGCAAAAAGGTTATGGGCACACCTCGTGTTCTAGCTCTCCTTTCTGCCCTTCTAGAAAGATCGGTCCAGAAGAATGAGAGGTTGTTGGAAAAGACACAAGTTAAAGATATTCTTACGGTATTTCATGGTGTAAGAGCACCCACACTAAGCATTAGACAGTATATAGATCGCATATTCAAATATTCCGCATGCAGCCCTTCCTGTTTTGTTGTGGCGCACATTTATGTGGATAGATTCCTTCGGAGCAGTGATGTCCATTTGACTTCCCTAAATGTTCATCGGCTTTTCATAACAAGTGTAATGGTAGCAGCAAAATTTTTTGATGATGCGTAAGTTTCTTGTCCTTAGAAGCTGCAATATGATATGGTTAGAAGGCGGGCATTTACACAGAACACTTTCCTCATACAGTTAATTGTCATCAAAGGTGTTTGCACTTTGAAGTTGCTTGAATTTCCATGGCTATATGCTTTGTAATTTAACTAGTGTATCATCAAGAAAAGTTAGGAAGCAGCTGTTGGGCACAATGTATTGTAGGTGCTTCTGGCTTCTCCTTCATGCTGTTTCTGCACATGTTCAAACAAACATGAGAATTTCAAACCTCATGGTGACCCACTGATCATTATGCACACAACTTCTTTATTATGGAAGTCTCCTGACTTGAAATAATGGAAAATGAAAAATGTGTGATTGTGTGCAGTTGCACAAGCCCACCGGAATTGCCTTAAAATTACATGTAAAAAGGACAGTTACTATTATTATGCATTAATTATCCTATTTTGTTTGGAATTAACAACTTTCATTTTTTCTGTTTTTCCTGCAGATTCTTTAATAACGCGTACTATGCCAGGGTAGGAGGAGTGAGTACTGGTGAGCTGAATCGGTTGGAAATGAAGTTTCTCTTTAGTCTAGATTTCCAACTTTATGTTTCTATTGAAACATTTCAGCAATACTGTTTCCTGTTGGAGAAAGAAGATGCTGAGGCACCAAAAATCGAGCGGCCAATTGAAACCTGTAGGATCAAGAAATATTGGTCCACTACAGGTGATTCCACTTGTGCTACACCGGTAGCCAGATGAAGGTGGTTCACCCTTTGAAGTGACCATCCGCAATGAGGGAATGACACTTGCTCTTCGTTATGGTCAGTACAGCAGTGATTGGTTTGTGAGAACTCAGGATGAGTATTTCTTTCTCAATTCTTTGATAAAAGTTAGTTCTTTTTTTTTTTCCTTTGCCATCCTACATTCGTTGATGGTCAATTGTAATGATGCAAGCACCCAAGAATAAAGGCTTCTAGTTAAATTCAGTGTCTTAGCACCATCAGTTGATAGTCCTGTGCATATACCATGTTCTGTGTGCTACCACCAATGTAACTGACATGGCATATGTCAAAATTGAAACCAAACATCTCACTGGCAGATTGGGCCGGTCGGGAGACTTGAGTGGCTAATGAGACTACAGGCCTGTGCTGTGTAACAACGAATGCATATGAATTAGGCTGTGTGGCAATGAATGCATAGGAATTCAAAAGTTCAAGCGCACGTTTCATGTACCATGTTGACGAATTATGATGTGAAAACTTTGTTAGTATAATGTTTGTTCTGTATGTAAGAGTGAACTTTCTGGAGTTGTGTGGTGTCGATGAGCTTCAAAACATAAAAGAGCTCTTCGGGCATGCGCATGTATATGCCCATGTATTTAGATCTTTCGGAAATTTTATGGTTTTATCATTAATGTGATTTTATGATTGGATATTTAAAAGGAAAAGAAAAAAATGGTGGAAATCAAAGAAATCAGTGACGATAGTTTCACCCATTTTGTTTTCTCACTTTTACAAAGAAAAACTATGGAAATAAAGGAAAATTAGGTAATATTATCAAAATATCCTTGAAAATAATGTTAAAAACGTTCAGTAATATTTTTGTTTATTAAGAATAAATGTTACGTTTTTTTTTTTTTATTTGAAATTTATCCGTTTATTCAATCATTCACTTGAAATATAAAAATGTTAAATTCCTACCTGCAACTTTTTGAGGTTACTAGTATCACTTAGTGGGTGGTTTATTGTAAAAATGGGGAAAGTTACATAAATTGGTAAAGTTAAGCTACTAAATATGATTAACTACTCTTCTATTAAATATTTAGATTCTCTTTATTTCCTTGTGTGTAGTTCCGCCAAACAACATTTAATAGAAAAAGAGAAAATGTTAGCAAGCTTTTGCATGAAATTTTAATTGGGCATCTAAATTTTAAAAAAGATTAATTTAATATCTTATTAAACTTTTTATGATTATTTTAATTATTTTCTTTAGCTTTTTGTTTGGTCGCTTTGTTTAGTGTCAGAGAAAACCAATTACTGCCTAACTCCTATTAAAAGATTTAAAAAAGAATTTCAAGCTATGAATAATATCATAACATTTTGAATTTGAAAAACAATATAGAACGTAAATTAAGTTGTGTGAACTAAGGCACAAAAACTAACTAAGATGGGTGGGAAAGACAGACAATCGATATGCGCGATTTTGTGTTCAAATAAATATGAATGAACCATTGATTCATGCTATTGTTATAGACAATATGAGCTACAATATAAGGGGATTGAGAGTCTTTGTGTTAACTGCGACATTATGGCTATATACATCACTGTTCTGTCCTCAAAAAGATGCCACTGACCAACATAAATCTACTGGCATGCAGAATCAAATGTCGGCCCAGTTTTTCCAATCACAGGATACAAGGCAACAGCAAGAGCAGCAACCGACATCATGCACTCAGACATCATCATTAGACAGATCAAGGCAAGGCCCATCTATGGACACCTCCCCAGCCAAACACCTGCATGATGGCCAGGTGGTCGAGGCTTCAACCCCCCCTTGGACAGCCCAATTCCTCTACATCAGAACATGCCTACGGTGAGTGGATGCTTGTTAAAACTAAAACACGTCGCAGACCAACAAACAAAAACTTCCACGACTTGTCCAATTACAACTAGATGATGCTTGAGAGAACTTACCATGGCATGATCTTTTCCTAGAATCTAAAGTCTTCCATCTTCCAAAATGGCCTTCTGATCACTGTCCCACTCTGTTGAAAACCCATTCGTACCACCAACATACTATCGTCAATCGCACTTTTCGTTTTCAACAAATGTGGATCGAACATCCTTAATGTCTGAATTTAGTACAACACATATGGAATGCAAGTAACAACAAGAGTCTTCAAGCAATCCAAAACATTTCTCACCATTTTCGGAAATGGAATAAAGAAGTTTATGGTCTTATCCATGTGGCAACAAAAAAATCCTTACGAGACTTGCTAGACTTACCTTTGCTTTATCACATCAACCTTCACCACATTTAATTAGGCAAGAATAATTCTATCAATCCAAATTGAAATTCCTCTTAGATCGAGAAGAGAGCTTATGGCGCATGAAGTCTCCGGTTAAATGCATTTTGGATGGGGATAGGAATACTCGATATTACCATGCTGTAACCATGGCGCAAACGGTCAAAAAACAGAATTCTGGCCACAAAAAAATTGAGTAGGGGACTGGCTATATGATCAAACACAGATTTCCAATGCTTTCTACTCTTACTTTGACACACTCTTCAAGTCCACCAAACTCTTTACTTCAATTACAAACCCCTACCCTCCACCTTGGCAAGGAGGTTTGACAATGGAACAATCGAGCTCATTAGACCAGAATCTATCCAATAGTGAGATTTTGGTAGCACTCCAATCCATCGGATCATGGAAGGCCCCGAGAAAAGATGGAATACATTCTTTCTTTTATAAGAAGTTTTGGTCCATTGTTGGTAACTCATTTCAAAAACAAATCCATAATATTTCCCAGCTAGACAGGATTCCCCCAATTCTAATCAAACACAGTTGAGTCTTATACCGAAGTTTCTAGAGGCCAATCAAGTTGATCAATTCCATCCAATTAGCCTCTGTCAAACATTATATAAAATAATCACAACAATTTTGTTTAATAGATTATGCCCTCACCTAGATGCCTTGATCCATCCATCTTAGTCAGGCTTCATTAAAGCCCAACGAGCAGTGGACTAGATTATCTTATTAAATGAAGTCCTCCACTCTTTCAACAAAAAGAATCTTGTCGGGTAATGGATGATGATCAAACTTGATTTAGTAAAAGCATATGACACCATTGAATGGGATTTCATTCATTGAGCCCTTCATAGCCTTAACTTTCCTCCCTAATGGATAATGTTGATTGTGTCTTTTGATAACCAATATTGAAGTGTTTATTAATGGACATGCATCCAATGTTTTCCGGCCTAGTCGGGGTCTTCGCTAAGGAGACCCACTTTTCCCTTATCTATTTATCCCAAGCTTGGAATTTTTAAGTACAGCCATAGAGCATCAAATTCAAATGGGAAACTAGGATCCTTTCAAAATCCATGGCTCTAACTTCTTTCTTTCACATTCAATGTTTGCTGATGATATTATTCTTGTAGCCTGAGCTGATTCTCAAAATGCCACAACCATTGCCACTTTGTCAGGGGAGTTTGGCGAGATGTTTGGCCTACATCCTAACCTTCACAAATCCTCCATCTTGTTCTCTAAAGCAGTTCTAGCTTCAACCCGGGCATCCATTGAACACATGTTGCAATTTAAGGAAGGCCAATCTTTTGGAAATTGTTTCGGCTACCCGCTAACTACTGATACGAAGCCAAAACAGTCAAACTTTCAATTTTTAATTACTACTATGAAAAATAAACTATTGATTTGGAAAGCTCGCCATCTCAGCATGGTGACAGTCAAACTTTCAATTTTTAATTACTACTATGAAAAATAAACTATTGATTTGGAAAGCTCGCCATCTCAGCATGGTGGGTAGGTTAGTTTGGGCAAAATCAGTACTAGAGGCAATCCCCATCCATTATATGCAAGTAGCCTCATTGCCACACAAAACTTTATCACAACTAGAGCAAATCACCCAAAGTTTTCTCTGGCATGTACCACGGAGAAGAAATGAACACATTGGGTCACCCGAGAACAGATTACGTGTCCAAAGAATAGGGGAGGACTTGGTTTATCTAATTTACACTTTCGTAACAAAGCTTGTAGCTTCCAGCGATGGTATAATTGGAAAGCTCAATGACATAAGCGGTCATTGTTGGTCACTGCTAAATACAAGAGGCTAATAAAAAATCTCTCTCAACCAGTAGCCTTAGGAACGTCTTTTTTAGGCAAAGAAATGGGGCAGGTACAAGAATGGCACAAGACTGGTTTTAGCATTTTAGGGCATGGCCAAGGAACTTCATTTTGGTATGATTCATTGGCTGGTGGGGGGCGGGGGTGCTGCACCACTGCTATCTCTTATCATTGGCCCTCTTTTATTAAGCTCAGAACGACTTATAGTAGCTTATTGTTGGATATCTGACACTACATGGAATGAAGATGCAGTTGGTTTTCCAATTGCATCCTTGATTACTTCCTTACCTGGGCCTATTGTCTTAAAAGCAAATAAAAAAGATGACAAAAGTTTAGCACCAAGACCTAGATTGTATCTAAGTCTTTACTCTTTATGATCGAATCCATTTCGATCAATCCAATATTTATAATGACACTGGCCAATGGATATGGCATTTAATTTTTCCTCCCAAAATAAAGCTGTTCTTATGGTGAGTTTACCATGACAGCTTGCCTATAACAACTAATTTAAGGCAAAGGCATATTAGGTTGGATGCCAACTGTCCACGGTACGGAATAGTAGACGAATCAATTGTTCATGCACTAGCAACTTGCTCCTGCCGCAATTCAATCAACTCACATTTTTAGATTTCTCAGCCTGACGGTTTCTCCTCATGGTCAGATTTTCTGTTATGGATCTAACATCATTGTGCCATCACAAGGGCAGAACAGTATCAATCGCATCAACCAAACAGTTTTTTGTTTGCTATTTTATTATGGAAAATCTGGTTACCCAGAAATACATTGATCTTCCGACCAATGAGTACATCAATGGAACTCCATTCTCTTATACGAGCCTTAGTGTCTGAATCGTGGCTGTCATTGGAAACTAAAATTATATACCCAAAGGTCCATTTGGTTAAACTGGTCTCTGCTACAGTGGATATCACAAGCTCAATACAGATGGTTGTTTCATCTTGGCTGCTCATCAGGCATCAATTGGAATAGTGGTTCGTGATGCCAATGGATCCTGGGTCTTTGGATATACTAGAAAAATGGGCAACATGGCTATCTCTTACTAGCAGAGTTAAGGGCAGTAGCTCATGGATTGAAATTATGTTTAGAAAAAGGATAACTTTATCTGGGCATTGCTATAGACTCCAAAGCTGCTGTATGTTCATTAACAAATACTGTGAATCTTCATATAAAATATAGTAATGTTGTTTCCTAGTGTAGGGCAAGGCTCTCACACTTGCAGCACTATCAGCTTAGTTACCAGCCTAGGGAAACAAATCAAAAGGCCGATGCTCTAGCCTAACATGCACAGCAAATGCAGGAGGAGGATGTTTTTTGGCTTGGACCCCCATAGCTCAAGGCTCTTTAGTTGTTAATACATTTACCAAGGAACCAAATACTTAAGTTAGTAAATTAAAAAAATTTAAAGTTGAAGGGTGAAACAAAGGGTGTTGAACTAAGCTAGAAACCGAAGACATGTTTTGCACTAAGTGTACATAGTCTTTTAGCCACTAAGGTGTCTTAGTACACCTTGTTGAACCTTTGATTATAGGAAGGGATAGTGAAGAAGGAGATGCAGGTGAAACATTAGTATTTGCATGCGGAGATGAATCAAGAAAAGATAAAGAGTTGTCCTACTCATAGAAGATTTAAAATAGAACTTCCAATGTGAGCAAGGGAAGTAGAATCACGATTTGACACTATAAAATGTTGATCGTAATCAAATGAGACATGAGGTTGCATAGAGTGATATCGTCAAAAGAGTTAGATGCATCAAGTTTCTTGAAAGGAAAAATTCACTTAAAGAATACAATATCTCTACTCATATAGATCATTTTGGTATTAGAATCATACACTTTATAGCCTTTTGGACTATTTCCATACCCAACATATACACACTTGGCACCTTTTGGATCAAACTTATCCAATATAAGATTAAGGACAGCCACATAACAAAGATAGCTAAAGACACGAAGTGTATCTCATGAAGGTGGATAACCGAACAACATTTCGAAGGGCGTTTTCCAACTCAAACTCAAAATTGGCATCCTAGTTATCAACAATGTGGCAATAAGGATACATCCTTCTTAAAATTCTTTAGGTGAAATAGCATGAAGACCTAATGCCCCAGAAGTGTCTAGTTGATGTGTTTGCGCTCAACTTTTCCATTTTTCCAAAGGGTATATGTTGGTCCCAAATAATAAGTGACCAAGGGGAGGAAGTTTAACTTATTGAATTAAGCAGTGAATTAATTGATTTAAACAACCTTAATAAATTAAATAAATAAAGTAAATAAAATATTATATGATAGAATAAAAAGAGATGGAGAGATAAGTTTGTCCAGGTATGTACAGTGGTTTCATTTTGTGTGTTAATGATCTTAGTTGTATTTACTAGTTTTTCTACTATATCCAAGTCAATGTTCAAAATGAGAGTGCAATGTGGTCTTTTGTATAAAGCAAACCTTTACTAACCGCACAATTTAACTTAGTCTCTAACTTCCACTAATTATTTTTCTAGAGTAGTTAAGTTGCTTGTCTCTCTCTCACACACACAACGTTCTGTTTTTCAATGAATAATAACGAAAAAATAAAGTGTGAAATATGCTCTAGTAGTTTGCTTAAGGAAAGATTGCTTTAAGGAAATGCCTGAGATGCTTTGACACATGTTTTCAAAAGGTTCAACACTGAGAGAACATTTGAAATAATTTGTTCTTTTCTTCATGCAGCCAAGATTACTTTTCTTCATCTGAGTCTTTGGATTAAATAGTTGTATCTTCAATCTTTGATGTTGACAAAACTCTAAATAGCCATTGAAGATCTTGATCATATAATCTTTAGAATTTGAAATCTTGCAATTGATAATTTAATTTAGATCTTGAGTCTTCTTCTAGGTATTTTTAAAATTGCACAAGATATATACTGAGATATCCGAATATATTTTTCCCCTTCGTGAAAATTTCTTTCCTTATTTAAAATATTGTCACGATTTGCTTCTTCTTTTTGTAGCTTAAATGGTCTTGTTAATTATTCCAAACTTACTATAAAATTATTATATTTATTTTCTTTAACAAACTATCATCCACAACATATAATTGTCTTTACTTGAAACAAGCATTAGTCATTGTTGTTGTTGAAACAATATCACGAACATGGTAGACATAATTTTCCCCTTGGACACTTGTCTATGTTATAGTGGAACAATTGAGTACCTTTTCCTAACGTGCTCAACCATGTAGCTAGGTCTTTAGTCAATTCTCATGTTACAAAAGGAAACTTTTGCTTCTAATCCTGCCTCTAATATCCGTAATATACATTATTTTTCCTATACAATTGTGTTAGTCAAAGATAAAATTTCATGTGATCAAGAACAATATACAATGCTTATATTAACAATTTTTGTTACCATCAAAACATTATAAATATTCTAGCAATATCCTTTTTTTATGATAACAAAACTTCGTTGATAAGAACAATGAAATTTTGTAGTAATAACCCAAAATTCCGCTTATTAAGGTATTATTTGCTTTAGTGAAATGCCCCATAATATTTTTTTTTTTTTTGGTACCAACTGCTTCCTAGGAGATTACCTATCATGAAACGACTTCTACTAACAAGCTTAACTTTCAAGTTCTGGTAAACTCTAAGCTATTATACCAAAGACGCCTACATGACTAGAGTTTGACTATTTCATATTTTAAGGATATAATGTTGTTAATGATAAAAAAATGTTTTATTACATGATTTTAAATTAAATTGTTCTCATATGCTCTCCCACATTTTGTTATTAGCAAATATATCCTTAAAACTGTGCATAAAAGAAAAAGCCATAATCTGAAATTAACTACACATTAAAGGCAACAAAATATTATCAAGCACCAACGGCATCGGAGTTAGTAAAAACATACCAGAAAGCATATATATTAAGTCTAAAAAATATAAATGAAGGATCATAAAAAAAGTGTCTTAAAATTGGTAAAAAAATTATTTTCTAGTGGATTCCTTAGATGGGTTTGTGGACCACGGATTTTTTATGACATTCACTGGAGTAGATAGCAGTTATAACTACTTTAATGACATCTTTTTCATCGGAAGGGGGGAAAGGGGTGTGGTTGGAAATTTCGATTGAGAAGGAGCAGCAATAGGGTCATCATTGGCAGCAAATAGTGAAGTTGGAGACTATGCTTTAGGTTCTGAAGCTGCAGCAAGAGCAGCAGTAGATCTTTTATCTCCTAAGCTTTGGAAAAGCTTCGAAACTTGTTCTACAAACGCTACCATCTAGGCATCTTGTTCTTTTTGATACTTTAAGAGCTTCCATTCAACCTTTGACTCTGCTTTCTTTTAGGTTTCCTCTTCATTCATCGTCTAAATCAGATTTGGTCCTTTTCTTATTCTACCTTTCAAAAGAAGAGTTCAGCTTCTCCCAATCAATATGCGATAAGCACTTAGGATGCATGTACACACTACTGTTAGTGAGTACCAAAGTTTGTCTTTAACTATAATTCCCATTCTTTTGAAATTCTTTTCAATTAAAAGGACTCTTGTTGAACTTTGAAAATTGACCCTCTTATGTTTGAAATTATGCATTAAAAGGGGTGCATAAGGTTTTGTTCCCCAAATTTTCATAAAATAGCAGATAATCATAGGCCACATCAACATTCTTGTTCTATCGAATTAGTCAAACTGCGAACCCTTGGTGGATTAAACTTTGAAACCACTTTGTGTGGGAGTCAAACCTATATTTTGAAATCAATCACTAAAACATCCTTATATCAACACCATCATTCAGTTCTATAAAGGTTTCCTTCCTAGATAATCTTACAACATTAAGATCATCATACACATCTTTCATACCCAAACAATTTATTAAGTCTTTCCTTATCGCTACTAGTTTCTTTCCTTCAATTACGGAAACCCATTGTTCGCGAGTTCCTTTGTCTAAATTGATGTAAAACTTATCAACTAATTTACCATAAACCTCTTCTTTCAAACAACATAAAATCCTACATCCTATCTTATCCAACAATTCTTTCAAAAATAGCCTAATCTTCTTAAAGCAAGAGAAATTGAAACAACTTGGAACAAGAGTAGAAACATCTTCAATTCATTTGTTACCTCTTATTTCTATAAATTCATACCTTTTTCTTTTCTTTGTAGAGTCTGGAGTGTCAAATTCTTCATTAATGGTCCTTTTGACTTACTCTATATAAAATCAAGGTTATAAGGACCCTAAATATCTATATGGAGTAATTAAAAGCAAAACTTGATGCATGTTCACTCTATGAAAAGGGTAATCAATGAGCTTTAGCTAAGAAACAAGTATCACCATGAAAATTTCCTAAGTCAAAGTGTTTACGATAAGAAACATGAGTTAACTTGAAAGCTGATGTATGTCCATGTCGAGCATCAAACGGATTTATATCCAACGCATATTGGGGGAGTGAATTGAGTATTTAACCTAAAATGCTCAATCAATGAATTTTTGTGCAATGAACCAACTTAAACTTTGGTAACAGCAGATATAGTAATAATATAGTATTATAAGGAATATAAATTATATAAGGAAAGAAGATTCATGCCCGCATATAACTTGGAGCTCGACGTCTTTCCTAATCTCCAAGATCATACAAATAATGAAATAACCTAAACTAAATATACTAAATTAATTTGCATATATATTTTTTATGTTGATTTCATGACTAAATTGTCATAATTTAACTTATAAGAATTTTAATGGATGACGTGATAAATTATTAGTATTGAAATGTGTTAAAATATAGTTTTATGTGTTGAATTGTAATATAATATGATGTATATATATATATATATATATATATATATATATTAGAGTTAGGAGCTAGGAAGCTTAATTGCTACAAAATTTTCTTATTGAGCCAAGCCTAAAATTATTTTTAGCTAAAGCTTAAGCCCATATGAAAAGTAAGCCCATATCCAAGCCTTCTTCTAAACTCTTCCAATGTGTTAAAAGTCAAAAGGGGGGATAATTCAAAAAGCCACTTTTGCAAAATATCAAACCTAAAAATAGACCTAACATAACCGACACTTCTCACCCCCTCTTAACACACAAATTCACACATAAAGATTTCTCTAATCTTAACATAGAAGATCTTAAGTAAAGAATCAAGATAGAAGATAAGTAAAAGTAGGAATCAAGCTAAGAAAGTAGGAATGTGGAACTTGGTTGATGATAGTAGTATATAAGTAAGTAAAGTTGAATTCTTTCATACTTTGTTCAAATATAAGTTCTAGTTGATATTGATGCTGAGTAGAAATATGTTAATATGTATGTTAGAATAGATATGCAAATATACATGTGTACTCTACGTGTTTGAGAAAATGATTTATGAAGCTCGTAGTGCAATGATGGATGTATCGATGTTGTTAGTGGTAGATAGGTAAAACTTTAGTGATTAAGTTGCTAATAGAGCTCTAAAAAGCAAATATAATAGACTTATGTTCTTAAGTTAAAATATTGTTGTATGCATGCAAGCATGGTAGATATATGTATGCACATGAACTTGATGATGCTTGATTTTATGATGGTAAGTTGGTATTGATATATTTTGCTGAAAATAAAATCTTAGTAACAATTTAAGTAAAGTAAGACTTCAAAAATTTTGAAATAAACATCATAGGTCCATATCATGTTTATTACAGGCATGTTCAAGGCCATTAGCCCTTTGAAAGCAAATTTCCTTGTTGATTACGGCCGTGACTTGGCCTATGATCTCCTCTATATGTTTTTACAACTTGATATGGTTAAGATCACGGTCATTGCACGAGGCGTGATCTCCTCTGACCTATTTTTGACAAATGCTATAGCCTAGATCACGACCATAACACCAAGCATGATCTTCTCAAAAGCTTTTTATAAAACTTTAACAAAACTATATCACAGGTGAAATTCTTAACACAGCCTATATCATGGCCATAATAAGGGACATGATCTCTTATCATGGGCATTATAAGGCCGTTAGTTTAAATTAAGGCCATGATGGAGCCCGTGATGACAATCACTACTTTTGTCACGAGCGTGACAGATCCCCTAATACTATTCATATAAAAAAATTATTTGAATGTATTAAAAATAATAGACATGTGTTGTGTGTGTGTGATTGTGTAAGTACTAAGTTATGTGATGTATTGAGTTTTGCTTAAGTATAATGAAAACTTGATGACTTAATACTCTATTGTGAATTAATGATTATTTTATATGAAATGATATTCTCCAATAGATTCCCGTAATCAGTTGTGCTTGAACACAGATCCCTTGCCATATAAGTCTATTCATCTAGGTATGCAGTAACTTGATTGTTAGATGATAGGATAGACATTCATAAATTGACTATAATAAGAGATTGGCTTAATAATGATTGAATTGATTATGTTTGCATCTTTTAATTCAATCCAGAAAGAGACAATCATGCCGGAGTTGAGTATGGTAGTTTAGGCGCTTAGGCCACCCCTATCATGATGCAATGACATTTATAAGGAGCTCAGCAAATAATTGCTAGGGAAAACAGTATCTATATAATGTTTGCTTATTCTTAAGAATAAATAATATGATTTAGTTCAAATTTATAGGTACAATTGAACTTGATGATATTATGGATTAAGTTAAGTAAAGATGATAAACAGCTATAAACCCTAGATGAGATTATTTATTTTTATAAAGTTATGTAGGAGATATAAGTATTCGATTTGCTTATATCAACCCCCTCAGTAGTTGTTGTTACTCAAGACCCCCAGGTTCCTTAAGGAGTATAATCGGAGTTTGAATACTCCAATGTTGATTTGTTTTACTTAAAAAAAATATAAATAATTTTATTGTTTCTTACATTATATTAGTTTAGAAATGTATATTACCTTGTACTTGGTTACGTTACTATGTACTAGATTCTTGGCTCACTTTTTTTTTTCTACAAGTGTTAATGATGACGAGTACTTGGAATATAGTGCAAATTGGGAAGAATTTCTTGAGGAATGCGATGACTAGGATTCCCAAACTATCCTATGTTGTTTTCTTGGAAAAAGACCAAAGCAAGACTTTATTTTTGAAATGTAATGGTATATGATAAAGGCTTACTCATAAGCTTATGTTTTGTAATATAAAGTATTTAAGTTTACCATTGTATATGTAATAAGTTAGGTTTTGTAACTCTTGAAGTACAAAACTGATGGTACTGTTATATTAGTTTATATAAAGTCATCTACTCTTAAATGAGTAGTCTTTGTAAAGTTTTGTATCTTAACAAGTTAATCAAGTAATTAGCATGAACATCTTCCCTTTCAAACAACCTTACGTATAGTACTTACATGTATTATGTGTGGTTGGGGGCTTAGGATGCCTAGCATTTGAACTAGTGCATATTGGGTCCTTACAAATGGCCTTCAATAGCAGATTTCACATACTTTATTAATTCCAAACACACAAGCTCAAATAAAGCAGTACACATATTACAACACTTAAGAAGTAATGATTTCCTTTCTTTGATAGTGCTCTCTTATAGATTACAAATACAAGAATAGAGCATTAATTTAATTTTCTCTCTCTTCGTAGATTTTGCAAAATAATGAGCAAGAGTACAAAAATAATGAGAGGATTTTTTATTTGTTTGTTTACAAATAAAAGTTCTAAAAACTTATTTGAAACTCCGAAGTAATGTGTATTTATAGACTTCAAAAGTTCAAACGTCCGTTGGAGATAGCATATGATAGACAACAAACATTAAATGCCCGTAACGGTCACTTTATAATCTCATCGACTCACTGAAGTAACCTTTTATCGGCTAGCAAGTCATGAAGATTTAATGTGCCTTTAAAAAAAAGATTTAATGTGCCCTTAAAAGAGAAAAGTCGAGCCTTAGATTTGAACTCATCTCGCCCTGGATTTGAACTCGATCAAGGCTATGCTTTCTTGTTTTGTATCGACTCACTGGTACAACTCTTGCAAACACAAAAACAAAGCAAGCACGCATACGCACACACATGTGCACACACAATACACATATTCCTTGAAAAATTTTTACTTATATAGGTTATCAATCTTAATCAAGTGAAGTTTGTTCACAAAAAGATTTGCACAACTGTTTGTTTTCAAAATCACATGTAGAATAATTTAGTTTAACAATCTCCTCCATTTTGATGAGGGTAAATAGTTATGTAAAATTTATTTATTATTTACTCCCCACAATTTTGTAAAATAAGGGTATTGTTAAAAACTTTTAAGAATAGATCAAGAGTTCTCAAAAACACAAGTTTATCCATATTTGACTATATTACCATTTCTCCCTCTTTGACCTTATCAAAAAGATTTGTATAACATAGGAAGCAAATTGAGGCATATTGGAAGTCATAGAAAGTCATGTATTTAAAGTTCACAATATAGTAATCAGTTCATTTCAACCAAGGTGTGTGAGCATGGGGAAGAAGATTGAGAAAAAAAAAGAAAAAAAAATTTGGGGTTGAGAAAGACAGGATAGGTGCGAACAAAAGAGAGAAGAAAGCCCCAGAGAGAGAGATGTATGGAAGAAATGAGAGAAGAGAGAGAAGAAGAGCGTATATATGTGCATATTTTAAAATACTCATACCAGCGAACCAATTAAAAAAAAAGCTTTTACATAGAAAAAATAACAGAGGAGATAGAGACTCTAATTGATCCCTTAAAAGATGGATCAGCAAGCTAGTAAAGGCTTTTTGGGAGCAAAGGCTATCAAGCCTTCTTTTCACGCCCTGGACAAGCATATTGGCGAACCAGTTAGTTCTGCAGATTTTTATCATACTGGTTATCTTAAAAGCATCACATAATATATTTCATTATCTAATAGATTATTTTATACCAAGGTCAAGTTCTAGATCAATTTGTCTTCATGATATTTAGCACTCTTCTTGCTTAATCATAACCAATTCTCTACTCAAAATACAAAAAGAATCCTCACTTAAGAGTTTTGTAAAAATATTATCAATTTGATTGTTTGTATCAACAAATTCCAATCTAATATCATTATTTATAACATCGTATCTAATGAAATGATGTTTACTTTCAATATGCTTAGTCCATTGAGTATTAGATCAGATTTTTTGTTATATTGATAACACTAGTGTTATCACATTGAATTAGGACATTTTCATATTTTAATCCATAATCCTGCAAACTTTGTTTAATCCATAAAACTTGTGCACAACAGCTACCGATAGTTACATATTTAACTTCGGCAGTTGAAAGTGTAATTGAATTTTGCTTCTTTGAGTGCCAAAATATTATGGAGTTTCCAAGAAAATGATATGTATTGCTTGTGCTTTTCTAATCAATGTTTTACCCAACAAAGTCAGCATATGAGTATCCAACTAGATCGAAAGAAGTAAACTTTGGATATTATAAGCCAATTTCAATAGTGCTTGCAAGATACTTGGGTGCGTGTTTTACAGCACTCAAGTGCAATTCATTTGGGCAAGATTGAAATCATGCACATATGTAACCAAGAACATGATATCGGATCTTGAAGCTGTTATAAATAACAAACTACCTATCATGATTCTATACAATTTTTCACGAACATTTTGGTCATTTTCATCATTGTCAAGTTTTACACTTGTGCTCATAGATGTAGGTATTGTTTTACAATTATCTATTTTGAATCTTTTCAATAGTTATTTTATATATTTAGATTGATTGATGAAAGTTCCATTTTCAAATTGCTTTACTTGGAGACCTAGAAAATAATTGAGTTCTCTATCATGCTCATTTCAAATTCGTTCTTTATGCACTTAACGGATTTATTTATAAGACTCATATTAGCAGCTCCAAACATAATGTCATTCACATAGATTTGCACAATCAATATGTCCAACTTGTGAATTTTGATAAATAGTGCGGTCATTTTTTCCTCTAAAAAATTCTTTGTTTAAAAGGAAGCTACAAAGCCTTTCATACCAAGTTTTAGGAGCTTGCTTGAGACCATAAAAAGCTTTGTTAAGTTTATAAATATCAAAACCCGATGGTTGCTCTACATAAACTTCTTCTTTTATGAAACCATTTAACAAAGTATTTTTGACATCCATTTTAGAAAAAAAAAAAGTAAAATTTTCGAATGTGGCAGATACCAAAAGCATTTTAATGGCTTCTAGTTTAGTAACCGAGGCAAAGGTCTTATCAAAATCTATGCCTTCTTGTTGATTGTATCCTTTAGCTACTAAGCGAACTTTGTTCCTAGTTACTATTCCAACTTCATCAAGTTTGTTTCTATAAACCCATTTGGTTCTAATAATTAGTCTATTACTAGATCTAGGAACCAACTTCCAAACTTCCTTTCTTGTGGATTGATTTAATTATTCTTGTATAACTTGTATCAAAAACTCATCTTTTAAAGCTTCTACTATATTCTTAGGCTCTGTTTGAGATAGGAAGACTATATTACTCATTTTTCTCAAGGAATATTTTGTTTGTATCCTATTTGAAGGTTCAACTGTTATTAGATCCTTTGGGTATGATATAGTATATTTTCATTCCTTAGGGAGATCATAGTTAACATATTCATCCACAACATCTTTTTATGTTCATTTCCTTCCTCATTTCTTTATTAATATTTTCAAGAGAAAACTTACCCAAATCAGCATAAACATGATCCATATCATCACTTGAATATATATGAGGCAGTGAATCATCAAAAGTAACATGAATAGATTCTTTCACAATCAAGGTTCTTTTATTAAAAACTTTACAAGCTTTACTAGTTAAAGAATAACCCAAAAAAATACCTTCATCACTTTTAGCATCAAATTTAGCTACCTGATCTTTTCTATTGTTCAAGATGTAGCATTTAGTGCTAAAAGGATAAAAATAAGAGATGTTAGGTCTTCTTCCTTTTCAAAGCTCATAGTAGGTATTCTTAAGAATTGGTCTTATGAAGACTCCATTAGATATATAACACGCAATGTTAATAGCTTCAGCCCAAAAGTATTTAGGTAGATTGTTTTCACACAATATTGTTCTAGCCATTTCAATTAAAATTCTATTTTTTTTTTCAGTTACACCATTTTGATCTGGTGTTCTAGGTACTGAAGATGTATGTTCAATTCTAAATTTATTATAAAAATCATCTATTTCATAATTTTCAAATTGTCCCCCCATAATCACTTTGGATAGTCATAATATTAAGACCTTTTTCATTTTGAACTTTATTACAATATCTAAAAAAACATTGTTTGTTTTCGTTTTTAGATGCTAGGAAGAAAGTACATGTATATCCAGTGAAGTTGTCAACAATAACCAAGGTATATTTTTTGCCTCTCAAACCTAAAGTTTGAGTAAGACAAAATAAGTCCATATGCAATAATTTCAATGGCCTTGAAGTGGAAACAACATCCTTAGACTTAAAGGAAGTCTTGGTTTACTTTTCTTGTTGATATATTTGACGGATCTTATCCTTTTGAAAATTTATTTTTGGTAATCCTTTGAAAAGATTATTTTTAATAAGTTTTGAAATTACATCTATACTAGCATATCCCAATTTTTTGTGCCATAGCTAACTATTGTCATTTTGAGAGTAAAGAGAAGTTTCAATTGAAAATTTTGAAATCATTTAGATTGATTTTATAAATATTTCTTTGTCTATGCCCTTCAAAATAAGCTTGATTATTGTCAACTCTTTTTAATGGAATATTTATTGGCAAGAAATGTTACTTTAAAGCCATTATCATATAATTGGCTGACACTAAGTAAATTATGCTTTAAACCATTAACTAGAAGCATATACTTAATAATTAAATCTCTATTTACTAAAATGTTACCTTCACAAAGAATAGTTGACTTGTGATTGTCTTCGAAGGTGACGTTCCCTTGATCTTTCAAGACCAAAGTTATAAACTTTGACGCATCTCCAATCATGTGTCTAGAGTAGCCACTATCTAAGTATCATTTGTTATTTTCACTTAATGATTTCTGAAAAACAGGGGATTATTTTTTTGGCACCCATTTGAGTTTGGGTCCTTTTTTGTTAGGTGTAACAAGAATTTCTCTCTTTAAACCAAAACAAGCTTGCTTTTTATGATTCAAATGCATGGTTCTTTTTATTGCACAATTGTGTGCTATATAAATAATTTAGCCACAATAGTTACATGTCTCATAAGTGGCTTTCACAAATCGAGTTTTGTGAGGCTTGCGACTACTTTCCTTATTATAGTCAATTCCATACTTGTTTGAATCACATATTTGATTTTCAAGAAGCGTGTTCAAGTTCTTTTTTCCTTTGGTGAACTTGGCTATGATTGCCTTTGAATCACCTAAGCTATCTTTTAATATGATATTTTCATTACTTAGTTCCTCTAGCTCTTTTATGCATGCAATATCGCAATTATTTGTATGATTATCACCTTTTAAGGTCTTATTTTCTATGTCTAACAAATCAACTTCAATTTTTAGTTTCTCATTTCTTTACTTACCTTGTCATTTTCAAGTTTCAAATAATTATTTTCCTCATTTAAGTTTTTATTTTGATCCTTCAACTTGTTATATTCTCTTTTGAATACATCCATCTCATTTCTTACATTTGATATCATTTATATGAATACTTAATTTTTCTTTTGTAGTTTCACTACTTCTTTACAAAGGTCATTATACATGGTAGTTAATTCATCATATGAAGGAGAGGATGGGAGCTTACCTCATCATCCAATTCAATGAAACACACATTTTCATCCGAGCTTCTTGAGTCGTCATCACTCCAAATGGCGATGAGAGCTTCTTTCTTGGATATTTTGGAAGCTTTCTTGAGTATTGAACAGTGTTGTTGGATGTGTCCTAGCTTGTGACATTTACAGCAAGTTATTACATCCTTCTTTTCCTTTTTATATCTTGTGGAGCTACTATCATCATCTTTTCTTTTTATCTTATTGTTGAACTTCATGAACTTCTTGAATTTTTTGGTCATTAAGGCAAACTTCTCCTCCTCCTCATCATCATCATCTTCACTGGAATCATGAATTGCAGCTTTGAAAGGAATAGCCTTCTTGCTTGATTCTTCTCCTTGCTTCTTAATTAGCTCATGTGTCTTGAGTGCTCCAAAGAGTTCCTTTTTAGTCATAGTACTTAAAACTTGTGTTTCTTCAATAGTAGCTCTCTTAGCTTCCCAACTCTTGGGTAGGGACCTGAGGAGTTTAAAATTTATTTCCACATTAGTGAAATTCTTTCTAAGCATACTTAAGGGATTTATGATGTCGATGAATCTATTATGCATCTCATCTATTGATTCATTTAGAAGCATTTTGAAAATTTTAAATTGTCCACATAGAAGACTTATTATTGTATCTCTTACTCTTGAAGTTCCTTCGTAAGTCTTTTCTAATTCATCTCATGTATCTTTACCAAATTAACATGTATAGATTTTATTAAAATCACTTTCATTTAATCTACAATGCAATATGTTCATAGCTATTTTATTAAGATCTAATCTTTTCCGATCTTCTTCATTGTAATCTCTCTCTTTTTTTTTTTTCTTCAATAGTTAAAGGCTAATTTTCTAGTCTATTTTGTGTTTTTAGTAAGATTTTCATTCTACATTTCTAATAGGGGTGGTTTCCCTCACTTAGAAGTGGTGGCCTATTGATAGCTTATCTTTTTTAAAAAATTTTAGTGCATTTGATGCATGATCTTTACTCTAAATGCTTTTAAGTATAGAAAAATTAGAGACTAACCTTTGATACCAAATGAAAACGCACTAGAAAATACTTAAAAGGAACAAGGAGGAGGGGGGGGGGGGGGGGGGGGGGGGGGGGGGAGGAGAGGGGGTTAGTTGAATATTTGACCTAAAATGCTGAATCAATAAATTTTTGTGCAATAGATCAATTTAAACTTTGATAACAATAGATATAACAATAATAAAGAAGACTTAAGCCTCGATATAATGTGAAGTTCAACCTGCTTTTTAATTTCCATGATCACACAAATTACCTCAAATAGAGAACTTCATATACTTAATTAATTCCAAACATACAAGCTCAAATAGAGCAGCATACAAATTACAACACTGAGGAAATAGATAATTCCTCTCTTTTATAGTGTTTTATTATAGATTACAAATATAAGAATAGAGCACTAATTTAATTTTATCTCTCTTTGCAGATTTTGCAAAATAATGAATAAGAATACAAGATTAATGAGAGGATTTCTGATTTGTTTCTTTGCAAATGAAAGCTCTAAAAACTTATTTGAAACTCCCAAGGAACATGTATTGAGAGACTTCAAAATTTCAAATGTCCATTAAAGTAACGTCTGATGGATGACAAACATTAAATGTGTGCAATGATCACTTTATAATCCTACCGGCTCGCCAGAATAACCTTCTATCGGCTTACTGGTCATGAAGATTGAACACACTTTTAAAAAAGAAGAGGCGCACCTTGGGTTTGAACTCGATCAAGGCTGTTCTTTCTTGTTTTGTACAAGCTTACCGGTGCAACTTCTACAAACATAAAAGAAAAATACGCGCGCGCACACACACACACAAAACACATATTCCGTGATAAATATCTTTTCTTATATAGATTATCAATCTTAATCAAGGGAAGTGTGTTCATAAGAAAATTTACATAACTATATGTTCTTATCAAAATCATATGTAGAATAATTTTGTTTAACATGAAGTACAAAAAAATTAGAGTGAAATATATATCTACCTGTCTTATAACAAATAATTACCAAAATATGGTAAAAAAAAAAACCAAAATACTGTATTAAATTGAGTTTATAAGACAAGATAAAGTCTATTTTTAAAGTAAATTACATCTATAAATCGCAATAATAAGTTTTACTATCGTACTTATATCATGTTTAAAAATAGCGATATAGTGTTTGCTATATATCAAGATTATTTTCGTGTTATACCTACAATACAATTCAAATTTAGTTTACCTTTTCTTCTCCCTCTCTCTTGTTTTTTCATTTGCTTTTTTGTTACTGTATTTTCCTCCACTCTCTTCTCTCCTTTTTGTTTTCCTTTTTTGGTTGTTGTGATGTCAGTTTGCTCTCTCCTATTTTTTCTGTTTACTTTTGTGGCTACTATTCACGACAGGATGTTAGTTTCCTTTAGCTTTGTTTTTTACTATTTCATTTTACATGGATATCACAAATATTAAATGCGATAGTTGCACACATAACATATGGGTATCGCTTATTTTAACCATGATTTTATGTAAAGTGTATAGTTTTTATATATCTTGTGTATAAGTCGCGATTTTGGAACTATATATTGGTACTTATTTCCATTGTAACCTTAAATAAGTAATTATTATTAACAAAGACTCTAAATAAAAAATTATTTTCAAAAACTACAACTAAAAAGTAAAGAGTGTGAAACATTCTGCACATGCCTATTATAAGAAGTGGCATCAAACTACAAAATATAGCGTCCACCTTGAAGTTTGTAGGAGTAACATTGTTCTATTCTTCGATGCCTTAAAAAACAAGTAGGTTTTGGTGAAGGAGACATTCAATGATGAGTCAAGCATAACTTTACTAATGGACAACATATTGTGCTTGAAATTTGGCACAAGAAATATATTTTGTAAGGTCAAAAACTCATTGATAATAACTAAATGAACAAGTCGAATAAGTACAATAGGACAATGCAAGTTTAATTGGTGTTCTAAGGTGGTGTTTATTAAAAAGTAAAGGTTCAAATGGAGTAATGTGGTTTGAGGCTTTTGAATTAACAATCCAAGAACTCAGTTTATTATTCTCTATAACCAAGTTATCTAAAAAAATAGGCATACTTGCACTTGCAAATTTCATCATGCAATTATTAGAGAAGAGATTAAAAGTAGCTCCTTGCTGTGAGTTCACATTCACATGAAATCTCTACACATGTTTTGTAGTAATTGTGGATTGAAATGCCCAAATTTATGATTAATGTCTTCATCTAAAGCTTGATTGAAAGGAGCATTTAAACCATTACCTGAACATTTAACTTTGTAAAGGTAACCATATTTGCCATGCCATTCCCTTTTCTATTTTTCGTTCCTTTACACCATTCAAGATAGCCTATCAACTAAAAACATTGCTTTATTGTGTCCATTTTAATGATAATGATTATATTTTAACTCAATCTTTTCTAATATCTTTCTTATCACTTGTCTACTAGAATTACAAGCAACATTAAAAACTGTCACATCAAATTTAAAAACCATGCTTGGAGTCACTTATCATTGTTTTTTAAATTGAACAACAACATAAAATGCTCTAGTAACTATTGTCAAAGGATTTGAATATTATATCTAATTCCTAATGAGTTCAAACACTTAAGACAATCCCATCAAGAATTGCATAAGTTTGTTTTGGGATTCAAACTTAAACAATATGTCATTAAGCCCACATATACAATACTCAAATGATCAAATCTACCATAAGTACATATGTGATGAGGATTAATTGATTGCAATTCATTCCAACACCACTTTAACTGATTGTAATAGTAATAGATTGTGATCATTGCCTAATATTTGATATTTCATGTTATAGTTGAATGATCAAAGGCCCATTCATCTAGTTATATAAATCACAAATCTCATTCAAAAGTTTCCTAGTTAGTTATGCATATATAAAGCTTTGGGAAAGATCACTAGTCATTGAGTTTAATAGGTAACATCTAACCATATTATCCTACCGTATCCACTTAATCTAGTTAATAGAGTTCGTCTTGGGTTTTGCAATTGATCCATTGACAAAACCTAATTTTAATTTTGCCTTTATTGCCATGCAAATTGACCTTTTCCAAGACAAGAAATTTGAAGCATTGAAGATAATATTGCTTATGACCATGTCTTGGTTATCTAAACAAGATAAGTAGAAAGGATTAACATTCAAATCTTCTCCAATTGATTGATAACTTTGATTACCTTGAGAACTCATAAAAAATCTTACATCTATAATCAATGCTAATTGAAGACTTAAAACAAAAGGCAATTACTCAAACCTCTCTCACACTATGTTGGAATTCAATCTAAGATTTAGATGAAAAACAAGAAAGAGAAAGAGAACTTAGAGAAGTAAAATGATGATATGTGATAGATTGTGTAGTTTGTTAAATTGTTACAACAATCTCTTAAAATGCTATTTATACAATTGGATAAAACCAATGTTGTCAGAACCAGACTGAGGTTTGACCCAGACAGGTTAGGAGGTCAGGTGGTGAGTTGGATCGAGTTCAACTGGGGGTCGATTCGAGGTCACGAAAAAGTAAAAATATAAGCGATAATTTAATTATAAAAGACCAATATATGTATCATCACTAAATTGAATATATATTTGGATCAAATTCATCTATTAAATAAATATGATTTAATTATTATATTTTATAAATTCATAATAAAGTATGAATAAATATTTAAATTTCTACTTTTTATTTTTATTTTTTTATTTGAGTTAATCGGTTCAACCCGGTTCGATCGGGTCAATCCAAGTCTCGTCGATTCGTTACAAAAACGAGTCTTAGGCGAGGCTCGACCTAGCATTAGTGTCAGTTCTGGTCGAACGGGGTTGAACCGCCGGTCTTGACAACCATGGATAAAACAACTCTACTATATATGTCACATAACAAATACATGATAAATCAAATAAAACAACAATATAATACAAGTAAGCTCAATTAGGCTTTTATAATGATTTGCTTGATTTAATTAGTTTGATATTTGCTTCAATTAATAAATTACAATTATAAATAAAACTATTTCTCTCAAATTGAACATAAGCTTATAAAAAAAGACAAAAATCAATTTATCTTTATTTTTTTAATTTGGTTGAGTAATTTGACTTGTCTTGGGAGGGAAAAGGAAATTAATATTCATATTTAAAAAAAAATTAAAAAATACCACTGAAATGAAAAAAATCCAGATTTAGGCAAGTTGACCCTGTCGGTTGAAGAGACGACATCACAATTGATAAGTATACAAAGACCCTTATTATTCACATTGTTTTAATATGATATTATATTAATTTTATGTGAATTATTAAAGAAAATGATACTTATTGGGTTAAAATATCAATTTCAGGGATAAATGAAGATTTTGAGCTTAATGAAGACAATTGGATTAGTTAAGTAAGATTTTCTTGAAGAAATAGGCATATAAAAGATTTATAACATGTATGACCAATTCTACATATGCTGTGCAGAATGCTAGTATAGAGGATGAAAAATGACTAGCAAGTATTTCTAAAGTACACAAGGAAGCTACACAAGCTATGTAGCATGATTACGTAGAGGCTAGAAAGTGAACAAAATTAATTTTGAAAGTACACAACCTATCTACATAGGCTATGCTCGTGTCGTGTAGGCCTTTGTTTGCGCGTTTTTGTGAGTTTTCATCCTACATAGCCTCATATACAACGGTGTAGGATAGTCGTGTAGGAGTTAAATGATTCCTTTCTTAAAAATAGCGCTCTTAGTTTGTCATTTATTCATTCTTAATCCTTTTTACGAACCTTAGAGAGAAAAATATGTGCTTTCAAGTGGAGATACACTAGAGCTTATGGAGATCACGAGACTACATCTTTAAGGATTGTAGTTATGATTTTTATCTATTTCTTCTTATTTTGTCATTGTAATCGCATCTATATGGAAAAATAAATTTTTATACCCTAGGTCTTGAGGAACCGTACCTTATTGTAGAGATTGGATTATTTTGTTAATGGAAGTTTATATTTCTTAAGTTTATTCATAGATTTTTTATGGTTCTAGTGATTAGTTTGTAACTAGAATTAATTGCATGTTTGATTTTTTTAGATAGAAAGAAATTTTATCTAATAGAATAGATCTATATGAATAAAGAGGTTTGAATGTGGATCTAGATATAGACTGCATGAATTTTTTGCATAAAGATTTATTTTTTTTAAGGAGTCATGAACTCTAGTGTAATTTTATATACATCTAATGATGAAAGAAATTTTCCATTAGACATATAGGGTTGGAATTCAATTGTCTCAAGAGAGATTGATGAAACTAGAGATTCCTACAATTCAAAAACTTAAACAACTCATTAATAAATGTTTTATAAGGAATTGAAAATAGGTTTAGTGATGAATCAAGAATAGGGTTATGTTTTTTAATCATATAAATTTTTGAAAGCATGATATTATTCGTTCTAGAGTTAGTTGATCAAGTAGTTATTAATTCTTTTTTTGTCACTTGAATTAGTTCAGCTAAATAGTAAGGTTAGGATGAGTACTAGTAGTTATAGGTCTTAGTAGAATAACCCTGTGCTTACACCGGTACTATAATTGATAGGTACCCTTGCCAGGATAGTCGCATAGTAATAATAGGGTTTTAATCTTAATTTGAGTGTTTGCGATTGAAAAGTTCACATCAACAACAAATACATCAATCTTTCTTGAAGAGAGAGGTTCTCACAGCGGGCCTCTAAAAATTTCTGAAACTTCCATCCATTCCTCATCTTCCATATTCAATTCAATTGCCTCATTCTAACCTCAATCTCCTTTATTCCGCATATCATAAAAAAGTCCATCTAAAAACTATATGCCCCAACATTTCTCATAGAAACTTATCATGGCACAATGGATGTAATCATCAAAATCAAATGCCTTCTTGATTAAACATGCATGAATTTCTACACCAAACCATATGTCCATCAAAATTTCACAAACTTCTAATATAATACCAAAAATCCTACAATCAAGCACCCTTCCTCTAAAATTCAAGTAACTAAAAACCTCAAGAACTTTAGCTAAAAGAGTCCTATTATTCCTAAACTCCTCTAGCAAAATATTTCATCTTTGATAAATCCCACCAAAACCCATCAAGAATACCACAATAGCTGACTTATAGTCACCAAAGTTTGGGATGTTGGATTTATAAAATTGGGAGCATGAACCCATTTTACAAAATGGGATTTGAGTTTAGGATGTTAGGTTTTGAGCGAGTTTCAAAGGAAAGTTCGGTTGAGTTGGTGAGACCAAAATAGTTTGTCCATTGAGTATAAAGAAGATAGTGTAAATGAGAAGGGAGAAGGTTGTAGGTGTGAGATGTTTTATAACTATCTATGCTATTCTTTGGTTTAAGTGGATAATGCTCATGTTGTTAGCATTGTATATGTATCAATAAGAATCTTGTTTTTTTAAGAGACGAGGTTCATGTATTTGTTATGATTTCGTTTCTTGAGGAACAAGTTAGTATATGATCTCGTATCTTCAATAACCGAGGTTGATTTATTTAAATCTTTTTTTTTTCGTTTATAGGTATTTTTGTAAATTTTAAAAAATATATAAATATTAATTTCTCTTTTCCTATCTTGGGATACGGAAGAGATTTATTTATTGTTATAAAAAACCGAGACTACATGGAGATAGTTTCATTTCTTATCCATAAACTTTCATTCCATAGTATATAGCCACACTGTTCGGACCAAACCCAAACCTCTCCGCAAAACATGGCTGCGCCATTTTCAGCCCCACCCTTAGGTTCCATCTTCCAACCTAAACCCACTTCTCTCTTCTTCTTCTTCTTCTCCCCTCTCGTCTCTTCTCGAGGTAGCCATTTCTTTCTTTTCTTTACTTGTTTTCTTTAGTACTTGTTTAAAGCTGCAAACTTGCAAGTTAGGACTAAGAACAGACTGATGAATGTTAATGATTTAGTGTTCTGGATATTTCACAGATACGCGTAATGGCTGGGCAGTGTCTTGGAAATGCAGGTCTAATCGTGTTAGGATGTGTTGTTCTCCATGGCGTTCTGCTGCTAATTATGTGAGGGTTCGGCTTAGCAATCCTGTCGGCGTGTCGAATCCGTTGCAGAAGAGGCAAGATATTCCCCTTGGAGTATTTAATTTAGATACATATCCACTTTGATTTAAACAACGTGTTTAAACAAGTATATGTTGATTTAAAAAAAAATGATTTCTGCAATAAGTTCTTGGATGATACACGAAGTGGTAAATTTGCTCTATTACGCAATTTAGTAGTGGCGAATTGTAAGACAGGACCATAAATGGAGTTGGAGTATTTAAAAAAATTCATAATAACCTTGTAGAGAATTTAGTTGATGACAACCACATGCTTGGTTTTATGCTGTTGAAAGACGTAACTCTTCGGATGTTCAACATTGGAGTTGGAAGAACAGACATACACGGAGTTGAAACCTTCGGGAAGAATGTCTATGCATGTTAGCTATATACATTCATGATAATTGGATCTAAAATGTTTAAGATTGTAAATATAAACAACATTTTGTTTTTATAACCTACGAGCTTCCTCATGTGCGGTTGATGACTTTATTAAGGCTCATTACTCAGAAATATCTAGAGGGAAGCTAAAAGATGATATGGGGGACTCTAACTTCAGTACTGTCGGTTGATGTCATTTTGAGTCTGGTTGCAAAGATTGAATCTAATACATAGGCTTATAGATATAGGATATGGTTAGTTTGGTTATATACTCATAGTTCACCTAAATATACATATGTGGGCAGTGGCTGTGTGTGAGTCAGTTCTGCTTAAAAGAAGGCTTGATGAGGATTTTATGTTATTGTTGATGTGGAAAATTTGGTTGCAATATCCAGATCAGGATTTGTGAGATGTGCAACTATTGAGGAAATTGAAGCAGAGAAGGCTATGATTGAGAAGGATGTTGTAAGTGGTTGACCTGTCTGCACAATAACTCTTTAGTTGGTCTGTTTGGAACAGGAAGATTTGTGGCTAGTCATCTTGATAATCTGCTGCTCTACACCATGTTTGTGTCGTTTAGAAACAAAGAATGGAGAAGACTATTGAGACAGTCCTATCGAATTTCAATTCTATAAGAACTGGCAGATCAAATCCAGCTATGCTGGACAAAGTTGAGGTATAATGTGTTAATGATTATGATCCAATTTCAATTTTATTAGAACTATTTAATGTGCTTATGATGGCATGTGTTGACCAAAAATCCGATATATTGAAGATAAGTTTTGGTTCTTGATCACATTTAGTTACTTTACTTCTATGGATGAAATCAACACAACAATTTAAATTTGATTAGTATGGCTATGCTCTTACAACCATTCACTTGAAGGGATAACTATTTATTCCCTCCTTATTTCATGTAAAGCTACTATTATAGTATTTACTTAAGAGGAATGACAATTTACAATGAATTGCTATTCATGCTTCTTGTATAAATTGCTATTTTGATTTATTTTTAAATTTTGTCATAAATATTGTTGTCTTGAAAATATAGCCTATGTAAATATCATCTTCTTGTAATAAAAACAAAAGATATTATAGATATTTTACTTTTATTCCAATAATTATTTGTTTTATTCATTTTACCAGATGAGCATTGTAATAGTCATTGTACCTTTGTTACATTCCTATTGAATTGCATTCAAATCCCCTCTTATTCTAGATGGCGCAGTGAACAAGGCATTAATCTCTCCAAGAAACTTTGGTGGTTTAATACATGTCTTTCTAGATTACTATACTTCCATATATTTGGTATTAACATTGAACATCCATGAATTGATAACAGCATGGTGTTCTGTCTCATTATTATCTGCACAACTAATTTTGGTGTGGCCTCAGGATGTAGTGTTTTTTGTGTGTATGTTATAGTGTTCTTTTAAGCCCACATATGACATTGGTGCATTTTGTGACTAGTTTCTTTAGAGCAATTTCTAATGCATAAATAAATCTCAACTTGCTTGTACATATCCCAAAAGAGAGAGAGAGAGAGAGAGAGAAGAATCTGAACTTACTTTCATGTTTAGGTATTTTCTGGACTAGTCCCCTCCTCACCACAGAATCCCTGATCAAACCTCTGAGCAGTTGTCATTGATGCTGTTTCTCAACTCTTGTTAACTCTATTCTCATCTATTACACTGAAGTTAATGTACCCAATACTTCTCTTGCATATTCGATTTTCTGACTTGTGCGTTTGTTTAGTAAATTTTTCTCTATATCACAGTTCTCTAAAAGGTGTGTACCTTGTGAGAGAAGTGTAAGTTTAGAAGATCTACTGTCGTTTGGTTAAATTGGATCCACTTTTCTGTTTGTGTGCACCTTCATTGGGCTTGAGGAGATGCTTCATGTCCTGCATCCATTGGCATCTCAATCTGTTAGATGTAACAGTTGTAAACTTAATTATGTAGGTTGATTACTATGGGAGTCTAGTTAGCTTGAAGAGTATTGCTCAAATTAATACACCTGATGCAAGTTCTCTCTTGGTTCAGCCATATGATAAATCCAGGTATTGAAATTCATAATTCCATGATTTGGCCTGGGAAGCATTGATTCTGATGTCAGTTGTCATAAGCTAGAAATAATTGGCTTAATAAATGGATTCTCATTGAAGGTATAGGAAGAGAATCAGATTGTGAAGAAAGAACCCTAGTGAGAAAAGAAGAGGCTAATATGAACAAAGCTTTCCAGATCTTCAGATTCTCTCTGTACCTACTACCTGAGTTCCTTTAGTGGGAAAGATTCTAAATGATGTGCATGGGTGTTAAATTAGCACATTTTTCCTATTGTAGACGACTTAGAAAGCAAGGGACATTATAAGAAAGTGGAATATGCAGTATTATTTCAGCCAATGAAGTGCTAATATTTGCACCTGAAAATTTGGTACTAAAACGTCTAATATGAATGCTGAACTAAGGTTATGAACTAAGTTATGTTATATCTGGACTGAGCTATGTGAAGAAAAAGAAAAAAGAGAAAGTTGGGACCACCGTGAAAGTTGATTTTTACTTCTTACTAATATCATGTTCACAACACATGATTTTAATTAAGAAACAAAGAAAAATGTTGTGAGGACATGCATTAAAAGTGTCGTAGTCTTGTAGTTTGTTTCCAAAACTATACTATTTAAGCAACTTTTTATTGAATGGCCATTTGGCTGCCTCTTTCCTCTTAAATTTTTAGTCCTTGCATCTTCAAACTTGTATTGATAGAGAACTTTACCAAAAACCATGTAGATAAAGCTGCTCATTGATGAGTAGTAGCTCACATGTAAACTAGAGAAAACTTGTGATTATAGAGTAATGGCGTAAGCTTTATTTCTTGTATATTGTAACTCGTATGCCAGCTTGAAGGCAATAGAGAAGGCAATTGTCAGCTCGGATCTTGGTCTGACACCAAATAATGATGGGGAAGTGATACGTTTATCTCTGCCTCAACTTACATCCGATAGAAGGAAGGTAACTTCTTGAAATACTTTTTCTGATATTTATTCTAGGCGGTAGTTTGAAGCTTGTAATGTATTCTATTTCATAATTAATTACAATTGTAATGTATTCTGTTCCAAAATTAATTACAAACTTAAACCTTGCTCCAGAATTATCTATTGTTATTTTGTTCCCAAAGAAATACTTTTCCATTGATCCTTTAATTAAATTCTTTACCCACTTGCCAGGAACCATTGCTCATTTTTCATTGCAGGCACTAGTATAATTATTTTAGCTCATGTTTACAGTCAGACACTCAGGCCATTTTCTAACTTGATTAGTTCATGTTTAGTTCTCTGCAGAAAATATGTTGCTTTTAATGTTGCAGCATTTATTATTCTTTCATGATAAATTATATGAAGTTTGAGACTGCCATCAACTACTTAACATAGCTCTCCGTACCCACTGAGCTTTTGAGCAGTAATGGACTGTATTTCAGACAAATAGTCAATATCATGATGAGATACATATTTTGGTTGCATATTTTGTTGTTTGGTCCCACTTGGAGAATAAATACCTATTTTAATATGGAACATATTTCTCCTTTATGCAGGAACTCTCAAAAATTGTGGCAAAACAGGCTGAAGAAGGAAAGGTAAATATGGATCCTACGTGGCTTATAAGATGCTCTTTTCAATTCCTTTAATTTTGTGTCTTCTGGTTTTAGATTTGGTTTATGTCTCACTTGGATGCATGAAATAGCTTGTTGATGGTTCATTTGCTTCAGTTTCGAAGGCATTTTCCATGTGAAAAAAAAAAAAAAAATACTAAGTCAACTTTTCCAGTACCCACAAAAAAAAAAAAAAAAAAAAATGTAATCTTTGTTAGTTGAATTGCTCTTTTAAGTCTTGTTCATAGCCAGAAGTTGGCTGAGAACAGTGCAACCTGTTATTACAACATTTGGAAGGGTACATTATTTTAGCAGCAACTTAGACTGAAATTGCAAAGTAATTTTTGAACTTTAATTTGTTAACCACTGAACCATTGTGCACAATCTTCACTAACATAGGTCCCTCTCCTTGCTGTCCATTTTGGTTAATTCTTCTGTTTTATTATATATAATGTTGTGTGCTAACTCAAGTCCAAACTTTGTTTTCTTCCTTGAAACAACTCTAATTGTGCTGGTTTTATCTTCTCATAGTAAGCACTGCCATCATATTTTTCCCTCGAGTTTATTACATTGCATCATATGCCCAGTTTTGTCTACTCTGCATCTCTTCTTTGAGTATTGTCGCCCTGCATCTTTGACATGATGGCACTTAAACATCTTCAATATCTCTGGCAGCTGGCCGACCGGTCATCCAAGACTGTCTTTCAATAGTGAACATTTTGCTCCATCTTCTTCTGTACTTCATTTTCATGACTGTCTGAATATACATTTGGGCCTAAATGTGCTAAATACTGTCCATTCATTCCTCTGTTGATGACTTTTATAGGTGGCTGTAAGGAATATAAGAAGAGATGCCCTGAAAGCATATGATAAGCTTGAGAAGGTGCCATTCTTTGTCGTTTAGTAGATATTATCTGTTTCTCACTTTTCACTTAAAGTAGAAATTTATTTCCTCTGTTTCATGGTTTGATCAGGAGAAAAAACTTTCTGAAGATAATGTCAAAGATTTATCTAGTGATTTGCAGGTACATATTATTTTGATCCTTGTCATGTTCAAAACATTGTTGTTTTCTTATATATCGTCATCAGGTCATATCCCATTGGAAGTGTGAATATGTTCTTTTAGGTTTCTTCTGTTATCACTTACTCTTTTCGTCTCTCTTACAATTGTAATTTTCTCATTGTGGGTCCTGCAGTAAAACGTCCTTTCTGACATGTCTTATGTAGTTCTTGAGGGTGTTATTCTGTTTTTCGAAAAGGTCTCTTCCTTGATGTTGACCATGTTTGATGTGAACTGGAGAATTATAGTAAGAAAACTAAATTTTGTATTTTAAATTTTTGGAAAGGAAAAAGGGGGGGTGGTGGGGGAGACGTATTCAATACTTCAATGAAGGTCCATTAACAATTTGATCATACTAACTCTCTTGAATACTCTCAATAGTATTAGTCACTCCCCTGCTTCCAACATGTGCAGAGAAAACAATACAAATAGATCATTAACGCTACTAAAGCTTAAGTAATTAGTCATTTAGCTACACCCATGCTATACGATTTCTGTAGTCGATGTAATGACATTTTTACGCTTCCTACCATACACATGCAGTGTAGGAGTTTCATGTAAGTTATAGTATTATGTTAGATTATATGTTTTTAAATTTCATTCACATTCTACTGATTATAATCCTCTGATTAATATTATTATGTGTTAGTTCTTGAAGGGGTAGCTTCGATCAAGAAGCTTTTCCAGTCAACTGTTGGAATTTTAGAACTGGGAACACCCTTGTGGGTGCATGGTTCCCTTTCTGTTTCTGCTTAAAACTTAAATTTTTCCTTTTC
This sequence comes from Combretum micranthum, assembly GCA_024138025.1. Classification (NCBI taxonomy): domain Eukaryota; kingdom Viridiplantae; phylum Streptophyta; class Magnoliopsida; order Myrtales; family Combretaceae; genus Combretum; species Combretum micranthum. The sequence goes on along the minus strand of JAMXBD010000189.1, from coordinate 1,446,494 downwards.
CCCTGGATCATATTCAACCAAGCTGTTTCTTTCTCTATCAATATATGGAATTATGGCAGGTGCTTAAATGGACTTGAAACTTGTAAAAGTGAGTATCCCAGCTAAACCATCGGCTTTGATACCTATTTGTTAGGAGAGGAGGAAACCTTCGATGGGGATAAATTCTTCAAATGGACATTATGAAGAAATACACTAATGGGTTTGATACCATCTATAATCCAAAACCTTAAGATATTAGGTTAATGGGTCTTCCTTTTTATAAACCTTTCACAAAGTCCTATATTTTCCATGTGGGATTTTTCCGATCTCACACTTTTACCTAACAAATATGTAGGATTTTTTTAGTAAGCAAACATGGTCTTCCTTGCCTTCAACACTAAAGCCTTCTGGTTGCTGCATATAAATTTGTTCCTCCAAATCACCATGTGGAAAAGCAGTTGTAACATTCATTTGCTCCAATCTAAGTGATACATGGCTACTAATGCTAGTAGTAGCCGGATGGAACAGTGCTTTACAACAGGTAAGAAAATATCGTTGAAATCTACTCCTTGCACCTAACTATATCCCTTTGCAATTAGGCGAGCCTTATGCGTGACTCCATTTGCTGGAGAAGACTATTTCCTTTAAACACCCATTTGCAGCTATTAACTTTTTTTTCCCTTTTGGTGGTTTGGCTAGCTCTAAGTGTCATTATTTTGCAGAGCCTCCATTTCTTCTTCCATTGCCACTATCCATTTATCTGAATCAGCACAAGAGATGGCTTTATAAATGTGGATGGTTCACCATCTCTATTAATCTCATCTGTTGCTGATAAAGCAGGTGACCAACTTAGCATAATTTGCATACCGTGGTGGTAGGCAATTTCTCGTTGTCCCTTGCCTTTAGCTATGCTGTAAGGAACTTCTTTCTCAAGTTCACCTAAAAGAGATGTCCCATTTGATTAGGAAGTCTTTAGAGTAGCATCTTGTTTGGTAGCTTCTCTGAATTGTTCTCTATTAGATCTTCTTTAGAAGACTTTGCTTCTTGCTTGAGCATTGACCACTCATTAAATGTTACATCTCTACTTATTACAACTTTAGGCGGCTTGGAGTCTGGACACCATAATTTATATCCCTTCACACTAGAAGGGTGTCCGATAAATATGCATTTCTTAGCACATGGCTCTAATTTGCTATCATTGACGTGCATGTAAGCTGGACATCCAAATATCATCAAGTCAGAGTAATTTGTAGGATGGCCAGACCATACTTCTTCTAGAGTCTTGCAACCAATTGGGATTGTTGGAGATCGATTTATCAAGTGGCAAGCCATAGATGCGGTCTCAGCCTAGAACTCCTTCTGTAAATCGGCATTGGAGAGTAAGCATCGTGCTTTTTAATGAGAGTTTGTTCATACGTTCTGCAACTCCATTCTGTTGTGATGTATTCCTAACCGTGCAGTGTTAATTTCTCATTTTGGCATAACTTATTAAACTTATCATTACAGAATTCCATACCATTATCTGTCCTAAGCCATTTGATCTGCTTCCTGTTTGCTTTTTGATCAAAGTTTTCTATTGCTTGAGAATGGTGAAAACTTGATCCTTGTGCTTTAGGAAGTAAACCCAAACTTTTCTTGAAAAATCACCAATAAAAGTCAGCATATATCTAGCACTACCTTTTGAAGATCATGAGAAGGACCCCAAAGGTCTGAATGAATATAATCCAAGATACCTTTGGTCCTATAAGTGGCCATACCAAAATTGATTTGCTTTTGTTTCCCGAAGACATAATGTTCACAACAAGCCTCTTTTACTTAAGACATACCTTTTTCACTCATATATCCTAGTCTCATATGCCATAATTTTGTAATTTCGGAATTGGAGAGTGATGAAGAACTTGTAGCAGTAATGCTGGTAACTGTATGTCCATTTAACACATATAGATTTTGTGGACCTCATGGCTTTCATCACAACAAGGGCAGGTGACCTTCATAACTACCCCTTCAACTGAATACCTCCACTCGTTGGCATCAAGGGTAGCTAAGGAAATGAGATTCTTTTTCAAGTGGAACATGACAAACATCAGCTAATGTTCTCACGATGTCATTATGCGTTTTGATCTGGATTGTTCTTTTACCCATTAGCACGGGCCCGCCTGTAAAAGATCCATATGTTGAAAACCAGTCCCGATTGGGACACATATGATAGGAACAACCACAACGTTATATAAAGTGATGCAAGGGTATAGTAATAGATACCTTATTTGTACCTCTATGTATGATATTGATCTCTTTTTATAGTCACTTGAAATGATGATCCTTGTTTAAAGTTACTTACAAAATTTTATCCTTTCTAGTGTAATTTTCCCAAATAAAACATGTATATCATTTCACATTGGGTTGCCTTGTGATTTTATTTTGAAGCGAGTGCACATTTAATAGATATAATGGCTAAATGCAGCATTGGGCTATTACATTTGCCAAATGGACAGTTCTCAAATAATGAAGAAATTTGACTCCATGTGTAACTTTAAAGAAAACACCGAACACATTTATCAAGGGCTATAATGCCTATTAAAGTGCATTTGTTTTGAGGAAAATCTTTTACAAGATACCAATATATGTTGCAGTCAAAGTTTTACAATTGTCAATATACTATCATAGTAGTCCATGAGGTTGTGATTTTCAGTGGCTTATAGGGTAGAGTGATGACATAAAAGATGATTGTAAATATAAAAGATGATTGGGCCTATTCTATTTACATGCTGATTGTAGCCATGTTTGGGGTTTGAACTAAAGAGTGTTGGGACTATGAATTCTAGATCTAGGCATTAACATTAACCATGCAAATTCTCATGGGTCTTCAACTCCAGCAAAACCATTTGACTGTTTTTCCTTATCTTGAATCTAGCTATATTAACGTGAATGGTTATGGGTGGCCAATGTCTTTTCTTTCAGTACACCATACTTTTCAAGATTGCAACCTTTAGAAAAGATAAAGTAATGGATTGTAGAGAGAGAAACTTTGCTCTTCTCTTCATATCTACTTTGAGCAGTTTGGTACAGCATTCACACCACAAGCCCCAGCTAATGATTTTGAGCTCGTGTTCTTCCTTTCTGTCAGGAAAAGAGTAGTGATGAGCATTTGTCCTCTAGTTTTGGTTGTGCCTAGATGGTGCGTAACACCAGTAACATACTTTCTCAGCTACTTTCCAGGATGTAAAATACACTCTAACCTCAGCTAGTCAATTGTCACATGCATCTAGTAGGTGAGGTTTGCTACTTGTCATGGGAACCAAAAGATTTTTTTTTTTTTTTTTTTTCTATTTCCAGTTTGGGATTGAAGATGACTTACAGAAAGTGTCTTGGAAGAACCTTGGTACTTTGCCTAGAGGTACCTTTTTCTTTAGAGATAGTGTTTGGGGTTGTCTCGCTAAAATACATCCTGGACAAATCCATGCTTGGATACTTTTTTCTGGCATAGTGTGTTAATTCTTGGATGCAAGGGAGTTAGCTACATTGTTAGTGTGGTGGGTCTTCTCCTTCAAGTTGATATTGTTATGACCAGGAAATAGCAGGCCATCCAAGCCAGAATTCTCATCAAAATTAATGTGGAAGGAGATTATGTGGCAGATGCTGTTGAGTTAGAATGTGATGATAGCAATCTTAAGCATTAGTGTTGAATATCAATGGTTTCCTTCCCAAAGAGGTTTTCTCTTGTAAGGTCTTTGGCTTTGCCTGTCACCTGGTAGCTTGAAGAAGTGACTCATAAGGCCTAGGGTGAGGAAGCATGGGTACAAAAAAGTGAATGAATCTATGAGAGAGAAGGGTGGTGAACCACTGGAGGAGAAGGGGATGGATGAGAAATGACCAAGCCTCTTGCTTTTGAGGCTGTGTTGCATGCAGAGCAAGTGGTAACTGAGGCTGTTGTTAAGAAGAGGGCCCATGGTGAAAGCAATATTTCAAAGACTTTGTGTTCAAGATAAAAGTGATCTAATACACTCCAAGTGCTGCCTCTTAGTATTTCTCTGTCTCCCATCTTAACCTGAACTGTATTGTGGGATATTGATTTTTCTACATCTACCTTTGAAAAGAAAGGTGGGAGCACTAGAATGGCTACACGTATAAAGGACTGTTGTTTTTTTGACTCAACTGGGATGGAAGATCTTTGATATGGAGCTTTTTACTTGGCCTAGCAAGCAGTGGAGTGTCATTATTTTGAGGAATTTGGATAATTATGCTGTTAATGTTCCTTGGCTTGATACTTTTCTTGAAGCAGAGGCATATTTTTTCTAGCCTGCTTATCCAATCATGCACCTGCAATTGTCCGCATGAATTTTTTTGATAAATCTTGAAAACTCCAATATTTTTTATTTTTGGGATGATGGGATGTCTTTCTTCCTTTAGTTTAGAATGTGCGATTAAATGAGCTCAATTGTTTTCATATGTTAGAATTTACCCAAAAATTGTTTTCATATGTTAAAGCTGATATCTGAGCTTAAACTTGTTAAGAGTGAGCTGAAGAAGTGAATTCTATGAAGTTTTCCTTTGTCTCCGAGAGAGTTTCTCCAGCTGGGGATCATCTGCACTCCATCTGCTTTAATTTTCTTAACTCTGTTGATATGGGTCTTCTCTGTGAGGAAGGAGTAGCTATCAAGGTCTACTGCTTGTAGAGGGGTGCTGAAAAAACCTTTTTCTACAGTCGAATAATGGGATGGAAACTAGCCTTTCTTCTGCATATTTATGTGTACTGTGAGAGATGATTTTTCAAAGGAATGAGGAATGAGGAAGTTTCAAAAAGAGGCTATATCCTACTGCCAGCTTCACTTCAATGCCCAAAACCACTCTTACGTAACTGATAAGTTGATAATTATGTCACATGGAAGCTAAACAGCACCAAGTAAACTTTTTGGAAGCACCTTATTGTGATGTAGAGATTACGGAAGCATTAACTCTCCCATCAAATGGAAAATCACTAGGCCCTCATGGATAGACATGTAAATTTTTAAGGCATTGTGGCGTTTTTTGGGGCTGATGTTGTACCTGCAGTTAAGGAATTTTGTCTCTGGTCATCTTCTAAGAGTAATCAATAACAGTTGCATCTCTTTGGCCCCAATGTAGATAACCCAGCACAATGACTGATTTTTCCCAATTAGCTATTTCAATACCTACGATGTGTCTGGTATCAAAGCCCATCTCGACACATGCTTTTGTTCTTTTGATTGCTTGGGATGGAAAGTTATATACTCTGGCTAAACTATAAGTGTGGAAATCACTATCCAGCCGTCCTACTGTCAGTGTCGTGTGGCAGTTGACTCATGATCATTTCTTTTTTAAATGCAATTTCTCAATGCAACATGCATTGCGCAGCTATGAAGGGAGGTTTTGGGAAGCTTGGATTTCCAGAGTCAAATCTATCCTGGCCAGAGCTACCACAGGCCTTGCTGCAACGTCTTCATCTTGTTCACCTACTCTTCTGTCATGGCATATAGCAAACTTGAAATTTTATTCACGTTGGAAATATTTATAACAGCCAGCTGCTCTGATTATAAGGATTTTATCCTGTATATAACACTCAAATCATCAAATAGTTTGGTTTACCTGAGGTTCTGTTTAATCCCTGGTCAGTGCCTCCTCCCTAGCTTTAACAGCAGGTGGATCTTGTAAATGTTTCTCACAGCAATACAAAACTTCAAAGTACTTACCCTTCCTGAAAGAAGTCATTAATCTTTCACTCTGGATTGCATTTAAGATGTGCATTTGCTTTAGGCAGCCCTCAGTCTAATAGGGTCTGATTAGATCTGTTTTTAAGGAGCAGCTTTGTGGATATGACTGATTTGAGGATAATTATTTATTTACTGATCTTTGATTCAGATTTTATCTGGGGCCATGAGTGGAGATTCATGTTTTTTCTTCTGTTGCTTATACATACGGCCTTGCCATATGTTAGTAACCCTCTCAGCTTGAATATCCCATCCTAAATAGGCAGAGAGTTTTACATATTTAAGTCATAAGAGAGTGGACCCGTTCATCTCTCTTTATTGCTGCTCAAGCTCAATATGTGTTGTTTTCTTAACAATTTTGTGTTTTTACTTGTAGATGCTTCAGCATGTATTTGTGATGATCTTCCGTCTTGCTTATCTTCAGCAGCTTATAACATTGATTTTCTAGTTGGTTTTGGGGTTAAAATTATACCTTTGCTAACTAAAAATTTTGAAGCAGAAATTGACAGATGATTACATGAAGAAAATTGATACAATCTACAAGCAAAAAGAGAAGGTATGCTAACTGTTCTTGTTTTTATATTTTTGATGTGCTCTTGAATGTTCGTGCAGTTCTACCTTTTCACTAAGTTTTAAAGAATCTTGTGCTGCCACCTACTAAGAGTATCGTCTTTAGAAATAATGGCCTGAAATCATGCATGCATAAGGTTAAAAAAGTACTGGGCAAATTCCGGTTTGATCTCCACAACTATGGGTGAGGCACAGATACACCACCCCTATATTCACAAATTGTGTATTTACATACCAAAACATCGAAAACGTGCATTTATCTTCCCAAATCACTGTCAAGGCTTGTCATCTAAGGGCTACTTTAGCAATGTTTTGAAAGCCTTGACAATGCTTGATGAGGCAAACACGCATTTTCGAAAAGTAATGCAGAGGTGAAAGCATGTTTCAAGAGTTTAAATGGTGTATCCGCGCTTGGCCAACAGTTTTGAGGTGAAATCGCATTCATCCCGAGAACATTGGACTCTCAATCACCATAGAGTATATGTTCAAGGTGAAATAGTTATATAGCAGGTCTGGGTAGGACAAGCTAATAAAATTCAATTTTTTTTTAGGTGGGGGGTTGTTGGTGTGGGTGTGGGGGAAGGAAAATTTTAATCAAGATATAATCGGTAGTTAAAATCAAACAGAAACTAAGTGAGCTATGTGGAATGTATTGGACAATCGGGAGTTTGTGGATATGTTGCTTGTGAAAAATTCTACAGATGGCAAATATGGGAGTGGTTTTTCTTTTTCTTAGTCGTGGACTGTCTGAGATTCGAAGGAAATAAGTAGGATTTTGGGTTAGGCTAATGATACACTAGCAGATCGTATTTACTGCTTGGAAGTGGGAAGTTTACACATAACGTACCAACCCCTTTTTGTTGTGTGCGAGTTAAAAATTACACCTTGTTTAATGGTGATATTGCTTTATTGCTACATGAAATTCAATAAGGTAACGCTTCGTGGATTCTCCTACAGAAGTGGAATATCATCCTTTCCTGAAGTGCTGATATTAATTGTCCATTGACATTTATCGAGCAGTGCAACATTTTGACTCTTAAATTTGCCTACTTTTATCCCTCTGTCTGACTATCGAGTCTGACATGTTGATATATTGCTACTTGTATGTTACAGGAGTTGCTGACGGTCTAGGACCTCAATGTCACTGAAATTTGACCATTTAGTAAGTGAAAAACTCGACAAGATTCAGTTTACTGTTTAAGCCCAGAACAGAACCTGTAATTAGATTGAACCTTATATGCACCTGAAGATGGCAATTTTTCGGTAGTGAGAGGACTTCTATACCAATGCAAAAAAAGATCGGAACAGTTTGAGGCTTCTAGTACAAGCTTTGTTGTATAGAATCATATTGACTGCCTTGAGTGTTATATATGCATATATGCACTCTTGTAGCGTGTTCTAATGCTAACGGGTTTAGGTTTGCTGCTGCTGCTAAAGTAGTGCAGTATCCATCAAGGTGTTTATAGTCAACAACTGAACCGGATTATATTGCACTAACAAGATGTTTTCTTCATCGTCAACACATTTTGGAGGTTCCGTGGTTCCCTGGTTTTTTTTTTTTTTTTTTTTTTTTTGGGTTTTTGTTTTGTTTTACTTCACATGATAAGGAAATTGGGGCTGAAGATATTGTCTTCTTCAAAGGAGCAATTAGTAGAAAAAATTGTATAATTACCAATCGGCCCGAATAAATATTATACAAATACAAATTAAATAAAAATAATTATAAAATTACTGACATTAAATTGCATCTATTAGATGCGATCTATCAATTCACACATTCACATGTGTTGCATGTGATTTATGTATATACATGAATCGTATATAACACGTGATTCACATTTACAAGAAGTCATTCAAATTATCATACACGAATCGCTCTTATAATATGCAGTTTGATATTGTTACAATTTTGTAAAATTAAATTTTCTACAAGCGATTTAGTAAAAAAAATGCAAATCACATTTTTTACATATGATTCCATAATTATTTTTATATAATTTATATTTACATAATTTCTTTATAAAAAGTCATCTTACTTAGTTTATAACTTCGGTTAAAACTCAAGTCATACCATACAAATAGCGCAACATAAATCCACCAGTCAAACAAAATATATCACCTCAAAGTTAAAACGCTTTATCTCGATTCTACCCACTTTTTTCGGCATACTGTCCGATAGGCCTTTTACCCAAAGTGTTATATGATCCATAAGTTTAAGCTCTGATATTACTTAAAGTTGTCATGCTTTAAGCCAAAGGTGCCATAAGCTTCGTTGTATAAATGTGCTAAAGTATATACAAGGCTATTAAAAGCTATAGATTGAATTGCGTAAAATTCTTTGAAAATTCTCAATGTTTCATTCCACAAGTGTTATTAATATTGTTTAGTAAAGTAATAATCAATGAAACTAATCCGTCCCATAGTCAAACAATTTTCATGTATATGAATTAAATGAAAAACACCTAATTTGGCACTTAAACTTTTTTATGAAAATTTAATTTGATACTTTAACTTTAAAGTAATTAACTTAATATTGAATTAGGTCTTTTGTAATTATTTTTACTACCTTGCCTTAGCGTTTTGCTTCATTTATTGACATTAAAGAGATAATGTATCAGTGTTAGATGGGGTTAGGTGAGGTAGTGAAAATTAAATAATAGGTTTGTTTTTTACATGACAGTAAATAAACCAAATGATATTAATGAGACAGTAAATAAACCAAATGATATTAATGAGACAGTAAAATAATCATCATTTGATTAGATATTAAATTGACTACTTCAAATATCAAGTACCAAATTGAATTTTTTATGAAAAGTATCCTAAACTAAATATATGGGGACTCCTATCCTAGATCGTTAATTGGAGTCTTGGACCATATATCTCAAATAGCTACTATAGGTCCTACTGCCAATATAATGACCTTAGTTCATATTATTATAGGATCCTCATTATCGTCTTTACAAAACGTAAAAATAACAAGTGAGCAAGAAACATCCAGTATAGATCACTCTATGTAAACATATACAACACCACATCACATATAAGTTAAAATAATTAATGTAGCAATCAGCCAAATAATTCATCAAAAACTAAATTAATTTAATAATTTCCATATCCATAAACATAATCAATGACCATAACAAGAATCAAATGGAGCCAACCCTAGGAAAATAATTTTAGAAAACACGAACTTGCTTGTATCTAAAACAACATTTTGCTATAGAGGCTGATATGAAAATCCTAGAGACTCATAATAATTATCTACAAATAGTGGATTTAAAGATGCTAAGTCCTCGTTGGTATGGCAAACTTGATGAGTCGAAAAATCCTAACACCTCAATTTTTTAATTAAACTTGACAGATCAAAAGATCCCAATAATTCTTATGAGAAGCGTGGAAATAAGTATATATGGTTTCAAAAGTTTTAGCAAATAATCTTATTATTCCAATTCAACTACACAGTACACATATAATATTATTAAACCAAATATAGACTAGGTTGATGTCACTAGAGCTATCACACACATGCATCATGCAAAATAGCCATACACTTGGTGTTTGCATATATAGTAGAGATCAATTCTAATAGGTTTGACGTCATGATACCTCAACTTTAACAAAGTATGCAATTAGGTACTTAAACTTTAAAATTAATCAATTTGGTACTTAAAAGAATTTTTTGTGTATGCCAATAATATCTCCATCAAGTTCTTTTATATACTAAATTGAGCAATTTCAAAGTTTTTCAAGTACTAAATTGATAAATTTCTAAATTCATGTACCTAATTTTATACTTTGCTAAAGTTTGTATACTATTTGTTAGGGTTAATTTCTCTAATAGTATCTAAAATTTTTCCATTGTGATAAAAATACAACTAAATAAAATTTCTTACAAGAAATACCCTAGACTTTTTAGATCTCACTCACGGTACTTTGGCTAAAATCCGGTCAAATATCTGGTGATATGATAACGTGATAGGGAATTTATATTAAAAAATTAATTCTTTTCTTTTACGTTAGTATATTTATTTATTTTTCTTTTCCTTTTACTTTACCTCCCCTTTCTCTCTCTCTCTATCACACACACACACACACACACACACACACACACACAACACACACTGAATTGGACCTTTGGCACACCCAAATTAGATCGGATCAGGTCATCATTGAGGTGGAAAATGGATTGGGTATAGGCAAATGATAACAAATCGTCTATTCTCTTTCTCCTTTGATTTCGATTGGCACAGTTTGGCAATGTAGTGGTGTTTAGGTTTTGTTCATGTGTGGTTGTGTTTGATTACCGTGGGTTCTATAGTTTTTATTGGTGGGTGTTTAGTATTGTTCATGTGGTGGCGTTGTGGTGGTTTCTATTTTTGGGGTTACGACTTAGTGGTTGATTTGTTGGTGATGGTGATGGTTATAAGTATTTAGTGGTAGTTTGGTTTCATTAGAATTATGATGTGTTGATTTATAGAAGAAGGTTTTGGGTGGTTGTCAATGTTTGCTTGGTTGTGTAGTTGTGTGAGTTCGAATTTAAGGTGGTTTTAGTTGTGTTTGGAAGTGGTGTATACAAGGTGATGGGCTGTGTAGGTGGTAGTGATTGGTGTGGTGTTGTCATCTCATTTAAAGCAGTTGCATGTGTAGTTGCTTTGTGTTTATGGGCTAGGTCGAGGCATCTAGTTATTGGTAATCTATGTCGAAGGGGGTAATTGGTTTGATGGAGCTTGGTGATGAATTAGGTTTTTGTTTGAAATGGTTGGTGGCGTCACATGTGCTTGAGGTGGAGATTTCGATCAAATGGTAGTCTATGTCAAAGTTATGGTTGCATTTGGTTTGGTTGGTGCTAAATGGTGGTTGTGAAGGCTTGAGGTGTTGGTTGATCATGTTGGTTGCTTGGGTTAGTGTTTAGGATGTGAAGCCCGTAATTTTACCTTACTCGGAATATAGGATTTATAGATTAATTGGCAACTTGAGTAGTGTTCGAACCTAAAAATACTCAAAACCATAATAGCCGAATCCTTAAACCCTAATTTCAGAATAAAAAACCCTAAATTTATGTCAAACCCTAGAATATAATAAAGCTAAAATTTTAGGAGCTTCAATTTGAAATTCCATTGATATTGTTGTGGTTATAACACCCAAATTAGTAGGCACACAAGTTTTCACCTCTAAACACCATAGGATACATAGTTGCGATAAAATGCCGTATCACATAGAAATTGGACTTGTATTGGAAAATTTTCCAATAAGTTTTGAGCACCGCTTCAGTTGTGTGTGTGTGTGTGTGTATAAAGGTTGATCACCGATCGACCGCTTCCTTTTTCCTTTATCCTTTCCTTCTCATTCTTCTTTCACTTCCTTTCTCATTCTTACAAATCCAACGGATTACAGTTGCTGAAACTAATAAATTTCCAAAACTTCAAAAACTCATAACTCACATAATACACCTCCATTTCCAAATCTGGAAGAGAAATTATGATCTAGTTCTGTATTCGTCAAAACAAAAGCACACTTGATAAGGTTTCACTAACCTTCAAATTTAAGACAAATCAAGCATTGAGTATTCGACGAAGAATTTGATTCAATATTCTTAAGTTTTATACGTAAATCCTTAGTTTTTACTTACTGTATTGTATTCCTTAAGCTTAGAAGAGGGTTTTCTTGCATTGTATAGGTGAAAACTTTGATTTCTTGGGTTAACCTTTAGATTACTTCGATAACCAACGATGCCACCATGGTGAGCGGTATTTCTGATGATTTACTACTGATTGTGTGTTATATTACTATTGTATTACTATTCTGTATCATGATGTGGTAATTTTTAAGCTAAAAACACTTATAAAAGTGTTACAAGACTTGAAAAATACAAATTGAGCATCCATAGCGAGTTTGAAGGGAAGAGTTAGCCTACATGAGCATCCTACACGATCGAATATTATGGCAGTATACTATCTCTTGGTTAATTGAAGCATTCTAGGCATAAAATGTGTCTTACTTGGCCCTTGTACAAGGCATGTACGAAGGTCGTGCATGTGTAAATTTTTATCAATGGGTATTTTTTTGACGCAAATAAGATCCTATACGACCCCATACATGGCCCATGTATGAAGGTTGTGTTTGTGTTTTTCTTTATCAATTTTTTTTTAACATAAATGAGATCTACACAACCCTGTACACAGTATGTGTACGAAGGTCATATATGTTGACGCGTTACTATTGATTGTATCAAATTATAAAATTTATAAACCCAAGTTAAATCCTATAATCGAGCTATGTAAGTATACCTATTTAGAGTAGTATAGGACAAAAATGTGTGTCGTCCCTAGGGATCTAAAGTGTAAGTACTAGTAGCACCTTTTTCTCTACTATTTTGCCTAAATCTTGATATGAGATTAATAGTGTAGACTACTAATTAATCTATTTCAGCAAACCCTGGAGTTAAATATGAGTGTTTTCTCAAAAAGCATTCAATCACAAAACATACATTTAATCTTGATCTACATTAAACCCTATTTTTCTTGTGATAATGGATTGATTAACGAATTGTTTATGCTTTGCATTGCAGGAATCTCTTAAATAAATCAATTACTCCCTCGAGTTAATCAATTTCTAACCCTATATGAGATAGTGGAGACCTCTCCCTCATTAACGTCAGATAAGATTGTATTAAAGATCATGATTCCTCAACAAAGATTAAATATTTATGCAGAAAATCAAAATTTTTCTACTTGTAGGTGTAACATGTAATCTCTTAATTTATGAAGATCTATCCTTTTAGATGAAACCTCTTTCTATCTAACAAGAATCAACATATAATCAATTTTGTGTATAAATCAATCACAAGACAATTAAAACACATGAATATATATGAAAGCATAAACTTTTCATTAATCAAAAACAGTTTTAATCATACGGGAGCTTAGGATTTCACAAGACTTAGGGCATAACGATTTACTCCTCTATGGAGTTTATAATGAAAACAAAAGATCTAGTGAAGTAATCAATAAATATGATTAAATGATAAAGCGCTTTAATGTTTTGTGATCTTCAATGATGTCCTTACACTTCTCCTCTTGAAGCTCTTAATTTTTCCCTTTTAGGGTTTTTAGAATGTCTAAGAATGATAATATATCCCTAAAGTATGAAATAAAGTAAGTATTTAAAGTCTTGGAAACAAAGGTGGTCTGCATAATCTTTTGCAAGGTCGTGCTTGCGGTTATGCAGACTGAATTCTTTCTTTTTCTTCTCTAGTCTCATTTTTTTCCTTACACTGCTCTCTACATTACTTGTCCAGCAGCTGAGGCACACTTTGAGATAAATTATGGTTACTGTTTGCCCTCAAGCACTAGTGTCTATATGGCCATGATGAAGGTTGTACACATGTGAGAATCACACTTTTCTATACTTTGCCAAATCTCATCTTGTTTTTGCTTGGATCATCCTTAATCTTTCAAATGTCTTCTTTAAACCCTGAAATCAAATATTAAGCACTTAAGTATTCTTTTCTTGATAAATTCGCATAAGATTATACAAAATTATATCCATAAATAAGGGTCTTTTAACACTTATCAAACTTCCCCACACTTAACCATTTGCTTGTCCTTAAGCAAACAAAATAAGGACAAACTAATATATTATCAATTATACTTATTAAAAAATATCACATCACAATTAACATTCTTTAATTTAGTTAATTCAAAGTGACTCATTAGTGCCTACTGCTCAAACATACCATAATTGTACTTGTACTTGACATAGTGCAATTAAATTTTTAAGAGTAATCCAGTAAGTTAAACTATTACCTCACCATTTAATAGCCACTTCCAAAGTTAAAAAGAAATACCAAGTCTAACAAAATAAAAGCCGCTTGATTACATCTTACTACTATTAGAGAGTATATAACCTAGAATGAAAGTATATGGCATCCATCATTCCCCTAATTTTTTCTCTCTTTGATTGAAACCTCTCCAAATTTTTTTTACAGCCTTCAGAAGGGGAGCTTTTAGCCTCCATCTTTTCCTTTTCCTTTGGATAGGTTTTTGCTCACTTCTTTTGAGCTTAGTTCTTTTTTTTTTTTTAAATCAATTGGTATAAGATGCTTGTATGGTTAATAGCGGTCAAGCTTCGCTCTTCTAAGGGACTAAATCTTGCTATATTGACTAAGCTTTTTATATCATCAGTTTAGTATATCAATTGATTGATTTTTCAAAGAGATTATTCAAGAAGAATCACTAAGTGATTGATTTCATGTGCCCCTTTCACAAAAGGTTAGAATGGCTCTCAAAGTTTTTGAAAAGTAAATATACTAACCAACAAGATAGAAACACAACCATTTAACTTTAAATTAGGGACTTCGACCTCTTTCGCAACTCTAGATTTAATCATTAAATAGCAAGTAAATTTGCCTCACTCAGGTTTCATCATAAAATTTTAACTAAGTATATTAAGTTCAAAATAGGTGAGTAAGATACACAAAGTTACTATAATTTTATCTTTTGAATGCTAATCATAGATGAATGAGTATAATTTCAAGATTCTTATCTTTTCAAATTATATATCAACTTCTAAGCTCACTTGCAAACTTGTAAGTGGGAAGTTTGACCAGCAAGTGCATGTAAATTGTTAAAACATATCAAGACCTAAATACTTTCTTTCAAACATACCTCTTCCCCACAGTTAGATAATACATTATCCCTAATGTCTTCCAAAGCAAGCACCAATGAGAACAGAATGAAAAGAAAGAAAAGTAAAAGAAAAGGACACTGGAATTCCTTAGATAGTTACTGCGTCTATGAAGTGCATCATCGTCAATCATCTTAGAACCCATTAGAGCAAAAGATCATGTTGCAAAAGTTGTAAAGGAAAACAAAACGAAACCAAAAACTAAAGGAAAAACAGAAGTTAGTCTATCTTAATCTAGAAAATCAAATCAAACATCCAGCAGATCAAGTCTTAAGGAAGGAGAAAGAAACAAAAAATATATATACAGGGGAAAAAATTACACCTGCCTAGGCTCCTGGACGACCATGCTCAAGGTTGTGCAGAGCCTTAAAATTCACTCAAGACTCTGTTTTAGGGTACTAGAGTTGCTCACCTCCTGTACGGCCGTGCTCAAGGTTGTATAAATCTTCAAAATTTCCTGAGGGCTAAGAAATGATGTATCAAGTTACTTACTTGGTACATGGCCATGCTTGGGCTATGCAGGGCTTCAAAAACTGTCTAGAAGCTCCTCTGCATACGTGCACCACTTCAAGCATTGCTTTTGCTTAGGTTGTGTAGGTACTTAAAATTTGTTTAGAAACCAACTAAAAGCTCTCCAAGCTCATTAACCTTGTGTTTGTTCAAAGTGCACTTGCCATTAAGGCTTCTCCACACTTAAGGATTGACTCTTACTCCCTTCAAATAAGCTCAATTACTTAAAAAAAAAAAAAACTTGCAATTTTGATAGCAAGAAAGACTTAGGATAGCAAACACAAAAGCAAAACAAAAGGAACTTAACATGCTTAAGTTAGTCATGGGTTGCCTCCAAGAAGTGTACTTCTTGTAATGTCATTGGCTTGACATCCTTCATGTTCCTCAATAATCAAGGAGGGTCAAATTGAGGTTGTGGGAACTCCGCCTTAAGCTTTACGCTATCAACAGTGCTTATATCAGTTTTCTTGACCCACTTCCACATTGATCACAAGTGATAGCCTACAATTGGGCGGATCCTCTTATACTGCGAAGTTTGTAGCCTTACCTTCATTTCCTTATCTTTTGACTTTAAAGCACATGGTTTGCATGCTATTCTTGCACTTGGTGTCGATTAGTGGATGTATATCAAGTGGTTTAACAACACTTTCTAAGTGAGGATCATGATATAACTTTTTACTTGCTCACTCATGTCTAAACTCTTAAGATAAGCTTTCTAGAACTTACTATGGTAGTTTTTACAATCATTTCCTCATCTTCAACTCATAGTACTAGTTGGCCACCTTCAACATCGATGAGTGCTCTAGTTGTAGCAAGGAATGGCTTGCCAAGAATCAAAGGCATGCCTTCCTTCTTCCATGTCTAGGACCATAAAGTCCATGAGATATATAAAATTCCCAACATTCATAAAAACAACTTTGATAGTGCCAATCGAGCACTTTACATAACATTGGCAAGTTACAAAATCATCCATGTTGATTTAAGTTCATATAGACCCAACTTCTTGAAGAATGAATATGGCATCACATTGATGCTCGCTCCCAATCGGCTAGGGCCTTATCAATAGTGATTCACCCACCATACACAAGATTGTAAAACTCCTTAGATCATTTAGCTTTGGAGGTAACTTATTTTGAATAATCGACGTGCAACTAGCTCTAACTTCTATGTTACTACATGCTCCAACTTCTTCTTCTTAGATAACAGTTCCTTAAGAATTAGCATACTTAGACATAAGGGAAATTGCCTCAATAAAAGGAATATTTATATGAGCTGCTTGAAAAGCTTAAGGAATTTATCGTAATGTTCTTATCCTTATTTTGATTGAGGTGAGTGGATAAGGGATCCTTGGGACATATTCCTTCACAACTGGCGATGATCTCTTTTCAGGCTCTTTCTTCTCATGCTCCACGTTATCCTTCTTAGAAAATCCACTTCTTTTTTCTGGCTCTTTCGTTTCCTTCTCAAAAACCAGATTCTCCTCTCCTTAGCTCCTTTCGCTCTTAGATAGTAGCTCCTTCCCACTTCTCAAGCTAATTGCATTCACTTACTCTCTTGATTTGCTCATGTTATAAGAACGGAACTTAGTTGTCTCTCAATTTCATCTTGGCCAGCTGACCAATTTGCTTCTCAAGATAATGAATTGAGGCCTGTTTATTTCGATGTTGGATTCGGAGCTTTGAATGAATTGCCTCATCAAATCTTCTAAATTTGACTTCTTCTCTGGTGGTGGCAGAGTAGGGAGTTGAGCATGGGTTGGGTGGTAGCAATTGTGGTCTCTAGAAAACTAGAGCCGAATAGTTAGCTCTCTTATCATTTGCATTGCCAGTTGAGATTGGGTGATTTCACCAACCTAGATTGTATGTAGCACTGTATGATTGTTCTATGCCTATTCTAGTTTCCAAGATAATCCACATGTTCTTGTTGCTCAAAGAAACTTACATCCCCACTTGAGTCCCTATATTGAAATTGTGACTGATGCATTCTTAATGCTAGCAATTGCTTACTTAGCAAATCCATCTTAGCTATAATGATGGTCATAGATCTACCTTATACAATCTTGTAGCTTTTTGCTTACCTTGGTCATTTCTAGATTGATAATTATTTCTGGCCATTTCGTTTAAAAAGCTTTAAAGAATCTTCTGGGTCTTAGAGTTCAAGGTACCACCAGTAGGCATCAACTAATTGCCATGTTGAGGCCATTATAAAAGGTCGAACCTGCATCCATGGTGGTATTTGATGATGTGAACATCTCCTCAAAAGCTCTTTCCACCTATGCTAGGCATCTAATAGATTTTGTATCTTGCTACGTGAAGGAGGATATATCATTTTGAGTTTGATAGTTTTGCATAGAGGAAAGTAATTATCTAGAAACTACTTACCATGTCATCCCAAGTAGTGATAGCTCTAGCACCTAATGATGTTAACCAATTCTTAGCTTTCTCTCAGTGAAAAGGGAACAATTCAAATGCACCAATCATCTATGATCCCATTATTCTTAAATGTCTCACAAATCTCTAGAAAAGTCTGAATGTGTGCAGATGGGTCCTTATTAGTTGGTCTATCAAATTGATAGTACTGTTGGAGGAGCTGAGTCACTGCACTTTTGATCTCAAAATTATTTGCCTCAATAGGTGGTTTCACAATTGTTGGGCCAGTGCCTTCAAGAGTCAGCCATGTATAGTCCAAAGTTGTTTAGAGCTTTTTCTACCATGACTTCCTATGTTTCCACGTCAGGTAATTCCTTTTTTTTTTCCATTTTAGGTTCTAAATCAAGCATCTCTCCCTTAATTACCAATTATCTAGATGACTTAGTAGTTATATTCTTAAGAATAGTCTAAAGTGTCCTCTCAATCTCAGGGTCTAGTTTAAGAATGTTTGAAGGGAGACTCCTTATCATGCAACACAAAATCAAACGACAAAAATTTAGAATTATTCAAAAAGTAGGGAGAAGAGAAAAAGATAAAACAATAAAAAAATGACCAAAGTAATAGATATAAGGTTTTTCCTAATATTGCCTTGCCAATCTTGGCAATGGTGCTAAAAACTTGATGCTACTATCAATCATATCAAATTATAAAATTTATAACCCAAGTTAAATCCTACGATCGAGCTAGGCAAATAAATCTATTTAGAGTAGTAAAGGATTGAAATAGGTATTGTCTACAGGGATCTAAAGAGCAAGTACTAGTATTGCTTTTCTCTACTATATAGCCTAAATCTTGATATGAGATTAATGCTGTAGACTACTAATTAATCTATTTCAGCAAACCCTAGATTTAAATATGAGTGTTTTCTCAAAAGTATTCAATTACAAAACATACCCTTAATCTTGATCTACCTAAACCCTATTTTTCTTATGATCATGGATTGATTAACGAATTGTTTATGCTTTGCACTACATGAATCTCTTAAATAAATCAATTATTCCCTCGAATTAATCAATTCCTAACCCTATATGAGATAGTGGAGACCTTTCCCTCACTAACATCAAATAAGATCACATTGAAGATCATGATTCCTCAACAAATTAAATCTTTATGCACAAAATCAAAGTTTCTCTATCTCTAGATGAAAATATGTAATCTCTTTTCATGAAGATCCATTCTATTAGATGAAACCTCTTTCTATCTAATAAGAATCATACATATAATCAATTTTTTGCATAAATCAATCATAAGTTTGAAACACATGAATAGATATAAAGGCATAAACTTTTCATTAATCAAAAGCAATTTTAATTATACGGGGCTTAGGATTTTACAAGACTTAGGGCATAACGATTTACTCCTCCATGGAGTTTATAATGAAAAAAAAGATCTAGTGAAGTAATCAATAAACATGATTAAACGATAAAACACTTTAATGTTTTGTGATATTCAATGATGTTCTTACTCTTCACCTCTTGAAGCTCTTAATTTTTCTCTTCTAGGGTTTTTAGAATGTCTAAGAATGATAATATATCCTAAAATATGAAATAAAGCAAGTATTTAAAGTTTTGGAAACAGGGGTGGTCTACACAACCTTTTGGAAACATAAATTCCTTCTTTTTCTTCTTTAGTCGCATTTTTTTCTTCAGCACTACTTATGTAGCAGTGGGGCACATTTTAAGATAAATTTTGATTACCTTTTTCCCTCCAGCACTAGTGTCTGCATGGCCATGTTGAAGGTTATGCACATGTGAAAATCACCATTTTCTATACTTTACCAAATCTCGTCTCGTTTTTGCTTATATCATCCTTAAATCTTTTAAATGTCTTCTTTAAACCCTGAAATCAAATATTAAGCATTTAAGTATCTTTTTCTTGATAAATTCATATAAAATCCATACAAAATTATATCTAATGAATACTAGAAATAAGAGTTTTTTTAACACTTATTATGTGTAAAAATGAATGAAATAAAGGAAATGGACACCAAACTTAGTCTACCCTACCTTGAGCATGGCTATGCATAAATGGCTGTGTAGAGCCTTTGAATATGTTTTAGTATCTCTAAACCATGTAAACTACTTCCACTATTGAATAACCATCTATAAAGTTGTGTAGCTTGTTGTGTATTTTATAAATTTCCCACTTTTGAGGAATTTTGAATACCACTTTGGTAATCCACTTAACTCATTTCATTAACTTAACTAAGCACTTTAAGATGGACTTAAGCTTCAAAACTAAAAATATGGTTTTATGTTTGAAAAGGTTTATGCGAAGGATAAAGCATGATAATGCACTGATATTGGTGTATGAATTGCTTGAATTGATGCTGGTGTGAATTGTTGTTTCTACCAATATCTCACTTGTTTGGAGTGGAACGTATAATGCTTGATCACCTTAAATTTATTAATGATTGTTGGGTTATAATTAAAATAGGGACATGTATTGTACGACATTGCATTTATATGCCGTCATCGTCCGATGATGGAATGATAGGAAAATTTAAGTTATAGATATATCTAGTTTATTTAAGTTAAGCAGCCTTCGGATTGAGCACCTTAAGGCCTCTATGAGGAAAAATTAAGTTAAATTAAGTTCTAGTTTCGTAGAACAAACGAAATGATATAGGGAAGTCACAAATTATGAAACCATGTCAAGCCATTGTCTCTAATCTAATCATAAGCCACCTAAATTGAGCACCTTAAGGCTCCCATGGGACCTGTGATAAGTGAATTTAAGTTTGGATGACTTGGATGCTGACGAAACTAAGTATTCCCCAAATCCTGGGTCAAAGAGGGTTTAAATCTGGGACCTCATGTTGGTTTTTGGATGACAATGTGTGATGTTTGCACTACATATGATTGTACATGCATAGCATATATTTGATAACTTGTTTGCTTACTTGTCGAGCGGTAATAAGGATATTGTACTCCCATCTCACTAAGCAGTGGTATTGCTCACCTCCTTATACTGTGGCCATCGTGTAGGTACCGTAAGACTGGTTTATAACCCAGCTAGGTGCACTACTTCGGCAAGCCAGCTGATTTTGGGATTATTGAGGAGATTTTTGTAAGAGAGGCTAGATAGAGGAACTACCTGTGTTACATCCTAATGTTTAAGTCTTTTTGGACATACTATAATTTTGTTATTAAGTAATTTTAGTTAAGAAAGACAACTAATTTGATGATAAGACTACATCTATAAAGCCTTATTTTTGTTAAAATGCTTGGTTTAATTCCTAGGTATTATTGTTAAGACGCTTTACAAATGCTATTAAGATTGGTATGAGTATTCGTGGCAGGTTGTCATAACCAGGGTACCCCTCGGGGCATGACAATTTTATTGGTATCAGAGCATGGTTTAAAACCTAGGATTAAGCCTAGAATCAATATCTTAAGAGATTGATTAAAGACTTGTATAGTTTGAAACCTAACCAAATAAGAGAGAGTGGGTAGAACTGGGAAATCATAGGAAATTCATATATGAAAACTCTATAATTGCCATTTTTGTAGGCTGATAAAAGGCTTTAGAAAAGAAATGGGGAGAATGCAAAATGGAGAAGGACAATGACTTGATTGACTTTTGAGTCTGCCTTGACTTCTACTATTGGAACAAGATAGTTGATGGAATAATTGATGCTTGGTAAAGTGGTTGTTAGATAAATGGAAGGCAGAATTGGAGCAACTAAGTAAGGACATGGGAAGTCATTATTACAGGCATATTTCCATTCCTGCCCTTGAAAAAAGGTACTAAAGGACTTTAGAATACGAGGTGGAGATCCCAAAGGTGATGTTTGTGGCAAGATTTGACTTCAAGTATTACCTTGAATATGCTCAGCTTAAGGTAATTAGCCGTAAAGCGAGACAAGATGCTATCCTGAGGGTACATATGAGTAGAGACCCCGCTGTGACTGGGTAATAGAGATGCCACTCGAACCAGATCCAATGGACTTAGTGGCATAAGTTGAGATTGAATGGGATGCTTAAGACCCTTAATTTCCAAAACCTGAAGTACAAATCAGGTTAGAGGATTTAGAAGAGGCTCTAGAGGATGATGAGGATCTTGAGGAGGATCCCATGCCTGATGAAATTTCTGATTTAGAGGATGCCCCTCTAAATGAGTCTGCATTAGAAGTGCTAGAGTTAACAGATGTAGGTCAAAGAAAGAAGAAAGGGAGGAAATAGAGGAGAAGAAGAAGAAGAGAAGAAGAGGAAGAAGATGGTATAAAAGTTATATGAGTTAGAACTGAAAACTTTTGCAATAATTATAAACTCCTTAAATATAGATGAAATTTCGTTCTATAATATAGATGAAATTTCTTGTATAGATATCATCTGTACTTCTAGCCATAGAAGGAATAGAGAAATCATATACCAGTATAACTAAATCATTCAGGTCATTTTGAAGACATTTGAATGCAATGATTTTATGGTGATTATATCCATAAATGTTGTGACCACACTTTGTATTTTTGTATTTTAAATGATATGAGACTGAAGATGGAATTAAAAATAGGAGAATTGCATCTATTGAAAGGGGCCAGTAAAACCCAACAGAGAATCCAACTCCAACATCTTAAGTAGGATCATCAAATTCGAGGATACCAATACGCACTGCCCACATTGTTGAGCTAGAAGGTAGTTCATCAGAGGATAGGAAAGCTAGGATGGAGGGGAGTATCTTGTGAAACCCCATAATTTTACATTACTCAAAATATAGGATTTAGTAATTAATTGGCAACTCGGGTAGTGATTGAACCTCAACATTACTCAAAACCATAATAACCGGATCCCTAAGCCCTAAATTTAGAACTAAAAACCCTAAATTTATGTTAAACCTAATATATAATAAAACTTAAATTTTAGGAACTTTCATTTGAAATTCCATGTATATGGTTGTGGTCAAGACATCCAAATTAGTAGGCACACAAGTTTTCACTTCTAAACACCATAGGAGATATAATTGTGATAAGATATCGTATCACAAAGACATTGGACCTATATTGGGATAATTTTCCAATAAGTTTTGCCGTTGCCTCAGTGCATATATATATGGTAATCCACTAATTCGGCCACTGCTTTTCCTTTCTCTTTCCTTTCTTTTTCTCCTTTTAGTTTCTTTCTTCTCTAGAAGTTTACAAAATTTGATCAATGAAACTCCAAATTTCAAAGATTAATAACTCACAAAATACACCTCCATTTACAAATTTGCAAGAGATATTGTGATCTTGATTCTATGTTCTTCAAAACAAGAGCACAATTGATAAGGTTTCCCTAGCCTTTAAATTTATGAAGAAGAATTGAAGTGTCGAGTTTTCGGTGAAGAAGTCGATCCAATGTTCTTAAGTTTTATATGTAAATCTTTACTTTTTACTTACCACATTGTATTCCTTAAGCTTACAAGAGTGTTTTCTTGTATTGTATAGTTGAGAACCTTGACTTCTTGGGCTAACCTTTGGACTACTCTGATAATTGATGATGCATAGTAGGATTTTTGATGATTTACTGCTTGATTGTGTTATACTACTGTTGTATTACTATTTTAAGTTGTATTAGTGATAATTTTTAAGTTAAAAAGACTTATAAAGGTGTCATAAGACTTGGAAGTACAAATTGGAGCATCCATGGTGAGTTTGAAGTGAAAATCATCTTACACGATGCTTGTACACGACTCGTGTACTTTGGTTGTGTATGTGTAAAAACGGAAGATTCTACACTACCTTGTACATAACCCACGTACTTTGGTTGTGTATGTATAAAAACAGAAGATTCTACACTACCTCATACAAGACCTGTGTAATTTGGTTGTGTATGAATAAAAACAAAAGAGATCCTCGTACACGACTTGTATACTTTGATCGTGTATGTGTATTCTATATCAACATGTTTTTTTTTTTTTATGTAAATAAAGTCCTACATGACCCCCATGCACGACCTATGTATGAAGGTCATGTTTGTATAAAAACGAATGAGACAAAGGAAAATGGATGCCAAATCTAGTTTACCCCACCTCAAGCACAATCGTGAATAAATGGCCATGTAGAGCCTTTAGAATATGTTTTAGTTAGGGATGTAAATGGGGCGGGTCTGGGACGGGTCATCTATCCCAGAACCCGACTGACTCGACCCGAACCGACTCGATTATATCTATCAATCACTAACTTATCCTATTATTTGCTTTTGGGCTATAACTAACCTAACTAAATAAAAATAATAAGAAATGAAAATATACAAATCACTTATACCATGATAAGTTGTTTAGAAAATTTTTTAAGATGCTACATCGATAATATTTCAAAAACTTCTATTGTAATAAAATTTTTCAATTTATTCGTTAATGATTGAAGAAAGTTTCTTTATATTTTTTTCTTTAACTTTTTTATGATATCCATATTATAAAACATTAATATAATATTTTAAAAATAATAAATAATATGTATATGCACTTATATTTTTTTTATTACTAATAAATTAACTAAAATTATAAATTAAAAAAAAAGAAATGCTGAAAACAACGACAATTGGACGAAATAACATAACACCTAATGATCGACTTATACAACATCGACGCTTGGATATATAAGGCATGCAAATCATTTACTGAGGAACTGCATGTAGAATTTCTTATCCTAGATCTTGTGCACAACACATTGGATAAAACTGGTCCTAATCATATTAATGTTCGTAGGAAACCGATGCTACTAATTGTACATGCTGGGAAAAATAATTAAAAAAAAAAAGAAAAATCAATCAATTATCTTTACTCATAAGAATAAATAGACTTATTTATATCCTATCATGTGACTCAATATATGAATAACAAAATGGTTATATGAAAAGCATCATTTAACTAATGAACAAGTAGATTTCTTAAACTAAATTTTTTAATTTTTTTTAATTATACTGGGTCGGGTTTTCCAAACGGGTTATGAGTATAACCCAAAACCTGACCCTAAACCCTATAGGGTTTGACCCTATAGGGTTTTTAACAGGGCGGGCGAGTGGGCGGGTACCCTATAACGATCCGCCTCGGTTGCATCCTAGTTTTAGTATCTCTAAGCCATGTAAGCTACTTCCATTATTGAATAGTCATCTACACAAGTTGTGGAGCTTGTTATGTACGTTATAATTTCCCATTTTTGAGGAATTCTTTCTACCACTTCGGCAATCCACTTAACTCATTTTGTTAACTTAAATAAACACTTTAAGATGTGGAATTAAGCTCTAAAACTAAGAATATGGTTTAAAGTCCGAAAAGGTTCATGCGAAGGACCTAAAGCGTGATAATGCACTGATATTGGTGAATGAATTGCTTGAATTGATGCTGACGTGAATTCTTGATTTTACCAATATCTCACTTGTTTGAAATGGAATGTATAATGATTGATCACCCTAAACTTATTAATGATTATTGTGTTATAATTAAAACAAGGATATGCATTGCATGACACTGCATTTTATATGCTGTCATTGTTTGATGATGGAATGATAGGAAAATTTAAGTTATATATATACTTAGTTCATTTAAGTTAAGCTACCTCCAGATTAATCACCTTAAGCCCTCTAAGAGGAAAAATTAATTTAAGTTAAGTTTTGGTTTCGTAGAATGAATTAAATGATATGGAAAAGTCGCGGACTACGAAACCATGCCAAACCATCTTCTAGGGCCTCATTGTAAGCCACCCTTAGCTTGAGCACCTTAAGGCCACCATGGGACTTTTGATGAGTAAATTTAAGTTTGGATGACCTAGATGCTGGCAAAACTAAGCATTCCCTATACCCTAGGTCAAGGAGGGGTTAAATCCTAGACCTCATGCCGGCCATCGAAAGATTGGATGAGACATTTGCATTGCATATGATTGTACGTGCATAACATATGTTTGATAACTTATTTGCTTGCTTGTTGAGTAATAATGAGGATACTGCACTCGCATCTCACTAAGCTGTGGTTTTGTTCACCCTCCTATAGTGTGACACATTGTGCAGGTACACTAAGATAGGTTTATAACCCAACTAGACGCACCACTCCAGTAAGCAAGTTGATTTTGGGATTCCTAGGGAGATTTTTGGTAAGAGAGGCTAGATCAATAAACTACTTGTGCTATCTCCTGATGTTTAAGTCTTTTTAGATATACTATATCTTTTGTTGTTAAGTAATTTCAGTTAAGAAAGACAATTGATGTGATAATAAGATGATATTTGTAAAGCCTTGATTTTGTTAAAAGTATTTGATTTAATTCTTAGGTATTATTGTTAAGACGCTTTGCGAATGCTATTAAGATTGGTATGGACATTTGTGGCAGGTTGTTACAACCAGGGTATCCTTCAGGGCATGACATATCCAGATGCTGACTCAGTAGCAGACTATGTTATTTTAGCATTTTTTTGTTGGAGGTTAGCCTCTACCCCAACAACTGCCAATACCCCTATAGGCTGCAATGCCCTCCCCAGCACCAGTACTACAACCTGCAATGCTAGTGGCCCAACTTGAGAATAATAATCAAGGGCTAGTTACAGGTGGAGTACAAAGGAATCTTTTCCTGGATTTTATTAAAGCTAACAGGTATTTTGAAGGGGTAGTTGAAATGTCGGATGATGCACAAGACTGGTTAGCTCAGATTGAAAGATCCTTTAGGGCATTTGGAGTGTTAGAAGAAGGGAAGGTGCCTTTTGGGACATATATGCTAAACTTTCGTGCATGTACTTGGTGGGATAAACGTGAACGGGTATTGCCCCAACCTATTACTTGGGGTATCTTCAGAAGGGAATTTATTAAGGAGTTTTTCCCTAAAAGTGTAAAGTTGAGATTAGTTGCTGATTTGTTCTAGATAAAGAAGGGAAACTAGTGTAGATCAATACGAGAATGGATTCATGAAATTGTTGCAATATGCACCTAACTCATACTGAGATAGTGAGGATCTAAAAACCAAACTATTTATTAACGGGCTGGAGCCTAAAATAAGGGGATGATTGTTTGAATTTGAGTTAAGAAACTTTACAGATGCAGTTAAGAAGGCTAGAGCTATTGAGCAAACTCAAAACTAAGTCAAGGAGGTAACACCAAAGCAAAGTTTTGGATCTTAAAATCCTCTACCATCTAAACGCCCAGCCTATAGTTCACGGTATGTTTATAGAAATAAAACCAAGATATGGAACAACAAACCAATGGTAAACAAAACTAAACATACTACCTCTCAAAACCAACCAGTTAGGGCGACTCTGAATCAGCAGATAAAGGTGACTTGCTAGAAATGTAGAGGGAATCATTATCCTAAGGATTGTCACATATTAAGGAATTGTTACTTTAGATGTGAAGTAGCTGATCACATGATACATAATTGTCCGAAGTAGAAAGAACAATCGCTTTACTTGTGGCCAACTCGGACACCTTGCGCTTGTTTAGCCCCCGAAGATGTTAAGTAGCTAGGAATGCCTCCATAAATACTAATGTAGCAAAAGGAAAACAAAGAATTGGACTGAATCAGACTGCTACAATATGCTAGGATGTACTCTATTCAAAGCCTCGATCCAAAGCCACAAGAGGAAATTGAAGGTGGAGAGCATAAGGAAGCTTATTTGGCAAATGTGAAACATGAATTGGATAGAAACATAATGGCAGTTGAGTAATGTATGCTTCTCTTTCATGCTTGAATAACTAAAAATAGATTGTTTATAAAACATTATATGATCAACAAATGACCTATTAGTTGATCATAATAACAACTTTCGTAGGAACTATCGTAATTACTACCTAACCCATGTATGCTTTATTTGACATGAGAGCCACACATTCATTTATTAGTTAGAACGTTGTACAATGAGAATCAATACCCTTGAATCACCGTCTCATTAAAGATTAGTACTCATATGAGAGGTTGGGTATTTGCAAAAACAATAGTAAAAGAATATCCAATTGGAATTAAAGGTATTATATTATTGGCAAATCTTATAGTAGTGTCCATGAGTGGGTATGATGTAATTCTGTGAATGGATTGACTACCTCATCATGGTATCCATGCGAACTGTCGGAGGAAGGAGGTTAAAGTGGTGTGACGTGATAATGAAGTGATATTAGTAGCACAAGTAGGTGCATTATAGGAAGAACAACTACAAGCTATGGAAGTCACCAAAGGGGAAGAGGAATGTGATGTTATATGGTTATGTGCTACTGGTGCAAATGGTAAACCCTTGGAATTGGAACATATACCTATGGTTAAATAATACCTAGAAGTGTTTTCCATTGAATTACTAGGTCTTCCATAAAGCTGGGAAATTGACTTCATTATTATTTTAGTCCTTGGAGCTCAATGAATCTCAAATGCCCCGTATCGTATGGCGCCTACTAAACTTAAAGAATTAAAGGTACAATTGCAGAAGTTACTAGATAGAGGATTTATTCGGCCCAGCATTTCTCGCTATGTAGCACTAGTATTGTTTATCAAAAAGAAAGATGAAACCATGCAACTATGTATAGACTATCGAGAACTAAATAATGTGACCATTAAGAATAAATATCTATTGCCAAGTATTGATGATCTCTTTGATCAACTACAAGGAGCAAGGGTATTTTCAAGGATAAATCTGCATTCAGGTTATCATCAGTTGAGAATTAAATCAGAAGATATTCTAAAGACGACTTTTAGAACAAGATATAGACATTATGACTTTCTAGTGTTGCCATTTGGATTAACGAATACCCCTGTTGCATTTATGGATTTAATGAACATGAATTTTCATCCATTTTTAGACCAATTTGTAGTGGTGTTTATTGATGATATCTTGATATATTTAAAGGATGAGGATGAATATGTGAAGCATCTTAGAATAGTATTGGAAATACTAAAAGAGAGGTAGCTCTGTGCTAAATTATCAAAATGTGAATTTTGGATGGGGAAAGTAATGTTTATGGGGCATATCATTTCGAGAGGTGGAGTTCAGTAGATCTTGAAAAGGTAAAAACAATTATTGAATGGTGTAGACACCCAATTTTTACCCAATTAATTAAGGCTTAAATTTATAAAGTTAATTAAACAGAATCTTTATTTTTGTTTAATTAAACTCATTTTTCCAAAAGCCTTAATTAAGTATTGATGAAGTTGGCTAAGTGATCAAGGCACAGGCCAAATGGCCTGTTGGTTAAATACATTGACCCAAACACACACTCAAGCTCAAGGACACAGGTTCAAACCCTAGCAAAGGCAAATTTTTGCCTTTTTATCATATTATTTTTGCCTTTTCATCTTTCTCAAAGTGACTTTTGCCTTACTTTGCATCAATTTTTAACTGACAAAACATCATTAATTATTAAAATTGATGATGCCATTGCAAAGTAGTTATGGAATATGAAAGATTAGTGCACAATTCATGTGTAAAAACAACCCAAAAGTCACAAAATTCGTGCTAAAAAAATTGAAAAAAAATACAATTTGTGAGACTTCAATTGTCCATTAATGAGAATTGATGAAATTGGACAATTAATCTACCCACATTGAATGATTTGATGAAGAATATAAAGGATTATCATCAATTCATCACTTTGAAACAAATTAAACACGAATTTTCGAATTAAATTCGTGAAAATAAAGAGGCAAAAAATCGATTCGTTTCGAAACTGTACGAAACGTAAAATTGAGCTTGCAACCTATAAATAGGGGATACTAGGATCAAAAGGCACAAGTCAATTTCGAAGAAACACACACATAACAATATCAATTCGAAATTCTCGAATTTAGGATGTAGGATTCGAATTTTTCAAATTCGAAGTGATTGGATCAGATTTGATCCAAATTGAATGGTTTAGGAGTGTTAGAAATAAGTTTTGATTGTTTTAGTGTGCTTGGATTCGATCAAATTGATCAAAATCATCTCTGCAAATTTTTTTATTTTCGAATTTGAACGCCGGCAACCACCACTTCGAACCGCCGTCACGGTGGTTCTGGGCGTGAACCACCACCACCAGCGGATGCGCAACCACCAAAGGAGTCGGGCCGACAAGCTTATGGAGGCCAATAACCACCAGGGACGGCCGGGAAGGCTCGAAAGGTCGCGTAATCGTCTTCTTCACCCGATCGGGTCGGATCCGACCCGAAATTTGACCCGAAAATCCGAAGTCCAACCCGCCCTTGGTCAACGGTCAACGGTCAGCCCAGATCAGACGGCCCAGATTCAATCATCCAGATCAGACGGTCCAGATTCAATCATCCAGATCAGACGGTCCAGATTCAATCATCCAGATCAGACGGTCCAGATTCAATCAAGCAGATCAGCGGCCCAGATTCAATCAAGCAGATCAGCGGCCCAGATTTGATCAAGCAGATCAGACGGTCTAGATTTGATCAAGCAGATCAGTGGCCCAGATTCAATCAAGCAAATTAGACGGCCCAGATTTAATCATCTTGATCAACGCCCCAGATTTGGTCAATTCCATCAGACGATCAGGATCAGTCAGCATGACCGACGCTCCAGATCTCCTCCGCTTCATCCAACGGTCCAGGTCAATCCGCATTATTTTATTATATTTTTATTATATAATTAATTTCAGAAAATAGGAAAAATAGTAAAAAATTTATAAAAATTCATAAAAAATTCAGAAAAATTCAGAAAAATCCAGAAAAATCAAAATAATTATTTTTCATATAAATTTATTTTTTTTTTTTTTTTTTTTGAATATTTTTGAATATTTTTAATATGTATTTATACATAAATTGCTTTAGAAATGCATATTTAATGCATGAAAAATAATATTAATATATTGTAAAATATTTTGAATATGTTGTGAATTTTTGTGATGATTAAAAAATAAAAAAATAATAATAATAAAAAATGATAAAATTGGATTTTTCAAAACCAAATTTTTTTTAAAAAAAATGATTTTTGGACTTAGAAAAATATATTTTCATAAAATAAAAAATCAATTGATTAGATCATAGGATTATCAAAAATGATTTTCATAAAAATTTAAAAATTTAATGAACTTAAAGTGAAAAGAGTTCAAAAACATAAAATTGATCAACAAATTAAGTTCTTTTTTAAAAGAACTACGTTTTGTCTGATCTCGATTAGCGAGTACGTGGCACCTGCGGGTCGACATTAAAAAATAAAAAAAATGTTTTTTTTTTAAATATTGTGAATAACTATTTTGTAAATATAAGTTTTTGTTAAAAAATATATATATATTATTTTTGATATTGATATTCTAAAAAAAATAAAAATGAAGAAAAGCACATAAAAAATAAAAATAATGATTTGACTTGTAAATATTTTTATTTGAATTTTTGAGCATTAAAGGATAGATTATAAATTTAAATTCTGAAAGTGGTAACCGATTGGTTTTAATAGGTTAGCCCCGAATCCATGATATCTGGTTTTAAAAGTTGATTTTTCAAATCAAATTTTCGCAGACTAGTAGCTAAGTTAGGATCAACCGACCCATTGATCCTAGCTTTTTTTTTTCCCGATTTATATCTGGTGGCGACTCTAAAAAGTTTTCAAAATTAAAATTTCTCTTAACCCCTAGTCGAGGATTCATGTTAAATGGGTTCGGGTTTAATGTGAATCGGGTTAGGAGAAATGAACCAGATAGTGGAAAAACCCAGGCTCGACAAATGGAAACAATCAACTAGTGTAACAAAAATTTGGAGTTTTCGTGGTCTAGCTGGATACTATAGCATATTTGTCAAAGACTTCTCAAAGATTGCTGAACCTCTCATTCGATTAACTTAGGAGAATGTGAAATTTGAATGGAATGAGGCATGTGAGAGAAGCTTCCAAGAATTGAAACAAAGGCTAACCTTAGCCCCCAATTTGATGCTCCTAAACAATGAAAAGTCGTTTAGTGTATACAGTGATGCATCCAAGAATGACATAGGATGTGTGCTGATGCAAGATGATAAAGTGATAGCTTATGTATCAAAGCAAATCAAACCTCATGAACAAAATTACTTAACTCATGATTTGGAATTAGCAGCTGTAGTATTTGCCTTGAAGATATGGAGACATTACTTGTATGGGCAATAATGTGAAATTTATACAAATCATAAGAGTTTGAAGTACCTATTTACTTAGAAGGAGCTAAACATGAGGCAAAAGAGATGGCTAGAATTGATTAAGGATAATGATCTCAATATAAATTACCATCCAGGAAGAGTAAACGTAGTAGCCAATGCTCTAAGTCAGAAGAATTATAGCCAAGTCGCTGTTATACTGGCGAATCGACAGGAGTTAATATGGGAATTTGGGAAAATGAAGATCGAATTTGCTTAGCATGATGAGGGTATACAATTATCGGCCCTAATGGTACCACCTACCTTTCTGGATCAAATCAAGGAAATACAGAAAATGGAGCCCAGGATCAAAGACATGAAAGAAATGATGCAGCAAGAAGCTTATTCGAATTACATGATCAATCTAAAAGGAGTCCTAAGGATAAAAGGAAGAATATGTTTGCCCAACAATCAAAGTTTAAAAGATAAAATCATGAATGAAGCACATAATTCAGGGTATATGGTGCATCTAGGTGGAACTAAGATGTGTCAAGATCTTAAATAGAAATTCTGTTAAGAAGGCATGAAAAAGAGACATTAGTTGGTATGTCACTTAGTATTCCATCTATTAGCAAGTACAGACATAACATCAGAGACCAGGTGGATTGTTACAATCGTTACTTATTCCATAATGGAAATGGAAAAGGATTACCATGGACTTTGTAACTGTCACGCCTGGAGGGTACCTTAGTAGTAGTACATAAGCCACACTTGTACACTATTACTAGTTAACCTTCAGAGAATGATATGTTTTCAAATAACAGGATCTTTTAGTTGCATCGATAAGAAATGATAAATACATATAAGTCATAAATTAGTAAATATTTGCCATCACAAGTAATGAATATTGTAATAGTATTACAGGCCATAGTTCTATTCTATATGTCTCAAAAAACATATCTGATAGTACAAGTACTAACTATCTTATGACTAGAAATAAAAATAGATAACATAACTCGAATATCCTATATTCTTCTAGCTTTTAAGTTCTTATTAGAGCCATGTTCCTGAAAGTAACCAGCCATGGTCGTAAAGTCATCTTAAAAGGTCTTTAGGAGTGTGAGCAAAACCACGTGCCTAATGAATTACCAGATATACTACACATCAAGCAAGTTTATTAACAGATCATATATAATGCAAAATCAAACATATGCTCAGATACAAGCTTGGATGATCTAGAATCTAAACAGGAGAAAGATTTACGCTCTCATTTTAGGGTTGAAGAACAATTACTTTCATGACTCATCTACCCAGGAGAGACTAAGTATATAGAAAAATCAATAATTTCTCGTTTTAGGGTTATCACTTTTAACTTAATAGCATATTAATTGACCATTTTCTACATCAATCCTTATAAAATTCCTAAGTATTAATCATTTTAAAGTGATACTACAAGCGGCGTTCTTTGTTGCCACTTAGTTTCCGTAGAACCAATGGAACAAAGAAAACCTTGGAAGAACTAACACTTTAGGAAAACCAAACATTATCAGAGAACTGAAATATTAAGACGTAACAGGTTGTTACCCTTTTTAAATATGCAATAATGTAGTTTGTGTAATGCATGACTATTTTATTTATAAAGCTAATAATTTTTAGTCAGGGTTATGGTGATCATACATTACATACACAACATATAAAATGCTTTTCTTAGGTCATCAAACAATCTGTTTTATCACTTTTGTTATCATGATTAACAACCAAACAAACAGCTTACAATACACTTCCAATATATTTCCACAACAATCATATTATTATCTTTACATTACACATGCATTAATTGTAAGCACAAACAGTGTAATAAATCTAAGTTACTCACCTGCTCATTATGGCTAATCGTAATAATTCACTGGGAAATCTTCTATAATATCAAGATCACCTATTAAGATGAATAAAAATATTCATCAATAAAACATAAATTATATAACTAGACTGCTATAAGTGTCTAAGTGTCCTATATTGATATTTGATTTTATTCCTATTACTTGTATTGATCTTTTAGTGGTCTTATGATAACAATTATCATTTAATATTTTATTTTCATTCTACTTTTCTTGATCTTATTTTATATTTATATTTTTATCGGGTAGTTGTAGAGTTTGTACTCAGTAGAACAATATTTACTACTACTACTACTTACTACTACTACTACTACTACTACTACTACTACTACTACTACTACTTTTATATTATTCCTTAGTTAACCTATTATGGTAATTGATATTTATTTTCTATCATTTAGTTTCGTTGTATTTCTCTTCATCTACTTCCTATGATTACCTTGTTATTTTTAGAAATCACATTCTTCGAAATTTTAGCTCATTCTAAATTTTAGAAATCCTTATTCGTTTAATATAGTAATAATAATATTTTCTAATGGTTTTTAGAGTTTATTATTTCATAAGTATTACACTTATTATTCTTTAAAATATTTTTAATTATTTATTTATTACATCTATTATGTTTCTCTCTATTATATTATATATAATCTATTTTAGATAAAATAGACTTCGTCAAGAGATGATTTTGCACGTATGCCAGAATCCTACGTCACTGGCGTTGAATCCCAGGATGCTGGTGTTCGTGTAATTTTTACATGCTTCAAGTTCAAATGTACACTAGCTTTGAGGGTCGCCAGTGTACAACGTACGCCGGTACCAACTTCGCTAGCGTATAACATTGAATTGTTGGTGTTTGTTCATTTTATGTAAAAAATATTATGTAGCTTCTGTGTCCAGTGTACACTGTCTCAACACCGCTGGCCTATCCATTAACGTCGCCGTGTTGGGCATGTACATTGCCGATGTAACGTCGGTGTTGATACTATTCATCATCTTCTCCAATATTCTTTTGTTCATAACTTATTTTTCTTATAACATATACATATTATACTTGTGTTTAAACTTCTTCTAAGTGTTTATACATACTTTGCAAGTATTAAATGTGATATATCTTTATCTACAACATCTAAAAATCTTTCTACACATCATTCTTCGTGGTTTCTATACATTTAATAAATATAGCTATAGTTTGAAGTAAATTTACCTTGTTTGGGCTGGTTTGAAGGTGTTAAACTTCCTCCCAGAGCTTGTTACGAACCTAGGGTTAATAGAAACTTTAGTTAAGCTAATGTTTATGTGTATTCTAAAGGAAAACGAATTCATTTACCTTGGTTTACTTGCCAATTGAATTGTTTTAAAGTTGTGTTTGTGTGCTCTTGGTTGCTGCAATGGGGACGTATATGGTTGTTTTTTGGAGTGGTTTGTTGGTTGAGGTTTGGGTGCTTTGTAGGTTTAATTGTCTTTGTTGTTTTGTTCTTTAAGATGCCATTTATATACATATGTAGTAGCTCATTATTTTCAGACAAGAAGAGGGAAGGAACTCTACCGAACAAATCAAGTTGCAAATGCATGTAATCTCATGCATTTATTGCTAAGTTACGTTAGATTGTTTTGATTGGCCTTTGAGTATTTTTTCTTAACTTTTTTGTTGCTTAATTGGCTCAATTGTTGAGTGATTTCGGCTGGGCAAAATTGAAGATATTTCAACTGCACGTTTTGCACAGTTTGCATAAAATTTGTTCACGTAATAATATAATAATATTTAATTAATTAATTTCCTTAGTTTTATGATATTTTATTAAGTTAAACGGGTATAAATATGTCAGTAGTTTAGGAGTTTTATCTTTAATAATTTATTGAAAGCTTCCACAAATTTTCTAGGTTAGTATTAAGTTCAAACTTAAGTTTAAAGTTTACGCGATTATTTATTTTTAGGATTTTATCTTACACGATTGGGGTTTTCTAAGCTTAATAGGCCATCTAATAGCTTTAGAATTTACTAACTAGATTAATGGTGTGATCCAAATATTTATTTGGAGTCTAGGTTGTGAGTTATGGATCTATTTTTGTTCTTATGGTGTATTTATAACCCTAACGGTTTATCATTAAATTATCATTTTCTAATTAAAAGCTGTATTGATTATTTACTTTCTAATACACTTAAAATCTCATTTAAAATTATTTCCATACTTGAGTTTTCGATACCGACTACGAAATCTTAACTTTGATATCTGTTACTATCTATAGGACTTTGTTTTAAGGTTTTAGATATGTATAAGTTATAACTACTTGTAATTTTATTCTAAGGTTTTTGTTGAGTCTTACACTAACTTTTTTATTTTCTATATATGTATTTCTATTCATTTTTAGTTGTATAAAAATCTCATGGTTTACAGTAACCTCCTTACCTAAGGTAAGGAGGATATTATGTTATATGGGTAATCGTAGATCACCTCATGAAATCCGCACATTTCCTACCAGTCAAGATCACATATTCCGTGGACAAACTAACTGTATATGTATAAAAGAGATACTAAGGCTATATAGGGTACTAGTGAGCATTATATTAGATAGAGACCTTTGATCTGGAGGAGTTTATAAAAGGTGATGGGGACTAAGTTACAATTCAGTAGAGCCTATCATCCTCAAATTGATGGGGAAATGAAGAGAATGATACAGACTCTTGAGCATATACTCAGGGCATGCACATTTTACTTTAAAGATAGTTGGGATCGACACTTGCCTTTAGTAGAATTTGCATATAACGACTGCTATCATTCCTCAATCAATATGGCACCATATGAGGTGCTTTATAGGTGAAAGTGTAAGTTTCCATTACATTGAGATGATGAGGAAAGAGCTTTGATTGGGCCAGAATTACTCCAGGAAACCTTGGATAAAATAGAAGTAATCAAACAAAGGATGAAAGAAACACATGATTGGCATAAGAGTTGGGTAGATTTGAAAATGAGAGAGATAGAATTCTCACCAGAAGATCACATGTATTTGAAAGTAACTCCCATGAAAGGTCATCGAAGATTTGGGATGAAAGGAAAACTAAACCCATGATATATAGGACCGTATGAAATAATGGACAAAGTTGGAGACATGGCATACAAACTTGCTCTTCCACCGCAGTTGTCTAGAATTCACAATGTATTCTATATATCAGTGTAAGGAAATGCATCCCATACCCAAATCAGGTACTGAAAGCAACCCCAATTGAATTACAACTTGACTTGATGTATAAAGAATACCCAATAGAGATCCTAGACACCAAGACAAAGGAACTCTGGAGCAAGAATATCAATTATGTCAAAGTAACATGGAATCAACATTTAAACAAAGAGACAACTTGGAAACAGAAAATGAAATGAAGGAGAAGTTTCCTTACCTATTTATAGACCTAGGT
Organism: Combretum micranthum; assembly: GCA_024138025.1. NCBI lineage: Eukaryota > Viridiplantae > Streptophyta > Magnoliopsida > Myrtales > Combretaceae > Combretum > Combretum micranthum. The sequence goes on along the minus strand of JAMXBD010000189.1, from coordinate 1,409,304 downwards.
ACATACTAGAAGTTTTGAAGACAAAACTTTTTTCTAAAGGTGAGGAGAGTGTGAAGCCCTGTAATTTACCCTACTCGGAATATATGAATTAACAATTAATTGGAAACTCGAGTGGTGATCAAACCTAAAAAATACTCAAAACCTTAATAACTAGATCTTTAACCCTAATTTTGGAACCAAAAGTCCTTAATTTATATTAATCACCAACACGTAATAAAATTAAAATTTTATGAGCTTCAAATTGAAATTCCATATATATGGTTATGATCAGGATACCCAATTAGTAGGCATGCAAGTTTTTACCTCAAAACACCATAGGATACATAGTTGTGATAAGATATCGTATCGCGTAAGAATTGGATCGATAATGGAAAATTTTCCATTAAGTTTTGAGCACCGCTTTAGTTGTGTGTGTGTGTGTAGGTTAATCCATCGATCGACTGCTTCCTTCTTCCTTTTAACTTTCCTTCTCATTTTTCTTTTAGTTCCTTTCTCCTTCCATAGAAAGATGGCGGATTACGATCACCGAAATCGATAAATTTCCACAACTTCAAAAACTCATAACTCACAAAATACACCTCCATTTTCAAATCCACAAGAAACATTATGATCCTAGTTCCGTGTTTTTCAAAACAAGAACATACTTGATAAGGTTTCACTAACCTCCAAATTTAAGATGAATCGAAGCATTGAGTATTTAGTGAAGAATTCAATTCAATATTCTTAAGTTTTTATACATAAATCCTTAGTTCTTACTTACTACATTGTATTCCTTAAGCTTAGAAGAGTGTTTTCTTGTATTGTACATGGGAAAACTTTAACTTCTTGGGCCAACCTTTGGATTTTATCAATAACTAATGATAGCGCTACGATGAGTGGGTTTTCTGATGATTTACTACTTAATTGTGTTATATTACTATTGTGTTACTATTTTATGGTGATTTTTAAGTTAAAAAGACTTATAAAGGTGTTACAAGACTTGGAATATAAATTGGAGCATCTACAGTGAGTTTGAAGGGAAGAGTCAGCTTACACGACCATCCTCTATAACCATGTACAATGGTCGTGTACTATCTCTTGGTTAATCTAGGCATCTAGGCATAAAATGTGTCTTACATGACCCTTGTACATGGTCCATGTATGAAGGTCATCCATGTGTAAATTTTATCAATGTGTATTGTTTTGACACAAATAAGATCCTACACGATCCCTATACATAGCCTATGTACGAAGATCGTGTATGTGTATTTCTTTATCAACGCATATTTTTTTTTTTATTGTAAATGAGGTTCTACACAACCTTGTATACAGCCAGTGTACGAAGGTCACGTATGTGTAAAATCGAATGAAATAAGGAAAATGGATGCCAAACCTAGTACACCTCACATCGAGCACAACCGTGCATAAATGGCCATAAAGAGCCTTTGGCATATGTTTTAGTATCTCTAAGACATGTAAGCCATATAAACCACTTCCACTATTGAATAGCAATCTACACAAGTTGTGTAGCTTGCTGTGTATGTTATTAATTTCCATTTTTTAGGTATTCAGTACCACTTCGGTAATCCACTTAACTCATTTTATTAACTTGATTAAGCATTTTAAGATGTGGACTCAAGCTTTAAAACTAAGAATATGGTTTTATGTTCGAAAAGGGTTATGTGAAGGACCTAAAGCGTGATAATGCACTAATATTGGTGGATGAATGGCTTGAATTGATGCTGGTGTGAAATGTTGCTTTTACCAATATCTCACTTGTTTGGAGTGGAATGTATAATGATTGATCACCCTAAAAATATTAATGATTATTGGGTTATAATTAAAATAGGGACATACATTGCATGAGTTTGCATTTTATATGTCGCCACCGTCCAACAATGGAATGACAAGAAAATTTAAGTTATAGATATATCTAGTTTATTTAAGTTAAGCTACATCCGGATTGAGCACCTTAAGGCCTTTGTGAGGAAAAATTAAGTTAAGTTAAGTTCTAGTTTCGTAGAACAAACTAAATGATATGAGGAAGTCATAGACTACAAAACCTTATGAAACTATCGTCTTAGGTTTAATCATAAGCTACCTCAGATTAAGCACCTTAAGGTTGCTGTGGGACTTATGATAAGTGAATTTAAGTTTAGATGACCTAGATGCTGATGAAACTAAGTATTCCCTAAACCTTAGGTCAAGGAGGGGTTAAATCTTGGACCTCACATCGATGTCCAGAAGACCACATACGATGTTTGCATTGCATATGGCTGTATATCCATAGCATCTTTTTAATAACTTGTTTACTCACTTGTTGAGTGGTAGCAACCATATTACACTCCCATCTTATTGAGCTGTTATTTTGCTCACCACCCTATAGTGTGACTCGTCATGTAAGTACACCAAGATAGGTTTATAACCTAGTCAGGAGCACTACTATGGTAAGTGAGATAATATTGGGATTCTTTGGAAGATTTTTGCAAGAGAGGCTAGATAAAGCAACTATCTGTGTTAGATCTTGATGTTTAAGTCTTTTTGGACATACTATAATTTTTGTTATTAAGTAATTTTAGTTAAGAAAGATAATTGATGTAATAATGAGACGACATAAGTAAAGACTTGATTTTGTTAAAATGCTTGGTTTAATTCCTAGGTATTATTATTAAGATGCTTCGTGAATGCTATTTTGACTAGTGTGATCATTCATGGCGAGTTGTCACAACCAAGGTATCCTTCAAGGCGTGACATAGATGGCCAACTATAGTGTATTGTAGGGTAGTGATTATGCTTGGTTTTGGTGGGGCATCATGGTGGTAGAGAGAGAGAGAGAGAGAGAGAGAGACTAAGAGAGGGAGCTTGAAGATTAAGGGGGGAGAGACAAGATTTGTTCAATGAAGGGGAGGGTGAGAGGGAGATATGTGCAGTAGAGATAGAAGGGGGAAGTAGACAAAAAGAAAGAAAATAAATATAATGACGTGGGAGAAAAAAATTATTTTTTAATATAGACCCGCTGCTACGTCAGCATATTGCTGGACTTTTGATCGAAATCTAGTCAAAAGTACCGTAAGTAAAAGATTTAAAAAGTTTAGATATTTTCTAATAAAAAATTTTATTTAGATATGTTTCTATTATAATAAAAAAAGTTTAGGTACCATTAGTGAAAGTAATCCTATTTGTAACATTATCCATCCTAATGAAATATAGTATAATCATATATAAGACAGTTTCCTTAAAAGATAAAAATTTCTCACATCTATTTTGTTTTCCTATATTGATCTCCAATTTTTTTTTTTTTAATTTAACTTTTCAAGATTTCAGATTTTCAAATTGATGTTTAAATAGAGGTATGATCAGCTTAAGTCCTGCCGAATTTTTGTCAACCAAGGAAAATTGTCAATCCGATGGCCAGCCGATAAATTGGCTAGCTTGGTTTTAGACTGCTTCTCTGGACGTTGATCCTTTGTAAGGTCAAATAAGGTTCTTCTAGTGTTGATCCGACTAACTTTTGACAGTGTTTTTCTGCAATTTTCATATCAAAATCCAATATTTATCATCTTTTCACCTAATAAATTTTTAACTCTGCTTGTGCCAAATTTATATATAATTATTGGCTATTATCACAAATTCGTTCACGAGTTTCAACCATTAGATAAATATTTTACATAGTTCTAATTTCTCCTTTAATTTTCATTAATCTTAAATTATATATTATAATTTTGTTTCAAATATTATACATCTTGTTATATATATTTAGTTTTGCACAACAATTTTTCAACATATCGTAACAAGATTAGTTAAGGTTCCAACCTTAAATACATAATATATTTATATATATATTATATATGTGTGTGTGTGTGTCGAAGCGTTGTTTGCTGTCCTGTAATTACCTAGTATTAATTCCTATAGAACCATGAATCTGTTTCTTGCGAATAACTTGATCAACACTTGATTTTCATTATTAAAAACTTTTACCACCAAGGATTTTCCATAGTCGTTTTTTTTTTTTCGAATTCTTCTATTAAACAATACAACTTTATTGGCCCAAAAAAAAAAAAAAAAAACAATACAACTTTGTTATTATCAATCCACCTAGGAATCTCTAAAAATGATGGATAAGGATTCCATGAACTTATTTTTCATTATATCTAATCAACGATCCATTATTAGCAATTATTGTAAAAAGAGTTAATGGGTTACTAATGATTTATAAATTTCTTCTAAAAATGATAAAACAAAATTCATAGGTTCTTTATACCTTTTGAGGGGACTTTTGAAGTGCCTTAGGTTCCTAAAGAACTTTAAGAGGAATTGAAAGTTGTTCATAAATACATGCATAGAGTTAGGTCTAGGTTCAAAAGATATAAATGCAAATAATATTTTTTAAGTTTATTTACAGTTAAACTCCTAATTATATAACCAAGTTAGCTGCACCAATATGCAAAGTATATATTATGCATAAAATAATATTAACAGTGGTACTCATTTAATGGGTTTTGATCTTGTTTTATATCCAATCAATATCATATTAAGATATGTTTGGATGGTTTTTTTTTTTTTTTATCTGTATCTTAATTTGTATCTAATCTATAAAATTTATTTATGAATAAAAATGTTTGTTTTCATCTTATTCTGTTTTAGCAAATAATCTGATTGAAACAAACATGAAATAGATGTCAAACCTATATTAAACCAATGAACCAAATGCATCATAAAACTTCTTTCTCATTATATAATAAATTGAGGCTTAACTATTTAACTGCCATGTTTTTGAACGACTTAAAAATATTGACTATTAAAATTGGTTGAGTAAATTGGAGCCAAGCAAGTTAAATTGACATTAAAGATTAGCAATTTTAATGTGAAAATTTTAAGTTTATTAATGCAAGGAGGTGCACTGGCATTGGAAAAAGCCTTTCGACACTGCGGGGAAAAATGCCTCGATTATTTTTTAAAAAATTTCTTAGATTATGCTTTTTCCTCTTTATTTAGTCATTCATTTAACTCCACCATTTTTATTTTTTTTTTTTAACTTGAAGGCTACCATAATTAAAAAAAAAAATTAAATGCACCACAAAAAACTAATATTTTTTAGAGACAAAAATTCTGTAATGAAAAATTAGTAAAAGAAGTTAAAAAAAAAAAAAAAATGATTCTTGCTATAGAAATTTACTTTTAATAACGGACTAATCCGATTTTCTTATAGTGATGAATAGAATGGATCTCTCACTACTTATTCTGCCAAATCGTCCATACTTACATTACATATGGCCCAAACATGCATTTTAATTTGTGCCATCTATCCTATGTTCTACTCTTGGGCTTCGTAATAAATTATTTGACCTATCCGGACTATGACATAACCACGGGTCCACGACAGTGTATAATGCTATATACATTAAGACATAAGATTTTTTTCAGTTAACTTTCTCGAAAAGGACTTTGCCAATGTGATGGTCTATGGTCCCCCTATCATAGTAAGCAGCATAGTAAAAACTCTTGGCTATGGAAAGATATGTGTTCTTCAGATCCTTGTCAATGCCATCTTCGGAGCATTGTAGTACCATATGTGCAAGTTCTTTCATTGCCGGTTCTATTTCATGGCTTGTTTGCCCCTTATGTTGCCATTGTGATTCTCATTATAATGCTCCTGAAAAATTTTCCAAGAAATGTATAGACACATTACTTACAAATAACTTACTACATTTGAACAAAAAAGAAAGTCTTTAGGCATTAACTATGTGTTTGGATAGAAGAAAGTCGAAGGAAAGCTCCGAAGGTAAGAGAAATGGGGCAAAATATTTGTGTTTGGTAATTTTTTTTAAGAGAGAAATGGGATGGTACAAAGGGAAGTGGAAGGAAAGCCTTCCTTCTCTTCAAATTGGGATGAAAAGCAAGAGAAACGGAAAGTAAATGGTATGCAAATACAAAAATGCCCATACAAAATTATCCTTACTAATATTTTATAAAAATAATATACTAATTATATTAATCATTAACTTAATTTCTCTTCTTTTCCTTCAATTTCTTTCATAAATTACTAAATATAAAATAAATATACTACTTATTTCCATTCATTTCTTTCCTCCTATTTCCTTTTATTTCTCCATCCTCAAAAGTTGCCAAACACAGCACAAAGTTGTGCCTAGAAAAGATAGAAATATAATGAAACTTAAAGAAATGGTAAAAAATGGGATGAATATGTATATTTGGATAGTTTTAGCAAGATAGAAAAGAGATGAATTAAATGAAAACGAAAGAAAATATAAATTTCATATCTATCGCTCTAAATGTGCCATAAAAGCAAGAAAAATGAAAAGAAATCCCTTAGAATAACTAAATATACCCACAAAAGAAGAAGGAAATAAAACATCATTAGATATTTAAGTCATTTTATTATTTTGTTTCTTTCATCTTCTTTCATTTCTTTTCGTCTCATCACATTTCCCCAGCTTTCCATGTTTGAAAGTTTGCCAAACAATGTAAAGCCCCCTTTTTTGAATTTCTTTTTATCCTAAGGTATAGCCTTTCACCTAAATACATGGGTTTTCCTTTGAAAAAAGTTTGAATATTTATAATATCCTCCCTAATTATCTTAGTATAATTTAATACAAAAAGTATCATTTCTAATAAATTTCTTTCAATATACACTAAGGAGATTTGGTTATTTCTTACCGAAATGCACTACTTCCTAATGTAATCGGTAATGAGATATGTTCTTACTATTATTATTTTTTTTTCACTCTTTTATTTTTATTTTGCATAAGGAGCTAGGATGAGCATGGAGGTTACTATGTAAATAATTCCCCGAGCATGAGAAGAACCGGGTAAGAAAATTATGACAAATCCACAATTGGGACACAGCGGAGTGGCGGGCAAAAAGACAATCCGTTGGCCACTAGTTAACTTCTCAACTTTAATCTCATAGGTCGATTCAGCAGGGACTAGGGAGGCACCGTTAGGTATAGATGCTAAGTCGATTTGGTTTGGTTTTTTTTTTTTTTTTTTTTTTTTTCTTGTTGAAATCAAACCATAAAAATACAGTCAAGTTTATCATTTATTTCAAGTCACATGGGCAGATTAATGAATTGAACCATAATTTATAATTAAAGAAAATTTTCATGTTCTCATATCACAAGTACTAAATTATTTTAATGGCAAATAATATTAGTACAATATAAGAGATTGATGAATTAAATATTTGTTTAATCAAGAAATTCAATTTTTTATGGTTAATTTCATTGGTATGTAGATGTTTAGTCACCCCCATGGATATATTCTAATAACTAAAGTTATAAAAATTTAATACATATGGGTTTCAAAAATATAGGCTTAAATTTCTTTTTAAAACTATATCACATTATTTTTCAAATTGTTTGATCCATAAAATTTTTTGTTTTGTTTAGTTTAAAAGCATTTCATCCATGAATTCCTTCACAGTCCTCAAGAATTTTACCATTTTATCTATAAGATTTTTCACTTCTTTTTATATTTTTATGGGTTTCTTTTACTTTTACACAATATCTTACTTTTATATAATAATAAATAATAATAATAATAATAATAATAATAAAGGAACTCACAATTGGGATCATTCATAGAGGACCCCAAAAAGTTGAAGAAATTTTCTACATCTGTAAAACCTCAATTCATCTAGGAATCCATGTCAATGACCTTATAGATATTTTGAAGAATTTATAAATCAAATCATAGGAAAAAAAGAGAAGAGAATTTTTTTTTTCGTTGGTTTGTTTTAAAGGATCTATTTGGATTGTCTGTTTCTCATCTATATTTTTATTTATATCGAAACATATGTGTAAATGTGATTAACTTGTATCTATTTTTTTTATCTATATTTGATCTTTTTTATGAGAATTATCAACTATTTTTTTTATTTGTATCTATTTTTAATAAATAATTTATTAAAAAAAATTTCAAAAAAGTTAATATATTTGCCGAAAAAAGCTATCCTAACAGACTTTGCTTTGTAATTTTGCTCCTACGAATGTCATTGCTCCTACAAGTTGCCAATCATTGAGCTATTTTTCGATTAGTTTTTATTTATTATATACATATCGGCTATGTCTTTGGTCTTAATCACATTCTGGGGTTGTCTTCATTGCTTATGTTATTAATTAATGCAAACACTTTTTATAATTGCGACTACGTCCACAAGAGCAGACAAATGACACTATATACATCCTTTAGTTAAATTTATATGTAATATAAGTAAAAATAATTCAATATATTGGATGGAATAACATTTACCTGTTCCTTAAAGCGATGGTTTCCTAACCGATGACATATCGCGTTGGTGAGGATAGAGAGACATGGAAGTGGGGATGAGAAGACAAGACATCCGCCGGAACACGACGACCAGCTACCAGATACATAATCTGCACAATCAGTTCGGCAACTCCGTCGTACCTGTCTCCTTCCTCTTCCCATCTTACCAGCCACTTCTCCCACTGCCAAAGTTAAAAAAAGGCAAAGCACAACACAACAAAACACATGAGAATCAGTGCTTAATTAACTACTATTTTGTCATTTTCTTCTTCTTCTCCTCCTCCTGAAAGCCATTGTTATTATTATTATTTGATGATTTCTTGATTATTTGCCATTGGTTGTGCGATCGGAAGTTGATAAGTCTTTATGGTGTCATCGCGGTATTTGTTATAAATTAAATAAAAAGAAAAAAAAAAGATTTTACAAAAAAAAAAAGAATAAAATTATAATTTTATGTCCTATTCTATTGCACCATACGATTTATCATCTAATTATTAAAATAAGTCTAATATTTTATATAAAATCTATTTTAATAATTTTTTTTTTAAAATTTACTGTCAATTCAAATCATTAAATGACTCATAGGACTAATTCATTAACATAAAACAAAAAACGATATAAATTTTTTGTTATAGTAGAATATCCAAAGTGAAAAGTTTATTATTTTATCTAATAAGAATCATAGACATCTATTCTCATCCTGTAAAACATTGTAGATATTCAAATTTTCCTCTTTTTTAATTAATTAATTATTGCTGATACCTTAGATTTTTTATCCAATTTGAAAAATCAAAATAAGATATGAAAAATATAATATGTAGATATGTAATAATCAACGCCAGAAAAAAAAAAAAAATAATCACAAAACGGTGCACTTTGTGGACAATTTTACCCTAGTTTTATCTATTTACTTTCTCTGTAGAGAGAAGACTTTGACTCCCAAGAGACTAACACTTCTGAAGTGGCTTATTTTGAAATTAGACAAATCTCCAATTCCCGTTCTTCTTTTCCCTTGCAATCACATCACTTCGATAATTATGATTTTTTGAACTATAATTTGATTTGCAGATATAAGATAAAGATAAGACTTCAAAAAAGGCGATTGAAACTATAATTTTATATAAATAATACAGTTGCCACTGTTTAATACAACTTCTCTATTTGGTAAATGTCTATTACAATTATTTTTACCATTATCATAATTATAGCATGTGCATTTTTTTTTTCAAAAATTGTACCATATAAAACAACTGTAAATGACAAATTTATTCCTATGATATGCCTATCCCTTCTAAATTGTAGCTACGAAATGGTAGTTAAAAGTGTTGCGCATGCAATAAATGTTCCTAGCATATGACTATAATAAAAAAGGAACAGTTTTGTAATTATAACTAAAAAAAATATTATAAATTGGCTATTGTAGTTATTACTTATAAATTGCCACCTATCAACGATCCTTATGTTTAATTTTCTAATGTAACCTGATAATCTATTATCAATGGTTTTATAATTTAGTAGCATTTTTTTTATATTTTAAGTGAGAAGTGTTGGATTCAATTCTCTCATCCCCATTGTAAGGAAAAAAAAAAAAAACTAGATAACCCATCCAAGATGCTTATATATATATATATTTAATTTGAAACAAATCAAATAAGAAGCATATAATTTCAAAAGATAGCTGCAAGTTCAAAAACAAGTGGATATATTAAGTAAAGAGTTTTTAAACTCAAACACTTGATTGACCTATATAACATACCGTAGGAATGTGAGTAAATAAGAAAACGAATATAATTTTAATGTTTATTAGCCAGTTTTACATGGTTTAGAGGCATAGTTTTAAGCTTTTAATAATGCATTTTATTCCTATGTGATAAAAGTATGAGGTAAAACATTTTAAAAAAAATCGACTAAGATGTGAAAAATATTCCAATCATGTCCTCAATAATGCTTATGATATTGAATAATTGAAGCACTTCGATAAAAAAAGACGTTTCCTACATTCTTGATGCTTATAAGATAAAAATTCTTGAGTATATATCTTGTGGATCACCTTCCTAAAATGACAGCCACTATTATCACTTTGAATTCAAAGGTTTTATATTCATCTCTAACCAATCTAGAATATAAGTAAGTTTAACAAATTAGCATTGAATTGATTCCATATCTCTTATATATTTCTTTCCTATTGCGTGCCCTCCGATCCTTTCCCGTACATCCACCTTTAAACTTATTTATTTTATTGAAAGTTTGAACGGGTACAAACTTATAAAGACATTAAGCACCATAGTAAAAAGAAAGCTTCTAGACTTTTATGGAATTTTTGTTTTTTTTTTTTAATTTTATATATTTAGTTCTTATTTTATTAATATTTATCCAATAACATAATAGTTAAACATGGCCTAAAAAACATGAACTAAAAAGATTTCAAACGCAAAGGGTTAAGGCTAGCAAAAAAGGAAACAAAAAAACATATCTACAGAGAGTGAGGATGTTAAGTACAAACAAAGTAAATATAAATGAGTGTTTTAGTAATTAATACAAAATACTAGTAGTAATAATTTCATTTCAGGAGCACATTAAACAATTTTGATCCTTAAAGCACTTCCTACTTTATATCTAAGGTGTTTTATGTAAGTTCCTTCAGTTTTTTATTTTATATTTTTATAGGTCTTATTTATTTTACATAAAACATAAAATAATAAAATATTGTGAAAGAATTCAGATTTTAGGTACTAGCAAAGGATAAAAAAAAATTGCAAACTCCCATATTGTAAAGACTCTTTAAATTAAAAACCCGTTAAGGATCTTGATGTGGATGCTAATGAGTCTAAAGGCACTTATCATTAAATGTTTAAGAAATGAATTTTTTTATGTTTTGTAATACACATCATATTTTACTGAAGAATGAAAAAAAAAAAAAAAAACCCAAAGTGCATAGAAATATAATTTCTTTTATTTAAACCCTTGTCAAGTAATGAATAACATATGAGAAATAAATTACTATATTTCCCAATTCTATCATTTCTAATTTCTTTACCCCACCCAAATCCCTCCAATGTGGATGCATAGTTTTTTTGACCAAAGTGGATGCATAGTTTATGTCGACATAACATATGTAGTCATGTAGATGTTTGAATTTTTCAGGTGTCCTGTCTATGAAGGAATGGAGATGCAGAGGGAGTACTCACAGCATTACGTAAAAGATGGCGAATGTCTCGACCGTGCCCAACCAGCACGTCCAATGACAGCTGGTTTAGGGTTCCAACAAGTATTTGAAGTAGCCCTCCTTGTCCTACTCTGTTTGGACCCGACCTCCTGCTATTTGTTTGTCACATAAATTTATATTAATTTTCCTTATTTTGTTAAAACAACAATTTTTTTTTTTTTTTTTTTTATGGGATCGTTTCAAAGGGTTGGAGTTGGACAATAGAACCAATCAAACCCAACCAAAAAAAAAAAAAAAAAAAAAAAAGAAAAAGGAAGCACACCCCTATAGCTAAAATGGTCCTTATCAGCCATCATCAAAACTCCCTTTTTGAAAAAGTTTGTGCAATACAACATATTCCATTTTCATCATACACTGACGGACTTCGTATTGGACAAGGAATAAGTTTCTATCAGAAAACGACAAAGTGTGGATATCCAACATTGCCATGTTTGTTGTTGCCAACATAAATGTACATACAATACAATGAACAGAATCGAAATCTATATTGATATGGAATCCTGTTTCCTTTTTAATTTTATGGCTTCTACAAACCCAAAAAATTTTAATTAAATGATAATATGAACGGTCACAAACAACAATTCATGTACTTATAATTCTAGCAAAAAAAGTTTGTCTTGTATTTATGTTTTTAGTATCTTCTTGTTACTATTTTCAACATCATATTTTTACCTATATAAAATACAAAAGAAACATATAAAAAAGAAAAAAAATTAAAAAAAAAAATTGGATGCCTAACAAATTCTATTTAAAGTTGGATTTAATTAATCTTTACTTTATTAAATTTTACAAAAAGAAAAAAGGCAATGAAAACTTATTTTCCAATGAATTAAATGTCTCTTTTTAAGTTTTCTCTTCAGGGAAATTTAGGGAACATTCAATTTTTTTTTTCTTTAACTCAATATTCTTCAGTATACTCAGCCACAATCTTTACTATAATTATGAATCGGGTACAAATTAGATATATTTTTAAAAGTTATATCTAAAATAAATACCATGGAACGGATATAAATAAGATTAAAAGGAGAATCCGAACTAACATTTAACTTAATCATCAATTAAGAATAATTCATTTGAAGATATCTCACTTACCATCCATTAATGTACCCCTGTGTCTTAGAGGTTTTCTTAAAGTCAAGGACGAAATCTCTTCTCTGATTATAAGAAGCGTTTTTTGCATCGAAATACGTCGCAATACTCTCCACCAAAGTGGTTGTTTTAGCCCAAGCAAGTCGTTCTCTTGACCTTTCTGGCTCATAAACACTAGCTGCTGCTAGAAAATAAGCCAAAAGCAGTGCTTTTCTACTTACTCCAAATTCTCCAAGTTTGCACTTGGAGTACCACCTACAATGACAACTTGCATTATAAATTTCCTAATATTATACTAAGAAATCGAAGCTTGCAAGATAGGTAGATATATAGAATTGCCTTTGCCCTTACAGTTGGATGCTGTCCCATTCAGACAGGTGAAGTGCTTGGCAATTGTTGTAATCAATTTTAGCTAGCTCCAGATATAAATTGTTGTTGACATAGGGCATCCTACATAATTAAGGAAAAATAATAATAATAAATTGATTTGCTAAGAATTTTATTCAAGGGTCCATTAAAATCTTACTTTCCATAAACCGATGTTTCAATAATGTTGTTTCCAATCAAAATTAAGCACCTAAACTATGGCAACAGTGATAGATAGTTTCATTTGTATGTGTTGTTTAGGTGTTAAATTATGAATAATAACATACTATAAAGTTGTCATTTTACTCACATAAAACTCAAATGAAAAAAGTTGAAAGGAAAATTTTTGTGTTTTTTAAGATTGGTACACTAAAAAAAAAAAAAAAAAAAAAAAAAGACAAATGCTTGAAAAATTAAAGGAGAATTTGTCCTAACTCTTAATGAGTGCAAATGAAACACCCGTTTAACATTTTCCTTCATTTAAACTAAACCAACAAGAGAAAGAATTTATTTTTATTTTTATTTTATACAAGGAGAAATATTAGCCAAAACAAATAGAAGAACAGTTTTACTCTTGTGCCCTTCATAACATTCTACTTACCTAATAAGCATCCTTTCATAATTTATCTGCTCCTTTATTTCCCTGTCTCTTTCATTAATCTTATTTAAAGATAATAATAAATATTCATCAGGGTTTGGATAGTAAGTTTGGTTTCGTTTTCAAATCTAATGGATACCGAATCAATATGGATATGATATTAATAAAAAATTGATAATTTTATTTATAAATTGATCAAATAAAACTAATACTGAATCAATAAATTACCGATATAATAAAAATTTAACAATCCAATCTACTCATATATAACTTAATATAAATGATTGGTGTTAGTCAAATCTTCCTATTTTATTCAAGCTTGTGGAATAAAGCGACTTTGCAAAAGAAGTAATCCTTTCTATCGCCCTCACCCAACCATGAGAATAAGACTAAAATAAAGAGTGACCCCTTAAATTTTTCTTGAGTTGACGTAACTGGAGTAGTATCTATTCCAACAAGTTTCTCCCAAAGGCAACTGTTTTTGGAAGTTTCCTCTCGCTACTGGTTCCGCAAAGTCTTAATCAAACATTTAATTGGATGTTAACTCGAGACACAAATTCAACAAGTAAATAGTACGTTAATTAACAAAGCAATAGGTGAGGCCGAGTAGTACCTATATCAATTAAATAAATGTTGGCAAAGGTTATAATTATAGTAATCGATATGTTGAATAAGGAATTTTATGTTCGATTATTCTGCACATGATTAATTGTATCTATGGTTTTGTTTTAATTTTTTTATTTTCATCTATATTTTATTTTTATTTTATTTGCATCTGTTTCTTATTTGTTTGATTTGTTTATAAGTAAAGATATTTGCTTTTTTTATTTATTTCTATTTCTTAACCAATATCTATTTGAAAATGATAAAAATAAGATGCTAAAATTGACCAAAAATAGATGAAACAACCTATATCCTATTGTACCAACACTAGTTCAAAAATTTTGAACTTAAATCATATTTTGTAACATCTTGAATCATCCTAAAGTATGTATTACAAGACACATGAAACTTTATGAAACCTGTAATTTTTTATTACAATTTTATAATGTATATTGTTTAGGTAAGCAGACCAGTCCGGTCCCTTTTCCTTTTTTTTTTTTTTTTTTTGTCATTTGTAATTAGTACATCCATTAAAACTTGATAATAGTTTGATTTTATTTTTATAATTTTGAAAAAAAAGAAAGTGCTTGTAGTGATATTATACTAAATAATAACTAATACAAAGTGACTCTAATTAAGATAAATTTAATTTAATCAACCGATCACATGTGAATAACGGTGGATATTTGAAAACATAAAAAAGAAAAGATGGAATCTTAACTACTAAAAAATGAATATGAAAAACGGGAAAAAAAAAAGAAGGAAAAAGAAGGGTTGAGAAAAAACGAGTGACAGTATAAAGGTGAAATCGAGTAGAGTGTGCAATACTATACTTTCATATATATCTACATAAATATATATGCACACATGTGTGTGTACAATTCATTTATATTTATTTTGAGTTCGAACTTAAAATTTTATATTTTATCGAACTTGACATTCGAAATTTCAAGTTAAAATCGAGGTCGAGGTGAAGCTCAAGCCTAATTTTATATCATTCTCAATCCACTCCTTTATAGCTTTATGCTGGATTGTGTTATAAAAATTGGAATTACAGCCTATCTTGTTAGTTCAAATATTTAGAGCAACCTACTTAATTAGGTATATATGGAGAAAACTCCACCTTTTGGTAGGATTTTATTTGTTCACCCTTAATAAACCATAATGAAATAGGATTGGTTATTCAATTTATGATAATAGAAACATTGCATTTAAGCTATCTATTTTTGAACGTTCAAATTTATATAATTTATATTTTGATTAAATAGTTACATAGTTAATAGATATCTATACGGTTCGTATACTTTATTTTTATTTCAAATCATTATATGCCATGGTTGGTGAATTTTCACTAATGATTTTATATTTAACAGGTAAACTTCAGTTTATATCGAAAAAAAAAAATCTATTTTTTGTCGATAGGAATTATTAATTTTTATATAATAAATAAATTTATGTGATATCTAGCTATTAAGAATACTTAAATAATATGATACTGTAAAATACAGAAATAAAGATGGAAATATAATGAATTATGAATCATGAGATAATATAGGATGAGTTTAAGGTCAAAACAAATAAATTGTAAAAGTTTAAGTTTGGTTGTAGGATAAATATTAAAGTTCAGATTTCTGCAATTTTTGACAGATTGTACGCCGCCTTTTGGAGAATCTACGCCGCCGGCGTAGAGACGGCGTAGAATGGAAACAGTAGCGTTTTTCTTAACGCTGGGAGGAACGCTGCCAACATTCACTAGAGTTTCTCTCAACACCGGCATGAAAGCTGCCGGCGTATGTCAAGGATTTGCTGGCGTATGTCAGGATTTGCCGGCGTATGTAGTAGGAATTGAAATTCTTGAATTTAAAGCCCGATGAACGCTGTCGGCGTTCATGTAAATTTTGCTAGTGTATGGTGTACACCTGCAAGATCTACAAGTACACCGCCGGCGTATGACTAAATTTCTATAAATACGAGACGCAAAAAACATTTCCGACAAATTTTCTTTTATTATTTTCTTCTTGCATCAAAGAAGATTTTGGAGTGTTCTTAGAGATCCATGCTTGGAGGATCATCTGGAGGGTGTTTTTGATCCAAAGTAAGTGATCTTAACCTTCTCACTTGGATCATATACAAATTTGTATAAGTTTCTTAGGGTTTGGTTGAATTTTTTTGCATGAAGGTTTTTGGAGAAAAACCCTAGCACGTGTGAGATCTGTGAATTGGTGAATGCAAGACGGGTTTTAGTGATTCAAAATAGTAAGTTTATCTCCTCTATGATGGATTCAAACAAAATATGGAATTAAACAATCCTCATACATTCTTATTATTGTGCATATTAGGGTTTTGGGTGAAATAATTGGTGTTTGTGGAGTTTGATCGGAATAGACGGTACATATAACGAAGATTTCTTTTCAGGTTAGTGTAGATAGATTGTTTTATGTTAAGTTTGATTTATCTATGAATGTTGGTGATTTGATATATGTTGATATGTTACAGGTTGAGATTGGCATTGTTATTTGATATCGGGTTTGGGAGTTTGAGAGTTTGGTGGTAGTGGTTGGTAGTGTTGTGGTTTGGTTTTCTAGTAGTTGTTGACGGTTGTCTTTGAATAGTTCAAGTTATCTCCTGAATATAAAAGGTACGACCAATCCATTGTTCGATGTATGTGCTTGTAGATTAGAATTTTGTGAATGGATGTAGGAACAGAATTGCATAATGAACTTAATAATATTTGGCTTAATAATTGTCTGCTTGGTTGTGGTTGACTTTGATCAGTAGAGACCTGGCAGACAGTGATACTGGTGAGGCACCCTAATGATCTTAGTGTGAGGTTGTCCCGAGTGGACTTGTGCTAGGATATGATTCCGGTAGAATTTAGGTGTTCAGGAACTGGGATGTTTGGGGAGTACCCACTCATCCATATATGTATATGATTATTTAATTTCAAAATCAGTTGGTTGTTTTTAAAGTAGAGTCTGAGTTACTTTGAGTTCGGGATTTATGTATACTGGATTCTGAACTGTGTTGTTTTGCTGGATTAAAATAAATAATAATCTATTATATGCATTTAGTCTAGTTGCATATATTTATACATGCTATATGTGCATAATCTTGCTTGAACTGGATTGGATATTATCGTACCGAGCTTCGCTGCTCATTCTGTTATATTTCAGGTGCAGGTGATGATAGTGCAATATATGATCTATCGGGTTTTGAAATCGTCTATGAGGATAGGGATGGCATTAGCGATCCTGACCACCCTGCTGATGCTAGTTGTATAGTCATAGATGACATAGGATGGATTAAAGAAGACTTTTTATGTTTGGTTGTTATTCAGTGTTAGATTCATGTTTTGTTCATTGATTTTCAGTTGTATTTGGAGTTTTATATGTGGTAATAGTTTTAGGGTATGGTTCGACTTGTTGACCTGCAGTTATGTCAACAATGTCTAGTTTTCTGATTATGGAGATTATGTTCTTATCAGATGGTTTATTTATGAGGACTACATGTCTTCTTTTATACCTTGTGAGTTATACAGGTATTATTCATATTATTTGTGGAAATTAAAGCCTTAGCATGTTCTATTAAGAGAGGACACGTAGCGGGTTCTAATGCCAACAGGTTAGGGCGTTACAGCTTAATTGGTATCAGAGCAATAGGTTTTGAATCTGGTAGACCTAAGTTTTGACTCCTTAGGATGGTGAGATATGACGAGAGGGGTAGATAAATAGGGTTGTTGTCTAGTAAACTATTGATGTTTTGATTTAAGTTGTTGTATCAAGTTGGATACCCTTGTTCTAATCTATGATGTTTTGTTTAGAATGCCGCCCAGGAGAAGAAATACTGAGAAAATGAGGATGAACATCAGGCTCACAATGAGAATTTACCACCTCTACGGGCAGGTCAAGCACCAGTGGATGCACAGCTCATGCAGGCTGTGAATGCTCTGTTAGGAGTGGTAGGTCAGCAGCAGCTGGATATGAGGAGGGACATGCAGATAGTCCAAGAAAATGCTGATGCTTGGAGGCAGGAGACACAAAGGCTGAATGGAAATGGGGGTAATGGAGCCCGACATCCAGATGTGCTGAGCCTTAACAAGTTTGTGGATTTAGTGCACAAGTTTGAGCCAGTGCCGAGAAAACCATTGGAAGCTCAGGTATGGATAGAGGAAGTGGAGAAAACATTTGCAGCATTGGACATTCCTGAGAACAAGAAGGTGGAGTATGCATCATATTTGCTGTCTGGTAGGGCAAATAACTGTTGGGTGAATACTAAGAGGCACATGCCAGGGATGGTTACATGGCAGAGGTTTCACCATGCTTTCTTCAGAGAATACTTCCTCGACAGCATTAAGCAAAAGATGTTGCAAGATTATTACATGCTGTAGCAGGGAAAGCTTTTAGTTGAGGAATATGAGGCCGAGTTACACAGATTGATGAGATTTCTACTTGATGCACTGAAAGAAAGTGAGGAAGCAAAAGTTAGTCGATTCATAACTGGATTGGAACCAGAGATACAGTACCAAGTGAACTTGATGGATCTGAGCAGTGATGCAACGGTGGTGAACAAGGCTAAGATGATTGAGCAAGGTTTGAGCAGAATTAGGAGCCGGGAACCACCAAGGAACTAGGTATATTTGGAGAAGAGACCAGCTGTCAGTGTGGTTACCTAGGAATAAGGCTAAGATGATTGATAAGAGATGCCCTAGATGCCTTAAGCCACACGACTTGAGGGACTGCAAGTGGATAGAGAACGCGTGTTTTTCATGTGGAATGTTGGGACATAAGAGTATTGTTTGCACAGAGAAGACAGTTCCACAGGTTTTCTGTTTTAAATGTGGTCAGAGAGGACATAGAGCAGTGGACTGCAAAAGGGGACAGTTGGGTACAATTTCCTTTGGACAGAGTCAGCGAGCACCAGCCAAGATTTATGCTCTTCAGAGGAGTGAGACAGTTTCTATAGATACTGTTGTGGGTATGTTATCTATATTACAGTATAGTGCCTATATTTTATTTGATACTAGTGCTAGCTTCTCATGCATATCTGAATCTTTTGTGAGTACATGTGATTTATGTGTGGAGATCATGTTTGATGTGGTATCTGTTAGTACTCCTTTAGGTTCTAGATCTGTGGATATTGTGATAGAAAGTAGACATCTACCTGTTGATTTGATTGTGATTGATATGGTGGATTTTGATGTTATTCTAGGAGTAGACTGGCTCGCAAAATATCATGCTATTATAGATTGTCATCATCTAGTGATAGAGTTTGATTTACCTGATGGAGATTGGTTTGAGTATAAGCTAGTGGCACAAAGACCCCCAGTGCTACCAACTTATGAGTTGTGGGGTAAATCAGTTTTGGCATCGATGATAAAGGAAGATAAATAGATAGTGGAAGTGATAGATATACCAGTTGTGAGCGAGTACCCAGAAGTTTTTTCAGATGATCTACCTGGATTACCACCTATGAGGGAAGTGGAGTTTGGAATAGATTTGTTGTCAGGAACTACACCGATATCAAAAACACCCTATAGGATGGCTCTTACCGAGTTGACAGAGCGTAAGGCGCAGTTGAATGATCTATTAAAGAAAATGTTCATACGATCGAGTGTATCGCCATGGGGAGCTCCAGCACTTTTTGTTAAGAAGAAAGATGGAAGCATGCGGTTATGTATAGATTACATGGAGCTAAATCAGGTAACGATAAAGAATAAGTATCCGTTACCGAGGATTGACGACCTGTTTGATCAATTAGCAGGAGCTTCAGTTTTCTCTAAGATTGATTTGAGATCTAGATACCATCAGTTGAGGGTAAAGGCAGAGGATATTCAGAAAACTGCTTTTAGGACGAGGTATGGACACTATGAATTCGTGGTCATGCCTTTTGGATTAACGAATGCTCCAGCAGTATTTATGGATCTAATGAACCGAGTTTTCAAAGAATACCTTGATATGTTCGTGGTAGTGTTCATAGATGATGTTTTAGTATACTCGAGGAATAAGGAAAAACATGAGGAACATTTGAGATTGGTTTTGAACAGGTTGAAAGAGGAGCGGTTATATGCCAAGCTTTCAAAATGCGAGGTTTGGTTGGAGCAGGTATCATTCTTGGGGCATGTAGTAAATGGGAGTGGAATATCAGTAGACCTTGAGAAAATCAAAGCAGTGGTTGAATGGCCAAGACCTAAAACTGTGTCAGAAATCAGAAGTTTTTTGGGAATGGCAGGTTATTATCGACGATTTGTGGAAGATTTTTCCAAGATTGCCAGTCCTTTGATGAAGTTGACACAAAAGGGATTAAGTACGAATGGTGCGAGAAGTGTGAAAACAGTTTTTAGTTGTTGAAAGACAGATTAGTGAAAGCACCAGTATTAGCATTGCCAGTGAGTGGTGAGGAATATGCAATCTATAGTGATGTCTCAATTCAGGGTTTAGGATGTGTTTTAATGCAAGAGGGCAGGGTTATTGCATATGCCTCGAGACAGTTGAAACTGTATGAGAAGAATTATCCTATGCATGATTTGGAACTAGCGGCGGTTGTACACGCTTTAAAGCTTTGGAGACATTATCTGTATGGTGAGAGATGAAAAGTGTACACAGATCACAAGAGTCTCAAGTATATATTCACACAGAGGGAATTGAATATGAGACAGCGTAGGTAGCTGGAATTGATTAAGGACTACGACATCAACATACAGTACCACCCGGGGAAAGCAAATGTCGTGGCAGATGCATTGAGCAGGAAGCGGGTGGAGAATTTGGCAGCTATGGTTACTATAGAATGACATCTGATTGATGATATGAGGAAATTCGGATTAGAGATAGTCACAAGACAAGTAGGCGAACGTTTGGCCAATATGAGAATACAGCCTACTCTTGTGGACAGAATTAAAACGGGTCCATCAGATGATCAGAGTCTATTGGAGATCAAAAGAAGAATAGAAACGAGACGAGCACCATAATTTTATGTTGATGATGAAGATATTTTACGGTACAAAGGAAGGTTATGTGTGTCGATTCAAGGAGATTTAAAGAAAGAACTACTAAAAGAAGCATACTATTCTAGTTATTCTATACATCCGGGAGGGAACAAGATGTACCAGGACTTGAAAAAGTTGTATTGGTGGAATAACAAGAAAAAGGAAATTGCAGAATACATCTCTAAGTGTCACGCATGTCAAATGATAAATATCGAACACCGGAGACCGCAGGAGAGTTGAAACCATTGCCAATACCACAGTGGAAGTGGGAACACATCACGATGGATTTCGTTTCCGCTTTACCCAAGACGAAAGAGAAGTTTGATTCAATTTGGGTTATTGTGGATCGTCTCACAAAAGCAGCTCATTTCATACCTATCAAGACCGGGTATAAGTTGGAACGGTTAGCTCAGTTGTACATCAAAGAAATTGTGAGGTTGCATGGAGTGCCGGTATCTATTATATCAGATCGAGACACGAGGTTTGTGGGAAGGTTTTGGAAGAGTCTACATCAGGCGTTGGGAACGAAAGTGGTATTCAGTACAGCTTATCACCCACAGACAGATGGTAAGTCGGAAAGGACTATTCAGCCGCTCATTCTGTTATATTTCAGGTGCAGGTGATGATAGTGTAATATATGATCTATCGGGTTTTGATATCGTCTATGATGGATGGCGTTAACGGTCCTGACTACCCTGCTAATGCTAGTTGTATAGTCATAGATGACATAGGATGGATCAAAAAAGACTTTTTATGTCTGGTTGTTATTCAGTGTTAGATTCATGTTTTGTTCATTGAAATTTCAGTTGTATTTGGAGTTTTATATGTGGTAATAGTTTTAGGGTTTGATTCGACTTGTTGACCTGCAGTTATGTCAACAATGTCTAGTTTTCTGATTATGGAGATTATGTTCTTATCATATGGTTTATTTATGAGGACTACATGTCTTCTTTTATACCTTGTGAGTTATACAGATATTATTCATATTATTTGTGGAAATTAAAGTCTTAGCATGTTTTATTAAGAGAGGACATGTGACGGGTTGTAATGCCAACAGGTTATGGCGTTACAGATATGATGATGGCATTATATTGACTTCAATACTATATATATATATATATATATATATATATATATATATACTTTACACATACCATATATGAAACTATTGTCGTACGAGGAAGTATGATTGAGACATGAATATAGGAATGAATTATAAAAATAAAAGAAAAGAGACAGTATATGTAATTAACTTACCTGTATAAAGTCTTGCCAATCCACACATCATCTTCGCCTCCATACTGCTCGATGTAAAATCTCGTTTCTAGTCGAGGCAAGCTCGCATACCAGGGAACATCCAGTGCATATCCTACCTGATTATTTATCGGCTCGTCACCTTTAATGCTATCTTATCTTTTCAAAGCATATGTGTAGGAAAGGGGATTGACCGATATATATCGTATAAAATAATTTATAAATGTGGTGTTATGTGCATTAGAGTAAATACTCAGTACAAAATCCTAGAGACATGTTAGAGAAAATAGTATTCTGTAATTATAAGGAATTGTTGTTTACCTTATAGAAAAATTCTTTGTCTCATTATTATTTTGACTGGACCAATTCCATTACTTATTTAATGATATGGATTCATATTCAACCATATGACAAATAAGAGTGCGAGGAATCTTAGGAAAATCAAACTTCAAGAAGGCTTTAAATAAGCATCTAAAATTCACAAATGATAAGTCAAAGGGAAGACCTCAATGATGATACAACCGAATCTGATGAATAGTATACTAGAGGTGGAGTCGTGGAGATAATGGCCATATGACTATGGAATAAATTGGGGGACTTGTATATCGCCAAGTCTCTAGCAAATCAATTAATATTTAAATAGAGATTGTATTTTCTCCGCATGAATGAGAGGTCATTGATAAGATGATATGTTTCGGATCCATGAAACTTGCTATAAACTTGCAAAAATATTGATTTTATGTTGAGATTGAATATCATTGCTTGATTCCCTACACCCTTTTACCGACTTTGTTTGATGGGTTCAAGGAGATTATAATTGATAGTAAGGAGAGTTTGTTAATAGAAAAAGGTAAAGAGTACTATGCTTAGCAAGGATGTATTAGACCAAATATCCTCATATATTGGGTCAAGTAAAGATCTAACCCGGATCTAACAGGTCCAGTTTACTTTCTTAGGATTCAAAACCATCCCATCTTAGGGCGACTTGGGTCCTAAACCATAAATCTACTAGGTCCTAGAGCAAGTCCGGTCTAGGTCGAACCTATGCAATTTTTTTTATGATAAATTAAAAAACAAAAAAAGTTTATTTGAAATAAAATTTTTAATCTCAAAATAAAACTAGGCCTAAGAGTATTATGTTGTTTAGCCTACTTCACTTGAAATTATCAATGATGTGCATCTATATATACATAAGCACATCACACATTACTTAGTAATGCGATTGTTCACTCAAAAAGACTATATAAAGTAATATATTTATTATTTATATTTATTTCATGCTGTTGACACAGCGCATAGAATTATGTAAATAGATGATAAATAATTTATACTCTTCTTCGTGTTTTTAAATTTTTTCAAAACTTTTTTAATTATATTTTTTATTTTTATTTAAAAATTTTTCTATTTATTTTTTTTATGGACTCCAGGAGACTAGCTTGGATCCATGGATCTTTATAGTAATTAAACTATATGTAACCTCATTGCGTGTCTGTGTCTCATGGTCTAATAGAGACACCTTTATGGGGAAAGTCTGAACTGTAAAATGTCTCTATCCGAACCCAACCCTTGTGTTGGATTTAAATTTCGTGGGTCCATAGGACCACGTGGAATGGATCCAAGTCATGGACCCACTAAGGTAGGTTACGATATATACTTGCCCCATAGAAATGTCTATATTAGATAAAATGACAGGATCACATGGAATCACATGGAATGAGGTTACAAACATCGTAATTGCTAGATATTACAAGTCCCATTAACGTGGCAATTTTAGAGAAAAATTTAGAGCTTAAGGTATAATTTGCTATCGTTTTAAGTAAAAAGATGACATGATAGGAATCTTAAGTTTAGCATAATACTTAGGCCTTTAGGACCTAAAGAAGGACATTTAGCATAACTACACGATAGACCACTTATCAAATGATATAAGAGGTCAATGAAGACATGCCCAAATTGAAGCCAATGTGGTATTTTATTGTTTCATTTTATAGTGAGAAGGATCTTTATAAGCAACTTATATAATTAATTACAATAATGAAAAAATAAATTTGAGTCATTGTTGATCTTATGGTCATTATGTCTTTAGTAAGGTAGATTTCTCTTGATTCTTAAAAATCAAGAGATCATATCTTTTTTATTACGTTGAGCTCTTATCAATGTATAAATTGTGGCAAACCAAATACTTAAAATCCATGTATAATGTCAAAGCCTATTTAACAACTTGAGCTTGTTTTATCAATGTTTATCTTATTCAACACTAGTTTAATCTAATTCCAGTTCTTTTCAAGATTGATGAATATTATTCAATCTTGATTCCTCCATATTTCTTTCATTTCAAAATACCTATATGACTTAAAAAATTCCATTATTTATTATTTTATTGACTTAAAAAGCCTTAGATTTGAAATCTTCTCATTTAAGGCTACAAACAAGCCAACCTGAACTTTGGAAGGATTAGGCTTGACTCTTTTAAAAATTATCGAGCTCGAGTTTGAGTTGAACCTTTTATCCAGCCTAAGATCTAGGCTCAGGCTTGGCTCATTTATAAATTAAGATCAAGTCTGCCAAGTTTTTATCGAGCCTGAAATTTAAACTTGAGATTAAATCATTCAGACAACATATTTTCCATTTTTTTTACCTAAAAATTATAAATAAGAGGCACTAAATACATATGCATGTATATTAAAAAGAAATAATTTTTTATTATTTTGATTATATATTAATATATAATAAATATAAAACCTATAAATCTACTAACAAGTTTATTAATGAGTCTTCTCATAAGTCACAAGCATGTCTACAAAGCTAAACAAGTATGTTCATGAGCCAACTTATTTAAATAGATAAATCTCATTTTAAACTTGAGCTTAGTTTGTTTATTAATCGAGCTCAAATAGCATATTGAAAGTTTAGCTGGTTTACGATCCTAATTTCATTTGTTGTTATAAAAAGCAATCCAATTCCTTATCACTACATGAGGGTCGAGCGCCGAAACTCGAGAGAGGGAATCGAGCCCAAATGCTAAATAATAAGAGGTACAACTGTTGGTAATGTGACAATTACAACGACAAAGGATAGTGGGGCCTTGCTAGTATATGAACAGCATAGGAAAGTGTTTTAGATTCCAACTGTTCCTTCTACAGGTACTGCGAGACGAATTAGTTCCGTACATACCTAAAAGTTGAAAATTCATGATGTAGGTGGGATTAGCCCAAGTGCTTGCTGTCAAATTTGAGGTATATGTCAAAGTTATCTCGTAATATTTTAATTTTGGGCTTTGATGAATTGTGTTGACTACTATAGTGCATTGAGAATTGACAGCATGTTGGTAAACGTTAATAGTGTTATTAGGGATGGAGGTGGAACTTTATGACTGGGCTAGCAAACTTACCTATTTTTTTAGATATAAATACATTAAATATTTTTAATTTTATTTAAATATATTATAATAATTAAATTTTTTCCAAATGAAAAGAGACCAGGCCTATCTATATAAGAGATTAAATATAAAGGCAAATAAATAGACTTACTTCCCCCGGTAAATCTTTGGTAATAATCCATTTATCAACCAGTTGATGGGCAGCTTGTTTTTTCCTCAAGAAATCAAGTGAGTATTTCTTGGCTTCCTCAAGAACTTCCTCTCCTGGGAAAAGCAACTGAGAAGCTCTATACAGATTGAACATTCCGGTAACTGCCTGTGTCGACTGTCCCATGAAACAGAAGAATTCGCCATCCTTTTGAAACCTCTTAAACACATCTGTATACATTATAAAAGTAAAAGAACATCCTCAAGTGTTACTTAAAATTATGTCTTTATGTGACTAGATTAGACATATATTCAGCTGTGAGGAAACAATTGTTACCCGTAGAGACTTCATGACCATGTAATCTCAATAGCTTAAAACCCATTGCCGTATCATCAATATCACTAACTAGAGAATTTCTTGCCCAGCAAATCCCATTATTTGTCCAATACCTGAAATTTTAAATTCGTGACCCATTTAGTCAAGTTAAAGCAAATTTGCTATGTAAATAATTTCTATATTTTATAATTAAGAGAGTGTTAAATATATATGTGTATGTATTTATTCTATATTTTGTTTCAGCAAACACAAGAGATACCAAAAGGACAAGAAAGGACCAACTAGATGAACCAAACTTTAATGTTGATGAAAAAAGACAAAAGAAAAAACAGTTAATGGTCTTATAGTATGGGTATTATTAATACTGGTTTTCTGTCTTCTTTTGTAATTAATAAAAAATGTTTAGTAAATGTATTAGCATAATCCCACGATTGCATATAAAATCTACATGAAATTAATCTTTTCTTCAGTAATAATCATTAATTGTGGCATCACCTTTTGACATAACCGATACATTCTTGAATCTCATGCTGGAAGTATCTTGAAATTCCGAGCCGCTGTAACCGGTCGACAGCCCACAGATGTTCGAAAAGGTCGACGGGGTACACATTCGGCACTAACACACATGAAAATTAAATCATATTGGACATCACACAAAACTATGCATTGGAAAAAGACATTAAAAAGTTAAAAAGGCCGAAAAGTTAAATAATAATATGTGTGAAAAGACAAAATATACCTCCACCGTTGAATCTGTCAACAGCTTGGTTTAAATATTTCAAGCAGTTGGGGTCTTTAGTTTCCATGAGTGCAAAAGCAGTGGAGGATGGTGAAAATAGGAAAGAGCCATCCAGGCCCTGCAACTGTAGAAGCTTTTCCCAGTTCAAGCCTGGCATGCCTTCCAAGCTATGGAGTAGTGTTGTGGGCACTTTGTGCAATATTTCTTTTGGTATCCTATACCATCATCATTACAATCACATATCAAAACATCATTAACAAAGCCAGGATCAGGACTTCTCATCATGCCTATTTCCAATATATATTATGAGATAAGGTTATTTTATTTGCTACATTGTTTTGGTTGAAAAAAAAAAAAAAAAGGAAAAGTAGTGGGCACAATTATGACCAAAGCTTGAGTTTTGGATATTCTATATTTACCTTCTGAGCTTTAGATTTCTCTGGTCGTAGATCTGTCTGAGGATGTCACAGTTATCGTTTGGAATTTCAATGTCCAATTTTCGAGCTATTTCTATTAGTGAAGGGAAAGCTACTTCAAACCCGATTGGCATATGCTCCGCATCCTCATCCTCCAGTTTATGCATATTTTCTTTCAAAAACAACGTACCTATCGCATCCAAGCATTTCAAAAAATAGATTGAGACCGAGACCGAGACCGAGACCGAAAATCAAAGAAGTCGTATGTATAAATAGATGCATCTTTCATTTTTAAAATAAATAAATAAATAAGGGGACACACGTAGAGCACCTTTTGCACATTTTTCGGGATGGATGTTCCAATACTTTAAAGCAACAACACAAGCGAGGGTATTAATGATACGATCATGGGCTAAGAAAATATCACTATCACCCCAAGAGCCATCAGCTAACTGGTTGTTGGCGATCCACTGGAGAGAAGATGGGAATTGAGGAGTCCCACTTTCGTTTTTAACGAGAGCTACCCACGCGGTGTCATAAGCTGAGATGCTTATCTCCCCATCATTCATGGATTCCAACATTGCTTTGATTGCTTCCACATACTCCTTAACCTTTTTTGATGACTCAACCTTAATTTACATAAACAAAACCAAACCACTTAAAATCAAATGAAAAATTTCAAAGACAAAAAAACAAAAGTGGGGTGTTGGCGGGGTGCAGCAGAAGATAAAAGTAAAATCCACCTGCGGCACATGTTCTGGTTGTAACAGTTCACTGTCATCCTCCACAATCTCGTGCCACTTGATAACTGGGAGACCGTCTTGAAGCACTTCATACCCTCCCCATGATCATCATCATCATCAACAACAGCATCGTCATCATCATTATTATCATCATACATGCATACTGAATTATTCATTATAAGCAAATTTCTGTAGATACACTAAACGGATCCCACGTGGATAGTAATCAACACTTTTTTTAGCTCCAGCACATGAAAGACTTTCAATGTTTGTCTCTCAACTTTATTTCCTGGTCCAAGCAAGGAACTTACATTTATATCCACTCTCTCATGTTGGGCTCTAAACAAGCATATTTTTTTCCCTTTATTTTATATCTCCTACCCAGCTGTCTAATTTGTGTTTTCTTTAATCTCCTTTTTTGCATCACTAATATATTCATACGCAAGAGAGCTTTTTTCTTTTTCTTTTTAATCACATATTACAATTATTATAAAAGTGACTGAACTTGATTAAGTTTATTAGAAGATGGGTGTTCACGCTATTATACCTCGTGGGCCTTAACATACACATGAGGTTTAAGAAATAGCAAAAAGAGATGGAATTTCTTTCTTGAGAGACACAACAATTCAGAATTTTTAAGTCTTCTTTTCCTTTAATTTTAGATGCTAAAAGTATAAAATTTTATTTTAAAATAATTTATCTTTACAGATGCAATGATGTTGAGTCTTTATAAAAACAATAGATATAATAAAAAATTGGTAATTTTACTTATAAATCGATCAAACATATGCGATACAGATATAATACAAATAAATTATAGATTTATATTAAATATAAATATGATACTGATAAAAATCTTATCATCCAAATGGATCCTAAAATACGATAAATATATACCATACGAGAAATAAATCGAATAAATTACAAAAGAAAATATGACATATACAGACTAAACAGTTACCTTGTGGGCGAGGTTTGGATATAGCACTACATCTGGTGGGGATACCACAGACTCGTCGTTTGTCCGTATCTCTCTCCCACCAACCACCTTTAATAACAAAGTAGTGTTATTGATTTTTAAATAAATGGCATCAAAATCAGTATTTTCCTCAAAGCAAATCATAGGATATGTTTTATAAATACGGGGCAAAAAGTTACATTCTATTATAATAATAATAATAATAATATAGTTTAGGAATATCAAATTCTAATTCTGGGACCCACCAACAGAATGTAAAATAATCCAAGAGGGATAATAAATATAGTGCAGAATACTTATTATGGAATTTAATTAATTTATTCAAAATGGAGAGCAGTGATAGGGACCGTGACGAGACGAGACGGGCTAACATCTACAGTTTATGTAAAATAATTAAGGAATGAATAGTTAGAGATTAGAGTGAGTTTTAAACAAAAGTACAGCACAAAACAAAGTATACTCTCAGTAGAGTCAGCACCGTGAGCTTCCCTATTTCTATTCTGTTTTAGCATTTTGCGTGTTGACAGGGCATGAACAATTCGCTAGGAAGTAGTTAAAGTTTTACAAGATTAAAAGTTGGAAAACAATGATATCAGTTGCATGCAGAATCCGTGGTAGAAAATAAACTCCATCCTTCCCTTCCCCCCCACCCCCACCCAACCACCTTGTAACCCAATTGGTTCGAATGATGTTCTTTTTTCCCCCCCATCCATAATACAATAGTACGGGTATAATTCTCTCGTGATTATACATGCATACTTGGACAATTGATTAATTATGCAACAACACTAGAAAAAAGAAAAAAAAAAAAAAAAAAAAGAAGAAACCCGCCTTATTCGGAAGAATCTAAAATATTTAAACTTATATCTTAAGATTGTTGAAAGTGTTTAATTTGATAGGTGAAATGCATGGGAAAATGAGGGGAAAAAAAGAAAAAGGAAAAAGAAGAAGAAGGAAGGCTAGGAAGAGGAAGAAGAAGAGGGAGACTTACCAAAGAAAAGTTTATTATTAGAAGGAGAAATGGAGGATAAGAAGGGTACGGATGGAAGTGAAGGAGGAGTAGGAGTGGGAGAGAGTGAGAGGAAAGAAGAAGAAGAAGAAGACATGATGGTTTTTTGTTGTGCTGCGGGGAGGAAGATAGCCAAAGGCCAAGCATTTAAAAGCACAGAGGAGGAAGGAAGAGGACAGAAACATCTTCCCATGAGATTCCCGCTAACAGGTGCATAGGATCAAATCATCCAAACTCATGAAAACAAAGCTAAGGGCACTCCCGTCCTTTTCCATTTTTATTTATCTACCATATTAATATCATAACATAACATTATATTTAGTATGATATCTCGTTTTTCTTTTTCTTATTCCCAATTTAGAATCTAATTTCCTGTCCTTTCCTTTCCCAAAAATGGGGAGTGAGAATGGCCCCCCAGCTCGCCCCCCAAATAGAGGAAAATAGGAAAAATAAAAAATAATAATTAAAAAAAAAAGAAAGAAGAAAAAGAAAGGAAAAAATATGGTGGGCGAGTAAGTT
Organism: Combretum micranthum; assembly: GCA_024138025.1. Taxonomy (NCBI): domain Eukaryota; kingdom Viridiplantae; phylum Streptophyta; class Magnoliopsida; order Myrtales; family Combretaceae; genus Combretum; species Combretum micranthum. The sequence goes on along the minus strand of JAMXBD010000189.1, from coordinate 1,378,650 downwards.
TTTTCTTTGCCAGTGATTTGAATTTATATGTCTATCTAGACCCTTTAATTAGGTAAAGAATCCATCCATTTTAAATTATTTGTCAACTTTTACATTTGCGATAAATATATGGTCTCATTATTAATTTATACGGGACCATCCCTATTGACTATTCGATAACTCATATCACAATTAATAGTGATTATATTATTAAAATAGTTATTGTATTAATAATTATATTTATTTTAATAATCTAATTACTAGATTGTCTCATTAATAATACCATAGAAGTTCATTATATTGTAATTGTTTTTGCTTTTTGTGAATCCATTTTATTTTTTCATCCACATAGATCATGATTTTCTTTATTTTTTTCCCCTTTCTTTTAAGTTTTAAATTTTATGATTTTCAACCCATTATAATTATATGGGATTAAATCATCCAAACTCACGGAAACGAGCTAAGGGCACTCCCGTCCTTTTCCATTTTTATTTATCCACTAGATCAATATCATAACATTATATTTAGTACGATATCAGGTTTTTATTTTTCTTATACCAAATTTAGAACCTAATTTGCTTTCCTTTCCTTTCCAAAAAATGGTGAGTGAGAATGGGCCCCCACCTCGCCCCCAAAATAAAAGAAAATAAGAAAAATAACTAAAAAAATAAAAATAAGAAAGAAGAAAATGAAAGGAAATTTTTTTTAAAAAAAAAAAAAGAAAGCAAAAGGAAAAAATGGGGAGTGAGCAAGTTTTTTCTTTGCCAGTAAGATGAATTTATATGTCCATCTAAATCCTTTAATTAAGTAAAGAATCCATTCATCATAAATTATTTGCCTTTCTTTACATTTGGGATTAATGTATGATCTCATTATTAATTTTAAGAAATCAATCCTTTTAACTATTTAATAACTCATATCATGATTAATAGTGATCATATCATTAAAATAGTTAATATATCAATAATTATATTTATTTTAATAATAAGATTACTAGACGGTCCTACTAATATAAGACTATAGAAGTTCTATTATATTTGTAATTGTTTTTCCTTTTTGTAAATCTATTTTATTTTTTCATCCACATACGTCATGATTTTCTTTATTTTTTTTTCCATTTCTTTTAAGTTTTAAATTTTATGATTTTCAAACCGTTATAATTATATGGGATCAAATCATCCAAACTGACCGAAACAAGCTAAGGGCACTTCCGTCCTTTTCCATTTTTATTTATCGACTAGATTAATATCATAAGATTATATTTAGTATGATATCTGGTTTTTATTTTTCTTCTTCCAAATTTAGAACCTAGTTTCCTTTCCTTTCCTTTCCAAAAAACGGTGAGTGAGAATGGGCCCCCACCTAGCGCCACCCACCCACACCCCCACCCCCCCCCCCCCCCCAAAATAAAGGAAAATAAGAAAAATAATCAAAAAAAAGAAAGAAAAAAGAAAGGGAAAAAAAAAGAAGAAGAAAGCAAAAAAAAAAAAAAAAAAGGTGAATTAGCAAGTTTTTTCTTTGCCAGTAAGATGAATTTATATGTCTATCTTAACCCTTTAATTAAGTGAAGAATCCATCCATTATAAATTATTTACCTTCCTTTATATTTAGGATTAATGTACTATCTCATTATTAATTTTAAGGGATCAGTTTTATTAATTATTTGGTAACTCATATCGTAATTAATAGTGATCGTATAATTAAAATAGTTAATATATCAATAATTATATTTATTTTAACGATGAGATTACTGGATCCTGCTAATATAAGACTATAGAACTTCTATTATATTTGTAAATTTGCTTTTTGTCAATCTATTTTATTTTTTCATCCACATAGGTCATGATTTTCTTTATTTTTTTCCTTTCTTTTAACTTTTATGATTTTCAACCCATTATAATTATATGTATTTTGACGAATTAATTTACTTTAGTTCAAATGATCTTTTGCCTTTCATAAATATGTTTTGCTTTTACCTTTCTCATTGAAATTGTGTAGTATTTTTTCACATTATTTATAAATTCCTATACTTTGTAATGTAATTGCAGGATTATGAATTAACAACACCATTTTAAAAGAACTTAAAATTCATTATAATCTTACCATTTCATAATAAATAAAAAACATTATGCTATATAAAATTATATTTTCCAATGAGTTTAAATATTGGAAGCAAAATGATATCCAATTTGCAAGTTAGACAATTTTTAATATTGCCTAGTTAAAGAGATATCGAGACACTAGAAGATTTTATTTCAAAATAAAAGCGCCAATGACGAGCTTTTCAATTATATAAAATTTATTAAAATTAGACATCATAAACAAAAGTTATGCTATGTGAAGTTCCATGAAAACTTCAAGGACTCTGGCTAAGGATTTCCCAAAAGAAATTTAAAAGCTTTAACATCTCGATAAGATGTAATGCTATGAGGAACTCCATGAAGCTACATGATATCCTATAAATGCATGCTATCAACATAAACTACATCATCGAGTTTATTGAAAGAGGTAGAGGGGGTCATTTTGGAAAACCTATCAACTGCAATCATGACGGTATTATTGCTTTACTTTTATCCTAGGTAAAGCCAAGAAAAAATCCATTCTTAAAATTAATCTAAGATTGTCATGAAACTGGAAATGGAAGTCTACATCATTTTTCACCCTAGGCTAATAGAAATGTTTCTTTAGGATAATAGAACTGTTTCTTTATCCTCACGCTCCTATAAACTCCAAATTTCTTTATGACCTAAACCACATCATTTTTCACCCTAGGCTAATAGAAATGTTTCTTTAGGATACTCTTATTTTGTTAAATCACAAAATGCATAGGTAAGCCTCCAATATGTACCTCTCTCATAGCCATCTCCTTCATAGACCCTTTCGAAATACATAATTTGCTAAGCATAAGAAAGTACCATTTTACTCATGTAATATTCATCCATCAACACTCCTTTATCACATGCAACTTTGATAGCAGCAAATCGTTCATCCCTAGCATACCACTCAACCAAAGGTCCAAACCTTAATAACTTTACCTACATAGTATTTACAAGTGCATAATCTCGGAATAATATATGTGCCATAATATTCATGTTTTCTTGTTTATATTTGATTACAAAAGCAAAAAACTCCGAGAATTAAAATTGATTGGCATGTTAGCATGGTAATCCTTTTTTGCTCCTTCAAATACTCCAATAACTTATGATCCATATAAATCATAAGTTATATTGGTAAGAGGTAACGTTGCCAAATTTTTAAAGCATGCATTAAAGCCTATATCCTTCCATTATACACAAGGTAATTTACCATAGTTTTTTTTTTTAATTTTCTTATTGAAATAAGTAATGACCCATCTTTTTAGCATCAAAATAGATCTAACCCTCACTTTTGAAGTATTACATTATAATTCTAATGCTTTATCAAAGACAAGAAGTGCTAGTGTAGGTGGGGTGGTTGTTGAATAGACTCAAAACTCCTTTATGCCGCTTCACTCCATTTAACTCCACCCATTTTTGTATTTATTTCGTTGGCGGCACTATAACGATACTAATTCTCTTTATAAGTAGCTTATAAGACAATGTTAAATCTAGGGATAGGCATGATGCAGTTTAATTTGGGTCATCCCTCAAACCGAACGGAATCATATACTACAGTTCAATTGTTCTTTTCAATTTGAACCTTATTATAAGGTTCGGCATGTAATTTTTTTGAATAAAAAAACAGTTTGGTATGGTTTAATTTGAAAATATGTTTGATTGAGAGTTTTCAATTACATGAATCTTATCACTAATACAAATATAAATTATAATATTTGAAATTAATTGTATACCTGAATATTATAGTGAGAGAAATTTTATCTATCATAAAACTATAATTATATACTAATATCATTCTCTTGAATTATTATAAACTACAATGATATATTTGACTCGGTAAAATTAGAATGTGCTATTTCAATATGATGTGCATATTTCAATTTGTTGTACTTGTAATTGACACATTATCAACTATATAAAAGTAACTAGATAATGGAAGTAGACTAACCAATAAGACAAAGGAAAAAAAATCTTTAGAATACTAAAAGCTAAAACCTAAAATTATCTTATTTGTAGACACAACATAATAATCAAAACATAATATGACCAATCTAATTTCATTCTCAATAAGGATACATATGTAAATAGAAATTTCAGAATTAATCAAATTTTTAACAGAATAATTAAAATAAAAATAATATGTTAGAGTTTTTTTTTCTTTTTAAATATGTAAAACAAATCGATTTAAGGTCTCGAATTGAACCATGAACCATTTACTCTTCACTAAACCAAGCTGCAAACTAAATGATTTTGAAAAATAACTAAAAATACATTGCGATTCGATTTGGTGCAATTTGGTTCACACTTCGGTTGGATTTTTTTACATGGCCCTAGTTGAATTATGAAAGCTCTTAACTTCCCTAACATTTATTAGCATGGGCTACTCAATAGTGGCCTTTATCTTTTCTTCATTAACTTGTATATCATTACCAAATACAATAAATTACAAAAACATCATCCATTATTCCTCACAATATATAAATATATTGAAACTTTTATACAATTTTTAATCCTTTAACACCTCAAAAACAATCGTAAAATGCATGAAATGCTCATTTACATCCTTATTAAAAACCAATATATCATCAAAGTAAGCAATAACAAAATTATCCAAGAACTCCTAAAGTACATGATTCATGAGATGCATAAAGGTACGTGGCACTAGATAACCTTGAAGGCCCTACAAATGATTCATACAACCTATGCTTCATCTCGAATGTGGTCTTTCATTCATTCCCTACATTTTGATTTAGTGATGATCACTCTCTAAGTCTACCTCGAGAAACACATGCTACTCAACTCATCAAGCATGTATCAAGCCTTAGAATTGGATTGCAATACTTTACCATGATGCAATTAATGGCTCCACTAACTTTGCACATACTCCAACTATTATCTTTTTATGAAGTCATTAAAATTGATATTGATTAAGAGCTCATAGAAAGAATGTTATTTTATCACCTAAAAGCCTCATAAATATAAATGTCAATTAGGCTTGGAATGGGATGATAATTCCCTTTTTTTTTGTCGGCTCATCCTAAAGAACCTAAGTGTATTCTTCAATAAAAGGTTATCATGTGTCTACCAAAGTGAAATGATGATAATTTTGAGTTCCAATATTGGAGTGAAAAATTTAGTTTCCTCATGGAAACAAGAACCAAACAAATGTGGTATTAAAAATAAAAAGAAGGCTTTGATGTGAAAACACCCTAGAAAATACTCGAGAGGGGGAGGGAGGGTTAATTGAGTATTTGTCTTAAAATGCTCAAACAATTAATTTTAATGCAATAGATCAAATTTGAGCTTTAATGGTAGTAGATAACATAATAACAGATAATAATATGGAATATAAAAGAGATAGGGATAGAAAATTTAAGCCTAAATTTAACATAGAGTTTGGCCTACTCCCTACTCTCTACGATCACCAATTGCCTCCAATCGAAGACTTCACATACTTTATTAATTTCATAAACACACATGCTCAAGCTGAGTAGTACACCACTTTATAACACACAGGAAATAAAATATTTCCTTTTCTCATAATATGCTAAGCACTTAAATGGTTTTCTCTCTCTTTACGAATTTTGAAAATTGATAAACAAGAATACAAAGATAATAGGAGAATTTTCTTATTAGTTCACAAATAAAAGCTCTTTTTCACCATTGTCCACTACCTCGATCTCCAACGAATATGTATTTATAATCTTAAAAAAATTCAAATGTCTATTAGAGATAACTTCTTAAAGTCACCAAGCATTACATGTGCATAACGGCTCTTTTATGCTACATCACTTCATATTTTTAAACTGTCGCGCCTTTAGTCTTTACTGTGCCTCAATGTGTTGCGCCTTACATTTGAACCTCAATAAAGTTTGTGATTCTTCAAGCCTTGAATTTAAATTTGTCATGCCTTAATAAATGCCGTGCTTTAACTTGTTGCACCTTGGATTTACCCTTCAATCACGTTTGTGTATCTTTGATCTTGTCGAGTTTGAGACTTGAGCTTTGTTGCCCCCAAGTGAATGAGCTTGTCAAGCTGTTGTAACCCGCGACCAAAGCTATGCATCTTGATCTCATAAAGCGTGAGACTTAAGCTTGTCGAGTCCTTGACGTGACTCGTGACTAAAGCTCTGCTCGAGAATTTGCGCCTACTAAATCCTACATAATCTCTAGAGAACAGCACATACATAAAACACATATATGTTTTAGCATATTATTCATCCCAGTTGTTTAACCGATTAAGTGTAGTTTAATATAATTGAATAGTTAATTATGTAACTAATTGTCTCATCGATAAAGTCATATTTTACTTACTTTTCATTGACTAAACTATTATAGATTTTATAGAAATCCTAAGAAAATGGTAATTAAGTGTGCTTAATTTGATATTTCAGGTTTTAAAGGATTTATACAACAAATACAAGAAATTGAGATGAGATTTATGCAAATATGGAGAAGTTTACAAAGAAGACCGGCCAATTGAGGACAAAAGCCGCAAGCTAAAATCAAAGAACATCAACATTAGCTTCAGAACAAACAAACACAACTAGCTTTGGAACAAATTTAACTAGCGTTCAAAACAGAATCCTATACACTTGCAATGATAGAGGAAAGGTCGTTGGCTTTATGTCGGCTTTGCATGTTCACAATTTCAAAAACTCAAACACCGACTACTGAGAGATTTATGCTACAGGCCTTCATGCCGGCATAGATCCAAAGCTGCTCCAATACTGCCTAAACACCAACGGTGATGTTACTTCAAAAATCATTTGTTCTACAATGAATCCAGCATTTGGGAATCCTACGCCGTTGGCCTTGAAGTCAGCGTATATCCACATTTGCTCTTAGAAATCCAAATTTCAATCAAACGCCGACTAAATTAAATATAGGCCGCTAGTGCACAATGTAAAATTGACGGCTTATCTTCACTGCGACTTTTCATATTTAAGTTCTCATGTTGGATCGTGTGGGGGAAAGGAACCGTAGACATGAATTGAGAGATTTTTCACCTTGCTCCTTGATAGATTAGGGCATTAGAGACAAGAAAGCTTTTTTTTTTTTTATTTGATTAAGCATTTTACACTGGGATTTAAGTGGAAAACATCATTTGAATTTGAATTAAAGAACAGGATTTTCTTGACAAGGTGATTTTGTTCTTTTCTCATATTCATTTTATGGATGGTGTTTAACACTTGTTTCTTTTTATCTTAATTAGGGTTTTGACTTGTTGATCTGAATCATTTGATTGATTTTTATCTACTGTTGATTGATTCCTTGCTTATGTTCATGTTGTTGATGTTATTTCATGGATCATGTATTTTGGATTGATTCTGGAATTCATGATAGATTAGGATTATAATTGGAAAATTCTTTTCTAATTAATTTTGTGAATAACTAATCAAGATAATAAATCTCATAGTAATATGGATTTGAATTCGATTAGGGTTTGGTAAATTATACAAATTAGTTAATTAATCACTTTCTTAGGATTAAGGAATATTGATTGGTTAATTATGGTAATTGCTTTCTTTGGAAAAAAGAGTTGCTATCTGGTGCTTGATTGATTGAGAAACTAAACCCATTAAAAATTTGGATTTGCAAGTGTATTTCTAGTCATAGCATACATTAATTGCTATTTAGAACTTTTGGTTTTTAACCTAATTCAATTATAGGTGTTGGTATCCCAAATTTTTGTACATTAATTATATCCAAAAATCCAAAAATATTTCTTTTTTATTTTGCCTAGCTACAATTAGAACTAATACAATTGATAGCTAATCCTCACTCCCTATAGACACAACTCAATGTTCATCGATATTTTATTACTACACACACAATCGATACAATGTCAGTAAATATCTGTGCATTTAAAGGAATTTTAAAAGAGACTAAAAAGAGTTTTAAAAAGCATATATAGAAAAAACATGATTAGTTTTCAATGTTACTACTGGGAAGTGAATTGTGCTACTCTTAGTTTTTAGGACTTTTGTAGACTAGGCTTTTTATTTGAAAAAAAAAATCTAAAAAAAATTTGCGAAATATGAAAGAAGAAAAAAACTTCTTTATTTGCAAATACGAGTGTTTGATTCATTTGTACATTCTACTCGTTTTTCTTTTTCTCTTTTCAAAGGATAGGATATAAATAATCAATAAGCACCAATCTTCCTATTTTGCTATACTCCAGAGCTCATATTAGAGTTATTATCATTTAGGCAGTATGAAGGAGAGCCTTTGTCAAATGCTTGGGAAAGATACCACAATTTGATGTGAGAATGCCCTTAATATAAGGTAATTTCTTGGACTCGATTGTTTATATTCATTAGGGGATTAAAAGCCCATGATAAGATGATTATAGAGTTAGTTGCTAGAGTGCAATTTACAGAAATGTCAGCAGAAATGGCAATTGGATTGATTGAAGAATTGATGGAATGCTAGACACCAATCCGAGCAATTCTCCTCTAGTAGTCTATATGTGGTATAATGGTTCACATTAAAGCTCTCAATGTCAAGGTGGTAAGCAAGAATTTGATTCCAATATGGCAACTCAAGAATATCACCACACTTATGAGACTCCAAGATAAGAGACTATTGTTAATTCTTCTCCTATCCCCACAGTCCCAGATCCAGGTAAAGAGAAAAGTATTGAAGAGATTGTGAAGGGTTTAGAACTGAGATGGGAAGAAAAGTTTGAGAAGCAACAAGCTGTTATTGAGAAGTTGGAGACTCAGGTAGCAGGTTTGACTGAATTTGTTTCATCTATATTTAAACTTGCTAATTCAAGTGAAGATTGGGAGCACTTTAGTGATGGAAAAGAAAAGAGACACCCCATTTGACAATCAAAGGTAAGAAAAAGAGAAAGAAGAAAAAGTTATGTCAAAAGTAGAAAAATTGGGAAGCACTTCTTCAGTAGCTAATGAGGTTGAAGCAATAGAAGAAAAGCCAACTTAGAAATTAGCTATAGAAAAGCTTGCAAATCTGACCATTGAGGGTTTTGAGAAATTAGGAAAGCAAATTGCAGATCTTGAGAAGCCCTCTACCCTAATTAAGCAAGTAGATGAGATTAGGACAGAGACAAGCAAGCAGTTTGAAAAAGAAGAAACTTTAGCTTCTACATCAATTCAAAAGGAAGATGTGGTACAATAGGAGCACATTACTATAGTCATTGAGCCTAGTATTAGATCAGATATGCCATTAATTCCTTCTCTAAGACGATCTAGAAAGAGAGAAAAAGATGAGGAATATGAGAAATTCCTAGATGTGTTCAAGAAGGTGGAAGTTAATATTCCCTTAGCTGATCTTTTGGAAGAATCACCTCAATATAGAATCTTTTTAAAAGAAGTAATGATCAAGAAAAGGAAGATGAATATGAGATAGACAATCATGTTGACTCAGGCATGTACTGAAGCTTTGAAAGATGTACTACCTCTTAAATTGAATGATCCAGGGAAATTCACTTTCAATTGCACCATAGGAGATAGTCAGTTCAAGAATGCATTTTGTGATTTAGGTGCAAGCATAAAATTGATACCTTTCTCTATGGCTAAGAAATTAGGATTAGGGGATGCACTTAAGAAAAATGAGATTACAATTCAATTGGTTGATCGCTCTATTAAAAAACCAAGAGGGATAATTGAGGATGTGCTATTGAAAGTGGACAAGTCCATATTTCCTGTGGACTTTGTTGTATTGGATATGGAAGAAGATCCAAAGATTCCCTTCATCCTTGGATACCTATTCATGGCCACTGTTGGAGTTGTTATTGATGTTAAGAATAGCAAAATGGTGTTAAGGGTTGGAAATAGAGAATTAAATATAAATATTATGAAGAGATGGAAAAAGAACCCTAAATCCACCAAGGTTGACACAAGAGTAGAAGCGCACAAGAAAAGGAGGGAAGATGAGAAAAAGACTAGTTACTTTGACCCTTTTTGAAGAAGAAAGTTAGTAAGTCAGACTGAGACTATAAAACAAGCGCTGAGTGGGAAATAAGAGATAAATAGGAGCTAAAGAGTAGAATTGTAGACCACAAGAGGATGGGCTTATAAGATGGACATAAATGGAGAACGCTCTCTATTACTATATATCGTTGGAAATCTACTGCTTCAAATTTTTAAAACCCGAGGAAGTACTATTTTTCCTTTTCTCTTTTATCTTTGTTCTTTCCTATTTTGAGCTGAATGAGAAACAATGAGATACTGTTCAATTGAAATGTGGGGAAAAGGATAAAAAGATATGGAGAATGAGTGGAGTATGACTGTTGATGTTTGAATTGTTGTTTTAATTGAATATATGACATTTGAACTTGAATTGTTATACCCCCACACTATGAATTTATTTATCGTAAAACATGATATGGAAATATTAGGCCAAATTATTTTTCCAAATTTTTATGAAAATTAGAGATTATACAGAAAATTGTTGATAGCTTCTGTGAAAAATGTAACTTGACTTATTAGGTGCCTTACTCACTTACTGTTGTAATTAGAATACTTTGTTAAAATTAGGTAGTGAAATCTTTAAGGAACAAATTTACCTTGTATTTACCTTTAGAATTGAAAGTTTGAGAGTGGGTTGAGTTCTTAAGTAAAAAATAAACAATTTTTCTTCTAAGAATAGCTTGTATATACTCTTTTGTGTTATTTTGATAACTTTTCAACACTTAGTGAAAGAGGTAGAAGAAACTCTTTACTTAATGATCCTTTATAAAAAAAAAAAAAAAAAGTCTTAAATTTGTGCTACATTCAAAAGAAAAGAAAGAAAGAAGCATGATCTTTACTCCACTAACTTACGTAATTGCATTAAGAGTATCTAAACTTGAATGTTAGAGTGAGAAAGAGTTCTTAAGGGCCTGTTAAAAGCTGGTCACTTAGGTAAGGAGCCCGGTTGTGCTGACTCAATGAACTCACTATAACAAAAAGATAGGAAAGGCAAAAGTTCAATATTTGAACTTAAAAAAAAAAAAAAAAAGAATAAGTCCTTGTATGAATCAAAAAGAAAATGAATGCAAAAGCATCAAATGAAATCAGACTTATAATAAAGAGAGAGAAATTTTAGGGAAAGAGTAGATACCACATGCTTTCACTCTTTGTTGCTAGGATTATATACCTGTTAAATGTCTAGTGAAGTTTAAATGGTTGTTTTTCTTTACTGGATTCTGTATTTACTTTTGGACAAAAGGTTATTTTGCTAAACATAAGGATTAAAGTTTGTTTTGTTTAGATTAGCTACTAAATTTTGATTGTAGTAATCTAATTATATATACTCAATTTGGTTAGAGCAGTAGGCACCATAGCAATGCAAGTCATCATCTATAAAAGAAAAGAAGCTTGAAATTGTGAAAGTTAAAATTCTGTACTTTCTATGACAGATTTCGCTTATATTCTTATTTATTTTGCTTGAGGACAAGCAAAAGTTCAAGTGTAGAGGAGCTGATAAAGTTTAAGTGTGCTTAATTTGATATTTCAAGTTTTAAAGGATTTATACAACAAATACAAACAATTGAGATGAGATTTATGCAAATATAGAGAATTTTACAAAGAAGGCCAGCCAATTAAGGACAAAAGCCACCACCTTAAATCACAGAACATCAACACTAGCTTCAAAACAAACACACTTCCAGCTTTGGAACAAATTTAACCAACATTCAAAACAGAACCCTGTATGCCTGCAATAATGGAGGAAAGGCCGTCGGCTTTATGCCAAGTTTGCATGTTCACGATTTCAAAAACTTAAACGCCGGCTACTAAGAGATTTACACTGCCGGCCTTTATGCCGACATAGATCCAAAGCTGCTCCAACACTGCCTAAACATCGACAATGATGTTGCTTTAGAAATCATTTGTTCTACAATGAAGGTTAATATCTAGGAATCTAATGCTACTGGCCTTGAAGCCAATGTACATCCACATTTGCTCTAAAAAATCAAAATTTCAATCAAACACCGGCTAAATTAAATATAGGTTGGTATTGTACAATGTAAAATTGCCAGCTTATCTTCACTGCGACTTTTCATATTTAAGTTCTGTTGTTGGATCATGTGGGGGAAAGGAACCCTAGGCACGAATTGAGAGATTTTTTACCTTATACCTTGATAGATTAGGGCATTAGGGACAAGAAAGCTTTTGTTTTTTTATTTGATTAAGGATTCCTTACCAGGATTTAAGTGGAAAACATCATTTGAATTTGAATTAAAGAACAGGATTTTCTTGACAAGGTGATTTTGTTCTTTTCTCATATTCATTTTACGGATCTTAATTAGGGTTGAGTTGTTGACCTGAATTATTTGATTGATTTTTTATCTGTTGTTGATTGATTCCTTGCTTATGTTCATGTTGTTGATGTTATTTCACAGATCATGTATTTTGGATTGATTCTAGAATTCATGATAGATTAGGATTATAATTGGAAAATTCTTTTCTAATTAATTATGTGGATAGCTAATCAGGATTATAAATCTCATAGTAATATGGATTTGAATTCGATTAGGGTTTGGTAAATTATACAAATTAGTCAATTGATCACTTTCCTAAGATTAGGGAATATTGATTGGTTAATTAGGGTAATTGCTTTCTTTGGAAAAAAGAGTTGCTATCTGGTGCTTGATTGATTGAAAAACTAAACCCATTAAAAATTTGGATTTGCAAGTGTATTTCTAGTCATAGCATACATTAATTGTTGTTTAGAAGTTTTAGCTTTTAACCTAATTCAATTACAGGTGTTGGTATCCCAAATTTTTGTAGATTAATTATATCCAAAAATCCAAAAATATTTCTTTTTTATTTTTCCTAGCTACAATTAGAACTAATATAATTGATAGCTAGTCCTCACTTTCTATAGACACAAATCAATGTTCATCGATATTTTATTATTACACACACAACCGATACACTGCCGGTAAATATCTGTGCATTTAAAGGAATTTTAAAAGAGACTAAAAAGAGTTTTAAAAAGCATATATAGAAAAAGCGTGATCACTCAGCAAAATCCACATTGAACATACAAGCTCAACATGATGTAGTAACAACTGTTACATACTGCCCACAAATTTAGAGGCTCAATTTTATGTTGAGCAAATTATAGTAGTTGAGATTCAATATTTCAAAAAGAACCATGCTAGCACAATTGTATACCTTGTTGATGATAACATCTTTGCAAGGAGTTCTTCAATTTATGTGGTCTTGACTCGTGTGTAAGATAATACTTGTAGGTAGACTTCGAACTACTCAAAGTGATTTTAGTTGCTTGGTTGTGCATCTGAGACTTCAACAACTTCTTATTCTACTTTGAAAAAGTAAGATAGAAAGCCTAAATGTTCTTAATAGATTGATTCTTTCAAATCCATGGTACTTTAACCTTGTAGATATAGCTTACTTAAGGACCGTGTTTTACGAAGAAAGCAAAAGAGAAAATAACAGTATGGTGTACGAAAGGGTTGTTTGATTTCCGTGAAACATGAGGTCTTTACAGTGAGATGGTATGCTAAAAAATAGAAAAATAATTAAAATAATTAGTTTGGTATTGTAATTAGTTAGTTATGAATTAGTCAACTATTATTAGATAAAAACTAAGATATATGGAGATTATTATAAATAGTCTTATTGGTAAGTCCAATTCATTTATGAATAAGAAAAGTCAAGAAATAAAGTGAAAAATTTTTCTTAAGAGAATGAAAACAAGTGTCGTCCCATATAGAGAACAAAAAACAATTACCGCTATTAACTTTACAAATCAATTATCCTACACAAATAATTAGTTTTACAAAATTATCAATTCAATTCTTAATTTAATCACAATTAATATCAATGTTTGAATCATAAACCTAGGTACTGTGAATCACTACTAAAGTTGCCTACATGAGAAACAAGATTCAATATATTTCTTCTTAATTAACCCACACTTTGGAAATTCCTAATGTAGATTATGGTGGAAATCGCCTAGATCCACAATCACCGATACTTATTAAGTAATTGGAACGTTTCTAATCTATTAACTTAGATCATATTACCGCTCACCCACTGCGATGCTTCCTAATTAATTATTTCTTTGCTCTACGAATACTTTTATTAAGTGTTACCTTGATCTAGCAAAATCACGTACTTAGACTAATGTATAGCTTTGTCTAAATATACATATCTAATTATGCACATGAAATATGATCCAATATACATAATATCTATTTTTTAATTTTCTTGCACATGCAAATAAGAAAACAAGTCAATCAATACACATAATTAGATACTAAATTAATTTGGATTAATTTGATTGGATTTAACTTTTTTAATCACATAGTTCTTCTAGAACAATCAGACCTAGGTATTTAACAATTACACAATCAGACCTATGTATTTAACAATTAGTCACTCATAATAAACAAAAACATATCAACGATCATAATATTCATACAAAAGATAAAAAATAAAGAAGAAATGACAAATAATAAAGAACATAATAAACTAAATTAATCAACAACTATTCAATTCAACATTCGAGAAATCCCTTCAATTCTTTTTTAAACCTTTCTAAAAAGCTTTTAAAACTCTTGCTTAACATACTTTTCCAAGAAACTCTAATATAATATTTATAGGCTAAGAAAAATACACAAAAAATATATAAATAATTATGAAAACGTTCAGTGTAATACCTTAGAATTTTCATAATACCATAATCAATAGTTAATTATGAAATAATAGTTACTAATATGATTAAAAAGGGCTCTAAATAATTTAGGAGACTTAAAGAGAAATTGATGATTAAATTCAAAATTAAATGGTTGGACAACCTTAAAACATACCCCGAAAACTCCAAATAATAATGATAATAACAAATAAGCTAAACCATAAAGCTACTGCAAGTTAAACTTTAAATCTCAATTTATCTCAAAGAATTCACAAATAAGTATTTTATTATTATCTTATACATGAAAACTAAGATAACACCCTCAAAGGAAGTAACTTCTCCAACAAGTAGTTTCTAAAGAAGTAACTCCTTCAAGAACTTAACTTCATCTTATTTCTTAATAAATAACTTCCTTCAAAAGTTGTCTCATTTTATATATATTATTACATTCCTTCTACTCATTTATTCGCATCCTTTCTCTCCATCTTCATCTTTGACTCTCTTCTTCTATCTTTCTTAATTGGTATCGCACATCACCACCATCATAAAGAGTAATCTAGGAGTGATGAGACGGAATTCATAGGAATGCAAGGATTATGAAATTAACTAGGATTATGAGCAAATTTCTTCCATCATCGACAAATTCGAGGTAGCTTATCCTAACTCCTTTGGTATAAAAATTCCAAGTAGTTAGCTTTATCATTGATTTGAGATTTTATGAAAATAATACTTGTGACTATGAAGAGAATGTAGGATGACCATGTATAACTTACTCATGCTTAGGAGATTACAGTTTAATTGTTTAAATAAGAGGAAAATGCGAAGTTGAAGGGTTCCAATGTTTCGAAAAGTTCAAAAGAGGTCTCAATAATTGGAAAAGAGTCTTCTAAGTTTTAATATTTATCCTACTGATACATGTCAATAGAGATCTTAGAAAAATGGTTTTTTGAGTTTTAATTAAATATTTCTCTATTGACATGTGTTAATGGAGTCTTCAATCAACCCACTTCTCCAAATATTGGGACCTCTTTTTGAACCACAAAGAAATGTTAGGACCTCAATTAACCAACTTCTCTAAACGTTGGGACCTCTCTTGAACCACTTAAAACATTAAGACTTTAAATGAATTTACTCTCAAACATTAGGACCTCCCCGTATGATTTACCCAAATATAGATTGATCTTAATATAAGATTTCTTATTAGGAAATGACTATGAAAATATCCCACTCACTTTGGTGAGTTTAGTTTACATATCTAGTATAATTAGTGTCCAAATAATGATAAGAGGAGAGATTTAGGAGTCAATGATCACATTATGTGCAGATTTTGGATAGACATAGGAGGGAAAAAACCAATCATGTTATGTTGTGATATTTATGTAAATCAAATTATTTGATTTGAGGAAAACTGTCAAGTTTGGTAGTTATAGATTTATCCATGAAGAAGAAATCAATAACTGATAATTAAATTAGCTTAAGTTTGAATCTAAGTAGTCATTAATTGAAAGTTTCTTGATTTATGATTTTGGTGATAAATTGATGACAACCAAATATAATGAAAAGTTGATGAATAAAGAATGAAAAGAAATGCTAGATTGAAGTAAGTAAACCTCTTAAAGTTGCAGTTGATAACTTAGAGAGTTGGTTTGAATGTAAACTAAGTTTGACTGTTTAATCTTAATTGGTAAAGTACAAACCCAAATTGTGAAATCTAAACCCAAAAATCTTTATCAAAACCTTAGAAACCCCTCATAAACCTTAAGATACCATAGTTTATACACTTTAAAACCTTGAGAGGTTACTTTAGCAACATCGTAACCCTAGAAATCGTATTCCAGACTTACTAATTCAACTCTAGATCCTATAGTCTAAATCAATAAAAAAATTGATAACCCTAATAAAAATCCAAACTTAGAGAATAATTAAAGAAAATAAATAATGTTTAAATGAATAATAAAAACTTATATGACAGACTAAATTAAACTAAAATCGTACAAACCAAAACTAATAAAATTTAAAACCTACTCAAGTAATGAACCTGTACAAAATGAAATTAGTTCATTTAGACACTAAATGCCTCAATTAAAAAATAAGAAAGAAATAGGATTTTAATTTAATTTAATTTAAGTTCTCCAAGATTGCACTAACTTACCCTAAATGCACAAACTACAACTTTGATAAAAATATAATTATCTTATAATGGGATCAATTAAAACTCAAGCCCCCATTTCCCCATCAAGCCCTCCCTCAAGAAAACCACCAATGAAGTAAACCCTCACTAAGTTACTTCTACAAGAATAACCAAAATTTGGTTCTCCCTAAAAAAAGGGTACTTTTGTACCCATCTAGCTAAATTAAGCCTAGCTAATCTACTCTAAGTTTGTACTTAAACTTGGTGGCCAAGAATTCTTCTTCTTCTTCTTCTTCTTCTTCTCTCTCTCTCTCTCTCTCTCACCCTAGTTGCACACACATGCACAAGCACATTGCCACTTTCAATTTCTTCTTTCTCTTTTCCTATCCTCCTTTCTCTCCACCGAAACTCTCTCTTTCTCAGCATCGCTTGCACTTTTCCTCCTCCTTTTAATCTATTTTCACAACAAGAAAAGAAGACTCTACTTCAAGCACTAAACTTAACTTCAAGTAAGTGTTCCAACCTTCATTTGATTATAGTTTAGAATTAGAATTTCAAATCCTCAAGACTATAATGCGAGATTGGGAAATGCATGAGATTATGAGAATAAACTTAAGGAACTTCATCTTAGATTATTTGAAGTAAATGATTGTGGAAATATAATAAAAATTACATGATTTCCCTAATTTCCCACACTTAATTGACACCTTAGAGCATGGAACAAGAATTTTACTTAATTAATTTGGTTTTTCCTAAAATTATCACTAATTTGAGATTAACTATGTGATGAGTAAAAAAATTATTTAACAATCTGGTGTTTAAAGTAATTGAATTGCTAAATAATGTGTTAAATTGATGAATAACAACATTAATGAACTCCACAATGTGGTTTCCATTATATAATAAAAGATTTTGAAGAAAGATCACATGATCCTCCCATGCAATAAGGAGGTCGAGACTCATAATGAGTGATCTCATTTGATATTTTGTGATCAAATTTGATGAATTAGACAATTTAGGTATTAAATTGAAGTATAGGATGTCATTAGGATCCTTTATATGATTTCATTAATATATTGCAAGAAACTTAAAGAAAAATAACATGTTATGGCAATCCCTTGATCTAACCGAGGCATTGCCAATTTTAGATGATGGATTGACAAATAAGATAATATTAGGTTACATTGAAGAAATTACCATGATGCATCAAAGGGCACTTATAGAAAATACCATGTCATTCCATTATCATGTGTTTACCAAGACTTGCTTGAGCAAAAAGAGATAAATTGATAACCAAATATATAAATCATAGATGTTAGAACTAATATAATTGGTGATATGGTGGAGTTTTAAGAGATAATTGACATTAAAGAAGGTTTCTTATATAAGTGGAAAAGAAGGTGAAAATTCAATGACATCCATGATAGAAAGTGTCAATGATCATGTTTAGTGGATAAATAGTGAATGTGGATGAGTTTGGAAGTGATGGTTGCTATATTGAGATGATATATACTTGTAAGTAAAGTACTGAGCTCATGTATCTAAAATTTACAAGAGGATTGGTAAGAATTGCAAAAGAATTTCACGACCTCTTGTTCTCAAATATGGGCCAAGACATCCATAGTAAGGTAGGAAAGATTTTGTGTGATTAGGTGATGAACTGATGAATAAAAGGTTGATGGTTTCATTGAAGTGTTTTCCTTAATTATAGGAAATCAAAAGAGTGCTAATACATATTTCATCCTTTCCTATCATAGCCGAGACAAGTGGAGACTAATAAAAACAAATTTTGATCAAACATAATAAATTGAAGTGTTGAGATTGGTATATTCAACAACATGATGAAATGTGAAGTATTACTTAGTATATTCAAAAGATTTTGCATGAAAGCAATAGAAGAAGTGAAATTTTCACTAGTTTCATGCATAAAAATACCAAGAATCATGGTTAGATGGATGAATGTGGTTTATAAATAAGTATAAGATTGAATTTAAGACAAAGGAACTTATAAAACCTTAGAAAACATTAGAATGGGCTAATGTCGAATTTGGTACATGAACTTTACCAAAAAGTGTAATTAGGTATCTAAACTTTTAAAAATTCAATTTTAGTACCCAATTAAACTTTTCAAAGCTGTTTTTGGTACTTCACTTAACAGTGTTAAACTTCGTGATAATGTGTTAAACTTCGTGTGTCACATGTCAACCATTTTATGTTCATGTCATTACAGAGTTTAACACCGTTAAGTTACCAAAAATTGCCTCGAAAAGTTTAATTAGGTATTGAAATTGAACTTTTGAAAGTTTAGGTACTTAATTGCATTTTTTGACAAAGTTCAGGTACCAAATTTGACATTAAACCTAGAATTTATGTATAATCTGAATATGACTCCTTCATTTAGTGATCTTATAAATTTTTAATGATAAAGATGATATTACCAATGAAAAGTACACCCGAAAATGTACAAAATCGATTACTCGTTAGTAAAAAATGACCTTAAAATCACTGCGATATCGTAGAATTAAGAGAACTACTTAACCAAGAACTTATAGTAATAGAGGGTAGAATTAAAAATTAATCCTTAGTATAGTTTAAACAAAATACTTATTATTACCAGTTATCTTGTTTAGGCACCTTATAGTCAAAGTTTGATTACTTTGGGGGTTATTTTCATAGTCATGCAAAATAGTTAAGTCAATTCTTTATAATTATTACATTTGTTTATGCTTCTAATTTAGTGCACAAATTATAGATAATGAAATAGTATGCTTGAATGGGTATTGAAAATGTATGTTTTCTTTTTTATTAAAGTGTGCCAAGACTTATAATTGAAACTAAGAACTAAATGCATTGTTTTCTTAGCTTATATCGAGTGACTGTCGATGAAATTAGTTGATCACTTGAAAATGGATTAATGATTATTTGGCGTCAAATTGATATATCGATCATGGATATCATGCATATTGCATTTTGGAGAATAACCAAGTGAACCAGCCAGCATGGTCAAGTTCAAATGTCCGTCTCTGTGAATATGAAACTAAGTCGTTCAGGGAAGCAGCCTTGTGAGTAGAGTTGTGCTAAGTTCTTAACTTAGAGATTTTCTTGTTATAGCATATTTGGAATTTATGAAATTGTTTCTAAGATCAATGAAAAACCCTATGAGAAAAGATTTTGAAAAAGAACCTAAAAGTGCATGGTGCTCAAAACTAGTAGGATTGCATTGGTTATGGCGACTATGGAAATATTCTCCAACCCGAATTACAAATGGAGTAAATATATATTATATGCAATCTAACAGGTAATTGTATATAACTGTGATCATGTTTTTGTTACATTACACTTGTTTAATAATTGTTTGATAATAGTGCTTGAAAATGTAATATGAGGGAATTTTACTTAGTTTGATGAAACTGACTCTCCAACAATTTGTTTTTGTAGGAAAAACTAAAAGCTAGGATTAAGGTAAGATTCGAGTGTAGAGCATACCAAAGATTAAGCCCTACAAGTTAAATAGAGAATTGGGAATCTAATAGGATAACATAATTGAAGGGAGGAAACTTAAAAGGGACAATGCTATAAATGATATCTGAACTTTGACAAAATATGCTATTAGGTATTTGAGTTTTGATATTTATCAATTTAGTAGTTGAAAAAACTTGATGGAGATACTATTGGCATGCATAAAAAGTTCTTTCATGCATTAAATTAATCTATTTCAAAGTTTAGATACTAAATTAATCAATTTGAAAGTTTAGGTATCTAATTGCATATTTTGTTGAAGTCTAGATATCATTTGTGACATTTGTCCAATTTAATACTTTATTTTTTCATCCTTAGAACTTTCTTTCCTCTTTAGTGATTTCATTTAATATGTTGTTGATAAATAGATCCAAGTTTACCTTATTTTGTCATTTGATAGGGCATTCTATTCTCTACAGTATTGGTGGACTATGGATGCTAGTATCCAAAAATATATTCATAATACATATATGTATATTACAATAAGAAAATGATTAATTAAAGTATTGTAGTACATTACAATAAGAGAATGATTAAATAGAGTCTTGTAAGCTCTAATTTGCAAGGCGTACCTTATAATGCGGGTGTACACTTGATATAACAACTCTATGGCTATCTTACTATGCTCTATTAAGGTTGTGATAGAATTGCTATCAGAGCATTTGGTTGTCAAAAATAGAATGAACCTATCAAATGGTGAGATTAGGTATGGGTCGAAGGGATTGTATAATAACTAAAGCTCTTAGACTATAGAAGTATTAAGTATATATATGTCTACCTAGTTATCACTCTAGGTATTATCAACTACAACTAGCTTACATCTTATTGATTACACCTTAATAATCACCAAGACATCATATGTTAAAAATAATAAGTATTAATTATAGTAAAACATAATACGAAACATATTGCAAAAGGATATAATATAAATATATATGAATTTCAAAATGGGCACAATCAAGTCTTGAAGATGAAATTTATTTTAATGAGACATGCCAAGAAAGCATAAGTAACTGAAAATGTGAAGGAGAAATTTTCTAGCTTTTAAAAGAATAAGGTACTAAGGAATATGATTCAAAGATTCATACGCTATTTATTAAGTGGGTTGAGATGGATATGGCCATCATAGTAATGGATCTTGGTATATGATTCTTGTAAGTGTTTTACACTTGAAGGTCTATATTGCTTTATGTTGCAGATAGTGAATCATGGGTAGGGGTAGTGTTGGAGCATAGTAGACCTATGAACACATAACACGGTTGGTAGAGCATCCAACGGTTGTCCAACATGGTCATTCCAATGCTAAAGTCAATTGATGGACTCAAGAGAGTAAAACGCTATAAGATATCAAGTAAGATAATGTACCCACACCTTCAGGAATAAGGGTCTACATATAGACCTTCAATAATGTTATTATATTGTCTTTTCAATTGGTTTAATGACTCTTCACATTTGAATTCTCCACATTCTATACTAAATGATGATGTAGATGGGTTATGTTTGCATCTGCTAAAGATGGTGCCCTTATATGGTGACAATATTATGTAAATTGGTTGTAACTTTAGCTACTGCTAATATTTATACTAATTAGATTACTGTTATTGCCAAATATTTGCCAGTAAGTTGATTAGGGGTCTGTTTGTTTCGTTTGCATGTAGATAGCATACAAACGTTTTCAAATAGACTGTTTGTCAAGAAATAGATACAAATGGAAAAGAGATAATTTTACTTATAAAAAGATCAAATAGACCAGATATGTATTTGATGCAAATTAGATATAGATATTGAAATAATCTAAATTATTCAATAATTAAAATTTCATGTGAATACAATATTAGTTCTAGATATTAAGTTTGAAGCAATTTTGATTTATGAATATGAATGTGTAGAAATAAGTTTGATATATTATGTTTATTAATGTTAATTATTGATGTAAGTGATTATGTGTAATGAAATTAATGTTATTGTTTCATGTATATTAATGTGAGTGTAGTTTAATTAATATTTATGTCTTTTATGAAGTAATATGTATGTGTTACATTTAAAATTATCAAAACAACTTTTGTTATGCTTAAGTAATTATTGACAGATTTTTACAAAGTTAAACCTATTTTTCAAGCCTAAATTAAACCCAAATGAGCTCTAAATTAAGCCAAATTTAACCTTAAGTCTTATATGCCTCAAAAGTCAAACTTAAGATAATATTAAGTTATAAATTTGATCAAATATTGCCTCTTTTAGCAGCCCTCATTTCCCATACGAATTTCCCCCTTTTTTTTTCCTTTCTCTTTCCCTTTCCTTCAAACTATAAACCCTAAACCAAAGACCAACGTCAAGCTTTTGGATTAAAAAAAAATCTCTCCAAGCCAAAGTCCCTACATGTAAGTTAAAGCTAGTATAAACTCTTATTTTATTTCCTTTCTTGTAATATAGGTGTAAAACCTATGATAGGATTAGTTAATGTCTTTTGAATTGTATGGTTCTATGCATTAATATATATGTTAGGTTGTGTGTTATTGATATATGAACTTGTTTATGTAATATAGAAGTAGTGCGAGGTGTTGGGGAGAAGTGAATTTGATTTGAGTAGTTGAAGTTGAAGTGAAGAGGAAGAGAGGATTTGATGTAAATGAAGTAGTTTAATGTGTTGTTTTAATGTTCAAAGTTGCTATTGATTAGTGTGGATAAAAGATAGTGTATGAAGCTAAATATGAGTTTGAAGAAGGATTAAAGTGTTATATGTTATAAATTTGCAAAGTACAAAACAGGGGAAATAAATTCTTTTCGAATAGGTCTGTTTTTAAACATACGCGCCGGCATATGGTACTTCAACGCCAGTGATCAGAATCGATTTTTCTAAAGCTGCTTAAAACACCGTCGGTTTTTGTAACGAAATTGGCCAGCATTTATTTTTCAAATCATACACCGGCCACTAGGGCTTCAACGCTGCCAGCGTAAAGGCGGAGTTGAATGCAAATAGAATCAAAATTTTTAACGCTAGGCTTAATGCTGCCGGCGTTCAGTCCAATTTTGCCAGTATAGAAAAGCCGTGTATCCCTTGAGTTTTATAAATTCAAACTTTTTCAATTATCATTCTTTACTTCATATATAATCTTCTAATGAATATATAAGCTAAATAAACATGTTTTATGCATGAATAGATGTTAAAACTATATGTTAATTTTATCGATTCTCCTTGTATAGTTAACCGAGGATTGTGAAATTATATATATATATATATTCTACGTTTTATTATTGATTTGTTTGATATTCTTATTTTAGTTAAAGATTCTTTGGTTATCCCCCCTTCGAGTGAATATAGTAATACACTGTTGGGTACAGGTACGCAATAGCTTGTTTGTTGTATGCTAGGACTAAGCATTCTTAAATTGATTTAATTCAATTCAGATTAATGCTTTGATGAACTTGATGTCTTTTACGCTGTTTAATCTGGTCCGAGGAGCAGCAAACTTGTCATGATGCAATGACATGTTAGTCAGGCGCGTAACCTAAGTCATGATGCAATGACTTTACCATGATGCAATGGTATGCTATGATGCAATAGTGAATTCTTTTTAGTTAAATGAGTAGCCGATGGGGAGAATAGTATCCGAGTAAAGTGTAAAATACAGAAATAAAGATGGAAATATAATGAATTATGAATCATGAGATGATATAGGATGAGTTTAAGGTCAAAACAAGTAAATAAGTAAATTGTAAAAATTTAAGTTTGGTTGTAGGACAAATATTAAAGTTCGGATTTCTGCAATTTTTGAAGGATTGTACGCCGCCTCCTGGAGAATCTACGCCACCGGCATAGAAACGGCGTAGGATGGGAATAGTAGCATTTTTCTTAATGCTAGGAGGAACGTTGCCGGCGTTCACTAGGGTTTCTCTCAACACCGGCATGAACGTCGCCGGTGTAGAGCATGGATTTGCCGGCATATGTAGTAGGAATTGAAATTCTGGAATTCAAAGCCCCGATGAATGCTGCCGGCGCTCGTGTAAATTTTGCCAGCGTAGGGTGTACGCCGACAAGATCTACATGTACGCCGTCGATGTAAGGCCGGCGTATGACCAAATTTCTATAAATACGAGATACGAAAAACATTTTCGACATATTTTCTTTTTATCATTTTCTCCTTCGTATAAGAGAGTTTTGGAGTGTTCTTGGAGATCTAGAATTGGAGAATCATCCGAAAGGTGTTTATGATTCAAAGTAAGTGATTTTGACATCTTCTCATGGATTAAATATGAAATTGTATAACTTTCTTAGGGTTTGGTTGGATTTTGCATGAAGGTTCTTGTGAGGAAACCTTAGCACGTGTTGAGATCCTTGATTGGTCAATGCAAGTTGGGTTTTAGCGATTCAAAATAGTAAGTTTATCTCCTCTATGATAGATTCAAACAAAATACGGGTTAAACAATCCTCATACATTCTTATTGTTGTGCACAGAAGGGTTTTTGGTGAAATAATTGGTGTTTGTAGAGTTTGATCGGAATAGACGGTGCAGATAACGGGGATTTCTTTTCAGGTTAGAGTTTTTGGAGAATTCATGTTTGTTAAGGTATTTTGATAATGCGATCATATCTATTGATATATATATTTTGTAACAGGATATTTGAAGTTTGTGGAATTGTTGTTGGTGTTGATATAGGAGTTTGTGGAGTTCGGGTTGTCTTTGTTATTGATGATATTGGATTTGAGGATTTCATTTATATTCCTGAAATGTAGAAAGGTACGACCAATCCTTGCTTGTTGCTTTTGCCTGTAAATTTAGTATTGATTGAATGCTTGTAGGAACAAAATTTCTTAATAAACTTAATCGTTAATCGTTATTCGGGTTAATAGTTGTATGATTGATTGTGCTTAGCTTTGACCAGTAAAGACCTGGCAGATAGTGATACCGGTGAGGCATCCTGATGATCTTGGTGTGAGGTTGTCCCTAGTGGACTCGTGCCTGGATATGATTCCGGTAGAATTAGGTGTTCTAGATTCGGGGTGTTTGGGGATTACCCACTCATCCATATATGTATATGATTATTATTTTCAAAAAGTTGTTTGATTTTCAATGGAGTCTGAGTAACTCCGAGTTCAGGATTACTGTATGCTTAATACTGAATTGTGTTGTTTTGCTGACTTAAGAAAGATAATAATATGACTGTTTGCATTAGTTTAAGTTGCATGAATTATATGCCTTTTGTATGTGCATATGCATTTGTTTTTGGATTGGAGTTATAGTACTGAGCGTCGCCGCTCATTCTTTTAAAGATTTCAGGCACAGGTGAAGAAGATATAGTATATGATCTATCCGGTTATGATTTATTCTTTGATAGCGGGGATGGCGATAGTGGACCCGACTACCTAGCCGAGAGTTAAGCTTCGTATACCAAGTTTCTGAGAGAAGACATGTTTTGATTATTTGAGATCGTAGTTGGATTCATAGTTGGTTTTAATTGAAAGGATTTTATGTAAACAGTATTTAGTTTCTGTTGAATTTCTTGACTGTGAAGTCAACTTGGATTTTATGCTTGAACCATGAGTTTATGTTTTATGAAGTATGAGTTTTTATGTTGAACAGGTTTGGTATCCTATGAGTTATCCTATGAGTGTTTACAGGTGATGATTATATTAATTTGCGGATAATAAAGCCTTTGCATATCCTATATAAGAGAGGATACGTAGCGGGTTGTAATGCCTTATTTTTTGGCGTTATAGCTTATTTGGTATCAGAGCAATAGGTTTTGAATCATACAGATTTAAGTTTTGATTCCTTAGGACGGTGAGATTTAAGGAGAGGGGTAGAATAATAGGTTTGTTATTTAGTTAACTTTGATGTTGTCTTATAGATTTAAGTTTTGATCTTGAGTTGGATACCCTTATTCTAATTTTGTGGTGTTTTGTTGTATTAGAATGCCTCCAAGAAGAAGATTTCCTGAGGAGAATGAGAATTTGGGGCAGCAGCAGGATGAGCAGCAGGCTCAGAATCAAGACTTACCACCACCTCCACCTATTGGACAGCAAGTTCCGGTCAATGCTGCACAGCTTATGCAAGCTGTGAATGCCTTGTTAAGAGTGTTTGGTCAACAGCAGCAAGATATGAGGAGGGACATGCAGATGGTCCAAGAAAACGCCAAAGCTCGGAGACAGGAGACACAAAGGTTAAATGGGAATGGAGGAAATGGAGCTAGGCATGCAGATGTGCTTAGTCTGAACAAATTTGTGGACCTAGTACATAAGTTTAAGCAAGTACTATGCAAGCCTCTCGAAGCACAGTTGTGGATGGAAGAGGTTGAGAAGACATTTGCTGCTTTGGATATTCCAGAAAACAAAAAAGTGGAATATGCCTCCTATTTGCTGACTGGGAGAGCCAACCACTGGTGGTTGAGCACTAGAAGACATATGACTAGTATAATTACATGGCAAATGTTTCAGCAGGCCTTCTACAGAGAATTCTTTCCTGATAGTTGATAAGATCATATTATATACAACTTGTTAATGTTCAAAATAGCTAGAATGGATACTTGTTTTGATTAAAATTCATGTTTCAGGTCTAATTTGGACAAAGAAATAAAAACAAGAAATTTTGGAATGAAAATTGGAAAAATTCAAAGATACCCCGGTTTTTCAAACTTCAAAGCCGCCGGCATTGAGACTGCTTACAAGATGCACTCACCCAAAGCCGTTGCTTACACTGCCAGCTTTGCAAGGATTGACTCAACCAATTATACGCCGCCTCAAAACTGCTGGCGTAGAAGATGAATGGGTCAGCGTACATTGAAAGCCGGCAGCTCAGAGTTCAAAAGTCACCAGCGCAAAAGGAGTTACAATCTACGCCGACTACTAAGCCGCCGGCGTTGAGGCAGTGTAGATCAAGGATCAGAAGCGACAAGTAGATAACATATGCTTGGAGGCAATTGAAGAGACCAAATATGCTGGAGTGTCTAAGCCGGTATCAAAGCCACCGGCTTTGGGATAACTTTCGTTATAAAATGGTCCAACCTTTCATTTCTCATCATATACGTCGGCTAGATCCATATCTAAGCCGCCAGCGTAGAAGCGGCCTACCCTTGTAACCGAAGTTGAAAACTGTCAGTGCACTGCCTGTGCAAAGAAGAAAATGACTATACGCCGTCTGTAAGCCGCCGGCGTAGGATCTGTAACTGCCGACGTACAAAGTGAAACTGCAATTTTTATTTAATGCTTTGCACGAAATTTTTCCTATAAATAGGGACTTCCCTCCCCCTCCAAAACAAAACAACAAGCAAAGCAAAGTAGAGTACTTCAGTATATAAATAGTCTTAGCATTTTCATAGAGATTTGGGAGAGAATTTGAGCTTTCAAGAATTGTAATTGAAGATTGCGATATTTAAATTGGTGATATCTAATCTCTTTCTTATGCAATTCATTTATCTGAATTATCTGTTCATAATGTTATCAATTGCATATTCTTATTTGATTATTGAATCAATATCCATGAGTAGCTAAACCTTTCTTTGTGGGAAGTGATGAAATCTTAATTTTGCTAAAATGATTCTTGAATTTATATTATAGGATTGTTAGAATTATGGAATATTTGTATTGAATCCTAATTATCTATTTTATTTCTGATTGAAATTGAATTGATAAGAATTCTGATAATTTGGAAAAAGAATTAGGGTTCATAGGAATTCATGAATTGAGATTAAACAACAATTGTGAAAGCAATTAAGTTTAATATTAATTTAGAAATTGTTCCATGTATTCATGCAATATTTTATTTTAATTTCTCACTAAGGAATTAGGAGAAGTTAATTTAGGATAT
The DNA here is from genome assembly GCA_024138025.1 of Combretum micranthum. Taxonomy (NCBI): domain Eukaryota; kingdom Viridiplantae; phylum Streptophyta; class Magnoliopsida; order Myrtales; family Combretaceae; genus Combretum; species Combretum micranthum. Next base: position 1,350,505 of record JAMXBD010000189.1, on the reverse strand, counting down.
TAGACAATTATAGAATTGGAAGATTTATATTGTAAATTAGATTCCATTGATAATTTGTATAGCGGAAGCTAATAGATTATTTTATGGTTTACTAAAACTTGATAGTTTTAGGTCTTTACAATTTCTTACAAATATCCACAATCCTAATTATTCATATAATATAAATTCAGCATGATTAGTAAAGATTAGGATGGATTCTGTTCCTTCCCACATTCATCTTATATAACTTCTCACAATCTCATTGCATTCATATAGATAGAATTAGTTAGTTAATTGATAATTTTGATTGCCTAAATATTAGTATAAACTAATATCAATCTAATAGTTAATTTAGTCCTTGTGGGAACGATACTCAACTCACTTCTATATTACTTGATCAAGACCCAGTACACTTGCTGGTAGTATCTGAAATTACATACACATTCATCAGATCAAGTTTTTGGCGCCGTTGCCGGGGACCAAATTAATATTAGATTACTTTTAGTTTTGCTAGTAGTTTAGGTGTTTTTCCAAGAATTGATTATTTCTTTCTTTTTGCAGGTTACATGCATAGGAGTAGAAGTAGGGAACTTCTACCAATTGATCCTGAAATAGAACGAACCCTGCATCAACAAAGAAGAGAAAACAGAAGACAAGAAGAAATGGCAGAAAACGAACCAAGAAACAATGAGGGCAACATGATCAAAACAACAATCAAATTCAAGCTGCACCTGTTAGAGCACTTCGGGATTACAGTACCTACTGTTCAAGGTCCTGCTGTGAGAAGACCTGCAGTTCAAGCCAACAATTTTGAGCTAAAACCAGCATTGATTCAGATGGTTGAATCACATCAATTTGGAGGATATCCTAATGAAACACCGGATGAACACATTGCCAAATTCCTCCAATATTGCAATACTGTCAAGCTTAATGGCGTAACAGATGAGGCCATTAGAATGCAGCTTTTTCCTTTCTCTCTTAGGGATAAAGCATTGGCATGGTTCAACTCTCAACCACCCGAATCCATTACTTCATGGGCAGATTTGACAACAAATTTTTGAAGAGATTTTTCCCTCCTGCCAGAACTGCCAGACTAAGAATGAGATCACCAACTTCACAAAGTTTCCTGGAGAATCATTATATGAAGCTTGGGAAAGATTCAAAGAAGCAGTTAGGAAATGCCCACATCATGGACTTCCGGATAATCTCTTGATTGAAAATTTCTATCTCAGTCTAGATGAGACTTTGAGATCATTGGTGGATGCTACATCCGGAGGATCACTCATGGGAAAAACATATGATGAAGCTAGTGCATTAATTGAAGAATTAGCTTCTAGTGCTCACAACTGGAGCTGTGAAAGACAAGATCAAAGGTGGAATCTGTTCAAGATGGTGAATCCATGCAACAACTCACTGCTCAAGTTTCAGCTTTAACTACACAAGTGAGTAAACTTGTAGCATCTAGTTCTTTGAATACTAATCAGGTTGCTACTTGTGAGTTGTGCTCAGGACCACATCCAGCTTATGATTGTCCTCATGGTAATACACCATCATCAAGTGGAGAGCAACTCAACTATGTTGGAAATTTGGAAGGTTAATTATGGACCATATTCAAATACTTATAATCCAGAATGGCGTAATCATCCAAATCTTTCCTACAAGAATGATGCAAATGTTTTCAAGCCCCCACCTGGATTTCAAAGACAAGGTCCCATAAGAAATACTCAGCCTCCACCTCAGCAAAATCAAATTTCAACTGATGAGTTGTTGAAGACTTTCATTCAAACTACTCAGACCACACTCAACAATCAGCATGCATTATTCAAGATCTTCAAGGGAAATTCCATCAACTTGCTCAGCAAATTGGTAAGACCATCTGGTTCTCTACCGAGCAACACTGAGGAAAATCCTAAAACGTGAATGCTATAGTTTTGAGAAGTGGCAAAAGTTGAGACCGCTGAGTCAAAAGTTCAAGAAACTGAGGAGATTCCAGTCAAAGACAAAGGAAAACAAAAGATGGAGGAACCTATGCAAAAATCACCTGAAGTAAGATCTTATGTTCCACCTATTCCTTTTCCAGGAAGATTGAAGCAACAAAAATTGGATGAGCAATTTTCAAAATTTCTGGATGTTTTCAAGAAGTTGCAAATCAATATTCCATTCTTAGAAGTGATTCAAGAAATGCCTTCATATGCAAAATTTATCAAGGAATTGCTTACTAAGAAGAGAAGGATTGATGGAAATGAACCAGTGATGCTTACAGGAGAATGCTCCATGATTTTGCAGAAAAGTCTACCTCACTTGCCTACCAAACAAAGAGATCAGGGGAGTTTTACTGTTCCTTGCACTATAGGAAAATTTCATTTTGATAAAGTACTTATTGATTCTGGTGCAAGTATTAATCTTATGCCTCTATCCATTTTCAGGAAATTAGGACTTGAAGAATGCAAGGAGACTCATGTCACCTTGCAACTTGCAGATAGAAGTGTCAAATACCCACGTGGTATTGTTGAAAATGTTTTGGTGAAAGTTGACAAGTTCATATTTCCTGTAGACTTTATAGTCTTGGAAATGGATGAGGATCGTGAAGTCCCAATGATTCTTGGCAGACCATTCCTTGCAACCGGTAAAGCATTAATTGATGTGGAACAAGGTAAACTCACTTTAAGGGTAGAAAATGATCAGGTAACCTTTAATGTTTATGATGCAATGAAAAGATTTGATAAAGGTTCCTGTTATACTATTGATATTATTGATGAGTTTATTTCTGAGTCTGTTGAAGAGAATGTAGGTGTAGAGACTGTGGAATCTGTTTTAAGAAATCTTGATGAATGGAGTGATGATGAGCAAGAAGAAGAAGTTGAGAAAGTGCACCAAATCAAAGGAAGATATTATGAGGAGCTAGGCACTAGTGAAAGCAAGCCAGTACCATCATTGATACAGCCACCAAATCTTGAGCTTAAACCCCTTCCTTCACATTTAAAATATGCTTTTCTAGGAACTGGAGATACTTTGCCAATAATTGTTTCATCTTATTTGACAGGTGAACAAAGAGCAGCTGCTTGGAGTTCTAAGGAAGCATAAAGAAGCAATTGGTTGGACTATTGCTGATATCAAGGGAATTAGCCCTATAATTTGCACTCACAAAATTGATGGAAGCTGAGTACAAACCGACAGTTCAACCACAGAGGAGACTTAACCCAACACTTAAGGAGGTAGTAAAAAAGGAAGTTTTGAAACTACTTGATGCAGGTATTATCTATCCTATCTCTGATAGTAAGTGGGTAGTCCAGTTCAAGTTGTACCAAAGAAAGGTGGTATGACTGTAGTGAAAAATGAAGAAAATCACTTGATTCCTACTCGTACTGTAACTGGGTGGAGAGTTTGCATTGATTATAGAAAGTTAAATGATGCCACCAGAAAAGATCACTTTCCCCTTCCTTTCATTGATCAGATGTTAGAAAAACTTGCAGGGCATGATTATTATTGCTTTTTAGATGGTTATTCTGGTTATAATCAAATTTCTATAGCTCCTGATGACCAAGAAAAAACCACTTTTACTTGTCCCTATGGCACTTTTGCTTTTAGGAGGATGCCCTTTGGTCTTTGCAATGCACCTGCTACTTTTCAAAGGTGTATGATGGCTATTTTTCTGACATGCTTGAAAATTTTATTGAAATTTTTATGGATGATTTTTCTGTTTTTGGAAAGTCTTTTGAAGCATGTTTAGAAAACTTAGCTTGTGTTCTTCAAAGATGCAAAGAAACAAATTTGATTTTAAACTGGGAAAAATGTCATTTCATGGTAAGAGAAGGGATTGTTTTGGGTCATAAAGTTTCAGTGAGAGGAATTGAAGTTGATAAGGCCAAAATTGAGATCATAGAGAAATTACCACCACCCACCACTGTTAAGGGAGTTAGAAGTTTTTTAGGACATGCTGGTTTTTATAGGAGATTTATTAAAGACTTCTCTAAAATTTCTAAACCCCTTTGCAATCTTCTTGAGAAAGATACAATGTTTAATTTTGATGACAATTGTTTGCAGGCATTTAACTTATTAAAGGAAAAGCTCACATCTACACCAGTGATTATTGCACCTGATTGGGAGCTGCCTTTTGAACTTATGTGTGATGCCAGCGACTTTGCTGTAGGAGCAGTATTGGGTCAGAGAAGAGGTAAGTTGTTTCATGTTATATACTATGCTAGTCGACTTTGAATGAGGCTCAGAAACTATGCCACAACTGAGAAGGAACTTCTTGCTGTTATATTTGCTTGTGACAAGTTTAGGCCTTATCTGATAGGATCTAAAGTCATAGTATATACTGATCATGCTGCTTTGAAATACTTGTTTGCTAAAGCTGATGCAAAGCCAAGGTTGATTAGATGGATATTGTTGCTGCAAGAATTTGATCTTGAGATTAAGGATAAGAAGGGAACTGAGAATGTGATTGCTGATCATTTATCTAGACTAGAATCTGATAGTTTAGATATTCCTATCAATGAAAAGTTTCCTGATGAACAATTGCATGCAGTAGAGATCCTAAATTTGCCTTGGTATGCTGATTATGTCAATTACTTGGTTAGCAAAATCATTCCATATGGTTTGTCTTATCAACAAAAGAAAAAGTTTTTGCATGATGTGAAAAGCTATTTTGGGATGAACCGTATTTGTTCAAAAAATGTGTTGACCAAGTAATTAGACGTTGTGTGCCTGAATCTGAACAGCTTAACATTATTGAGCATTGTCATTCAAAAGAAGCAGGAGGTCATTTTGGTCTTCAAAGGACTGTAGCTAAGGTCTTATCATCTGGATTTTATTGGCCTAATTTGTTTCGTGATTGCAGGAAATATTTATTGTCTTGTGCTCAATGTCAAAGAACTGGTAATATTTCCAAGAAACATGAATTACCACAAAAAACATATCTGGTAATTGAGCTTTTTGATGTGTGGGGAATTGACTTCATGGGTCCTTTTCCCTCATCTTTTTCAAACAAATATATACTTGTGGCAGTTGATTATGTTTCTAAATGGGTGGAAGCTGTTGCTTTACAAACAAATGATGCCCGAGTAGTTTTGAAATTTTTGAAAAAGAATATTTTTACCAGATTTGGGGTGCCTAGAGCTATCATTAGTGATGGGGGATCACATTTTTGTAACAAGCAATTTGAAAAACTTTTGTCAAAATATGGTGTTACACACAAAATTGCTACCCCCTATCATCCACAAACAAGTGGACAAGTTGAGGTATCCAATAGGGAGATAAAAAGAATTTTGGAAAAAACTGTTAATGCATCTAGAAAAGATTGGTCTTTAAAACTAGATGATGCATTATGGGCTTATAGAACTGCTTTTAAAACCCCTATTGGAATGTCCCCATTTATGATTGTTTTTGGTAAATCATGTCATCTTCCTGTAGAACTTGAGCACAAGGCATATTGGGCCATTAAATTCCTTAATTTTGATGAAAAAGCTGCAGGTGAGAAAAGATTGCTTCAATTGAATCAATTGGATGAATGGAGGAATGAAGCTTATGAGAATTCTCGTATCTACAAGGAACGAGCAAAGAGATGGCATGATAGAAACATTATCAAGAGGGAGTTTTTGCTAGACAAAAAGTTTTACTTTATAACTCTCGTTTGAAGTTGTTTCCAGGAAAGTTGAGATCAAGATGGTCAGGACCGTTTGAAATTGCCAAAGTTTTTCCCTATGGAGCAGTAGAATTAAAAACAGATGATAATCGGACTTTCAAGGTGAATGGACATTTGCTCAAACATTTTTATGAAAAGGAAAACCATGATAGTGCTTCCACTGTCATGACTCTGAAGGAACCATGATCAGAAGAGAAAAGTCGGGCCAAGCGACTCTAAACTAAGCGCTTCTAGGGAGGCAACCCATGTTTAATTTTAGAGTAGTTTTATTTTTGTTTTTACTAACTTTATTTTTTTAGTGCGTACAGGTTATGTGAAAAAAAAAAAAATTGAAAAACTGAAAGCCGGCATAAGGCTGCCAACCTTGAGCTAGCTTTGAAAAATCAAGGGAAAGCCGGACTTAAGCCGCCAGCTTTCAGCCAGCGTAAAATTCAAAACAAGAGTAGGTGAGCACCGCATAAGAAGCCGGCAAATGGAAGGTGAAGGCCGCCAGCTTAATGCCAGCGTATGCAACAACAATTACACCGGCTTCATACTTTCTGAAAGCCGCCGATGTTAAAGGCAGCGTATGTTCTAAATTTCAAGGGTTTTGAAAAATCCCGATCAAAGCTGGCATCCGGGTTTGAAAGCGGCCAGCAGTGTAAATGAGGAAGCTGCCGATCATTTGCTCTCGACATGAATTTAATTTAGATACACCGACATGTAAGCCACCGGCATACTTGATAAAAATTCCGATGTACGTTCTGCAAAATTGCATTTGACAGGTATGTCTCTCTCTCCATTTCACATTTCACTCAATATTCACTCTCTCACTCTCACTCGACGCATCACCATTGCCCATTTCTTTATCCATTGCGTTTGATCCAGCATGCCAAGTAAGTTCCTATGATCTTTGCTCTTAGTTCTCTGCTTTAATCCATTACATTGCATTGTATCTGTTTTAATCTGTCAATTAGCTCATGGATTATTGCAATTCGTAAATGGGACATTAACTTTGGATCTTGATAGAATAGATTGCTTTGATGATTTTGATAATCTGTTGAAAGTGGATTTCGGTTCCATATATTTTTACTTGCAATTTGTGCTTAGTTGTTATGTGAACTGTGAACAAACTGAAATTTAGGGTTCTTCAGATGTTGAGGGTTGTTTTAAATTCGAATTTGGGGCTTTTTAGAATTGATGGCAATTTGTTGCATAAAATGAAATATCATACTATTCTATAGCTCCAATTGATGAATTGTGCTCCAATTTGAACTTGGGATTGAATTTTTGGAAAATTTTAAGATGAATTCGGTATAGAAGTGTTTTTAGGACTTTTAATGAAAAAATTTTTGAAAATCATTTATGTTTGAAAAGTTTGAAATTCCAACGTTCAATTCTAAACTGGCCAATTTAAGCTGCCAGCTTTGACTTTGTTTTGCAAGTGTACATCTTCAATTCAATTCCATGTTATTTAGCTTCACTAGTTTATATGCCTATGATCTCCAATTTGTTTGACATCATAATGTGAATTGAATTAGGCATAAATTAGGATTGTAGTCAGCAAGAGGTTCATTGGAATTATGCATGTAATTTAAGCTTTAATGTGCACTCGATTCTGATTCTTCGTTCTAATTAAGTGTAATTTAAATTACAGGAATGGCTCCTGGACAAAAGAAACAAAAGACTACAAATGCCTCTACTTCTGGTTCTCAGACCAGGAATCTGCTGTCCAATCAGCAGTATGCTAAAGATCGAAAGAAGAGGCTAGTAAAGATGGATTTTCTGAATACTCAGTATTTGGACTGGAACTTACTAGATGAGTTTGGGATTACTGACAGGATTAGAAACACAATCCAAGATCTAGCTTGGATTAGATTGTTTGATTTCAGGGAGCCAGCTTATAAGAACTTGACTATTGAGTTCTTATCCACATTAAAGAATATCCCTAACAGAGTTGAGTCCACATTTCAGTTCCAGGCATTTGGTAAGATTAGAGAAGTCAAGCTGAAACAGATGGGCAAGCTCCTAGGATTATATGATGATGAGGAGGAAAATTTGAATTTGCCCAACAGTTGGCCTGAGGGAGATGATCACATGACTCAGGAGGCTTACTGGTATCAGTTGGTTCCTCCTGACAGAGCAAATGAGCCATTTGTCCCCTCCAAATCATTGGCCACTTCATTTGGTGCTGTTGAGCACAAGCTACGCCACCACATCCTTGCACACACACTGAGTTGCAAGAAGACTAGTCACAACAAGGTGACTAGTTTTGATATGTTTTATTTGTATAGCCTTATCAGAGACTACAGGATAGATCTGGGTGTGGAGATAGCGAATTTCATTTACAGACAGGCTCATGATACCAGGACTAGAGTCCTGTGTTGTGGTGGCTACATCACCAAATTGCTAAAGGGGATGGGTATTTTTGAACCTCCTCAAGAAGATGAGATATTTGAGAGTAAAAAGATCTCATCGGCACCATTTAGAGGTTGGGGATTGCTTAAAAACCCCAGAAGAGCCCAGCCACCAGTCCTGGAGGAGATTAAGTTCTAGGATATCTTTCCTGGAGATGTTCCATTTGAGATCCCATCTTCATCTGCTCCTCCTCCTCCTACAGGTACTTCTTCTGCATATGATATGGACCAGCTTAGGCTAGATGTTCAGGAATTAAAGAAACCAACTCAGGAGCTCAGAGATAGACAGGAAAAGGAGAGGAAAAAGAACAAGAAATTCAAAAAGTCTATCTTTTAGGCATTAAAGACGGCTATCTACTGCTTTAGCCCAGAGACAGGGGCTGAGATGACATATGAGACTTCCAATGAGTCTAGGCACAGTTCACATCACACAGATAGACTCAGTTCAAAGCATACCCATACTGCCAGCCCAGGAGATACTCAGAGACATAGTACTGAGCATAGCAGCAGAGCTAGTCTAGGGCCAGAGAGCTAGAGATCCTGCTAGCTTTCATTTGATCTTTATTGACTTTTTATTTTTTCATATTGGCCTGTACATATATATTGAGCACCCAAGTTCCTGTGGGTAGACTCCTTTATTTCTGCTTTTATTTTTGTTTTTGTTTTTCTTTTGTAGTGACTACAGGAAAGCAAGTAAAGCAAAAATTCTCTCTTGCAATGCAATTTTGATGACTGTGAAACAAATGAAGTCAGGGAAGTATCAAATTCTTTTTCCTATTCCTTTCCTATAATTTAATTTGTTGCAAAACAGTGAGGACACTGTTTAGTCCAAGTGTGGGGGAAGGGACAAATTAAATGAAGTGCTGAATTAAAGTTGTGAATATGATCTGTTGTCTGAATTGCTGTTATTTATATTTGAAAATACCCACCTTGTATTTTTGGTTTGAAAGCAAATTATGGGGAAATTCTACCAAATTTTTTTCAAAAATCTCTTAAAAATTGGAGATAGTACAAAGCAAAGACTGCAAGCAATTAAATTAACTTGTAAAAGTATCTTACTCACCTGCTGTTGTGATTGGTTTACTAAATTAGAATTAAGTAGTAAAATCCTTAAGAAACAAGTTTACTTTATTTTTAACTTTGGAATTGGAAATTTAAGAGTTGGTCGAGTCCTTTTGTGAAAAATAAACAGGTTTACTTTTAGAAACCTTTTGTGAAAAATAAACAGGTTTACTTTTAGAAAATTTTAGTTTGTATAAATTCTTTGAATTATAACACTTAGTGAAAGAGGTAGAAGAAACTTTTAAACTTAGTGATCCTTTATAAAAATAAGTCTTTGATTTGTTATTGCATTCTAAAAGAAAAGAAACAAGCATAGCTACTACTCCTCTAACTTAAAACTTTGAGTTATGAGTATCTGAACTTGAATGTTAAAGTGAGGAAGAGTTCTTAGGGGTATTTTGAAACCTAGTCACTTAGATGATGAGCCTGGGATGTGCCGACTAAATGAACTCACTACAACGAGAAGGGAAGAAAGGCAAAAGTTCGATTCATGAACTTTGAAAAGCAAAAAGATGGAGGCAAAAACGTCCCAAAAAGAAAATAAATGCTTGAAAAAGAAAAGAAAAATGAATACAAATATGCAGATAAAGGAGAATTATAATAAAGAAGGAGAAAATCTAAGGAAAAAGTAGATACCATATGCTTTCATTTAGTGTTACTTAGAATATATATATAAAAGCTAAAAGTCCAATGAAGTTTAAATGAGTATTTTTCCTTAGTAGATTGAGTATTTGCTTTTTGAATAGAATGTTCTTTTGTTAAAGATTGAGATTAAAACTTGTTTTGTTTGGATTAACTTCTAAATTTTAATTATAGTACTCTAATTATAAGAAATTAGTATGGTTAGAGCAATAGATACAAGAAAAGCAAGTTAAAGAAATTGTGATTAAATTAGAAAAGTTGTACTATCTATGAGAGATTTCATTAATTTTGTTTTTCATTATTTTGCTTAAGGACAAGCAAAAGTTCAAGTGTGGGGGAATTGATAAGATCATATTATATACAACTTGTTGATATTCAAAATAGCTAGAATGGATACTTGTTTTGATTAAAATTCATGTTTCAAGTCTAATTTGGACAAAGAAATAAAAACAAGAAATTTTGGAATGAAAATTGAAAAAATTCAAAGATACGCCGGCTTTTCAAACTTCAAAGCCGCCGGCGTTGAGACGGCTTACAAGATGCACTCACCCAAAGCCGTTGCTTACACTGCCAGCTTTGCAAGGATTGACTCAACCAATTATATACCGCCTCAAAGCTACCGGCGTAGAAGATGAATGGGTCAGCGTACATTGAAAGCCGGCAGCTCAGAGTTCAAAAGTCACCAACGCAAAAGGAGTTACAATCTACGCCGGCTACTAAGCCGCCGGTGTTGAAACAATGTAGATCAAGGATCAGAAGCGACAAGTAGATAACATATGCTTGGAGGCAATTGAAGAGACCAAATATGTTGGAGTGTCTAAGCCGATATCAAAGCCGTCGGCTTTGGGACAGCTTTCGTTATAAATTGGTGCAACCTTTCATTTCTCATCATATACACCAGCTAGATTTATATCTAAGCCGCCGATGTAGAAGCGGCCTACCCTTGTAATCGAACTTGAAAGCTGCCAGTGCACTACCTGCTCAAAGAAGAAAATGACCATACGCTGTCTGTAAGCCGCCGGCGTAGGATTTGTAACTGCCGGTGAACAAAGTGAAACTGCAATTTTCATTTAATGCTTTGCACGAAATTTTTCCTATAAATAGGGGAATTCCCCCCCTCCCCCTCTTCAGACAAAAACAACAAGCAAAAGCAAAGTAAAGTACTTCGGTATACAAATAGTCTTAGCATTTTCATAGAGATTTGGGAGAGAATTTGAGCTTTCAAGAATTGTAATTGAAGATTGCGATATTTGAATTTGTGATATCTAATCTCTTTCTTATGCAATTCATTTATCTGAATTATCTGTTCATAATGTTATCAATTTCATATTCTTATTTGATTATTGAATCAACATCCATGAGTAGCTAAACCTTTCTTTGTGGAAAGTGATGAAATCGTAATTTTGCTAAAATGATTCTTGAATTTATATTATAGGATTGTTAGAATTATGGAATATTTGTATTGAATCATAATTATCTATTTTATTTCTGATTGAAATTGAATTGATAAGAATTTTGATAATTTGGAAAAAGAATTAGGGTTCATAGGAATTCATGAATTAAGATTAAACAATAATTGTGAAAGCAATTAAGTTTAATATTAATTTGGAAATTGTTCTTTATGATTCATGCAATATTTTATCTTAATTTCTCACTAAGGAATTAGGAGAAGTTAATTTAGGATATTAAACAATTATAGAATTGGAAGATTTATAATTGTAAATTAGATTCCATTGATAATTTGTATAGCGAAGCTAATAGATTATTTTATGGTTTACTAAAACTTGAAAGTTTTAGGTTTTAACAATTTCTTACAAATATCCACAATCATAATTGTTCATATAATATAACTTCAGCATGATTAGTAAAGATTAGGATGGATTCTGTTCCTTCCCACATTCATCTTATATAACTTCTCACAATCTCATTGCATCCATATAGATAGAATTAGTTAGTTAATTGATAAATTTTGATTGCCTGAATATTAGTATAAACTAATATCAATCTAATAGTTAATTTAGTCCTTATGAGAATGATACTCAACTCACTTTTATATTATTTGATCAAGACCCAGTACACTTGCTGGTAGTATTTGAAATTATATACACATTCCATTCAGATCAACAGTGTTAAGCAGAGAATACTTCAAGAGTATGACACTTTGCAGCAAGGAAAAATGACAGTGGAAGAATATGAGTCAGAATTGCACAGGTTGATGAGATTTCTACCTGACGCTCTGAAAGAGAGTGAAGAGGCCAAGGTTAGCAGATTTCTCACTGGACTAGAACCTGAGATTCAGTATCAGGCGAATTTGATGGATTTGAGCAACTACTCAGCTGTGGTGAACAAAGCCAAGACAGTGGAGCAAGGTTTGAGCAGTATTAGAAGCCGTAAGCCACAGAGGAATCAGATATTTTTAGGTAAGAGGCCAGCAGCTGGTGTACTTACACAAGATAGAGGCAAGAGGCCTATTACTAAAGATTTCAGGTCAGCAATGCAGAATACAGATAGAAGATGCACGAGATGCCTTGGACCACATGATGTGAAGGATTGCAAGTGGGTAGAGAATGCTTGCTTTTCTTGTGGAAAGCTGGGACACAAGAGTAATACCTGCACAGACAAAGTTATTCCACAGGTTTTCTGCTTCAAGTGTGGGTAGAGGGGACACAGAGCTGTGGATTGTAAAGGAGGGCAATATGACAGAGTTTATTCTGGCCAAGGGCAGCGAGCACCAGCAAAGGTTTACGCTTTACAGCGTAGTGAGACTTCTAGTGTAGACACTATCGCGGGTATGTTTCCTATACTCCTGCATAGTGCATATGTGTTGTTTGATACTAGTGCCAGTTTCTCTTGCGTTTCTGAATCTTTTGTGTCTGTTTGTAGTATATCTGCTGAGTTTATGCCTAGATGTGTATCTGTTAGTACCCCTTTGGGAAGTGAGTCTGTATTGAATAGAATCTGTAAGAATATGGATATTGAGATAGAGGGTAGGCATCGACCTGCAGATTTTGTGGTGCTGGATATGTTGGATTTTGATGTGATTTTGGGTGTAGACTGGTTGGCAAAGTACCATGTGGTGATTGATTGCTATAATCTGGTAGTAGAGTTCAGTTTGCCCAATGGTGATCAATTTATTCATAAGTTAGTAGTGCAAACACCTCCAGTTTTACCTACTTATGAATTGTGGGGATGATCAGTTTTGGCTGCTATGGTGAAAGAAGATAAAAAGGAAATAGTGTTGTCGGATGTTCCAATTGTATGTGAGTATCCAGAAGTTTTTCAAGAAGATCTGCCTGGATTACCACCAGAGAGGGAAGTGGAGTTTAATATTGACTTGGTACCCGATACTGTACCGAAATCCAAAGCTCCTTATCGAATGGCTCCTACAAAACTTGCTGAGCTTAAAGTGCAGTTGGATGAATTTTTAAAGAAGAAGTTCATTAGACCAAGTGTTTCACCTTGAGGAGCTCCAGTTCTATTTGTTAAGAAGAAGGGTGGTAGTATGAGACTATGCATCGATTACAGAGAATTGAACCAGGTGACAGTGAAGAACAATTATCCTTTGCCATAAATTGATGATCTGTTTGATCAGTTGGCAGGAGCTTCAGTATTCTCAAAGATAGACCTGAGATCCGGATATCATCAGTTGAGAGTGAAAGCCGAAGATATTCAAAAGACAGCCTTCACGACAAGGTATGGACATTATGAATTTGTTGTCATGCCTTTTAGACTCACTAATGCACCAGCAGAATTTATGGATTTGATGAACAGAGTCTTCAGGGAGTATCTTGATATATTCGTGGTAATCTTCATTGATGATATATTAGTGTATTCAAGGACTAAAGAGGAACACGAAGAACATTTGAGATTAGTTCTGACCAGATTGAAGGAAGAGAAGTTATATGCGAAGTTTTCAAAATGTGAGTTCTAGTTAGAACAGGTATCTTTCTTAGGACATATTGTTGATGGCAGTGGAATATCAGTGGATCCTGAGAAAGTCAAAGCAGTGGTTGAATGGCCAAGACCTAAGACTGTGACGGAAATAAGAAGTTTTCTAGGATTGGCAGGATATTACAGAAGATTTGTGGAAGATTTTTCCAAGATTGCTAGTCCTTTGACCCGATTGACATAGAAGGGAGTGAAGTATGAATGGAGTGAGAACTGTGAAGCTAGCTTTCAGCTATTGAAGAATAAGTTAGTATCTGCTCCAGTGCTAGCCTTACCTGTGAGTGGTGAAGAGTATGCTATATATAGTGATGCCTCTATACAAGGTTTAGGATGTGTGTTGATGCAAAGAGGCAGGGTTATAGTATATGCTTCCAGACAATTAAAGCCCTATGAGAGGAATTATCCTACTCATGATCTGGAACTAGCAGCAGTTGTGCATGCTTTGAAGCTGTAGAGACATTACCTATATGGGGAAGGATGTAAAGTGTATACGGATCATAAAAGTTTAAAATACATCTTTACCCAGAAAGAGTTGAATATGAGACAAAGAAGATGGTTGGAACTGATAAAGGATTTTGATATTGATATTCAGTATCATCCTGGAAAGGCAAATGTAGCAGTTGACGCCTTGAGCAGAAAGAGAATAGAGAATTTTGCAGCTTTGATCACGACGGAACGTCATCTCATTGATGATATGAGGAAGCTTGAACTGGAAATAGTCACAAGACAAGTAGGTGAAAGATTAGCTAATATGAAAATTCAACCTGCTCTTGTGGACAGAATCAAGATAGCTCAAACCGATGATCAGAGTATCTTGGAGATTAAGCAGAGAATGGAGAATGGTAGGGCACCAGAGTTCTACATAGATGATGAAGGTATCCTTAGGTACAAAGGGAGATTGTGTGTGCCAGAGTAAGGAGAACTTAAGAAGGAATTGTTGAAGGAAGCGCATTACTCCAGTTATTCCATTCATCCTAGAGGGAACAAGATGTATCAAGATCTGAAAAAGCTATACTGGTGGAACAATATGAAGAAGGAGATAGCTTAATATGTATCTAAGTGCCATACGTGTCAGATGATTAATATCGAGCATAGAAAACCGGCAGGTGAGTTGAAGCCTTTACCAATACCACAGTGGAAGTGGGAACATATCACCATGGATTTTGTTTTTGCTTTACCCAAGACAAGAGATAAGTTTGATTCAATATGGGTCACTGTCTCGTCTCACAAAGGTAGCTCACTTTATACCTATTAAGACTAGTTATAAGTTAGAACGTTTTGTACAGTTGTATATCAAAGAAATTGTGAGATTGTATGGAATACCAATGACAATCGTGTCATATAGGGATACCAGATTTGTTGGGAGATTCTAGAAAAGTCTACATCAAGCTTTGGGAACCAAGGATGTGTTCAGTACTTCTTATCATCCTCAGACTGATGGGCAATATGAAAGAACTATATAGACTTTAGAAGATATGTTGATAGCATGCATTTTGGATTTCAAAGGAAGTTGGGATGATCATTTGCCACTAGTGGAATTTGCCTATAACAACAGTTATCAAGCATCGATTGGCATGCCTCCATATGAAGCGCTTTATGGTAGGAAGTGTAGATCACATATTCACTAGGATGAAGTGGGTGAAAGACAATTGTTGGGGCCAGAGTTAGTCTAAGATGCAGTTGACAAGGTCAGTTTGATCAAGCAAAGATTACAAGCTGCTCAAAGTAGACAAAAGAATTATGCGGATAAACGAAGAAGACCATTGGAATTTCAGGTAGGCGAACACGTTTTGCTAAAGATTTCACCAACAAAAGGAGTTGTCAGGTTTAGCTTAAGAGGGAAGTTGAATCCTTGATATATGGGACCATATGAGATTCTTGAAAGGATAGGCGACATGGCTTATAGATTAACCTTACCGCCTGATTTGGAAGGAGTGCATAATGTGTTCCATGTATCTATGCTCAGAAAGTATGTCAAAGATCCGAAAGAAATAGTAGCTCTTGAATCGTTGGAAGTGCAGCCGAACCTTACGACAATTGAAAAGCCGATCAGAATTGTGGATTCTAAGGAGAAGATTCTGAGAAGCAAGGTGATCAAATATGTGAGAGTACAGTGGACAAATCAAACTGAACATGAAGCTACCTGGGAGCTAGAAGAAGATATGAGGACAAAATATCCAGAGTTGTTTCATTAATCCAGGTAACTTTTGAGGACGAAAGTTCTTTTTAGGAGAGGAGAGATGTAAAATACAGAAATAAAGATGGAAATATAATGAACTATGAATCATGAGATGCTATAGGATGAGTTTAAGGTCAAAACAAGTAAATTGTAAAAGTTTTAAGTTTGGTTGTAGGACAAATATTAAAGTTTGGATTTCTGCAATTTTTGACAGATTGTACACCGCCTCCTGGAGAATCTACGCCACCGGCGTAGAGACGGCGTAGGATGGGAACAGTAGCGTTTTTCTTAATGCTAGGAGGAACGCTATCGGCGTTCATTAAGGTTTCTCTCAACACCGGCATGAACACCGCCGATGTAGGGCATGGATTTGCCGGCGTATGTAATAGGAATTGAAATTCTGGAATTCAAAGCCACGATGAATGCTGCCGGTGCTCGATTAAATTTTGTCAGCGTAGGGTATACGCAGGCAAGATCTACATGTACGCCGGCAAGATCTACATGTACGCCGCCGGCATAAGGCCGACGTATGACCAAATTTCTATAAATACGAGACGCGAAAAGCATTTTTCGACATATTTTCTTTTTATCATTTTCTCCTTCGTATAAGAGAGTTTTGGAATGTTCTTGGAGATCTAGAATTGGAGAATCAATCGGAAGGTGTTTACGATTCAAAGTAAGTGATTTTAACGTCTTCTCATGGATTAAATATAAAATTGTATAAGTTTCTTAGGGTTTTGTTGGATTTTGCATGAAGGTTCTTATGAGGAAACCCTAGCACGTGTTGAGATCCTTGATTGGTGAATGCAAGTCGGGTTTTAGCGATTCAAAATAGTAAGTTTATCTCCTATATGATGGATTCAAACAAAATATGGGTTAAACAATCCTCATACATTCTTATTGTTGTGTACATTAGGGTTTTGGGTGAAATAATTGGTGTTTGTGGAGTTTGATCGGAATAGACGGTGCAGATAACGGAGATTTCTTTTGAGGTTAGAGTTTTTGGAGAATTCATGTTTGTTAGGGTATTTTGATAATGCGATCATATCTGTTGATGTATATATATATTTTGTAACAGGATATATGGAGTTTGTGGAATTATTGTTGGTGTTGATATAGGAGTTTGTGGAGTTCGGGTTGTCTTTGTTATTGTTGATATCGAATTTGAGGATTTGATTTATATTCCTAAAATTTAGAAAGGTACGACCAATCCTTGCTTGTTACTTTTGCCTGTAAGTTGAGTATTGATTGAATGCTTGTAGGAAAAGAATTTCTTAATAAACTTAATCGTTATTCGGGTTAATAGTTGTATGATTGATTGTGCTTGGCTTTGACCAGTAAAGACATGGCAGACAGTGATACTGGTGAGGCACCCTGATGATCTTGGTGTAAGGTCGTCCCTAGTGGACTCATGCCTGGATATGATTCCGGTAAAATTAGGTGTTCTAGATTCAGGGTGTTTGGGGATTACCCACTCATCCATATATGTATATGATTATTATTTTCAAAAAGTTGTTTGATTTTCAATGGAGTCTGAGTAACTCTGAGTTCAGGATTAGTGTATGCCTAATACTAAACTGTGTTGTTTTGTTGACTTAAGAAAGATAATAATATGACTGTTTGCATTAGTTTAAGTTGCATGAATTATATGCCTTTTGTATGTGCATATGCATTTGTTTTTGGATTGGAGTTATCGTACTGGACTTCGCCGCTCATTCTTTTAAAGATTTCAGGTACAGGTGAAGAAGATATAGTATATGATCTATCCGGTTATGATTTATTCTTTGATAGCGGGGATAGTGATAGTGGACCTGACTACCTAGCCGAGAGTTAAGCTTCATATACCAAGTTTCTGAGAGAAGACATGTTTTGATTATTTGAAATCGTAGTTAGATTCATAGTTGGTTTTAATTGAAAAGATTTTTATGTAAACAGTATTTAGTTTCTGTTGAATTTCTTGACTGTGAAGTCAACTTGGATTTTATGCTTGAACCATGAGTTTATGTTTTATGAAGTATGAGTTTTATGTTGAACAGGTTTGGTATCCTATGAGTTACCCTATGAGTGTTTACAGGTGATGATTGTATTAATTTGCGGATAATAAAGCCTTTGCATATCTTATATAAAAGAGGATACGTGGCGGGTTGTAATGCCTTATTTTAGGGCGTTACATAACGTTTGCTTAAACTTCGGGGGAAATACCATGGTTTAGTTCAAAGTTTATGGGAACTAGTGAAATAGACTCATGTTGTGGACTGAGTTTAAGTAGAGTCGGGCAACGGCTTTTGAACCCTAAATGAAGCTATTTCTTTATGGAATAGATATAAGAGATATAAGTATTCGGACTGCTTATATCAAGCCCCTGAGTAGCTGCTATTACTCAGGACCTCTAAATTCCCAAAGTGTGATCTTGGGGTTTGAATACCTTCTTGTAGTTCTATAAACGAAAACTTAATAAGATAATGAATTGATCATTGATGCATTTCATTTGATTTAAGTTTGTTTGATAAATTGTTCTTGTGTTTATCATTGCGTACTGGGCATTTAGCTCACTTTTGCTGCTTTGCAGGTAATGAAGATGAGTTATATGATGATCTAGGATACGGGTCAAATTTTGAGCGATTCATGGACGAGTGGAACGAGTAGGACTCGATTACCCTTGGATTTTGGAGAAGCTTTTGTTTAAAGCAAAATTCTCTATTTAGAAGGCTTGTTAGATAAGCCTAAGTGTAATAGACCTTAAGCTCTCTTTAGATTATCTTTTGTACTAAGAAAAACTTGTAAATTTTATGGTGTCTTTTATTGACCCTTAACTTTGTATATATGATGTGTAAATATATATATATATATATATATATGTATAGATTGCTTTTATTAGCAATCTTGTTTTGTTAAAAGTTGTTTATAAAGTTTTAGTAGATTTGATCAAACAATTTTCATAAACTATTAGTTTTAGGATAACCTTACATATAATGTGAAAATTTTATATGTGGTTGGGGACTCGGTACTCTAAATCTCGGGATTTAGTAGGTCGGGTCTTTACAGATATAGATACAAATACAAATGAAATATAGAATATCAAAATAGACCCCATTCTAGGCAAAAGCGAGTTAGGCTAAACACAAGTTAGTGGACACCGAGGGGATATTTGGTGCACTTTGACGATCAAATTAGCAAGATCTGTGAAATATTGAGTAGTAGAGATGGATACAGAATGGTACAACTGGGGAGGAAGGGACTTGATTAAGTCAATGCTATAATTATCTATATGTATCTACTTGCTATTATAATTATGTTACACCTTGTATAAATATATAAGAATTTCATCAATGATTTCACCATGATATCTTGTGAAACTCCATAAGTATAAAAAAATTCATTCAAGAAATAATTAAGTATATATAGTGTATTTCATTAGAGATATATATTACTTGAACATTAGTTGATAATTTAAAAATAATAGAGCCATTACATGAAATCTCATGTTATATAATCAGTGTCATTTATTAATAATTTATGCAATAAAGTCAGTATTTATAATAGGGACAATGTAATTATTATTTATAGTGTTCTACAAATAAAAAATAGTTGTTCACAAAATTTTTATTTAGTTAAATGTAATTTTAACTAAATTATATCAATTATTGTGAAAGAATTAAAGTTAAGAAAAAAAAGAAAGAGAGAAAAATAGAATGCAGTATAATAAACACATATTGAAAAAAGTAAAAGTACATTAATAGAATTTCAACCCATGACCTCATGCATACAAAATAATATACCTAACCACCACGCTATAAATGATTTTTTGTCATTATTTTTTTATAATTTGCAAATAATATTTATTTTTATTTTTTTAATTTTTTTTTTTAGTTTAAGGGGCTAAGGCATCTATTGACAACAAACCCATTCCCTTCCACCACCAAACCCCCCCCCCCCCCCCCCCACCACCGGCCACGCGCGCGACATCAGCCTTTGTTGAGTAGTAATTTGAGCAAACTGTAAGTTTAAGTGTTACCAGATAGAGTATTTATAAAGAAATAATCATGAGAGGTTAAGAGAGTGGAGATGTGTTATAGAAATCATGGCATGGTAGTTATTCAAAGAACGGATGTCGAGTCACTAAGTCATGTTTCAATATTCTTGGATGTAGTTAACAAGGGTCTATCTCTAGTTGAGCCAAGAGAGTGGGATGTCAAGCAAACTAACTACATATAAGTACATCTAGGGACTTAATAAGTTTACTTAGTCTTGTGGTCACATTCATGATCCAAGATAGAGGTCAATCCATGGATTGTTGAGTTGATATGTGTCTTAAACAGGTTAGATTAAGCTTGAGGAGCCCTTAACTAAATTTGCCTATTAAAAATTACCAAAAATTATAAAAAGAATGTCTTTGTATTCCTATATAAATTATTAGTCAAAACCTAGTGAGAGTTTCTAATTGTAGATTTACATAAATACCAACAAACTCTTTTAATGAGGACATAATCACATTTTTCTCAATAAATTTCGCTTAAGTTCTCTAGTTTCATCATCTATTACATAAGTAACCATTTATCATATCTAGTCTCCCTATATCACAACTAATCCATAAAATAATTGAAGTGCAATATTTTTCTCTTACATGTGAAAACTTACAGCTATGCAAGTAAGTTCAATGGACCAACCCACCTCACCCACTTTAAACTCACATGTCATACAGGATAGACCACTTAGGCCCACATAATAAAGTGGGTAAGAAAATGTTAGCCCCTCTTACCTTACGTGAGTTGGTACATTATGCGGGCCGACCACTAACTCTTTTTTTTTTTGTTAAAACTTAATATCGTAATTTAATAACAGTTTGCTCACTTAACATGAATTGCTATTCATTCATTTCCAGTTCTATGTAAACTGCAATTACAACATTCACTTAGGAGTAATGACAATTCATAATAAATTGATATTACGTATAATGATGAATAACAATTCATGTCCCAACACTCATGAATTACCATTTAATGGTTTATTTTCCAACTTTGTCTTAAATACCCCTATCTTGAAAGTATCAATTATACAATTATTTTCTCTTTGTAAAAAAGATAAGGGATATTATAGATATTTTACCTTTTACTCTAATAATTAGTTGTTTTATTTTTCGCATCAAGTGAAAATTATAATAATCATTATAATCATATTATATATATGATAATTAATAGATAAAGATTAGAATATACATATAGAATAGAATTAAATATTAAAAATTAATGTTTCAATTTCTTATTCTTTTAATTTGCTAGTTTTTTTTAATTTTTAATTCAATATTAACATATAGTCAGAAATTGGAAAAAAAAAAAAAAAGAAAAAACTTCTACATGTTTACAAGCTAACCCGATCCATATTGTATTGGCCCGCTTTAACTCGTAACTTATGATGGGCAAGCCAAAATCCCCACACATTAAGTCCAAACTACTTTCATTTTCAGCGAATTAAACAGTTTGCATTAGATAACCTGTCCACTTCTACAACTCTAAAAATATTGTATATGCTTGAGATAAACATTTAACAACTCCCTATATTTACACTTCATTTCATAAACAATTCGATACCAATTGTTTTATTTGGTTTGATTTTCAATGTAAAGAGGCTACATATGTTTAGTTTGGTTTGATTTTGGAATCTTTATAAGCAAAGTAAAAAACTAAAAAAAAATGAAGAATGAATAAATAAAGCCTATATATAGTTTGTTTTGGTTTGGTATAAAGGGGAAAGGAAAAAAATATTGCTTTTTTTTAAATTACAAATTTGCCATTGGGATCAAGATAATCCCGATTTTAAGCAACTTGACATTGTCTCTTGAAGAGACGAGGTCGTTAGTGCCTGACCCCGTCTCTTCAAGAGACCAGGTCACCTTTGCAATTTATACCTCTTCTCTTCAAGAAACGAGATCAAATTAAACCTGATCTCGTCTCTTCAAGAGACGAGGTTGTGGCGTGTCCTACTTCCTCTCTTGAAGAGATGAGATCATTAGTAACTGATCTCATTTTTTCAAGAGACGAGGTCTGCGAGCCTAAAACCCTCGCTAGACCTCCTTCTTCCCCATTCCTTCTTCCTCTACGATTGGGAATTAGAAAACCCTAACCCCCAGTTCAAAAACTCTAACCTCAATTCCCAAATTGGAGTCGATTGAGCGCAATTAGCTCCGTATATTAGTGATTTTAGATCATCCGATATTAAGGAAGAAGTAATTTGGTGGGGAAGGAGTAGCGTCAGCGTGAGAAAGGAGGAGAACAACGAACGGCGACAATTTGTGGTAGGAGTCCGCAATTTTCAAAATTTTTGTTGAATTATTAATGCTACATTGATGAATATTCGTTGTATGTGTTATGAGAATATTGGTTGTTGTAAGATTCCGAAATTTTGTAATTTTTTTTTTTAATTATCAATGTTGCATTATCAAATATTGGTTGTGTGAATTGTGGGTATATTGGTTGTTGTATGCAAAGTTCAATTTTTCTTGTATGTCTATGTGTGCATATATTAATTATGGGAATTTAATATGATACATAGGTTTGTTGAAAAATAGGAAAAATTTTACATATTAAAAATCAACATTTAAAAATATAATTTATATAAAGTGATACAAATAAAGTAGATTAGAAATTAATAATTTTAATTTTATGTAAATTAGTGATAGAAATCAACATTTAAAATTTTACGTGAAAGGAGAAATTAACTTTATATAACGTTATACAAATAAAGTAGATTAGAAATTAGTAATATTAATTTTAAGTTTAAAAGTAGAGCCATATCATTCACTTCTTTCGTTGATTTTGTTCATACACCATGTCCATATACTATTAGAAGACCGAGTTATATATAATAGCATTAGGAGTTATGTTAAATATTAGGGGAGTTCAATTCATAAGTGTAATGTTACAAATTTCATGCATTCAAGTTATTTTTTATGAGATGGCAAGGTCGGTGAGGAAATGGATAAGGCAAAGTTTGTACTGTACGCTCAAGGCAACATTGTGTAAGGGGATGATGGTTTTGGTTATGATAAACAGCCGGTTGTTGTGGTTAGTGTTAGTAAGAACTCTACGTATGAGCAAATGCTTGACATCATTTGCAATAGACTAAAGGTAAACAGGTATACACATCAGGTGGATCTATATCATAGGGTAGCTATTGAAGATAGGACACTACGTTATGATATTATCCCAGTGACCTATATTGACGCTGCACAGGAGATGTTGATATACACAGAAGGTTAGTGGCTATTTATGTGAAGATATTCGAAAATGCATTGTCAGAGGCACCTACAAGGGAAATGGGCGATGACAGAAATATTGAGAGCGATGGGTTGGTAGACTCAAATTCTACTCCAATTCAGACAATAGGCAGCGCACAAGTGGAAATGTGTGCACCCACCTCGATAGGTGGTCATAATACAGATGCCATGCAAGACTCCTCGACAAGTGAATCAAATGACGACTATGATGATGATGAAAATCATAATGTCGAAGCTTTTCATCAACAATATGCTTTTCCCAGGACACAACCAAGGAGAAATGATTGACACCGCTTCATTGCTCCTACTGACGTTGATGCAGTAGGAAGCACAGTGCCAGTACCATTTTTCAATGCTAAAGTTGATAGTAGTTATGCTGCATGTGATGATGAGACAAGGTCAGGTCTAATATGACCTCGTCTCTTAAAGAGACGAGGTATAAATTGCAAAGGCGACCTCGTCTCTTGAAAAAACAAAGTCAAGCACTAACGATCTCGTCTCTTCAACAGACGAGGTTAAATTACCTAAAATCGAAATTATTTTGATCTTGATGATAAATTTGTAATTTAAAAAAATAATAATATTTTTTTTCCTTTCCCCTTGGTATAAACCTACGCGCATCCATTAAAATTTCAAATTAAATAGATTTTGATGGCAATGCAATGGGCTCCCATCCCTATGCAATTGCAGTCAACATGACGACTAGTGATATTAAAATAAGCAATCGGCATGCAGACAAATAGGGTTGCTAAGGAATCATACTAGGAATTGAACTTGTCTTCAAGCGCTAAGGAATCTATGATGGACTTAGTTCGAGGATTCAATGCCTCCCTTTAGTTGTCAACTTTACTAGTGATGTAGTCCAGCGATATAAGATAATAGTTTAAGTCATTAATGTTACGAATAATATCTAAATTTTGATAAAATATATAATTAGGTACTTAAAATTTAAAATTGATCAATTTAGTATCTGAACTTTAAAGTTGATCAATTTAGTATTTAATAGAACTTTTTATTTTTAGGTATTAAATTGATCAATTTTAATTATTTTTAAATGATAAATTGATAGGTTTTAAAATTTTATAATTAAATTAATTAATTTCAAAGTTCAAATACCTAATTACATTTTCAACTAAAAAAAAAAAGTACTTAATTACATTTTTTGATAAAGTTTGGGTTTCATTATTGATTTTATGCCATATATAAAAATAAACTACCAAACTATGATTGTGTAAAGATATGATCTTTACTTATCTATATATGATGAGTACCGAAGGATATAAAACCTAATTTTTTAAAATAATATCTACATGTATTTTATTAAGCTTTTAAAGGATAAATCATTGAAAGTAATGAAATTTACACTTGGCGAATTAAGCATATAAAAGTATGGAAAAACATACGGTAAATTACAGTATTAAATCCTTACAAATTCTAATTATTATAGAGACACCTTAAATTTTAAAAAATCTAATACTTACACGGTTACACCCTTGATAAATTGTGGAGACACTCTTGTAAATATTAGTTAGATATTAGAAAGACACCCTGAATATAAAAAATTCAACACTTGCACTAATTGCTAAATGATAAAGATATTCCTTATAATTCTAAATATTACAAAGATACCACAAATTTAAAAAAAAAAAAAATTAACACTTGTAACTACTGTTCTTACTTGGCAAATAACTAGACAACAAAATGTCAACGTACTTCTTGAGTCACTTTTCTTTTTCCCTTAAGAAAGCAATATACATAAAAAAAATAATAATAAAATCAACTCGTCACATCAATATAAGAAAGTGCATTAAAAAAAATCAAAAGTTGGGTAAGACAATATAAAGGACTGATGAGTATATATGAAGAATGTAAACTCATCAATTTAGTTTTTTTTTTTTTTTTTTTTTTTGGCCCAAAATCTCGTCAATTTAGTTTACTTTAAAAGAAATGACGAGTTTTGAGACGGGCATGTCACCTAATGCTTGAGGTTTTTTTTTTTTTTCCTCTAAATTGCTTTTTGATAGATTGATGTAATGACTCCGATTTTTTATTATATGTCTCTTTTTCTAAAAGAATTAAAAGTAAAAAAACAAATCAAGGAAGTCCATATTAGTTAGGTAAACTAATTAACATTAATTTATCCAATGATATGCCGACTAAATAAAAGAAGTTCATTTGCATTTTTGTTATGGTTTGCAAATGTGATTTTTCCAAATTTAAGGTCTCCCTGTAGTATCTAAATTTTATTGGGGTATCTCCATAATTTACTAACTAGTGTAAATGTTGGACTTTCAAATACAAAGTATCTTTATAATATCCAAATTTTACATGTGATGTCTAAGTAGCGTATATGTGATTTACATGTGTAGATGTACAAATTTGATTACAAAGGCCTTGAGCCTAATTCTTATTTGGATTTAACTCTCTGGGCTAATGTGACAGGGCTTAAAGAGTTAGACCCAATCCAATTTGAATGATCATGGGAGAATTGGCATGGAAGGCTTGGAGTAGGGCCCGTTGGAATTGGCCTGCCCAATTCCAACCTTTTCTCAAATTGGCTCACACACATTATAATGAAAGCCTCAATGGGCCTGGGTCCATAAGGGAGCCCACATCCATATCCATAACGAGAGGGACTCATCCATATCCATAAGGTATCCTAATAATATCAATATATCATGTAAAAAATCGAATTTGTAAACGTTCTGATTAATCTATCTGAGACTTTCAAAAAAGCACATGAACATAGAACGACCAGGATACTCCGTGACATGGATAGTTATGAAAGGATAGAAGGTTGATTAGAATAAGAAAAGTATTGCAAATATATAAGTCACGTATAAGAATAAGAAAAGTAGTGCTTAAGTATCCTAAATTCATGTTATCATTTTCCTAGGTGATTGGCATTTAAGAAATTATAAAGTGTTATGTTTAGGTATTACTCAATTACTTAAACTCAAATAATTAATTAAGTTCAAGTATTATAAATTTAATATATTCTTATTCTATGATTCTATGATCTAACTTGAGCAAGATTCGATAGGAGATGCTAAAACAATACTTGTATACACATATTATATATATATATATATATATATTTTATTATTAAAACAAGTGAAACGGGGACCACTAGATCATGGCATGATTAAGGTCATGATTCCCATTCATGGGCATAATCACGCCCATGATTGTGTAAAGCCAAAACACCCGAGACCACTAAGTCCCTCATCACACCTATGATCTTGAAAATTTCAACCACTAGAGGCTATCAAGCCTATCAACCGAAGCTCAAACATCAAAGCCTACTACGTCCTTGATTAAGCCTGTGATATAACAAATTCCAACATTCGAGTCTACAAGGTCTTGATCACGCTCGTGATCAACAAAAATAACTTCATCCGAGACTAGTAGACCCTATATTACTCCCGTGATCAACTAAACCTTAATTTGTATTTCCAAACTTCAAAATTTTTATACTTTTCAACTAAGTATCATGATCTTATTCCCATCAAAAAACACTTCCACATTAACATTTATGGCTTATATGTTTATCCTACAACTTCAAATTGGCATTGCATATATATACTTGCACTAAACTTATCCATCCACAGCATCAGCTCTATCCACCATCAGAAGTCTATTATCTCTTTGATTTGGGTTTTAAACTTTTCAATTTCATTACTTAATTTTTACTTATCTAACTCCAATATCCTTAACAACTCTATAATCAACATTAACTTAAATAAATTTTCTAATTTACAAGATTAACAGAGCAAAATAAGTAATATCTTATCTAATTTGATCTTGACTAGTATATAAAGACTTGCTATAGATTTTAGAAGAATTAAAGAGAAAGTTCAATAAAGAAAATGTGAAGTTTTGTTTGGGGAAATGGTGCCTGCTATAGCTTATTTAGGAAAGATATTTTTGTCAATTTTACTTTATAATTATATCTTAATATTAGCTAAGAAACATTTTTTCGAGATAGATTGAGATAAGCTCTTAAAGACGGTCTTATTTTTAATAATATCTGGAAAAGATATTTGTAATAACGGATAGATAAAATCATTCTGAAAGAAAATTTAAAGCGATCAAAAATACTTGCTTTAAGATAAGATCAATATTATACTACTAATAATATACAACAAGTGTCTCTGGCCATCTGTCAAAAGGCTATCTCGGTCTGTTCATCAAAACGTATGTCTTGTCACGTTCCATTGATTAAAGACAAATGGCAAGTGAAATTTTCAAATTAGATGCCCGGTTGTGTTTGGCCAACGTTTTTAATGTTTTGATCTGATCTTTGGAATGACAACCAGAGGAGAGGAAATGTCGGTCATTCGTCGTTTTCAGTCTTCGCCATCGGTGCAAAATCTAAGATGTAGTGACATCAACTTTAGGAGGTGGGGAAGGAAATTAAATTATGGTGCAACCTTATTCATGTCTTCATTAAGTTAATATCGTGTCAACTAAACAGTAAAATGTCCACACGAAGAAAGCTTTGGTTCAATAAACATAGAATAAAAATAATTTATCGGTTTGTCCTCATAAAATCTCTTTTAAATAACACATCCATACAAGAAGAAAATTATTGACTTTAATTAGAAATAATCATTAAACGAGCTTAATCCATTTCATCTGTGCGTTTTCAAAACAATACGATGGCTACCATCAATTCTATTGTTTTTACGTATCTAGTTATTCCTTATTTGCAACTTTTGACAAAAATGCAAGAAACAATATGCTACAATGTAAATCTTACAAAAGATCAAACAAACAATTATGGAGGTTTCGTCACTCAAGAACTATAAGATTGGCACACAAGCTTATCTTAAGCTACTTGATTTATCACTTATAAATTCAAAAGACTAATACTATTTGTTCCTCGATCCATTCCATCATTTTTTTCCAAGTTGTGGCTTAAGATATTATCTACCTATCACTATTATTATGAGGTCACACATAAAGCTTAACTCTCAAATGATATATGTATGACTATTTCAATCAAAACCTCATATCTACACATATAATAGTTATCATATATATATTTCAGTCTTATTAAATTGCAATTCATATTTTTATCATTTTATGCAGTGAAATGAATTGGTCATACAGCTTGAGACTTGTTTTTGTTTGGACTTTTTTCCTTTGCTGCTTTGCT
Source organism: Combretum micranthum (assembly GCA_024138025.1). Lineage (NCBI taxonomy): Eukaryota > Viridiplantae > Streptophyta > Magnoliopsida > Myrtales > Combretaceae > Combretum > Combretum micranthum. The sequence continues at coordinate 1,322,218 of JAMXBD010000189.1, read as the reverse complement.
TGCGTTTTCGACTTATTTATATCTTTTTTACGTTTTCATTTGAAGTTGTCCTTTCTTTGTTTGGTTTTCCCACGTCCATGGAATAGCCTCTTGATATTTTATTTTCCATTTTTCGTTCTCGTGGTTTTCAACATTTAAAAGAGAGTTCGTTGTTTTTTTCTTTTTCATTTTGGGGTATTACAAGCCGCAAACTTAATCTTTTTTTCCTTTGTTCTTATTTTCTTTCGATCTCGAATAATTCCAACCCACTTAAGTAGTAAAATAATCATTGGAAATAAAAAATAAAACAAGCAGCAACTAACATCAATATTGTCGATACAAACTAGTCAATTCAAAAGAAAAAGTAGATGTTGTAAATAACATTTACATGATTTAAATAGAAAGTAGGTCTTAGCAAGTCTATTCAAAAGTAACCTACTAATCTTAATATATATATTAAGGATATCAACTAGCTTTTCCATAGATGATCATGCTAAAGTCCCATGCATATGATTTATTATATTTTAATTGTTCCAAGTACACTTATATTAGTTTAGTTTTTTTGTTATTTTATTTCAATCCAAAATCATTCGAATTTGGGTTAGCTAAAGCTAGTCATATATAATAGCAATATTTAGTACTGCATCATTGCGGAATATATACGATCTTTATTTGTCATTATACAACATTCACACAATTAGTGTATATGCCATACTTCACTCATAAATTTGGTTTTTATCTATAATATGCATTATATTCATTCCACAAACATAAGATTAGTATAGAAAATATAGTCAAGCACCAGCAATACTTTCAAAATAGGCATTACGTATATTATCAATTATTATTAAGTGAATCCCACTTCATTCGTGTAAAAATATAAAAAATTAAAGTATGACAATTATTTTTCATATTCATCTTATTGTATGGTTGCTTCTTTCTCCTTCTTCCTATACCAAGTTATCTTCATTGCTACTCCTCTTTCTCTCTCTCTTCTTTCTTCGCCCACTTTATTCTTGTTAAAAACCGTTCCCACTCCTTTTTGTTTTATTTTAGCACATACAGAACAGGTGCATTATCCATAATGTTGTTTTTAATTCCATCATCATTTGCTTTCACATTAGAATGCACCACGATTAGTGCAATCAAATAACTATAAAATTGCACCTAGAAGTAGAGAACATGTAACCATCAATTCTAATGGTTTGGTGTATCGGTATTGTGATGATGATTGTACTTCTTATCAATTCACTGATCAACACACTTATTACCTAAACCCTTATTAACCAAAATACATTCCATCCAAGTTTCTAAAAAGATGAGTACAGGGTTATGCATCCACGAACTTTGCAACATAATGTGCGGAGGAGGAGGACATTTGACTTATTAGTATGGAGGGAAACCTAGGATGTTCATGTTCGGTTAACCGGTCCATGGTCTTATTTTTTTATCCTAACCGTAATGATCGGATTTTCAATATCCTGATCCTAAACCGATCCGTTATGAATGGTCAACCACCTTAACGGTTAACCGCTTTTTTCGGTTAATTTTTTGGGTTTTTAACCGTTTGACATAATGGTTATGCAAATTTTACAATTAACCATATTTTTCAATATGTCCGTAAAAAAAATTAAACTATTTTTTTGTATAATTATATTAAAAACTGTAAATTAAGAATGTAAGACATGTGAAATAGTTATTAATATATATCGATGCCATCAAGATAATCATCATAATAGCCTTTTACTCATGCGTTCTTATCAACCTTGATCAATTGAGCTTAATACAAAATCTCAATTAAACACCACCATTCCAATTTTCAAACATATATGCATTTGTTTCTTTTTATCTGAATCATTCATTTTAACATAATTCATATTTATAGCACTAAAAAAATAATTATAGGAATATATTATAAATTATATATATTTATAATTACAGATCGGTTAACCGAATCCATTGGTTTTGGTATCTAAAAACCGAAACCGAAATCAAAACCGAAAACCTAAAAATTAAAAATGCTAATCCTAAATCGAAACCGATGGATCAGTTAACCATTTTTCTCGGATTGGTTTTTTTGTTTCGATTCGGTTATCCTAAACATTCGGTTTTTTTGCACACCCTAACCTATCTCGTATCTTTATTAATTAACCTTGTTTTCCCAAAGTGAACGTTTTCCTCATATTCAAGAAGAAGAACCAAGGGAAAATCTATTAGGGAGCCAATGACCCAGTCCCCATTCATCATACCATACCAATCTAGGACGTTTAAAATAGGCAAACACACAAAGGGACATCTATTCTAGTATTTAAGGGAAGACATGAATATCCTGAACAATATGCCAAGGTACTTCAACTGCATTATGAAGAGTCTGATTAAGCAGTACATCAACAACTACTCACCATATTATGAAGGTATGAGGGCTTAAAGGGAAAAACCACCAGAAGTGCAAGGGCTCAACGTAAGCAAGGTCGACAATGATATTTTGTTCAAAAGCAATGCCATAACCTTTATCACATAATCAACTTATATTCAAGGAGGTTAAATTTAAGACCTTTCACGAGCAAGACATTCTTAAAAAATTTAAAAAAAAAAAAAAGAAAAAGATTAGTAGTGTTGTGATCAATGATTTTGTTGGTGGGTCCCCCCACTTGGGGCCCACATGAAATATTATAAAAAGAAAAAAAAGAAGAGAAGCTTGGAAAAGTAGCCTCAACATAAATGAATGGAGGAAACGATGGCTACGTAATTTTTTGTGGCCAGAGATTTACTTAGCTGTAAACATTTGTTTGTAGCTGGCAAACTTCAGTCGATTGAAACTGACTTGGACTAAAGTGAAGGACGAGCAAAGTTTTGCCGATAAATAGGCATTTGGTGCATATTGAAAAGTTTCTCTTGTCTGTGTACAAATATAGAGAAGAAAATAATTTTAGTGATTCAATGAATAATGGAAAGTACAAGATTGGATATATATACATATTAAAGGGTTCGAGCCCTAAATCATAATGTGCAAAGACTAAAATAACCCTTACATAATAAATGTATAATGAACGTATAGTCAAATATATATACACTAGTACGCTCCTTAATCTCATGGTGCTAGAGTTAGTGTGAGATCGGTACAATGATACATGAAAGCAGCAGTGGAGAGATTCTTTGTGAGAATGTTTACACGTTGATAATGAGTGGGAATGTATTTTACTAAGACCTAACCTGTGGCAACCTGTTCACGCACAAAGTGGTAGTCAGTGTCGATATATTTTGTGCAGTTGCAATGAATAGAATTGTCTGTCATGTAAACAACTCCAAGATTATCACAGCACAAAATTATGGGTCTTGGATAAGAACGTGTAGGTTGTGTTCAAGGTGATAAATCCAAGTAGACTCTACAACAGCATAGGCAATGGCACTGCATTCTGCTTTAGTAGAGCTTTTAGAGACTATGGGTTGTTTCTTGGAACACCAGGAGATGAGATTACGTCCAAGAAAAATAGCATAGTCCATAGTAGATCTACAAGTGTCTAGACAACCAGCCCAATCAACATCAATATAGGTAGTCAAGGACGTGTAAGATGTGTGAACAAGACAGAGGCCCAATGTCATGGTGCCACAAAGATATCAAAGAACTCGCTTAGCTGCCTGTATGTGATTAGTATTCGATTGATGCATATATTGACCCAACTGACTAACCGTAAAGTTGATATCTGGTCTGGAAATAGTAAAGTATTGGAGTGCCCTTAATCTCTTGGTATGAAATGGGGTTGGAAAGTAATGGAAAGCTATGGGCACCAAGGTGACTATAAGGCTCATTGGTGTTTTCATAGTTTGCTGAGATGCATATTGCGGCGTTTTAAGAGTTCATAAATGGACTAAAATTATCTCAAGTGTAGGCCATGTGGTGTGTGACTAGCCTTAACACCCAAAAAAATATGAAGATCCCAAGATCCTCCATTGCAAACTATCGAGAGAGAAGATATATGTGATGGGCTATAACGTGAATGTTATTTCCAGTAAGAATTATGTCATTAACATAAAGGAGAAGAACAAGTCTATTTGAACTGTGAGAGAAGGTAAACATAGACGTGTCAATCCTACTTTGATAGAAACCAATGTGTCAGAGAAAAGTACTGAATCAATGAAACCAAACACGAGGTGCCTGCTTAAGACCATAAAGGAACTTCCAGAATTTACAAATATAGTGGGGATAACGAGGATGAACAAACCCAGGAGGTTGTTTCATGAATACTGTCTCATTTAAGCAACCATGGAGAAAAGCATTTTTTACGTCAAGTTGACGAAGAGTCCATGAGGAAGAAACCACAAGAGAGAGAATAAATCGAATAGTGGTGGGTTTTACAACGGGACTAAAGGTTTCATCATAATCAATGCCTTCCCGCTGAGTGAAACCTTAGGAAACAAAGCGAGACTTATAGTGCTTAACTTGACCTTCACCATTGTATTTAATGTGAAATTCGATGTGCTACCAACAACATTTTGTTTAGGTAGAGGTGGTACGAATATCCAGTTGTGATTTTGGAGGAGGAAATTAAATTCATCTCTCATGGTAGCAACCCAAGCAAGGTCTTGAAGGGCTTCAATATAGTGACGAGGCTCAAATGAGGTTATAGTAGTGTGAAGGTTGATAATAGCTTATAGTTTTGTGATGCCAGACTGAGAACTGGAGGTGGAAATTGATGTTGAGGTGGATGATGTAGGAAGGGATAGTGAAGGTACCAGGGCAGGTAAGTTACTAGTGGAAGGAGGAGCTATGGTATATGGTAGAAGGGTGGGATTGAACCGAGTGTACCTATAAACATGAATAATAGGTTTATTTTCATGCTGATTGGTAGAGGTGGTAGAAGTAGGAGCCAAGGCAGAGTTACTGGCAGAGGCAGAATCAGAGGCTGGGGTAAGGATATTAGTGGAGGTAGAAGCAGAGTCAGATAGAGGGCCAGCGATAGGTGCAGGGGCAGGGGCAAAGGCAAGGGCAATGGCAAGATCGATGTACTGAGGTGGTGTAAGATGAGATTATTCGGGCAAGCTATCTTCAGTAGTGGATAAAGGGGTTGAAATCTAGCTAGAAGGGTAGGGGAAAAAATGGTAAAGGTGAGAGAGGGTGAGGAAGAGGACATATTATGGAGTATTAGGTGAAGCGATAAGATTACTATATGGAAAAATAGTTTCATGAAAGATGAAATGACGACTGATGTTGACATGACTTGATATTAGATCCAACTATCGATATCCTTTATTTTGAGCGGAATAGCCAATGAAGATGCAAGGTAGAGAATGGGAGGAGAGTTTGTATGGGGCTTGAGGAGTGGTGTTAAGATAATAAAGACATCCAAAGGTATGTAAGTAATTATAATTGGGAGAAGTATGATGGAAAAGGTCAAAAGGGGATTTATGGTTGAGTATGGCTTAGGGTAAGTGATTAATAGTATAAACTACAATCAAAGTTGCATCAACTCAGAATGTAAGTGGCAGGTTTTCATGCAATTGAATGGTATGTGCAAGTTATGTAATGTCTCTATGTTTATTTTCTGCTACACCCTTTTGTTGAGGAGTGTAAGGGTAAGAAAGTTGGAGGTGAATGCCATTGGCACGCAAGAAATTGGAGAAGGCATTGTTTATGAATTCACCATCACCGTTACAATGGAAGACTTTAATGCAGTTTGAAAAGTAATTTTCAACCAATGTTTTGAAATGTTGAAAATTAGATAAAACATCGCTTTTGTTATGCATAGGAAGAAGTGAAGAGTAGCGAGTGCAATCATCTACAAAAATAACATAGTAGTGGAACCCTAAATTAGATCTAACAGGTGATTGCCAGATATCTAAATGTATGACATCTAAGGACTTTGGTCGATGAGATGGGAGTTAAAAAGGGAGACGAGTGGACTTGCTAATGTTACAAGCATGATAGGGAAGGTATGAGGATGAGGACGACTTGATGTTTGTGTGATGATTCTTGATAAGATGGTTGAGAACCTCTATATGTGGATGACACAATCAAGAATGCTATATTTTTGTCGATAAGACAGAAGCAGGAAGAGCCTATGGGGATCGAGTAAGCTTGATTGGGTAAAGATTACACATTATCTTTTGTTAAAGAAGAAGTTGACCTATTTGAGAATCTTTAAGAAAAATGGAGGTCTTGTCAAAACAAATAGAGCAGTTATTGTCAAAACAAAGTTTAACGACAGATAAGAAATTGTGTCTAAGGGAAGGTCCAACAAGAACATTTTTGAGATACAAAGGGCAATTTAAGGTTTATATGAGAAAGTCACCAGTATGTTTTATGGGAGGCGCCATTACCAACCAAAACCATATCAGAACCAATATAAAAGATTAGATTAGTGAGTATACATACATCAGGAGTCATGTGATGTGTGACGCCAGAGTCTGTACCAAATAGCTTCGAGGAAGTCTAGAAGAGCGAGTAGAAAATGTTGAGAGCTGAGTGTTGTTAACATTGAATCTATGACAACAGAAAAGAGATGAGTGTCCAGATTTCTCACAAATTTGGCAAGTAAGCCTAGAACACATATTGGAAGAGAAGCACTGAGTGGAATCATATAAAGAATGATGCCCCCTGGTTTTAAAGTGGCTAGGCCCATAATCATTGCGGTTTCCATAAGACTTGATTATGGAGGTTGATGATGATGATGGTTGATCGGTCATGGTGAACCAAGAATTTTTTTTTTTTTTTATGAGAAGAAGACAACTGCTTTACATATAATTCTTCATGGTAAAACTCATCTTTGAGTCGATTCGATTTAAAAATAAAATTCGTGAACTTGATAGGATTATAGGAATCACAAAGTCGTGAACTTAGTTGGTATGGTACTGAGAAGACATTTCAATTTTGTGTATGTGTGGATTTTGGTCAGTTGGGCATTGGTGGTCAATGAGGGTGGGTCCTCATCAATGGTGAAGTTGACTCAAGTAGGTGAGGTAGATCATCAGCAATGTACGATTTTGCATGGATGTAGGAGATGCTTGGTTTGGTCGAGGTTGGTTCTATAATTGATCAGTGGATGAAAGATATGCTTAGTTTGGTTGAGAAAGATGACGATGCTTATAAAAAATTAAAAATATAATTAGGATTTGTTTAACCTGTGCTCTAATACCATGTATAAATATAGAGAAGAAAATGATTTTATTGATTCAATGAATAACAGACAGTATGAGATTGGATACATATATATATTGAAGGATTCGAGCCCTAAACCATAACGTGTAAAGAATAAAATGACCCTTACATAATAAATATATAATGAATGTATAATAAAAGTATAGTCAAATATATATACACACTAATAGTTTGTGTGCATAAGTGTTGTTTTTTTTTCTTTTGAGATGCCAAAGCAAAAGATTTGCTTTAAAGAAAATTGTTTAGAGGGAGATTATTTTTAGGGAGTGATAAAATTTTAGAGTGTTTGAGAAACTCTTGTGTGCTATTATTTTTTTTTCTCAATTATTTGTGTTATATCTCTAGATAATGTTTCTAGAGAAGTCTTTCTCTAATAAGCCTACCATTTGTATGGTAGAAGAGATTTTTCGAGTTGGTCTCGTGGACGTAACCTAAATTTAAGAGTAAACAATGTTAAACTTGCTAGTGCCATTTATTTTTACTTTATTTACTTTTCTTATATTTTATTTACCAAGTTATCTGCCTCATTTTTATTGCTTCCGTTGTGTCGATTCCCAATAAATCTTGCTTCTACTGTTATCACCAAACATTATATAATTGTTACTTCTCCACTCTAGGTTAGTGAACAATGAAGTGTATCCTATCATATGTCATTAACACCCTTTATTAAGATACCATGTCCCTTTTAAACTTAATTTTGAATTCCTGAGATCAGCAAAAATATATTATTCGGTGTTAAGAACTTAAACCAATTCATATTATTTGTAATTCAATCCCGTAACTTTTTCTTGTTTACTTAATCATTACTAAGCTTATTAACTTTTTTAAAGCATTATTTTTTATGTATTCTATTTTGTTACAAAAGCAACAAATATAAGAAGTTGGATAATTATACATGTACTTAGTGACTTCTACATTGACTCTCTATACCTTCTATAGTCTACAATATTCTAGGTTATATCGATACCTTTTAAGTACCAGAATAGCTTCCAGGTTGTATAATAGCTTTTTCCCATATTCATTAAAAAAAACTCCTATTTTATTTTCCTTGGTTTCTAAATCATCTTTTTAGCATACTCAAAATCTCTCCATCTTCAAATCCTAAACCATTTCTAGAATTATCAATGCTTTAAAGCACGAATAGCTTTTCATCAATCTCATTAAATTTGTTGAGACCGCATTTCATTTATTAAGAGAGATCATCTACTCTTGCTTCCAAAACTTTTAACTCTTCTTCTAAATAAGATTTTCATTCTATAAACCTTTTTATCAATATGTAAACCTCATTATTAAATTTTTAAATCACCATTTCATAAGGCAAAGTTGAATTTGTTTCCCACAAAGCCTCTTTTCATTTTTCAAAGTCTTGAATTCACCTTATAACTTTAAGTTTTTTGAATTTCGGGTTTTTAAAGTGCATTTAAAATTGGAAAAGAAAAAGAAAAAATTATTAAAATTTTTTTCCATTTTTTATACCAATTTTTAGGTGTAATATTGTTACTACCATAGTCTATATGTACATAGAAATTGCCATTAAGCACAAGTTGGTGAAGGCTGTTGATGGGCTATTTTGGAATGGGCTTCCTAGGCTCATTTTGACCTGTTCCAACATTGACCAACCTATTTTAACCATAGGTTGACCACTTCTAGCCTAATTTTAAATCAAACAAATTAAGGCCTGATGATAGTAAACCGGTCTAACATGCTATTATAATAACTTGGCTAATTCCATTGACTTCACTTCTCATCCAAGTTAGATGACCTGTTTAAGATTCCCAACCCACTTTTGAGAAACTCAAGATATGATTTAGTGGTCGGTCGATGCTCCTTATAATGTCGAAGCATATTCCCCCACGACGTGGCTCCTCTCACCTCAATTATCCCAAGCTCTTCCTTTATAAATACTACATGGGAAGCTCTTAAAAGCATCTAGTAACACTTATGCCCATACTCTACTTCTAGTCTTATAGTTATTTCTTATTACCCTATTAACTTGATTGCTAGAGTGAGCATGTCATATAATCCCCCAAAACCATTAAGTTGTTCTTGTTTTACAAGCTCATTGTAAGTTTGACCGATATATGTTTACCTCTATCAGTAGAAATTTGGCAACAGCATTTTTGCATTGTCAATAAAAATGATAAAAGTTGATTTTCCGTGTTTTCTTGAAATTTTGTAAGGATTTCGGATAACAATAGCAAGAATCTTAAAACATAGCACTAACCAAGAAAATTCCCTAAGTAAAGGAGTAGGCTATAACTTCAAATGCCATGGTTACTGCTGTTGATCTGAAACATTTTGAGGAATTGGAAAGGTTATTCCATGATATGGTGGCATAGAACAATGCTGATCAACGAATGTACAATACTACCACAAAGCACAACTATAGGCTTTAAGCTTACATTGAGGAATTAGAACATGAACATCTCCATATTGAGGGTAAGAGGACCAGGAGAATCACCTGTCACTATCATCAACACCTCCTCTACAAAATGATTATTAACAAGCATGATCTTTGGATTACCACAATCATACTCCTACTAAAATACAACAAATAGCTATCTCCTAAGGTTTGTTGTTGCTTTGCATGTATCAGCTACATTAGGAGCATGGGTTCCCCAAGCATCCAAGATGACCCATTTGTGTATTAGGGGAAGAATCATGTTGAATAATGGAATGATGATAAGATTGACACCATAATAGACTTTCCGACATCAAGAAAAGTGGAGCATCCAAGTCTTCACTTACCTAATCTCCTTTCATCCAAGTCATTTAGGATGAAGGGTTGCCATTGTGTGTAAAACTCCTACCCTTAGACACTTACAATGACACAACATATTTGAAAGACCATTTAACCCACTTTCGGACATCAATGTCAATTCATGGTTGTACCTACCACTTGTAAGGTTTTCCTAAGTACCGTAAGAAAGGTTGCTCATACATGGTTCAGCTAAATCTAGTTGAACTATATTACTTACTTTAAAGAGTGTGTCGCTATTCCTAAAAAACACTTCACGATGAGCAAACCATTTGAAAAGGACACCTCATCCTTATACTTGGTTAAATAGAAGCCCGATGAGGCTCTAGAAGATTTCATAATGCACTTTTTTGAGGTAGTCTTAGAGAAACTGAAATTAGATCCTCAGGGTTACCCTTCATGTGGCTATCTAAAATACTAACCTTAAGAGGGACTTCTTCATAAGGAATTACTATCTAATAAAAGGAAACTTCAGGATGTATCTACCACAACAATAAGGGCTGAGTGCTCAACCATTATTCAGAATAAACAGCCAACCAAACTGAACGATCCTAGGAGTTTTACCATCCCATGTGTTATTAGAGAAATTTCTATAGAGAAGGCTCTAATAGATTTAGGGGCAAACATCAATTTGGTGCCATACTCATTCTTCAAAAAGTTGGGTTTAGGAAAACCTTGTCCTACAAGAATAAGCTTGCAATTAGTAGATTGTTCAATTAAATTACCCAGAGGAATCATTGAAGATGTACTTGTGAAAGTGGGGAATTTTATATCCCCTACAAACTATGTGATACTCAAGATAGATGAAGATGGGGAAGTACCTTTAATATTGGGAAGACCTTTCCTAGCCACCACTAGAGCCATAATTGATGTAGGTGATGGGAGATTGATGCTCAGAGTGAATGATGAGGAACTAACAGTGACGATTATAGTAGCATTGAAACATCCCATGGTAGCTGATGACTCTTGTTTTAGTATTGATGTTATTGATGCTTCTATGGTGGATTGTATGCAAGACATATTATTTAGAGATGTTTTGGAGTTATGTTTGATCAGTTCAAAAGAGACTAAAGCAAGGAACCCTGAAGTGTAAGCTAAGACAACTTAATTAGAGAAGCATGAAGAGTTCACAACCAAGCGAGGATTCGAGAAATTATCAAAAGAAGCTGGAGCAAGATTAAAGCCATCTATTGAAGACCCACTGGTTTCAAAAATGAAGCAGCTTCCCAACTATTTAGAGTTCAGCCTTTTTGGAGGAGAACTCTAAACTTTTGGTGATTATTGCTTCGAACTTGAATAGTGAGCAAAAGGAACAACTATTAGCAATTCTCAAGGAGCATAAGCCAGCAATAGCCTGGAAGATATCTGATATCAAATGTATCAACCCTTTTTCTGTACTCATAAAATACTAATGGAAGATGGATTTAAACCAATTGTATAGCCATAGAGAAGATTGAATCCAAATATGAAGGAGTTGGTAAAGAAGGAAGTGATCAAGCTTTTGGTGTTAGGCTTATTTGCCCAATTTCTAACAGCTCTTGTTAAGACCAGTGCAAGTTGTGCCTAAAAGGAGAGGGATGACTGCAATCCCGAGCAAAAGAAATGAGACGATCTTGATGAGGATAGTCACAGGATGGTGAGTATGTATAGATTACAGAAGACTGAATGAAGCCACTCGCAAGGACCATTTCCCTTTGCCTTTCATCAATCAGATGCTAAAAAGGCTTGCAAGCCATATGTTCTATTGCTATTTGGACGATCTGTCTGGTTACTTCCGGATACCCATTGCCCCTAAGGATCAAGAGAAGACAACATTCACTTGTCCCTATGGTACTTATGTAGGAGGATGCCCTTCGAGCTTTGTAATGCACTAGCTACCTTCCAAAGGTACATATTGGCTATATTTGATGATCTGGTGGAAAATATTATGGAAGTGTTCATGGATGATTTTTCCATCTTTAGTGACTCATTCAACAATTGTCTTAAGAATTTGGAACAAGTTTTAACCCCATTATGAGCAAACTGACCTAGTGCTTAACTGAGAGAAATGACACTTCATGTGTAAGGAAAGCATAATTCATGGACATAAAGATTATCAAAAAGGTATAGAAGTGGATCAAACAAAAGTTGAGATCATTGCTAAACTTCTTCCTCCATCGTCAATGAATGCAATCCAAAGTTTCCTTAATCATGCAAGTTTTTATAAGAGGTTCATAAGGGATTTTTCCAAGATAGCCCGACCTTTGACAAGGCTATTGGAAAAGGATGTCCAATTTGAATTCAACCAAGAATGTCTTGACACATCCAACCTCCTCAAGGAAAAGCTGACTAATGTACCAATCATGATAGCTCCTGATTGGAGCTTACCTTTGAACCAATGTGTGACGTGAGTGATTTTGCGATTGGCATAGTTCTACGACAGCAAAGGGGGAAATTCTTTCAACTGGTGTACTACGCTACTAAAACTCATAATAACGTTCAAGAGAACTACACAACCACTGAGAAAGAATTACTGGCTGTGGTGTTTGCCTTTGATAAGTTTTGACCTTACTTGATCTCATCAAACATAATAGTTTATACTGACCACTACACTCTCAAATTCTCATATCTAAAATATATGAGAAGTCGTGCCTTATCAGATAGATCCTCCTTCTACAATAATTTGATTTGGAGATCCGAGACAAGAAGGGAGCAGAGAACCATGCAGTTGACCACTTGTATCATCTGAAGAACCCCCACTTAGAGGAATTGAAGGAGAAAGACATCTATGATAAATTCCTTAAAGTACGATTGTATGCAGTATCTGAGGTAATAGATTCTGAAATTCCATGGTTTGAAAATTTTGCAAATTACCTTGCTACTAAGGTCTTCCCTTAAGATATGACTTCCCATGAAAAGAAGAAATTCTTTTGTAAGTTAAAGTATTATTTTCGGGAGGACCTGTTTCTTTTTCGTGTGTATGCAAATCAGATGATTCGACATTGTACATCCCATTCTAAGGATGGAGCATTTTGCATGCATGCCACTCCGATCCTGCAGGAGGCTATTATAATGTAAACCAGACAACTCGGAAGGTTTTAGAGGCTGGGTTCTACTCGCCTACCATTTTCAAAGATTCCCATCAGCTTGTTAATATATGTAACAGATGTCAAAGAGTTATGAATATTTCTTGATGTGATGAAATGCCCAAAATTATATTCTAGAATGTGAAGTCTTCGATATATAGGGCATTAACTTCATGGGATAGTTCTCAACTTCCTTTGGGAACAAGTATATATTGGTAGTGGTGGATTATGTTTCAAAGTGGGTAAAAGCCCAAACTTTGCCCACTAATGATGCTCAACTAGTCATCAAGTTCCTTCAAAAGCTATTCTCAAGGTTTAGAGCCCCTAAAGCCATTATAAGTGATAGGGGGACGCATTTTTGTAATGGTCGGGTTGAGAAAGTGTTAAGATGATATGGGGTGACTCATAGGATTGCAACACCGTATCACACCCAAACCAGTAGGAAATTTAAGGTTTCAAATCACTACTTGAAGAGAATATTGGAGAAGTCAGTGGAGCATCACAGGAAGGATTGGGCAGCAAAGCTAGATGACGCATTGTGGGCATACAGGATCGCATATAAGACTCATTTGGGAAGCACATCATACCATTTGTTTATAGTAAGGCCTGCCACCTATCGTTCGAAATCGAATACAAGGCCTATTAGGCCATTAAACAAGTTAATTTTGACTTAGACTCCACTGACATGAGAAGGAGACTTTAACTAATTAATTAGATGAGTGGAGAATGACTGCTTATGAAAACATGTGGATTTACAAGGAGAGAACAAAGCGATATTACAACAAGTGAATCCACAATCCTAAACATTTCAAAGAAGGTGACCAAGTTCTTTTGTTTAATTCTTGATTAAGGTTTTTTTAAGGAAAATTGAAATCAAGTTAGTCAGGACCTTTCTTAGTAAAGCGAGTTTTTCCACATGGATCTATTGAATTGCAACACTCAAATAGTGGGGCTTTTAAAGTAAAAGGTCAACCCCTAAATCTTTACTTGGGTAATGAATTTGAACAGGAAGGAAGTGAGGAGTTTCGGCTCCATTCACCAAATTATTAATCAGGCAATGAGAAGGACGTTGAGCTAACGACGTTAATAAAACGCTTCATGGGAGGTAGCCCATATTTAACTTACGTAGGTATATGTTCTTTTTCCTAACTTTTTCTTCTCTATGCTTAATCCTTGTTTTATTTTTCTATAGGGTGTGTACTAAACGTTTCTCTTTTGGGAGTGATTTTCAAGCTTAAAGTGTGGGGAAGCTCACTTTTGTCTATGATCTTAAGGCAAGTACTCAAGATGTAATAAGGTCAGTTTTCACTCTATACTTTTTCATTGAATACAACTCTTGTTTACAATCACTTGATTACACCTAAACAAGCTATGGAAAATGTTTATTCAAACAAAACTTCTAATACACAGCTTGTCTACACGGTTGTGCACTTTCAAAAAGCTCTCAGGTCATTTTAAAGATTATACATGACCATGCTACACGGGTCGTGTTCGAGCCCGTGTACTTTCTAGGAGCCATCGAGTCATTTTTAGACCCTTAAACAACCATCATACACAGGTCTATGAATGGCTGTTGATGCCTAACACCTACACCATATAAATACTAACTTCCTAGTGTACTCTCCCATTATTTCACACATACACCTTCGAGAGATTTTCTTTCTCTCTTTTCATCTATATTTGTGTGACCTCTCTACGCTCAGTTAGTCACATTCCTCCTCTATCATTTTAGATCATGAATCTTTGCCAAGTTATGCACTTTATTTCCTTATTTCCTTTTTTTATCATGAATACATGCTTTAGCCATTCATGGAGTGGATTTGTGTGCATCATGTAGTGTTCAACTTTCATAGGTATTTGTTTTCTTGCATGTTTCAACATGCCTTCTCACTCTAGAACTTAAGAATCACATGCTTATGCGATCTTTACAAATTGATGAGCCTACATTGCACAAACAAGCCAATTTTATAGGAATCTAGGGTTAATGTCCGATTTTCAAATTTCAAAGAAATTAGGGCTTTTACATTTTTCATGCAGTTCTTTCGTTCATGCAATTCTTTCATTGTCGTATATATCTACATAAGTTTCACCATGATTAATTGCATGAACAGTCCCAATCGTCATACTTAGGGTTTTCAAACAATGAAAATTGGGATTTTTGATATTTTATTACATGAAGTGATGATTGTTGGTTATTTAACTAACTTTTGTGCTCATAATCTATTATGAATTTGTACACGAGCTTATACATAACCATTTTTGCGTGCTCGTGTTAGATCCAAATTTTATCACTTCATGTCTCTACACATCCATCCTATATAGGCAGTGTAAGATGGTCGTATAGCTCAAAATGTCATGATCTCAAAAACAATACCCATATGCTCATGCATGCTCCCACTCATATATGTTGCATCTCCTCCGCATGATTAGTAGGCATAATCAATAGCATTGTAATGTTTGTGATGCTGGCATATACCCTATATACTCACTTTGTGATTCTTTCTTGGTAGTTATGGGTCAGAAAAAGGTTTGCATTAAGAACCCCTCTCCTTCCACAGCACCATCAAGCTCTAAGAAGCCTATCTCCTCTACCAAAAAGAAGCATGAGCCAAGTAGTTCAAAGAAAATTACATCATCTTCAAGAAACAAGAATGAGCCTTGAAGAAGCAAAAGATTCAACAGGAGAAGGATGATGCAGCGACCTATTACAAGAATGTCTCGGAGAAGTCATGGAGCAAGAAAAGAAGAGAAAGACTAGTTGACAAACCACTGGGTATCCATAAGTATGTTTGTTAGGCTTTGATAAGGAGCTATGGAATTGAGACAAAGATTAGAGAGCTTCTCTCTACTGGACCATAGGTAGCCTTGTTTGCCATCCGTACACCAGCTTATCTAAACATTACAATGGAGGTCCTTTCTACCTTTAATCTAGATGACAAGGACTGTTCAATGGGGGTAAACGCTTCTCTTACTTTCCAAGCTTATGGAAAGTATCATAAGGTACCTCTCTCCAAATTTTGTGTGTACATGGGTTTATACTCTGAAGAGGAGACAAAGACTAAGGAGTTCAAGCAGTTGACCAATAGCTAGCCATTAGGAGCCACACAAATTGACTACTGGAAGGTGATTTTTGAATTAGACCTGGAGTACTATCCCTCAAAATCTAAGGCATCTTCTTTGAGAATGCCAATGATCAGGTCATCCATTGGATGTTTGCAAACACAATTGGGGCAAGAAAGAGTAGCACACTTTGAGTTGTTTTAGATTTATAGTATTGTAACTCACTATAAGATAAATGTAGGAGTTAAGCTTGCTCATTACATTTATCTCCAGGCCTTAGACACAT
Organism: Combretum micranthum; assembly: GCA_024138025.1. Taxonomy (NCBI): domain Eukaryota; kingdom Viridiplantae; phylum Streptophyta; class Magnoliopsida; order Myrtales; family Combretaceae; genus Combretum; species Combretum micranthum. The sequence continues at coordinate 1,305,914 of JAMXBD010000189.1, read as the reverse complement.
GCTCAAAAGGAATTTATTACGGTAGGTACATCACAAGGCTTTTGCAGGGGATGAACGTCTTCAAGGAACCACCTCCTAGCATACCTTGTGTGAAAATTGCACGGGTCACTGATTGTGTAAGCCTCTAGATTTTTCGATAATACAAGAAAACCCTAAGAACCGGAAGTCAAACCGGAACCCTAAAGTTAACCTAGTTTTATGTTTAATCTAATGAATCTAGATCCGGCAATCCCGTATTCTTAAACCGTAGAAAACGAAATTAAGATAATTATGGAATATGGTTCGTAATAACATAGGAAAGCTTAAAAATATCAGATTCATAATTTTCTAGTGTCTTTCGGATCCGAATGGGATTAGTTTTCAAAAATCATGCCCTGGTGCACCGAATAGCGAAAATATTCCGACAACACCAATAGACTCGTAAAAATATAAAGATTTCAAAAATATCAGTTTTAGAATTTTTCGCTAACTAAAAATATCATACATAGGCCGTTTACGTATTTTCTTTACTACCGGTATTTTAATTGCCTGGTCTACTATTTATAGTACTTTTCTACTATTTATTACTATCCATCTATCTCTACTTTTTCTTCCACTCTATTCTTACACACTACCATACCTATACCTTACAATTTACCTTTCTCGTACAACTTCAATCACATCACACTTTACATATTACTTCTTTTTATTATAAAACAACAACTTGAATCAATTTTTCTCTCCCTCTCATAGCCTTGCCGTCCACTCCCTCTCTCTCATCACTCTCAATTTTTTTTCTTTTTCAATTATTTAATTACATCTAATTTCTACTCCAAAACTCTATAAATATCCCCTTCCTCCTTCATTCTTTTATACAATTCATTTCCTACAAAAACGCTATCAAAATCACTCCATAAAATCCCTCTCTCAAAATCTCTCTCAAGTTCTCTCTTTTCTCCATAAAACCAATTCTCACATATTACTACAAACCATTCCATTCCTCTCCAACAAACACATAACCTTAGATAAGAGTTTCTTTCACATACTCATCATGTTCATTTAACTTAACATGAGCTTAGTGTATGTTTCTTAAAAAAGCAATAATATGTTCATGTTTTGTTTTTGTTCATGTCTTCTATTATGTTATTATTATGTTGTTATTATTATTGTTATTATTATTTTTTCTAATCTAACTTCTATATAGTATTATGTATATTATGTGTATATATATTTTTTTAGAGCATATAAGCTCATTTGTTATTTATTTACTTCCAAGTTATGCAATTTATTTATTTTATGCTATTATTAAGACTAGTTTCTAGTCTTAGACTTATCCATATCAAGTCAAAACAATTTTCTTTCTTTTCTTTTCCTTTCTTTTGGGACTAGTCTATTCTTAGTCCCAAGATAGCTTGATGAAGCTAAGGTTCCCAATATTTGACTTTACTTTTATGCTCTTATTATATTTATCTTATTATGTTATTTTTATTATATTTCTCATAGTTACATATTCTCATTCATGCATGAACATGTTGTTATTGTCTCAGCTATAATGAAAATGAGTTTTCTTAAGCAATAAAAATAAGAACTCTCTTTAAAAATAAATTTTGTCACATAGAAATTATTTTTCCATAAGGACCTGAAGTTTTATCTTAACAAATATTTTCTAAAGTTAGAGAAGTTTAGCTCAAGTTTTAGTAATAATACTATATGGGATTTTATCAATGAATACATAAAATAAAGTTATCACAAACTCTCTTTTCAAACCAATGAAATAAGAAAAATTCTTTAAACTTAATTCTTTGTTTAACTAAAAGTTTTCTTAAACTCATTTGTAAAGTTTTCATCAACATACTAAGGTCTAGATAAGTTTTACAAAAGTATCAAAGAATAACCTTTCTAAAGATGAGCTTATAAGATCTTTGATATTATTTAAAGTAGATCTAACTTTAGAAAAACTTTAGAACACATAACCAAGAAGTGTTTAGAAAAACTACATTTTTCCAAACCACTAGAAATAAAGTTGTAGGAATCACAAAAGACTAAACGTACTATTTGAAAATTTAATTATTCTTAAATGGAGTTAAAAGAAGAAATACTCACTTATAAAATTTTCCCAACAAAACAAAAAAGGAGATTTTCAAGTCTTAACTTTTCTCACTTTTAAGACATATTGTTTTGCAAAATCATTATTGAGACAACACCACTAAATTCATGCATATAATTTGAGTCCATATATATATATATATATATATTCAAATGATTTTTCAACCATACAAAATATCTATATTTTTGTACAAGAGCCATTGAATGAAGAAAAGTTTGAAAACTCTAGTTTTGAAATTTTGAATTTTCGTATCAATTCTGCACGTCACTATTCTGAGACCCAAATGACTTCTTTTGATAAAAATAACCTTAGAAATAGATAGATCTTTTCAAGTAGGTAGAAATTGGTATATAATATGCGAAATTCCAAGTTAAAATGAGCAAGTTATGGCCATTTTAAATTGGGATTTCCATTCATACGATTTTTGACGAATTCAATAAGATAGAATTAGAGAAATTGAGTAGATCTTGGATGAAATACTCACTTCAGGTATTTCTTTTGTTTAGGCGTTGAGAACCAAGATCTTCTCTTCCCCGAGGATTACTTCGATTCATAGAAGACCGCTATGGACAAGTGAGTTTTCTTTACGTTTATATATTCATGCATGTGCTTGTAGAATAGAGCACTAGATGTTAGGAAAAGATAAAATTGATATGCATGTGGGATATCATGGGAATTATGTATGTGAATTGTTATGTGTGATCAATGAACGATAAGTATATTGGAACCCGATTTGTGATTGATATAAATGTTTCTATGTATGTATTGCTATGTGTGCAATTATTGCTTGATCACTTTAAATGAATTAATATCATATTGGAATTTTCATAGAAATAAATTGCTCATGCATATCAATTAGAATATCATTTCGAAATTTTGCTACTACTCCTCTGCGTGGGACTCGAAAGGTAAATTGCCTTGCTACATCTTGAGGGTTAGGATGTTCGGAAAATACGGCCTCAAGTTGTAGCCGAGCAGGATCGATCGCTTTGGGTAAGAAAAGCCCGAGGACTAGTAGTATGGTTCGTTGGAACCCCAAGACGCGCGTAAACTTTCAAGGAGGTCGTTTGGGGCTCAGTTCAAATCATTCCCTAACCACCAATGGAGGGGTAAATCCATCACACATACGAAACCAGATAGTCGTATGTAATGTTTGATCATATGGTTGTTGTATTTCATATGCTTGATTAATAAACTTGGTTGATTGCCTGTTATGAGTACTGTTGCGCAAGGAATATCTCACTAAGCTAGTTATGCTTATACCCCTATAGATTTTTGATATTGGAGGATTATTTTTTTGCACTCGAGATTATCTTGATCACCCGGGTAGGATCTTTATTTTAGGAAGCTTTTGGAGGAGCTCTGTTTTGAAGTCTTGGAGTAGATTTCTTCTAAAATCTTCTAGCTTAAGTTATTTATCTTAGTAAGACCATGTTATTATTATCTTGGGAATGCCCCTTAGAAGTTGTAAGACTTTTTATGAAATATATTAAGCATTATTTTACAGGTTCCGCTACCAATATCTTAAAATGCATCACTTCGCCGGTTTTCCTTTGATGTGAATGTACACCTTATACCGATATAGAAGCTTTCGAGTGACTGAGATAATCATTCTTAAGTTTTAATATTGTATACGGTGGGCTGTCACGTTTAAGGTACCCGTTGGGGCATGACAGATGGACCCTTTGCTGGATGGGGTTTAGAGAAGCTCATGAAGACTGCTATAAGAATGTACACTACACCACCACATCTGAGATCTTATAGTTCCCCTGGTGCATCCACTTCCCAAAATCCTTCTAGTGTTGAGAAGAGGCTAGATAGGATGGAGGCAGTAATGAGGAAAGAATGCAATTGATCCACAAAATTTCGTGCTTACATAATTGATTTTCTGCAAAGCATTGCCAAATGCATGAAACCTTCTTCCACTAATCTTCCTTCTTATAGCAACTCCTCTGATAGTGATGAAAGAATTTCAGGTGAAGCTACTCCACCAGCTCCACCTACAACAAGAGGCAAAGAGAAAGTTTCCTCAACTAAGGACACACCACGGAAGCTTTCATTAGAAAGTGAGGAAGTAGTTGGATCAAAGAATGATGACAATGATGAGGCCAATGGAGATGATGAGGACGACAATGAAGAGAATAATGAGGATGACCAAGAGTAGGATGAGGATGATAAGGATGAGTGACGTGCTGTGTTATCGGCTAATTTGTTTTACTTTGCAAAGACTTGTAGTTACTTTGCTAATGTTGTTTTGTACTCTTATATAGAGCAGCTTCTGTGCTTTTTATCTTTGATGATTTCCTACAGGACCTATGAGGAAACTTTATAAGGATAGTCTGACTTTTAGGTTTTTACTTAGTTTTTTTGTTTTTTTTTTTTTTCTCTTTTTCTATGAAGCATGAACTTCAATGGGTTCTCATTTTCTTCAGAAGCTACTAAGCTTTGGCTTTAAATAAATGAATTTTTTTCTTTTTAATGATGTTCACAATCTCAAAAAAAAATCAAGGAAGTCTTAGTTCCTTTTCTTTTTAATTTTCCTTTCGTTTCATTTTGTTATCTTTTTCCCTTAAGTTGATTTATTATAGCGGACATTAAGGACAATGTCTCATTCTAAGTGTGGGGAAGGGGTACATAAGAAAGATTTAGTATTTAGGTCATGATTATATTGTTTTTATGCACTTGTATTTAAAAGTTTTCCACTTACAAGACATGCCTTGTTAAAAATTTATATAAATCCTGCAATTTTACTTATTAAAATGTGGGTTTAGCATTCAAATGTTAAAGTAAAAGTGATTTTGTGTGCCTTATTCACCTATTTTGAACTTGGTCTACTTAGTTAAAGTTTTAAGATGAAATTTTGGTGGGGTAAATTTACTTGCTCTTTAATGATTGAATCTACAGTTGTGGAAGAGGTCGAAATCCCTAATTTAAAGTTGAATAGTTGTGTTTCTAGGCTTGTTGGTTGGTATATTTTCTTTTTAAAAATTTTGAGAGCCCTTCTAACCTTTTGTGAAAGGGCTATATGAAATCAATCACTTGGTGATTCTTCTTGACTAATCTCTTTGAAAAATCAATCAATTGATGTGCTAAACTGATCATATAGAAAGCTTAGTCAATATGGGTGGGCCTTGATCTCTCATAAGAGTGAAGTTTTACCCCACTATTGACTACACAAGTTTCTTATAACCAATTGATGAAAAAAATTTGAGCTAAAAAGAAGCGGACAAAAACCTGTCTAGAGGAAAAAGAAAAGATAAAGACTAAAATCTGCCTCCTCTAAAGGCTGTTAAAAGAAACTTTGGAGAGATTTCAATAAAAGAGGAAAAAAACTAGGAGAATGATGGATGCCATATACTTTCATTTAGGGTTGTTATTCTTAGAGAGGTAGTTGAACGATTTATATGCTCTCTAATAAGTGGTGAGATGTAACCAATTAACTTTTGCTCTGTTTGACTTTGTGTTTCTTTTACGACTTTGGAAACGATTATTAAATGGTGAGGGTAATAGTTTGATTTACTTGGATTAATATTAAAAATTTAACTATAATATATCAAATACAAGTACAATTATGGTAGGTTTGAGCAGTAGGCACTAATAAATCACTATTAAAAATTGAAAGAATGCTATGTTGAATTGAAATTTCTGATAATTCTTGAGTGTAATTGGTCATAGATTATCTTGTCCTTGATTTGTTTGCTTGAGGACAAACAAATAGTTAAGTGTGAGGAAGTTTGATAAGTGTCTAAAGACCCTTATTACTCACATTATTTTGATATAATATTATATAGATTTTATGTGAATTCTTAAAGAAAAGGATACTTATTTAGTTAAAATGTCAATTTCAAGAACAAAAGGAAATATTGAGCTTAATGAAAACTTTTGGATTAGTTACGAAAGAATTTAATGAAGAAATAGGAATTTGGAAGATTTACAACATACGTGACATTTCTACACAAGCTGTATCGAACATTGGTGTAGGAGACAAAAAATGACCAATGAGCATTTTTAAAAGTACACAAGAATCATACATAGGCCGTGCAGGATGCTCATGTAGAGAATGGAAAATGACCAGAGCGAATTTTAAAAGTACACGTCCTATCTACACAAGCTGTGCTCGTGGTCGTGCAGCTTCCGGTTGAGAAATATCACTAGTTTTCATCCTACACAGCATCGAACAAAGCCGTGCAGGGTGTTCATGTTGCGGTATTTTACCTCTTTCCTATAAACATAGGCCTTGACAGGTCATTTGGTAGAGCTATCACTTTTCCTTACCAACCCCAAAGAGAAAACAAGTGTTTTCAAGAGGAGAATGCCCAAGCTGGTTCAAGATCACAATACATCACTTTTAAGGGGTTGTAACCATGATTCTTATCTATTTTCTTTGTTCTTATCATTGTAACTCTCAATTGATGGAAAAATAGACCTTTATGCCCTAGGTCTTGAGAAACCTAACCCTAATGTAGGAACTCAATTGTTTTGTTAATGGAAGTTTACACTTCTTTGAATCTATTCCGTTGTTTCTATTGTTCTTTGATATGATATATGTACAGTATTAGGTCAATGCATGATTCTTATTAGTTTAGATCGATGGATTGATTAATAAGATAGATATAGCATGAATAGAGATGTTTGAATGTGGTTCTAAGCATAGATCGCATGAATCTTCTACATAAAGATTACATCTTTGTGAGGAACTTTACGTTTAATTGCAATTCTATGTACAATTGATGATGAAATACATTTCCAATAATCACCTAGGGTTAGAAATTAATATTCTTGAAAGAGATGTTACTTATTTAATGAGTTATGCAGTTCAAAGAGTTAAATGATTTGTTAATGAAAAATTATAAGGAATGAACCATAGGGTTAGAGGTTAATCAAGGTTAGGAGTATGTTTCATGATTGATATTTTTATAAAGGCATGGAATCTTTCATTATAGGTAATTTAAGTAATTAGTTATCAGATCTACTCTATCACTCGAATTAGATTAGTTAAATAGTATACTTAAGCTAAGAACCAGTAATTACACGTCCTGAAGGAACGACCCCTGTTCTTATACCGATATTACAATCAATAGGTACACTTGCCTAAGACTAGTTGCATAGTAAAAATAGGATTTTAATTTAATTTGATTGATTACGATTGAAAAATCCATACATCACTCCACTTGTCAAGAAATTCCTCGAAATCCATGTCGAACCCCATGTAATTATAGGTATCAACATCATAATCATTAATACCTAAAAAAGAAAGGAATGAGTTGAAGCCCAGTATAACAATAACACAAGCACAAATGAGATGGGCATACGTACCTATTCTAAATACAGTGCAACAACCAACAGTTTATATCTTTAAATTAAAATGTAGCAAACGACAATGGAGCACCCACACTCAAAAAACGCAGTGGGAACCTAGGGGTCTTGATTAACAGCAACTGCTCAGGAAGTTGAAATATGCAGCCCGAATACGTCATATATTAAATAGCCTCGTCTAAGTGTTACAACTATTACACATCTCTACCCATTACAGTTCATAATATAATATAGCTCAACCAATCCTATAAATGTGAATTATGCTATAGTACTTCTCTTCGATCTACGTAGACGTTACCCTGATACCATTCCTCCTATCAGCTACCCACCAAGCCACTAACAACTATCAATTTTTTCCATTATCAATGATAAGGGGTAGCTTAAGCGCCTAAATACCATGCTATCATCGTCTAGCAAGATTGTCGCCCTTCAGACTAGGTTAAATGGCTACACACAAACAACAAGCAATTTTTAAGGCCATCTTTAAGTATTAATTTAGGATGTCTATCCTAACATGCAACACACAAGTCACTACATACCTAGTACAAAATCTATACGCTGAACAAGTGGAAGATAGATCAAAAGATAGTTTAGAGGGTAAAGCATAAGGTAGACTTAAAATGTGTAAATATCTACTCAGGACATTAATCCATATAAGCATTTAAATCAATTATCGGCTTATATCAACTCATGATAAATACTTATTTTTCCAGAGAATATACATTTGAAACAACATGTTGCTCTTCTTATTCATGGTCTATCATACTACAATTATATTACATTTAAGCCAACATTAGTTAATAAGTCTATATTAACTTAATTTAGCCAAGTTGGAAAAAATTTAATCAATCAAGTTCATTTTATATTTAAAATTCACGTTAAATATAATTAGTCATTAAGTCTCTTAATACACTCTATATTTCAAGGTACCCTTAATATAGGCCTAAATCTAACTCATTCTTACATGTACAAATATATTTTTTATTTTTTATTTATCTTACTTATTTATTTATTTTTTTCCCCTAGAGATCACGGTCTTGGTAACACCCATGATTGACATCATGCTCAGAATCTAAGCCGTGTCAAGTTGTTGTGAAGATAATTTAACTTAAAGAAGATCACGTCCTCGATCACAGATGTCATATGACCATAACAGCTGTGATCACACCTGTGATTTCCAAATTTTTATACCTATTTAATTTAGTAAATTCTTAAAATTAAAATAATTAATTATTTATCTTAAAATTCATATTTAATATGAATATACATTATTTACATTTATTTTATTAAAACTAATTTAGCTTCGATTTCAATATTCCATTTCTTATAGCAAACTATTGTGTATCCTAACTTTAATCAATCATCTACTATGTTAAATACGGGTCCTTAAGCTCAAATTTTTATGTGAGCTACCTAACACATCTATTTACATATATATAAGTTCATTTGCCTAAACTAATTAGTTAATTATTATTTTAATTTTTATTAACATAAAACTATCTAGAAACAAAGGATTCACCATTTAGCTAAAAAAAACAAGGGATTCACTGTGACGACCAATCAGTTTAGGCCGATTTGGAGTTCAATCTGACTAGTTCTTAGTGAAATTGCTTTACCATGCCTCTAGACAGCATCAAAGTTATTTCAGCCCTCTTTTGTGATTATTTTCAATATTCCTTTATCTTATTCAACTTCCAACCTATTTTAATCATCTAAAACATGTTTATTCTATGTTATTTTATCTAGTTTATACTTAGATTTTTATTTTACAAATTGAATCACAAATCATATTTCAAATCATCATTATCAACACGATTTGTCTAATTTCCAGCATATAGCAAGACATACATATATGCATATACTTCAAAATTTTTGTTCGATAATTTCATTTTAATAAAATATATCAATCTAACATAATCATACATACATATATATACATATTTATGCACACACACACACACATATATATACATATACAATAATTTCACTAAATCAACAACTACTATAACACATATATATACGTGCTCATTTCAGTTTTCATGCTTACATATATGTTAATCAATACTTTGATCTAAGTTAACATGTAGTAATTTCCATAAATACATATATGGTGTTAACATAATTTAAACATAATAAGTACAATTACTTACTTGAATTAGCAAATAGTCTTCGGAATTTCTACTACAACTACGAATCTAAGAGAATAAAGATGCTTCTAATGCTAATAGCCAATTAAATGCTTGATTTTGTCTTCAAATTTCATCTAAGAATCAATTGAAATAGAGGTTAGATTTTAGGGAAGAAATTAAGTAATTAGATGATGGAAATTGAATGGATTTCCTTACCTTTTTGAAGCTTATCTTGAAGAGGGATTATATTAGATTTCATTTTTTTTTTTGGTACTTGAGAGAGGTTTTGCTTGAGAATTTGAGGGATTTGGGGGCTGCTATAAGAGAGAGATAATTAGGGTTTTCTAAGGCTCATATTTATAGTATTTTATCTATTGCAATTTCCATTAGGATTAAGGGCATTTTAGTCCTTTTACTGGAATATTTTAGCGGCATTTTAGTCATTTCATAAGGATAGAAATCTATAGATGGAGGACATATTTTCTTGTGTGCATATTGTGTAGAAATCTCTAGGTTTTAGGGGCAATTTAGTATTTTTTTTCTCCCTAATGGAATTCTCTAGACTTAGGGGTTTAAATTTGATGTGTGAATGTGCATGACATTATGATGGAATATGTGCTCATGGGCTTGGACCTTTTTGTTAATGGGCTTAGGCTTTTAGATGATCAATTGCACCTTTTAGATTATGGGCTTTTGGGCATAAGAATTGAAATTAAGAAGTAACAAAAGTAAGTTTGTTAATTGCATTAGAAATTGAATCTAGAAAATCTAATTAAAGGAAAATTAATATCTCACTTGAATTTATAATTTCAGAGGCTTAGAAATTTGGTATTTAAAAGAAAATATTTAGTTTTAAATTTCTAGAAATGAAGGATTTAGAATTTAGGCTAAAATGGCTAAATTGAAAGTTTAGGGGTTTAGGCGATTGAATTTGACGAATCAAGTTCAAGTTAACAGTTGGAAAGTATTGAAAATTTGAATTTGTTAAAGATTTATGACATTTTCATATGGATAGACCTAATGTCACATTCAGTAAAGATTTATGATACATGTATAGGATGTACTCAATGTGTCCGAGCATGCCCAATAGATGTATTAGAAATGATACATTGGGATGGATGTAAAGCTAAGCAAATTGCTTCTACTCCAAGAACCAAGGATTGTGTCGATTGTAAAAGATGTGAATCTACCTATCCAACCAATTTTTTAAGCATCCGGGTTTATTTATGGCATGAAATAACTCAAAGCATCGATCTAGCCTATTAAATATGTTCCATCAAAAATCACTTGAATACATTTTGAATACAGTTGATTTTTTTTTTTTACCAACAAAAACCCGCACTAAAAAAAAATCATATTTATAAATATTTTATATTTTGGGCATGATTTTTTGGTCCAAGTTTAGCTTTATCTTGTCTTTACCGCGAATTATTTTCTTTGATTAACCATAATTGTAGTTTTACTAATAGTGGCAGTTCTTTTATTTTCTTTCTTCCTCATAGAGGAAGTAAGGTAATTCGAAGATATACTATATGGATCGCTTCCTTAGAGCTCCTTTTAATGACCTATACATTCTCTTATCATTCCAATTGGACAATCCATTAACTCAACTAGCGAAGGATTGTAAATGGTCAATTTTTTTTTTTACTGGAGATTGGGAATAGATGGACTTTCTATAGGACCTATTTTACTGACAGGATTTGTCACCACTTTAGCTACTTTAGTAGCTTGGCCAGTTACTCTGGATTCCCAATTATTTAATTTCCTAATGTTAGCAATGTACAGATGTCAAATAGGATCATTCTCTTCTCGAGACCTTCGGTTATTGAACTGGTTTAATAGGTCAAATCAGGTATTTACGATATTAGAATCTCTATTTTTAATTTAATTTATTTACTAGTTCAATTATATTAAACTATCTAATTATATCCTATGGTTTGCATAATTCTACTAGCTAAATCATTTAAAAGAAATCTCTACACTAAATTTAAATTAAGGTTCAAAATTTACCCATATTTTCATACTAATTATATAATAATATCTAATTGACAAAACATGAAGATTTGAGGTATTTCACAAGCTCTTCCTCTATTATTACAAGAGAAGATCTTAAAAGGCATGTAGTAACACTTATTCCCAAACTTTGCTTCTAATCTTATACTTCTTTCTTATTATTCGCTAACTTAATCATCAAAGTAGCCGCAACAAACAACCTCCTGATGTCCATTAAAATGTTCTTATTTTTCAAGCCCATTATACGTTTAACATAAATCCATTTCCTTATTTTCTCAAACTTCCTAACTTTTTAAGGAATATAAGACATTCACACTTAATATGCCCTACAATCATAACATATTGTCCCCTTTTTCTACTTTTACTTCCTCTTTCCCACCTTCCTTTTCTTCTTTTTCTGTATAGCTCCTACTAGCATCATATTTTTGTTTGTTGTAATTAAACCTTTTGTAATTCATAGTTTTCTTACATCTTTTGTATAATATCAATTGATTCATCAAGCCAAGAAGTTAATGTTCTCCTCTTCATCATTATACCCCTAATTAGCTAATTGCTCTTCTATATTTTTTTTGCTCTAAAGACAGTAGCTTTCTCTTTTCCTTCTTGATCAAATGCAATACAATCAAGACATCAATTTTCCTCTCAGTTCATGTAAAATCACCTTATACAAGAATGATCTTTCGCTATGATTGTTTTCTTTTCATCCTATGACATGTGAAAATTTCTTAAGATTTATATCACAAGATCATGGTTGGAAAATATTTTACAAAGACATTTATTCTCATTAATAAACAATGCAAATATATTAAAAATACTTGTTATCTTCTCTAGGATATGTCCTCAAGAGCTCATAGACCTACATCAAAATGTTAATCTTGGCTTCCTTAATGATTGATGTGCCTTCATGTATTTCACATGATTTGTCCTATACTTCTTTAGCTAATTTAGAGGAATAAACAAAGTTAAATGCTAATTTATGTATGATACTAATCAATAAATGCTTAAGCTCTTAAATTAATTTGGACATGCTATTTCTTTTTCCCACTAACATATGGATAAGTGAGTACAATCACTTCTCATGCTTGATTGTCAATTTTTTATGTAAGTTTTTCCATCCTATGTTTAAAGTGAGAAAAATTTAATCCATCAAAATAGGGGGCTCTGCTAGTTTGGATTAAAGGTAGACTATTTACTATTAAATCTTTTACTCAAATAGATAAAGAGTATTCCTCTAATACTAATTATTGGTCTCATTATGCAATCATGATTCAAGAGGGGGGTTGAATTGATTTCTATTTGAAGATATTGAACTTCTCAAAAATCACCCTTGTAGATAACATTTCAAATATATGACAAAAATACTAAGTCTTATGTGTAAATAATATAAAAAATAGTAGGGAATAGAGAATCAAGGAATTATTTATAATATTTCCTCCTTGTGAATTGATCTACTCTTTCATCTTTACTACTTGGGTTTCAATCATATACACTAGGTCATTCTACTCGAGTAAAACAATATCAAGAGTACAAATATAACCTCTAAGATATAGTTGCTTTATCGCTACTTCCATCCCTAAAAAAGTACATAAAATTATAGAAAAACTCTAAAAACTACCACAAAGGATTTATTAAAAAAAGTGACAAATACAAAACTTATATGTCATAATAATAAGCTTTTACTTTAATGATAATAAGAAAAAGAAAATATTAGCTCAACCCTTAAAGGAATATATGGAGCTTTTCTTTCTTTCCTTCAATCTCTCTCTCTCTCTCTCTCTCTTCTTCTTTTTTTCTGTTTTAGAGCTTTCTTTTTACGAGCTATTTGTAGCATGTTTTCCAAACTTTGGCTTCAAAATCTTTAAATACTTAAACCATCCAATGGCTAGATGAAATAGTCTTCAAACAATATATTGCTTTTGACAATTGAAGAGAGATGTGCTTTGAATTTGAATTGTCTTGTTTTACCTTCATTATCTATTGAAGTATTATGATAGAGTATTTCTTTCATTCAAAACACTAGCGGAGATATCTCCAAAGGATTTTATTTGTGTAATTTGTATTTAAAATAAAATCCCTTAAGCTATGCTTAAATATCTCTTGACTATGACCATTACTTGTCCACACATCACTTAAAGTCGTGAACATAGTAGCTTAACCATACTTGGGTAATCTTGTATGTCACATTCATAGTTTATGAAATATCAAATCTAATCAAGTCTACTTTATGTCCTTTGGTTTATTTGAAATGATAAAGATGTCATGTTGAATTTTAAATCAAATTATTTAGTTGTGACATCCAATAATTCTTATGGTACATTTGGGCCATAGTAATGAACCTGGAACGAAATTGCATCTTTCCATTATTTGGAAGCAATTTTGAAAGTTGGAATCACAACTTTTGAAATCGACCAATTTAGGTTTTGAAGAGGAATCCAATTCTACTTTTGAAGGGATGAAAATGTAATTATGTTCCACCCTCATCACTACATATTTACATAAATAACCTTTTTATCTTATCCTATATATAATATGTGCATATGTGTTTAGAGTCATTACAATCCATAAATTATGGGTATTTTTCATATATACTATTATATAGACATTCCATTTTATTTTCAAGGTAATCTAGCCAAACATAATATAAGACGATTTTATGAATGAGCCATTCCAATTCTTTATCCATTAGACTCTACTCAAACATGATGTTAAACCATTCTTGCATACTAAACATGATATTAAAGTATATCCCTAATATAATTCCTTTAAAACAAACCATGACACTAACCCCTTTCAATCTTGTAAAAGACAGCAAGTTTGAATAATATTTCCAACTTAAATTGTAAATAGTTCATTGCTAGAGTAGGCTAGCACTTCACAGGTTAGCTAAGCCCACTTAAGCTACTAAATCTTATTTTCTAATAGCCTAGAGTAAACCTACCCTGCAGGTTGACCTATTTAACCTTTGCTCTAGGTTAGAGTGGGATGGGCAAGGATCGAATTACCTAATGCACTAAATCAATTAATCGCATCAACCATTATCCCTTCAAATTATCTATATATTATAAAGAACGTAGTTGATTATTTTTTGAAAGGAAAAACTAAGCATTATTATGTTTAAATTTATCTCAAAAAATATTTATTTTTTATTGGGTTTGCTCAGCAATACAATCCACCTACAAGTAGCCAACTACCACCCATATCAAAAAAGAAAAAAAAATTCTACTTCAAAATCTAATCAGATCATGATCGAAACACGTGACCCAATTGGGTTTTAAAGCATTTTCTCTATATTATATCATTATATATACATGATATATATATACACACACATCTATAAAAGATGGGATATGGGTTGTGGCTTACCAGCCTAAGGAAGTCACGCCGCTGATAATGATAGGCGTATGATCAACTTCTAATAGTAGATCAAATGGGTGGAGACCCATTAATTATTCGAACGCTATTGCCAGCCACTCAAGGCCACAACTATACGACTTCCCTTAACTATTGGCTAGTAAGACCATCTAGGTGTTTTTTCTTTTTTTACTTTTCTTTATTTTTTAAATATTTATTTCTATTAGTCTATTTAACATACATAAGTATGTAATATATTAGATTTTCAGGGTGATATTTAACTATTCAACATGTTTATTCTTTTTTACTTTATTTTATTTTTCATAATTTTAATTAATGTATAATTATAATATTCAAATAAAATTATTTATCATGCTAACATAACAATCACACATCAGCTTCTCTACCACTGATGATGATGTTGATGATACATCAGCTTTTATGCATATCAGCAGGATATGGGGTAATCAATGTCGATGTGGTTAACCTAATATTAAGTATTCAGCCCACTTGGGGATTATTAATTAGAACTTGTATATTCAGATGTCTTCGGGAGCAGATTTACATAGGCCGTGGCTGAGCTTATAACAACTACATGATTAGTCATTGTGAGGTGAGCCACTGGTGGCCTATGTTTCCTACCTTATATTTCCGATACATGATAACAGAATCTCAATTAAAGTCAGCATTTATTACTAACGGTTTTGTCTTTTGATTTTTGAAACTACTAACATTAATTATAAGCCGTCAGTTTTTGTTTTCAACATTAATTATCGGTTACATGATTTATTTGGAAATAATATGTTTACAATTCTAATTGAAATTAATTACTTATTTTTAAGGTCAAAATAAAAATAATTACCAATATACAGTTGTTAAATCACTTGTATAAATCAGGATATACAAACATTATATGGTGTACTGTACATCGCGTATTGTAGTCGTGATATTCACATGAATTTCGCACTTACAAAACGAGATTTACACGCAAATAAAAACATTTATATCGCTATTAGCAATCGCGATATGTGATTAAGTCATTTATCACGATTACTAATCGCGATATAGCAACAGTATAAAAGCTTTATATCATGTTTTATTTCCACGATTTACGTGTAAATTATTATATCTTGTGTTTTAAACGCGATTTTGCTATGGTATATTGGTAATTAATTTCATCAAAGTTGTATATTGATAATATTTTTCCATAAGAACCCTAGACATATATTGAACTCGATTTATTTGCATTGTTACAGGATTTGTTTGTATTTATTATATTTATTATTTACCTTTTTAGAACTTGTCTTTTAGAATTCCTCATATAATAGTATAAATAGGTATTTAGGCTTGTCTGTGTAAATAAAAACATTTGATATACTTTTTAAATCCTATTGAGAGAGTTTTTCCTGTGAAATTGCAATTGTTTAGCAATTGTTTAGCAATTGTGTGATTAAGTTCACGTTTTGAAATCAATCGTCGAATTGGTTTCTGATACTTAAATGCTTCCACGCTGCGTTAGATCGGTATCAAAGCCAGGTTAGTTCCTACAAAGATGGCAATTAATGTCAGTGTTGACGGTGGTCACGTCTTCGATGATATTCGAGATGTGGAAGTCTAGAGCATCAAATCCTTGGGTCAAATGGCGGTGTTAGGCAGCATGGATCAAGGATTCCGGCATTATGAGCAGCACTTTAATGATCTGATCAAGCGATCTAATACCAATAGGAACAGAAATGGTTATAGGAAACGACCAAGTGCAGAGTATGTGTGCAGCCATCCTGTTATCAAACCTATTGTTGCGAATCGTAGGGGTCAATATAGAGGTAATTGTCGTAATTTTGATGATTATTACGAATATGATTCTGATGAGGAAGATGATTTGTTGGAGGAAACGCAACGACGAAGACAAGGCATTGGTTGTAGATCTGAAAGAGATATTCCATATTTTAGAGGAAAATTAGGGATTAAGGATTTTTTGGATTGGATTGCTAAGGTTGAACAGCTTTTTGATATTATAGAGGTGCCACAGGAGAAGAAGGTAAGATTGGTAGCATGTATACTTAAAGGATATGCATCTGCATGGTAGGAGAGATTACGCAAAAAGTTAAGTCGTGAAGGAAAAACACCTATTAGGACATGATTTAGGATGAAGATATTTTAGCAGATGAATTTCTCCCTCTGGATTATCCTGCAAAGTTTCAGATGTCAGTGCAAAGTGATAATTGGAAGGAGGTAGAAGATGTTCCTACCCCAAAGGAAAGTAGGAAAAGACATAGTGAAGAGACTCCTCGAGAGCTCCATTAGAAATTTTAGAAGCCAACACTCTTAAGGTAGAAGCAAGACCAGTGGGTGAGAAAACTAAATATCTACTAGCTATTTCCATTAAACCTGACAAAAAGGAACTTGTTCTTGATGTACTGTCTGAAATTACCATGAAAGATACTGATACGCCTGAAGTTGTTAAAAGTAAACCTATGGAAACACTAGCTTAGAAGGAGAAAGCAAATGAATCAACTGTTGTTGAGCTAGAGAAAAAGCTTATTGAAGAACTTGAAGATAAAAAATAGAAGGCCAATATTCTGGTAACTTTAGATACTAAGGTTGTAGGGCTCGAGCCATTAAAAGAATTATATGAAGCTGATGCAGGTGTCCAAGAGATTTAGACTGATATATTTCCTTTCTACTTGGACGACTCACTGTTATATTCAGGAGAGAACTTAGGGTTGAGTGCTTTGCAGGTGGGAGAGAATAATGCAGCGATAAAATCTCAATTAAATTCAGCATTTATTGCTAACAGTTTTGTCTTTTGATTTTTGAAACCGCCAACATTAATTATAAGCCGCTAGTTTTTTTTCAGCATTAATTGTTGGTTATAGGATTATTTGCATTTGTTACAGGATTTATTTGTATATATTATTTACCTTTATAGATCTTGTCTTTTAGAATTTCTCGTGTAATAGTATAAATAGGCCTTTAGGCTTGTCCTTGTAAATAAGAATATTCAATATACTTTTTAAATCCTATTGAGAGAGTTTTCTCTGTGAAATTGCAATTTTTTAGCAATTATATGATTAAGTTCACTTTTTGAAATCAATCGTTGAATTGGTTTCTGATACTTAACGTTTCTGCGCTGTGTCAATGATAAGAAGAAATAGATAATATCATACTAGTATGAGTATATAACATAGCACAATCCTTTTGTACTCATCAATATACATCCTTTTAGAAGATATGAGCTTCATATTACCTCATCCTATCTCATTCCAAATCATGTTATCTTAGATAGTGTGCTCTTTGATATACATGATAATGATGGATATTATTGAGAGCTTTAAAAAAAAACTATGTATCTAGAACATGATAACCCCAAAAAGTAATATGGATAGAAGCCTATGAATGGGATTACTACCAATATCATGAGTTTATACAATTCACCGGCTCAAAATTGCAACTCTCATGGCTCCCTACCTTTAACAGCGATTTACAACGAGCCAATGCCTTCTGATTTTATATTATGGTTCCATCTGTTATATATTCTATGTTCCATGTGAAAATTCATTACAGAGTATACTTTGAATCTCAGAAGATAGTCCAAGCATACAAACAATTTCTTTCTTATAGGATTTAGAGAAAGAGAAAGAAAGAATTTAAAAAGTCATTGATAGCAAAACGTACAATATTATTTCTGATATGGGTGAAGGTTTTTAGATTTCCTCTTATTGCTCAAACTAAATGCTATCCAAACAGCTAAAATTGCTTCAATGCAAGTTTTATATCAATTTTAATTAGAAATCCATATTTCAAGTACTTTACCCACGTACTTTACCATTAAGCCATGTATTCATCCATAGATTTTTTATTAGTCAGGCCCGAGTCACTTACTACTCCTTTTTCATGATAAATATTCAGAATTAGGCAAGAGTTGAAAAATATTGTCGATCGTTTTCTGACAAGTTAAAAATCCAATATAAATTTTATCTTACAATCATTTTAAGGCAATTATACATATCAATCAATAGTATAAGAATTAAATATTAGGTATCTTTTTTCATGGATCTTTTTCAATTATTAGTAATAAATCTAATCCTATTATCTAACTTAACAATTTCATTATTTTAATTAATTGATTACCAAAGTTGCTAATAACTTATTCTAATTCAATAAAGATTACTCTTTCTAAAAATAACAGGACTATTAATATATCAAGTACTTGTACTTTTAATTTTTGTTAATTTAGTATCTTATCTTTAGATTTTAGTATATTAGTACTTGTACTTCCGATGTGTGATCTAGTATATCTGTTACATAATATTTTACGAGCATATATTTTGATGATGAGATAATGGCATACAAGTGCTTGCACTTTCAATATTTGGTAGCCTTTGGCAATTTAATGTCAAATCATTAGATTTTGGCAATTTTTGACCAAGTGTCTACCATTGTCCCATCATCAAAATAAATATCCATCAAATATTATTTAATAAAAATAGCTCACGTATACTTTTATACTATAAGCACAAATTTTCCAAAATCCAAAAATGAGACATTAAATGGCCAAAAATTAAAAGTACAAGTATTTGACCTGCCATAGTCCCAAAAATGTCAAATTGCAAGACTTATCCTAATACCAAATTACCACTAACCTACCATGTGACCTTATAAATTAAGGATCAATTAATGAATCAAATCTTGAACTACAAAATTCCTCAACCACATTGATATCCCTCTCAAGACTACTAATCTCTAACCTCAGTTCAATCCATCGAAATCCCTTCCTTACTAATAGCAATGTAGAATCAAATTAATCATTCAAAGAATCATCTATTAGATATAAATCAACCCTAGGTTTTATCTAATACAAAAGAATTATATTATCTTATCTTTAGGAATGCATGTAATTCTTTCTATTATTGTAAGATCTATTTCTAATAGTGATTTCTCAATCTATACCATAAAATATAACACTAAATCAATACTTGGCAATATTATTTCAAGAAACAAATAAAGCATACCTAAACAAATTCAAGGAATTAATCAATTATTGAAAACAATTAAATCCCACGTACATAATAAAATTAAGGTCCTTCAAGGTTAAGGTATGGGCATAGGCTTTAAAATAAATATATAAATACTATTATTTAGGCTTGACTCGAAGGTTGAGCAAAAAGGCCCAGCAAGTCTGATTTGATAATTGGGATGGCATGAGAAGATTTAGTTTGGTAAGCTTAAAATGGGGATTGTTGACTGGTCTATTGCATCTAACCTCTCTCAGATGAGATCATGCATACAAGAGGAAAACTATTGTCCTTTGTTCATGAGGAGCTCATTCATGATCAGCATGACATAAGTCTTACACCATCTTATCCGTCAATCATCATGTTGATCTCATGGTTGTCATCCATGCCAAGTAACTACAAATACTATGCTACTCCTTCTCATTTTAGAACTTTTGGAGAGAAAAAAACAAATAGCATTCCATGGAGGAGGCTTTATTCACAAAGATCAAACAAGACAACTTAAGCGTATTACCACTTCAATTTGCTCAAAAATTGTAAGGTTGGCATGTAAAATCTACTCATGCTCCCTTACCTATGATTTGTTCATTCAAGACACTAATGTTGTCTATTCCTACTCCCCATCATTATCTCCAAGCCATCTCATCATCAAGTGTCATATCCTCATCAACACTACTGAATTCGTTAAAAGGCATGAGATCCATACTCTTTCATAGAGTTATGAATCAAAACATGGAAACTAGAAAAGTAGAAAGAAAGGATAATAACCCCCTTTTCAAATTTCACTCTTGCAATCTTCAGCAATTCTAACAATCTTGACATGCTAATTTTTTTTTCTAAGAATGCTTAATTTCTAACTATCTATGTCACCAGCAAAGGGGAGCCACTTATTTATAGAGTGAAAGCTAAATCTTCTTTTAGATCTCATTAAATCTCTTTAGTATTTATAAATATTGACTTTTCTCCCTTAAAAATCTGTCTTTCTGACTCTAGATGCGAGACAAGTCAAATCTTAATAATATCTTTTGGAATAGATTCAAGTTTAAATTTAAAAATGGAAATCATCTTCAACATGCTCAGGGTACACAACCATGTACTCCTCGCGCATACTTTAGAAATTCGCTCAAATCTTCAACAATTTTTCCTTTAACACAACTTGCACACAACTTGTGTTCTTAACTCGTGTTCAACACAGAATGCTTAGTTTATTTCAACGTAACCTTCAACACAAGTTGTGTTCAAGCTTATGTACTATGAAATTATTCATTCCATCAGCAGCACAACCCAACCTATGTTGAAACTTGCGTACACCGCACTATTTTTTCATATTGACCAAACTAGCTCCAATTCATCAAGAAGCATTCTTTAAGCTCAGATAAATTCTTAAAAAACTGAAATCAATAATTTAATGAATTAAGTACTTTTTTTCAAATATTCCTTAAAATCAATCATTAAAACTCAAAATACCCTGTCCAAATAGGGATTAATTAACACTTCTCATTCAACTATGCCCCAGCACCAAGATTTCACCATCGTCCATTATGCGAACCTGGCCTGAGAGGCAACTCATAACCCACCCAAGCAATGATTCAATTCGACTTGATTTTATCTTAAACCAAACCAAAAATAAGTGTACGGCTAGGTTTGTGATAACTTTATACCAAACCGTACAATTTGTATTATAAATTTTCTCAATCCATTTTGATTTGCTTTACATATTGAACCATAATCTCTCTTAATAATACACATTGAATCATCAATATAGTCAATATTCATACATGTAAAATTTTTCAAATATCAATTAATAACAAATTCCATCCATAAAACTTAACACATGGTATATATTTTGAATATACCTTTTGATATAATTTACCTATTATAATTATAAGAAAATAAATGATTATAAAAGTTAATATATATAAAGTATTGAATAATAAGTATTGAATCATTTAATAGATAAAGATAATCGATATTCATACAATTAAAATTTTCAAATATCCATTAATAACTAATTCCATTTACCAAGTTAACATATAGTGTATATTTTGAACCAACCTTTCAATATAATTTATCAATTACAATCATGAAAGTTAAATAATTATAAATGTTAATAAATATAAAGTAGAAAATCTTTTAAGTTTCATGTTACAACGTAAGAAATTTTTTTGTTACAAGTAAAATATTATTATATTTTTTTTAAGCAATTTGGTTTTTCTTTATGAATTGGTTTAGTTTACCCATGTAAACTAACCATAAATTTATAGATTAATTCACTTTTAAAATTTTCTAAATCAAATTATTATTAAAAAAATCATATTTGCAGTTTAGATTTCTGGTTTAAAGAATGGTTTGGTAAAATCAGTTTTTCCTACCCACCCTTACACCCATGAACTAAACAAGCTTATATCTTTGGACTTGTGGACCGTGGCCTCCATTATAGGATATCCATGCATTTCTCTTTTAAAACAAAGAAATCACATTGCACTTAAAGAAAAAAAAAAGAGTAAAAAGAAAATATAACATTAAATTGATTTAAAGTGATAATTTATGCTACTTTCTATGTGAACTTGAAAAGATTTTTTTTTTTTAAGGCAAATCTATGGTTATGCTAACAAGTGGGTATCCAAAATCTAAAACTTATTCAATTCTAACAGGAAATCTATATTAATTGCTAAGTAAAAGATTGGAACAAATAAAAAATAATGACAGATGATCATCAAAATTTAGCGTTAGGAGTTTCTAAAATTGAGGCAAAAGATAAGGAAAATTAATAGTTTTAAATCCTAATAAAGCAATAATTGGTCAAGAATCAAACATAAGTCAAAGCAGACAAATTTAGTACTAGATATAAAAGGTTCCATCATTGGAAATCCATTGATAACAAACATAAAAATGGAATTTGCAGCACAGACATAGAGTTCAACATGAGGTCGTCACACTTATGTCACATGGATCTCATGTCTTATATGTGACATCAGAATGTTGATGAGAATGCAACACTTGGTAATAGGATGGCTTGGAGAGAATAATAGGGAGGAGGAACAGGTTATCTTAATGTCTTAAATGCAAAAGTGACGGATAAAGGAGCTTAAGTAAGTCTCGTGCATCAATCTTGTAGTTCTTAAGCAATTGAAATAAAAGTTATATGACTTGCCTATTTGATCCTTGAGAGCAGAGCCTTCTTTATAGAATGTTATTTATCTTTATCTCCTCAAAAGTTAGAAATGAGGAGGAGTGTTTAATATTCATAAGCACTGGGCATAGATAACAACCATCAAATCATATTAGTAATTGGAGGATGAGATGGAGCAAGACTCATTTTATGTTTGTCATAAATGAGTTTACTATGGGCCAATAACTATCCTCTTATATAGTAAGCCTACTTGAGAGGAGCCTACTTGAGAGGTTGGATGTGGTGGACCAATTCAATGATCTCAATTTGAAGTCCACCAGGTCAAATATTCCTAAGTCATCTTAATAAAGGAACCAAACTCGTTGGATCCTATCACTCAGCCCATGAGTGAAGCTCCAAATAAGTAATATTATATATATATATATACATATATTAACCCTTTTACATTTTTTCCTTAATCAAAATTCTTTGGACAAAGTTCAAATATTTTAGGCATTGGTTTTATCAACATATGACCTGATCGACACTCGACGTATGAATACCATAAGATGACACTACTACTGCCAAGAATCAATTTTAAACATCTTCAAATCTGCACTTCCCATGTCAGATTCAAGCTGAAATAGTATAAATAAAAGATGATATTACACTCTAGGACATCAAAATTCATTAGAAATTCACTTGAAAACACAAACCAAAGTTGTTCTTACAATCTAGGGTTTTGAAGGATTCTCTTCGAAATTCTCTTCCTGCAAGTGATATTGAAGAAATTCATCACTTCAAAGAGCTTTTTGAGTTGGTAGGTGAAGAGCGGTCTAACATTTCTAGAATCACCATCGACCAACACTGAAACACGCGATGCCACTACCACTCACAAATCGCCATTTTTTTTATGGTTTAAATCCAAACTAATGCCATCATATTATTTTTTAAGCCCAATCAAGCCTATCTGGCATCTTTTAGGTCAGTGAGCACCATTAGAGTTATCGAAGGGCACTCCCAACACTTCCACTATTTTGAACCAAATCTAACCCATCAACCTAACCTATTTGCGTGACATACACCCCAACTTAGATATCTCCTCAGTTAAAGTTTGAACCAGACTTGAGGAGAACAGGCTACAAGGTAAGACCTGCCAGATTAGCGGGTCCAATCCGAGTCCACCCCGAGAACCTAGTTAAACCAACAAGTCCAAAGAGTCCCTCGATTTCAAAAGGAAAAACCCAACCCAAAGGTGAAATTTGTATTTAGAAAAAAGAAAACAAAAAAAAAGGTCGAACCTGTAATACCCGCCCTATAAACCAGCGGGTCTACTGGTCTAACCCCAACCCCACCCCCCCACACCATGAAGGCAGGGCAGTTCCGGGTCCCCATTTAGAGGACCCGAAACCAGTTGGTCAGGTCCCTAGATTGGAGTCGAACCAACCCGATGAGATGTCTACTCTAACCCCATCCATCTTTCGATCCAGGCCTACGTACACGTAAGTTTATTTTATTCAATTTTTTCTCTTTCTTTCATTATAAAAACAAAATAACACAAAATAGAAAAATGACAAATATATCAGTATATGCATGTAAATAAGGAACAAATATACATGTGTGTGTGTGTGTATGATAATCATAAATAAAGTTATATATAAATGATGAAATGAAAACAAATAAAAATGAAATTGTGTGGATTGTGGACTAATTTCGTATAAGGTATAAAAACAAAGGGATTTGACATTTGAAAAAAATTATTTTCCAAATAAAAAAAGAATGATAAAATGAATAAACCATAGGCCAAAGGCTTCTATCATATGAAAAAACCACTTTTTACTATAGTAATAAATCTTTAAGAAAATTAAAGGGAAAGAATTTAAAAAAAAAAAATCAACCTACTAAATATTTATAAAAGAAGTGCATCAATCTAATCCCAATTAACAGAAACTTAAGCACCTACAAAGCACCTTATAATTGTAAAAAAATTCGTACCCTTTGTTTATAAATAATTAATTTTCATGTAAATACTTTTTACTAATTCAATAAATATTAATTCGATTATTAACTTTTTTTAGAGTATTAAAGGAATAAACTATAATTTAAAAATGATAGCCATATGATTTTAATAGGATAATCCTCGAACCCATAAAAACTCTTGGGTAATAAAAAATCGATTTTTCTCTCAAATTAGTGGTTAAGTTATGATTAACTAATCTATTGATCTAACTTACCCTTTTTTTATCTTAGTCAGGTGACAACTCCTAAAACTTTTCAAAAAATCATTTTTTTTTAGTTATTAGTAGAAAGTTCGCATCGAATGAGTTAAGGTTTGATACAAATCGAATTAAAAGAATTTGAACTAGAAGAAAAGGCAAAAGAAAAGCTCAACAATGACATCATACCTTTTTCCATGCTTACAAAACTGTGGTTATTTGGAATTAGGAGGCTTTAATCCCACCTTTAAAGGAGTATAATAGATTAATTCACTTATATGCTTTTTTTTTCCTTATTTCACCTTTCAACTAGGGGAAAAGGAAAAAAAATAACAATAATTTTAAAAAAATAATAATTATGAAAATATCATTGGGGTGAAAATAATCATAGATTTAGGCAACTTAAACTCATCCCTTGAAAATACGAGTTAGTAAGTGGTCGAACACATCTCTTCAAAAGGCAAGATTGGTATAGCTACAGTGACATCTTCTCTTTAAGAGACGAGATTGGTACAATTATACTAACCTCATTCTTTTAAGACTAAAAATAAAAAAATTAATTTAACAAGATATAAATAAATATAAAATCAAAAGAAAGGCAAAAATTAGAAAAAGGAAAAAATATTAAATGTTTACACTATTTTTCATGTGAGTAAAAATTAAATATTATTTATTCACAGTATTTAATGTGTCATTAGTAACAACACACTAGATAAATATAATTTAAAAATGTCTCTTTGTTTTATATAGAGTGCCACTATGTTACTTCTAAACAATATGGAACTTCTTTTTCTTTTAATTCAAGTGGGATGTTCTTGAGTATAGAGCCAAAAAGAAGTCCAGTGTATAAAGTAAATACATATTATTAAATTATATTTACTTAGTATGTTGTTATTAATAACACATTAA
This sequence comes from Combretum micranthum, assembly GCA_024138025.1. Lineage (NCBI taxonomy): Eukaryota > Viridiplantae > Streptophyta > Magnoliopsida > Myrtales > Combretaceae > Combretum > Combretum micranthum. The sequence continues at coordinate 1,279,767 of JAMXBD010000189.1, read as the reverse complement.
ATATTGTGAATAATTTGGCCAAAAAAAGAACACTGTGAATGATAAAGTTAATTTCAATTCACATGGAAAATAATATAAACAATTAATTTTTTACTTTTGCATTACTTTTTTATTTTATATATATTCATATCTTATTAAATTTTCTTTTTTTATTTTTTGACCAAAACTATATCTTAAAGAAACATGTTGGGATAAACCTACAAACTCATCTCTTCAAAAATTATAAATCCCATATGTTGAAGAGACAAGTTAAGCCACTTACTAATTAGTCTTTCAAATGATAAGTTTAAATTGCCTAAATTTAAAATTATTTTTATCCCTCATAATTATATTTTAAAATATTTTTTCCCTTTTCCGTTTCCTTTTCCTTTTCCTTTTAAATTAGTCTGCATTCATACCATCTTTTTCTCTCTTTTTTTTTTTTCCTTTTTAGTTTGTTTCTTGAATATCTTGATTTAGGTCAATTTAGCTGCAACTGTTGGTTTTTTTATTACATTGAGTTGAGTTAATCATCAATGCATTAGTCTATTTGGATTGTCTAATTATTATTCGTATTTTATTTGCATCTATAACTTATTTATATTTTATCTATATTTGATCTGTTTAATTTTTTTATGAATAAAAATATTTTTTTATATTTATCTATTTCTTGATAAATATTTATTAAAAAACGATAAAAATAATATGTCTAAATAATGAAAAATGATGAAACAAACACACATTGATAAAGCTGTTTTATATTTGTGGACACAAAAAAGTTAGTAATGCAACGAAATCAAACCCTCACTGCCTGTAGATGAAGTCAAAACTCCATTAAAGCCAAAAAAAATATGAGTAATTATGCACTAAATAGCATAAACAACAACCATTACCAATTATGCGGTCTTTTTTTTTTTTTTTTTTTTTTTTGGTGGGGTGGGGGGGGCCATTGCTGTTATCATTCTTCTGTAGTGTTAACGCCATCATTATTTGTATTGTTAAAAGGAGGCATCGATGTCGATGTGGAAGAAGACAAAGTTACTTCTTTGAAAAGTGAAGAAGATAATGAATTCTTGTAGTGTTAGGAACATTATTTTGATAAAAATTATCTCCAGTGCACGCGGGGAAAGAGAATTGAATCACCACCCTTTTTCAACCTTAACGTTTAACCTTAGTAAGTTAACACGTACGCCATTTGTCTAGAGATAGACACCATCAAATAAGAGTTTGACACGTCAAAAAACATAGTAGGAAAATTACCATACATATATATATGGTTATAAATATTCCAATGCATTAAACTTTTATTTCTGTAGAAAATTCAATATCCCGTGATAATTATAATAGAATCAGTCCTATCATAATATTTAATGATTCAGATCTATAATAATGGTAATCAAAACTCTTAAAAAAATTTATAGTATTTATTTTATAATTAATTTAATTATAATAATACTAATCATATGATATTATGATTATATTTTCTACTTTTTATATACCATCTCACCACCATAGTAACGAAAGAATCAACCCTTTTTTTTCCTCCTACTCTTGTCCCCTATAATTAGGAGAGATGTGTATTGTATACTGTAGTGGCAATCATAATTATGTGCTTCGTATTATTATATCAACAGTTAAAAGATATTTCAAAAATTCAACATGACTTTTAAATTTTAGCCTAATTAACCTAATAACATGACTCTGATCTCATAAATGATAGGTATTAGATTAGAATAATCTAATTACATCACTTCTGTCTCACAAATGATAAATATTAGGTCAGAATTCCCTTCCCATTGTGATTAGGGAAAAAATAATAATAATAATAACAATAATAAAGCAGACCTCGGCAGGACTCGGCCCGATCCAGATCTGGGAACCACAGTCCGATGTCACCAGCAGGTCCATAACTGTGAGCCCGTTACCTGCTTTGTAGTGCAGGTCTACTTCAACCAAGGCTTGTCAGATTGGTGGACTCGGTAGAATCCGAAAAACTAAAAATAAAATAAAATAAAATAAAGAAAAAAAATATGACAAATCAATATTTAAACTATTTGTGTGTGAATAATATAAATTTATTTTCTATTTACAGTATTTAATATGTTGTAAATAATATATAAATATATTATATGGATATGTCTAATTTATTTAGACTTCGACTAATCTAAGTATGTCTAATTTGATTTAGAGAGAATTCTACGAAAAAGCAAAATTCCATTCCTTAATAATGTGAAGTTGGTTTTTTTTTTTTTTTTTCCTTTTAGAATATTTTGTAGTTCCAAATTATTAACACTACAACTAATATTAGACATGTTTGTATAAATAAACGCACACATTTTAATGATTCAGAAAATGAATTAAAGATATAATGCTTCTAAGCATAACTTTTAATTTAAATTAAAGATTTATCTCATTTAAAATAAAATCTATTTCTTTTGAATTTTTTAGATTTAACCTAAAAGGAAAAAAGAAAAATATGAACGCCATGAGTCATGGGTCTTGTACCCAATGAGTCTAGAACCGACGTTGGACCCATGTAGGATACGTCCGATTGAGAGTATAAAAAATGAACCATAAACTCATGCAAGATGAATAATTATTGGGTAAATTACATTAACACTTGAAATAAGTTTATTTAACTTATAAACATTATAAGCGGTTAAAAAAAAGTATGATATTTGAGAATAAATTCATTTAATATCATTTTTGGAAGCTTCTACAGTCCATCGACGAGACGATTCAACCAACTATCTAACCATTAAAATAAATATAATAATCGAAAATTAATTATTTAAGTTGTTCGATTACGGTTGGGTATGGTGTGACTGTGACCCGTCAGATGCTCAACGACCGATCTTTTTAAAATTAATGATGGGATCATAAAATTTCTCATCATTTTATTCACTTTATAAAACATTGATTTCTTTTTTAACTATTCAAAATATTGATACCTCAAATTAACTTATCTCCGAAATTTAATAACTTATAATGTAACTCACCCAATAATTATTCAATGGTTTGGTAAATTAAGCTACCTGAGACTTATCGAGAAACCATACCAATATTGCTAGTATTAAATGGGGGTGACATGACATGGTTCTTTTAAAATATATTTAGTGAACATTATGGTAAATTTTAAAGCTGTGGAGGGGAAAAAAACCAACTTAACCACAAAGTGAAGCAAACTGAGTCGAACTAAATCAAAATTTCGATTTTTTTCTCGAAATCATTCGGTTCAATAAAACGCAAACATTTTGTGGTTCGATTCGATTTAGGACTTAGAACCAAATCAAATTATTTTACTTGTTAAAGTAAATTAAAACATGTTTTCTCTTTCAATTATTTTATTACAAATTACTTTTTCTTAATTTTTTTATTTAGAAATGTATATATCATGACCTATGAGAATAAAATTAGATTGGTCATATCATATTTCAATTATTGTATTGATTCTACAAATAAATTAATTTTTAAGTTTTAGCCTATAATGTTCTAAATATCTGTTGTCTATTTTTTTTTTTTTTTCACTTTATATTACTAGCTAATCCACTTATATTACCTAATTACTTATTAATTTATATAATTGATAATACATAGATTACAAGTACAACGAATTAAGATTTGTATCTCCTATTGGGATAGCATATTCTAATTTTGTCAAGTTTAATATATCATTATAATTTATGATAATTCAAGAGAATAAAACTAATATACAAGTATAGTTTTATGATGGGTGAAAACTCTCTCTACAATAAATTTTATATATTTTGGGTAAATAATTAATTTCAAAAATTATTATTTGTATTTGAATTAATAATGAGAAATATATAATTAGAGCCTTTCAATAAAATGTATTTTCATTTTAAAAATTCAAAAAAAAGGTTCAAATTGTAAACTGAACTATACCAAACCATGATTTCTATTGAAAAAATTATGAAATTTATGCTACGGTTAGATCGAAAAAAAAAAAAAACATAATGTATGGTTTGGTTTAGTGGGGAGACAAACCGGACTGATCCACAGTGCGCCAACCCCCAATTTATTTATACGACAACTAATAAAGGTAAATTATATGAAATTATGTCATATAACACAATATTCTAGTATGAGTGTGAGAGAGAAAAAAAAAATAACCGGTTGACGTTTTATAGCTCTTTTTTTTTTTTTTAACCAAACGCAATAAGAAAGTAGTCTAACAGTAATTTAGTAGAATGAAATAAATTTTGTAATATTTGTTACCGTATTCTTTTTGGCAAAAAACAAAAATAAAAAAAGCACAGATATTTATTTTATTAACATGAGCATAAGAGTAGCCAGTACACAAGTATGAACTCCCAACATAACAAAAGAGATGGAGGATATAGACCTAATCCAAAACTGCACATTTCTTTTATAATTAACGATTAGTGTGTATCCCTTAAATGACATGCATTCTATTAAAAAAAAAAAAAGAATGAAAAACCATTGCCTTGGTCAAACAAAATATCATAAAAAAAAAAATGAAAAGCAGTCACACACGAAAAGTAAAATAAAAAACAAAATATGAAATAATAGCTCACTTTTGTACTATTGCACATAACATGAACTTGTAAAGGTGATGTGAAAAGATATATTAAAAAATTCATATCTAAAATCAGCACTATTAGATATGAAGATATATATTAATATTAATAATAGTATATTTATGTTTTTCGGTGGTGGATAAAAGGGAAATGTTTGGAAAGGTAGGGAAGCTCTTCTGGCTGCTCCTTAAGGTTTCAAATCACATTTAAAAAAAATAAAAAAATTTATATAAAAATACTATTATGTCTTAAATAACTATTATATTCTTCATGACTTAATCGGCATGAGTCTAATTAGAAAGGAGGACCAATATATTAGGATAATAAGAAATTAATGAATAACAATTCATTGCATTGAAACATGAATTTTTATTTATGATTTTCCCTAACAACGATTGATTAATTATTGGTTTGCAACTAATCATTACAATAGTAATATCACAACGAATTAAGGAGAATAACGTGTCAAAATAACCATTCAAGTGAAAAATAGTCTTAATTTATAGTAGTTACATACAACAAATACAAGAGATGCAACATACTTTATTAATTTAGTAGTAAAGGCTAAAAACATTGATAATTTAAAAGCTTCATTATATGCTTCATCAAATAATTAATTACAGAGGCAGAATATTTTTTTTCCCTCCTTCTTTTAAATCTTTTAACATATATAGCAGAGCCACTTGGGAAATTTTCCAAAACTTCTTTTCTTTTTTCTTCTTTCTTTGGGTCTTGCTTAACTTTTTTCAATAAATATAAGTATTTTTTTAATTTTTTAATAAGTTATTTATCTAAAAATAAATATAGATAAAAAAAAGTTGATAGTTCTCATAAAAAATCAAATAGATTAAATATAAATAAAATATAAATATAAATTAAACATATTTATATATATATTATTTCGATGTAAATCCGAATATAGCAAGTAATGTTGAAGGAAACCGCGAAATCAATCGTCCATTCTCTGAGGAAAACGATGCTGGGGAAGGTAAAGGTGGTGGCAAACGCAGGCCGATATGAGTACCCGAATCATGAGGGTTCAGAAAAGGATGACCAACCAAAAGAATTCAGTGGCACGTTGCAAGTTATCCCTATTTCTTCTGCAGTAATTATGGTACTACCGCATAAGTACCATTATAATAATTACAAGCTTATAAAATTGCAATTGAAAAGTGTCGTACAAGATTTTTGTCCGATTGACTCTATTTGTTATTTTTCTTGCAAGTTTTTTCATAAATATGTAGTGGTTTAGAAAAATGATAAAAAGAATATTTTTCTTTTAAAAATCATTGATGCTTATTCCAGTCTTTCAAGACTTTGTCAAGTGAATTTAATAATGTATGGACTTTATCATAAGAATATATCCATCAATTTTTTATAATTCTCTTATTACTACTACTACTACTATAATAAGAAAGGAGAATTTGAACATAAAAATCCTCGCTTGAGAGTCAAGTAAGATTATATTACTTATCTGTAAGGTCATTAGTAATTTTTTTTATTTAACCATATAAAGACATTGATCTTCTATTTAGGGTTATCATTCAAAGTTAATCATTCTAATGTAATTCTTTTAATCTTTTTTTCTTTCGAAAGTTTACATTCTCAAATTCTAAACATGCTCAAAACCTTAGAATCTTTAGACCTAGCCAAATATTTACTAAAATCTACTTTATTATTGTTGTAAACACATGATATGTATTATCCATGTTATATTTTTCCTTAGTACATAATGCTAACTCTCTAAGAATAGCAATGTTTCCTTCTTGTTTGTTTTTTTCCAGCATTCATTATTATATTTCTTGTTTTCAACCCATCAAAGACACCATAATTCCCTAAACAATTGAAAGGATTATTTAGATATAGCAATGGAAGATGGCATAGATTATTGCAATATGTAGTTAACCTAATGAAAACGACTCAGTATTTTTTTATTTTTTTATTTTTGGGCAGGCAGGAAAGAAAAATTGAAGGTTTTCATTAGGCAACTACAGATTGCATATAATTTATGTTGAGTTGCTCAACTGAAAAACCAACTCTCTCCTGCAGGATCAGGCTTTCAAACGGACCGCAACCTTTGTCAATGGCCATAAGAATTAAATATAGTATCTTGTAAGACTAAGAATAGAAAATTACTCTATTTTGGTCAACTAAAATGCTCAAGAAAATAATTACTAAATTAATGGCATTGCAGTTTCTTTTCTACCAACTTTGAATATTATAAATTCCACATAAAGGGTGGCTTTCACAGTAGGAAAATTAAGTAAGTTAACTAGATCTTTTATTTTCTTCTTTTTTATTTTTTTCTGTTTTTTCCCAAGTCGATGTTGTGATAATCAATATGGAAAATTCGAAGGATATATCCTTTTTAATGACGTAAGGATGATATCAACGCTCAGATGCGTACATCCCTTTGGGTAAAGGGCGAGAGATCCATTTTGCGAAAGAATGCTACAAAAATCAGATGTAGCTCTTGTAGCCATGGCTGTTGAAATCACAATCCTACTATGATTTTATAAGTTTTTTCTAGGTTAAAATAGATACAAAATCGTATAAATATAGATTTTAAGCAGAATTATAAATTTAGGTGTATGATTCTACATAGCATATAATTCTACAATATGTTGAGTTGACATGAATAGCTATTTATTCACTCTTCGTTCGACATACAACTATTATTACAATGTTCAATTGAAGGAAATCACAATTCATAATAAATTGTTATTACGTAAAATAATGAATAGCAACCTATGTTTCATGCCATGAATTGACATTCAATCTTTTATTTTCTAACTTTGTCATAAATACTTTTATCTAGAAAATATCACCTATATGATTATCTTCTTTTTGCAATAATTATAAAAAGTATTATAAATATTTTACCTTTTACTTCAATAATTACTTATTTTACTTTTAATACAAAGTGAATATAGTAATAGCCATTACAATCTTATTACATTCCCTTTGAATTGGAATTATATTCCCCTCTTATTCTATACAGCAAAGTAAAGAGGCCGTACATGTTTACGATTTTTCTAGTCTTGTACAATTTTGAACGATTCTACCAATTCTATACATTCCAATGAATAATAAAATTGTAAGTCTGACAGCCAAGTCTACTACCAAAGACGGATCTAGGGGGTGAAGGGGGCCTCGACCCTCCCAAAGTCAAGAAAAATTCATTTTTTGATTTTTTTAATAAAAAGAAAAGAATACATTATATATAATAAAGAGCAAACGTAATCATAAAAGTAAGTGTAGTCTAGTGTTTAAATTACATTGGCGCAAGTTCAAATTTCTCTCTCTCTCAATAACTAGTAGCTTAAATTCTTTTATCATAAAATTAATTTAACTAAATAAATTCTTCTTGTAAATAATTATTTTTTATTCAAAGTATCCCACAAATTATAATTGCATTATATGTATTACAAATCAATCTTTTTACACACTAATTATATAATTTGATTTACTAACATTTTTTTTTGTAATTAATGCTATTAAAATTACATGAATTAATAAATAGTTATTCTATCTAGATATATTTTATGTTTTTTTTTAATCAAAACTTATATAAATATTAACTCTATATTTTTATGAATAATTAATTTTCAAGTGACATATATGCAATCTCTTACAAAATGTATTAAATACTGTTAATTATTATTTAAATGATTTTTTTTAAATTTTTAAGAAATATCACAGTAAAATCATTAACAATTTTTTTATAAATATATAAGATGTAATATAACTATAATAGCGAGCAAATATAGAAAAATAATTTTAGGACTAACTTAATTTAGGTTCAGCCCTCACGGTCATATAATCATGCATCCATCCATACCTTGTACATTTCATACTTTACCTAATGTAAGTTTATATGTATCTACATGCAAATACATATCAAAAACAAGTTATATAATATATCTATAACAATTACAAATAGCAATATAAGCGACTCAAACTCCACTATATAATAACTCCAAATTCCATAACATTTGTTAAGGAATCCTAACATCTGATCCCAAACCATACAGGCAAATGCCAAGCTCCATTAGTTAATAATCACTATGTCAGCAACATAATTTCAAGATACTCAATTGGATCCTGTGTAGCTTATCTGATGTTTATTGAAAGTTAGACAGGGCCCAAACATTTAGCCCATAAACTAAACATGTCAATCTCGGCTTAGCAAAGATACATCAAAAATGGCCTATCAATAATAATTGCATTGATTGAGTAATAAATCAATAATGCCTAGGCTTGATAAACAAGGACTATGTAACAAAGTTTTTGCTTCTTTCTTAATGGAATTATTGTGTTTCTTGAATATAATCACGTTTGTTTGATTGTCATTAAATATTTATTTACACAGGTAAAGATTTAATGTTTGATTTCATGTGTATAGATTAAAAAATCATATATTTAAATAGATATGTATGAGTAAATGAGTTGCATGCATGGGCAGATCCACAAGGGGTCGGTAGGGACCTTAGCCTCCCCCCTCTCCAGTCTTAAGAAAATTAATTTTTTGAATATTTTTTAAATAAGAAAAAATATATGTATTATATATATTATAAAAGGCAAATAATAATATAAAACTAAAGATAGTGTACTGGTTGGGTGTTTGGTTTTATTTTCATGAGGCCATGAGTTCAATTCTTCGTGATATGTTATCCATATTACAAATGTTATGATTTTATCACATAAAGAATGTCTAACCAACTTTGATTGTATCATCTTTAAACTCTATTTTTAAATTGATAATTAATTCTCAAGTAATATATGCATGATATGTTATTAAATTGACTAAGTACTCTTAATTATTGATTGAATAATTTTTTCTGTACTTGTAAAGTTAGAAAATATGTCAGTGAAATCATTAATGAAATTTTTATACATATATAAGATGCCCCCCCCCCCCCCCCCCCCCCCCCCCCCCCCCCCCCCCCCCCCCCCCCCCCCCCCCCCCCCCCCCCCCCCCCCCCCCCCCCCCCCCCCCCCCCCCCCCAATCCCCTCTATTATCTTATTTCGTGTCCAATCCTAGTTGCATGGAATCTGTAATATCCCTAAAATATATATGGTGGAACTCTAATCATAAAGGCATCTTTTGATGTAGTGACTTAGAGTTCATCAAAACTCCAAAGTTAAGCATGTTCTTAGCAAAGCAACTTCAAGAGGGGTGACCCTCTAGAAAGCATTGACATCTAAAAGGATAAAACCGTGCGGTATGTGACCAAAGCGGATAATACCTCAATGGATAAAGTTTCGAGTTGTTACACAGTACCTCTGGTATGTTGGTTGTGCCTAAAGGTACACTGGTCGGGCCAGTGTACCTGGCATCACGATCCCTACCTAGGATGGCCTGAGGGCCTAGGGGCGCCCCCTCCGTGCAGTGGAGCCTGGGGTGGTAGGTCATGACAAATGTTATCAGAGCAGTAGTTCTGAACCAATATAACGGAATTGATGAGGACTCAATTCTATAAGTTGAGGCGTATGTAATACCCCTCAAATATAGATAGTGTAACTCTAATCACAAAGACACATTTTGGTGTAATGGCTTAGAGTTCGTCGAAACTCCAAAGTTAAGCGTGCTCTTGGCAGAGCAATCTCAGGATGGGTAACCCCTTAGGAAGCACTAGTACCTAAAAGGACAAAACCGTGCGGCGTGTGGCCAAAACAAACAATACCTTGATGGGTAGAGTTCCGAGTAGTTACACAATATTCTGATGTCCTGATTGTGCCTAAGGGTACACTGGGAGGGCCAGCGTACCTGGCATCACGATCCCTACCCAGGGTACCCTGAGGGCCTAGGGGCGTCCTCTCCGTGCAATGGAGCCTGGGGTGGCAGATCGTGACAGAATCTATTGGTCCTGAAAACTAAGCAACCAAGAGGGGGATATATTGGTTACTCTAAAGACTTCTCACAAATTCTTATTCTAGACTTGCTTTAAAAACAGGTTCTAAAATAATGTCTAAAACTTTTAAGGTAAATTACATAAGAAGGTATCAACATTTGAAAATAAATTCATTTAAGATATCAGCATTTCAAGTGGTTAAAAAAAGAAATCAATATTTAGAGATTAATCTATTTAAGGTATCAACTAAGGGTGAGCGGGTACAAGGTAAGTAAGATATAAAGCATTACCCGTACTATAAAGACCCGGACTCACCCCTATGGTTAAAATAGGTGAATCTAGATCTTCAATCACATATAACCTGCAATGTTATATGTAAGGTTGATTAATAGGATCAATTTGGATATTTGTTTACCTAAATCTCTTATAAAAATAAATTTAAAAACTATTAATTCTTAAAACTTTTTAGAAAAACATAACATTTACTTCACATTTACATATAAGATATAGATCCACTATAAACATGTGTATATATATATATATATATTACGGATAAAGGCTTATCAACAAGCCATAAACAAAATACATAAGTTTGACAAAGCTAACATAACTATTACATAGATTCCAAGAAATCTTCAAACTAGTCTATTACAAAAGATTTCCATCAAGCTAAGGTCATACTCCTAGTCTTCTCAATCATCTAGAAAATCCTCAAAATCCGTTCCGTACCCCATATTGGTGTAAAACCAATCATGGTCATCAATACCTGAAATATGAAATAATGAACCAAAGGCCCGGTACGCAAGTAACAAAAATAAATACGAATGGCACACAAGCTTAAACTATATGCAAGTGCAACAACTATCAAGTTATTAGAAAATCTTTAATTAGTCAAATGACACTGGAGTATTCAAACTCTGGACAACAAGGATATCCGGGGGTCCTGAGTAATGATCTCAACGCTCAGGGGGTTGATATAAGTTGTTCGGGGACTTATATCTCCTAGATGTTATATCAATAAACGAAAAGGTAGCTTCCTCTAGGATTTCAGTAGTTTCACAGCTTTACTTAACTTAATCCATAATATCACCTAATTCAAGTGCTCTCATAAACATTGAATTAAATCATATTACTTCTCTTTAAGAATAAGAAAATGTTATACCGATACCAATAACCCTATCAACTACCCATCGTGCCACTTATAAAAGTCTTATCACAAAGACAAGGGTAGCTTAAGTGTCTAAACTACCGAGCCTACAATCTGAGCAAGGTGCCGCTCCTCGAACCAGATTCAATGGTATAATAGACAATCAATTAAAACAACTTAAGTTTTATCTCAATTTAAAGTAAATTTAGCCATGCCTATCCTAGGCAAGAAACCAAACACATTACAGCATACCTGAGTAAAATTGAGAATCAAAGGTGGTGATCAACTAAGAATCTATCACTGTTACAAGAAATTTCAACTCAATCAACACTACTAATCTTAAACTAAATATAAAACACAAATAACTTTAGGTTTTGGGGTCAAGAAACTCAAACACATTCTATACAAGATCATAACATAATATTTATATATCAAACAAACTCATAAAATCATTATAAGATAAATTAACAAGCTAAAGGAATGGTTTGAAGAAGTTCTGTAAATGGAAAACTGCAGGGAATACGCCGACCTCCAACGCCGGCGATGTTAAGGCAGTATTATCTACACCAAATTTTCTACATCTACCAATGCTAGCAGCGCTAAGCCCAACGCCGGTAGTGTTGTGATCTACGTTGGTGGTGTTAAGCCGGTATAGACTGTAACTCTATTTTATCCAAAAATTTAAGAGTTCCATAGGGTCGATTCACCCCCGTGAATACCCCCAACATCGACAATATTGTTGTGTACCCGGGTAGTGCTGACCTCTATGCTGGTAGTGTTGAGGAAGCACACACTACAGTACAGATTTTGAAAAATCGTAGACTTCCCCTGTTACGAAAACATAACTTTATACCACATTTTTCATTTCCCAACTTCCATCAAACACATTTCCAACATCAAACTTCAACCTATATGTATTCTAACTTCTTTTGACACACACAATCTTCACTTCAAACTCATCAAAGATCCATATTTACCATTTCAAACACAAATCCTCATTCAACCTTTCATTTAGCTAATCCATTCTTCTCTAACCATCTTAACCCTACTCATTCCCAACTTCATTCACTCTAACACTACTAGTCACTTACTAAGCACAAACAATAACTTATAAACCATCAAGATATCCATTCAATACAATGATACATAACTAACACATGTAAATAATCAAAACCCATTTAACTCAATTCATGGCATGTACTCCACTTCACAAGAAAACTCAAACTAACAAATATACTCTTATCATAGCAAACGCATACCTTAAGAAGCTTTAGGTCTTACTGAAAATCACTTAGGCTTTGGGTCTTGACCATATTGTGAACTAGGAGTGTAAGGTTTTGAGGAAAAAGGGAAGACAATATATAAGAGATGAGAGGAAAATTCGTATGGCTATTGAGTCTATTTTTGAAAGTGCATTTTTTTATCAAAATTGAGGTTTATTCTTATCCAAAAGTTAACTTTAGGGGCTGGCATATTACGAGCTTTGATTTGCATGGGTTTGGGCTTGATTTTGGGCCAAAAATCAATGTATTTAAGCTTGTTTTTTGTCTATAAATTTCTATTATGTTTGGTTATTTACTAAACATTATTTAACAAATTTTGAATCACTTCAAAGCATATATATCAATATAAGCACAATATTAATATTAATAATACACACATTAATATCCAATTAAACAATCATAAACACACATGCCACTCATTAACACAATTTATATGCTAGACTTTAAATGTTATTCTAACATGCAAAAATATGAATTAATACACATGAGGAGAATATAAATTTGGGAATTATGGCTATTTCATGTACCCTACCCTGTAAGGTATAGCGTATTAAATTTCGTACCAAAAACCTATCATGTGGCTCTTTGCGCCCATCCTGTACCTTGTAAAATCTATAAGTTATAGGATACCTGGTGGAACCCGTATTTTTTTTTTTAAAACAAAATCTCTATAATTTTTTCTTTCTTTTTAAAACATAAAGTTTATAATCTTTGATATGTTTTCATATAATATATAACGCTATCTTATTTTCATACATTCAATATAGATAACATGTGGAAAGAAATTTAAAAAGTAATTTGTTAATATTACAAATTCTATAATGTATAAAATCTATTCATGTTTAAAAGATGAAACCTATAACAAATACTTGTAGACCCTATTTATATGATATTAAACAAAATTATAAAACTTGCACAAAATTCCAAAATTAAAAACTTTGGAATTACTTCTATATATTAATTAGTGTTATGACATAAACAACATCTCTATATAATTTGACAGTTCAAGTACGTATATACAACCATAGTTAGTTTAAAATAAAAATAATAAGTCATTCTAAAATAAAATAGCACAAATCCTTCTACAATAAAACTTTTTGAAATGTAGTCTATAAATAATAATCTTGAATATAAGTAGTTGTAAAATAAAATAAAATACAAAATATCATTATTTGTTATATATTAATACTATTGTATAATATTTAAAAAGGTGGGTATACGATATCTTGGAACATGTATCTTCTATAGTATAATACAAGTTTCGAAGTGGGAACAGGGCCTGAAGACCTTATACCCGTACCTTATCCTATGAGAGCAAGTTTCTTAAAAATCGATATTCGTACCCTACCTTTTGGCCTTTAATACCCATTCGAACCCTCCCCAATTAAACAGGATCCAAATGGGCACCCTATACAACTGGGTTACCCGCTCACTTCTAGTATCAACATTTTAAGTAGTTAAAAAGAGGCATCAATGTTTTACAAAGTGAATCAAATAAGATATTAATATTTAACCATTAACGAAAGTTAAGGAAACTTGATTGAAAGTTAATTCAAACGTTAATGCCTTAAATGAGCTTTACATAACGTTGATATGTTATTTGATTTACTTTGTAAAATATTGATTTCTCTTTTTAACCACCTCAAACGTTGATACCTTAAATGAATTTACCCTCAAATACCGATACCTTCTAGCGTAATTTACCTAAAACTTTTGCTAAAAACTTATGTTTGAAAATCCTTCTCGAAATCTTAACTTGTGATATGATCAAATTTTTAATTTAATATCTTTAGCTTTATCAAAGTATTAATCCAAAAGTGTTAAGTTAAATCCAGATTCTTTATGAGTAAGATGTGGAAACAAAATAAGTAAAAAGATAAAGAGAAAAAGAGTACTTGACTATGTATAGTGATTCTGCCTTGTGCATTAAGCCACTTTTCTATCTCCATGCAAGGTCATGGTTGTCTTTACTAATTGTTCCACTAAATTCAATAAAGAAAGAAGTACAAGGATTTTTTCTTCTTCCATAATTTCACAGCCTGGATTACCTCACTTAGCTTCTTCTTAAGCTAAAATACGGTCTTACTGGTGACCTTTGTCACTTCTATACACCATAACAAATACAAGTAAAGACACTCAATATTTGAGGAAATACAATAACAAAATTCCTCAAAATTTAGTGCAAACAAAAATTAAAATTCTTCTCTAACACTTCCAAAAGTGCTTCTGATAGCTTTGTTCGCTTTGTTATGAACGAAAAATGTTTCAGATTAGCTCAAGAGTGTTGCAATTTTTTTGCTTTAGTTTTAATATTTTTCTTGTATTAAGACATGGAGTCAAACCTTCAACTTACAAGCATGAACTGACAGTCTTCTTTATCAAATTTGGATTGAAAAGTGCAAGCCATTGAGAGGATCTTTCCTTTAAAATTTTCTAGCAATAATATTTCAAAATGCTTCTTTATCGAGTGATCTTTTAATGTTGGAAAACCTTCTAGAATACTTCTAGATTGTGCAAAATTTTCTAACTTGATATCTTATCAAACAAAACAAGATAGAAAAGTATCCTATCTTGAAAGCCTTCATTTTCATGAAGATTACCTTCTATTTATATGAGATTCTCTTAGTTATCCGAATTCATCTTTTCTTTTTGTCCATTAATCTACTTGTACACCCTACAAAATCTTCATTTAGCAAGTCTTTATTCCTAAGAATATATTAGTTGGATCCATGCTTAGAAACCATCTTCATCACAATATATTTGTGCTTCATCTTTAATAAACTTTAATTTGAACATGTGATGAAAATTCATTTAAATCTCCATTGAATATTTGTTTCATTTATTAATGGGACCATTGAATATGATTTGCTGTTATATTCAATTCGTAGAGGTAGGTCTTCAATATACTTTATTGCTTCAATAATGAGAACGTCTATTGTACATCTGAAAAGTATCAGTGCTTTCCAAACATTGAAAAACCAAGCCATAGATAAGCAATCAAACATAAAACTAAATTCAATATTTTATTGTTTTTATCATTTTATGCTTTTGATAAAATCTTGTAATTATTTTTGTCATCATCAAAACAATCCATTTGAATATTTAGATAGATTTTATCACATACTCAACACTTTCCTAACAGAATCCTAGAGATAAGATGATGTAAGTCTTTCAACTTAAAGTTAAACCTAATAACAATTAGGAAGACATCCTAATTACTCAATTATGGGATAAGAGTTAGTAATCTAGTGAGGGATATTAATTTAAACTAGGAATTCAACTATTCAAGATAGTCTTTTATATTTTCTCATATGCTTCCTAATAATCAAATAACTCTTCCTTTTATAATTTTTATTCAAGTTTCCTAACATATTAAAGTTTATATCTTGAAAAGTTTAACTAACATTAGTTATATTCAAGATTCTTTAAATGATTATTTTGACATTTATAACATGTAAGCCATGTTTAATTCTCTAGTTTATATAGTTATTAAAAATTAAAAAGGAAAATACACATTAATAAAATATAGACAAAAGGGTTTAAATACCACAAATTACATTTTTAATACTTTAAAGATTGTTTTAAAATTTTTAAACACATTTTTTATATTGATTAATTATATGATATTAGTGATGATTAGTTCTCCAATTTATATAAATTTTGAAAATTAAAAAAAAAGGCACATTAGAAAAATATAGACAAAAAGGTTTGTGAACCCGCTATTGTAAGAGCAGTTTTGTACTAGCAACTACACTATACTAGTAGTAAATTAAAAGAGACCTAATGAACCATCATGGATCAATCTAATGAGAAAGGAGCCCCCAGCGCTCCTCCCACCCACGCCCTCCGTGCCCTACCCCCACCCCTGGTGCTCCATCCTTAATTGGAATGCCAACTCGAGTTGTTCTAATGAAGCCTTGATTTAGAGAAGTTTCCACACATCGAAGGCCCTTCAATTAAAGTTGTTACATTAAAGCCAATGAGTTTTCTACATTACTTCATTCACAATTGGGTCATTCGAATGAATTGCTTGAGGTGGGGATAGAATGACTACTACTTCAATTAATTGAGATGGCAACTTAGGCATTTAAATGAGTGATTGAAGATGAAAAAATATATTTCTCTACTTCATCTTCAAGACAAGCTAAGCCATTTGGATTAAGTCATTGAACTTATCACACATACAAATTGACTTGTCATTTTTCAAAAGGAACCCTACTCTATATAATTCACTTATCTCTATTGTGTTCACTAGTTCTCATGCTTTTTTAGTTGTTATTTCGAAATATATATGAAAGGAATCTATAATGTCCGCTTCTCTTTGTAGCCTTGATCAAAGGCTTAAAATTTTTTAAATCTTTGATAAAGATTAAGATTTATGTTCCTTCCTTAATTTTTATTTCATTGATGACTTTGTAACCCGTTGCATTTTTACTTTCATACAATCATGAAGTAAACTTAAATGTTTGGAAAATTACATTGATAGATTATAATGTTTCTTTAATGAATTTTTAAATAATCACTTTACTTGATCTTTAATTAGATTACTAAACATGTATTATTTCTTATGCAAAATCCATGTAAAATTGGGCTAATATTGACAAGTGTTTAATTTGGTTAGTTCAACAATTTAATAACATTGTATTATAAATTAGACATAGAACTACATACTGTAATAAGGTTAAGGTTTTGATGCTTAGTTATTTAATCAATTTTTAATCTTGTCATGAAATAAAGGACCTAATTGATGAGTTTGGCAACTCAAGAAGAATGTTAAAATCAATAATCAAAACTAGTCAAGAAATCAATTAATCAAGGGATTATGTACAATGGTACTTGAACTTTTATAAAAATATGCAATTAGGTACCTAAACTTTGAAAATGACCAATTTAGTACTGAACATCGAAATTGATCAATTTGGTACTTAAATAAATTTGAAGTTGATCGATTTAATACCTTTAAGAACTTGATGGAGATATTATTAACATACACAAAAAGTTCTTTCAAGTACTAAATTTGTCAATTTCAAAGTTTAGGTATTAAATTTATCAATTTTAAATTTCAAGTATCTAATTGTATATTTTGTCAAAGTTCAAGTACCATTTGTGATTTAACCCATTAATCAAATATAGTGTACTTTGATAGCATAACCATTAACACCAAATCCTAGGATCTAATATAATTAGTTTATTGGTCCAATCCTTTTAAGTATTAGTATCCCTTGATTATATAGTAGATTTAGATACTAAAAACCAAAATTTTTTAGATAATATCACAAACGGTATCTAAATTTTGGCAAAATATACAATTAAGTACTTAAACTTTGAAAAAGATCAATTTAGTACCTGAACTTTTAAATTGATCGATTTAGTACTATAAAAACTTTGAAATTGACAAATTTACTTTCTAAAAGAACTTGACAGAGATACCATTAACGTATATACAAAGTTTTTTTAGATACTAAATCAATCAAAATCAAGTTCAAGTATTAAATTGATCATTTTCAAAATCTAGGTATCTAATTGTATATTTTGCCAAAATTTAGATATCATCTATGACATCAATCAAAAATTTTTCAATTTTCCTAGATGCAAGTCTAATTGATTTAGTTAGGAGCTTGTCCATGATGATTTAGTTTTACTATGCTAATATTATAAATAACTCTATGAACGACCAAGAACACTTAATACAGCATCATATACACTTTTTGAAAGTAAAGATTACACATATTATCATTGTCTCGAATTAGTGCTCCAAGAGTTATTATAAATGATGGAGGGTCAAACTTCTGCAGCAAGGCTTTTGGAAATGTATCGCCCACATGTGAAGTTAAACACAAGGTTGCAACCCCTTGTAGTAGCATTGCTCATTTATATATAAGCTTATAAATTGAATATCATGTAGATTTTAGGTCGATTTGATGATTGCAGATGCTCTTTCATTTAAAATAAATAAAACACATAAAAAATATATAAAAAGGAAAGAATGGTGTCCACTCAATTTAATTGAAAAAAATTTTTAAGAATACGAACTTATAAATTTGTTCTATTTTTCCTTGTGACTATGCTACTCATGATAGCACAATGTGGGACAGGGTTGATTTGGTAACAAGAGAAGGTGTCCCTTCTCACTTTTTGCTTTTATTTTTTTCCCTCCCTTACAGAAAAATGGCCAGCCTTTTCCAGCTGACAACCAGTTACTAGTTGAAAGCAATTTCCCCCTTTTTTATCTTTCTCCCAATTGAAGTCCTCTTACTTATTCACTTCTGACTCCTTTACTCTCCTCTACTTTCTCTCTGCATGTGCATTGCATATTCCGGTCCTCACCAAGGTACCTTTCATTATTTATGTGCCTTTCGTTGGGACCAACCAACCAACCAACCATGACGCTACCTGTGCTGCTACTGTAGCATATCTAGTCCCCCTTGTCCCTTTCATCTAACTGGTCGTCCTTTCACACAACTCAGACAAAGCATACCCCAGATCAGGCTTGACATGTTTCTTGTTGCTGAATGATTTTCGGTCATTCTCAGTCCAGTCCAGTGTACTTATTTATCCAAGTAAGGTAGAACAAGTCTATTTTATATGTCCAAAACTCCTAAATCTTTTGGTAAGATGAGGGACTTCCCTTCCTGTTTTGGTGAAAGTGGGGTTCAAATAGCAGAACCAGCAGCCCCCAATGCAGCAAAAAATCCTCAAAACTTGGTCATTTGTGTATACAAATGCAGACTAAGGTCATCTACTTGCTTGATCACACTCACATGGACAAGGAACCTCATGGGGCAAGGCCTTTGTGTTGCGATCGACGATTCCACCAACCAAAGCATCTGCAAAGTGGATATAAAACCATGGCTATTCTCTAAAAGAAAGGGATTTAAGAATATCCCAGCGGATTCGAGTGCAGTAGACATTTATTGGGACTTCTCTAATGCGAAATTCGGTTCAGGGCCAGAACCAGTAGAGGGTTATTACTTAGCTGTCGCGTTAAATAAGGAAATGGCTTTGCTTGTTGGGGATATGAAGAAAGAAGCATACAAGAAGATAGACAAAGACCCTGTTCCTTCTAATGCCATTTTCATTGCCAAAAGGGAGAACATCTTCGGCAAAAGGTCCTATGTTGCTAAAGCACAGTTTGTTGATAAAGGGCAGGTGCACGATGTCATGATCGAGTGCGACACGGTGGGTATGAATGATCCTAACCTTGTAATCCGGATCGACGACAAGGCGGTGATGCAAGTACGGCGATTGAGGTGGAAGTTTAGGGGGAACACCACCATCCTGGTGGATGGATTACCAGTTGAGGTGTATTGGGATGTGCATAACTGGCTTTTTGGAGGTGCTACAGGTAATGCTGTTTTCATGTTCCAAACAAGCCTGTCTGCAGAAAAGATGTGGGCAAGCCAGAGTGTGCATGATCATTCCACATTGTCATGGACTTCCTCTAAGGATTCAAGAGATACCCAGTTGCAAGGACTTGGATTCTCAATCATATTATACGCTTGGAAGAACGAATAGCCCCAGAGATATTAGATAGATTGGTCTAATTGCGCCTATTTTTTGAGAGTAACTTCCATTCAACTTACCATACATTTTTTTTTGAGAAATTGCACTAATTTTACTGTCTATTGCAAATATAATATTAGAAAAGATGGTACAGCTTTCAAAAAAAAATCTGATATGTCATAAATTGAATGGAAAGTGCTTCTAAAAATGGGTATGTCTAAACCTACCTCTTCTTTCCTTAGCCGTGGTTTGTTTTGATTGATACATGATTCGGGTTCAAATAGAATGGTAAATTGTATAAGCAAATAGCTTTTTTTTTTTTTTTACTCCTTTGTTCTTCTTTTTTATCAGTTTCTTCACAGATTGTTCATGCTAGTAAAATGTAAATACAAAAAAAAAAAAAAATACTGTGATTGTCGCTCGAATGTGGTTAAAGGCAGGCACATATCCTTGTTGGTTTGAAGAACTTGGAAAAGACGTTATGTCCTCTGCTTATCCTCCAATTTCCGCTTAATGAATGCTTTGTCTTCATCTAAAGAAACTTCCTTGTTACCTTCCATGCCGTTGTGCAAACGTAAAATGGGAAAGTCTGTGGTCGGTTATGACGGTACCCTTGTGATATTATCATTATTCATTAGGTTGACTATAGAAACTTAAGTGAAACTGTGAAAGATAACATTAAGGTTTCGATTAAGGATGGATACATCAAAACCGTCCAATAATATAACAGGACTAATCTTATTATAATCACCACAAAACATAAAATTGTACAAAGATGGGAGAAGCTGCATTACATCATGATAATGTCATGAATTATGTTGCAGCTTTAATAAAATATGCAATTAAGTCTATGAATTTAAACTTGACTAATTTAATATCTAAAAGAACTTGGCAAATATATTATTAGCGTACATGAAAAGTTCTTTCATATACTAAATTAATCAATTTCAAAGGACAGATTCCTAATTGCATATTTTGTCAAATTTCAAGTACCATTCGGGACATTAACTCTAACTTTTAAGACATTTTTATAACAATGACCTATTTCGAATCATCTTTTGCTACATAGGCTATATAGTACAACTAAAATTAAAATAAGTTTTACAAAAATAAAAGAAAAAGATAGGATACCAAAAGTAGCTTTTTCACTTTATTTGTATAGATATTGTAAACGGTTAGAATATGCATTGTCTCATTATTTTGAAAAAATTATGTTCTTTTTTTTAATTTAAAATTATAAAAAAAGAAGGATAATATCATGAATGATACCTGAACTTTAATAAAAGGTATAATGACAAAAATGGTACCTAAACTTTCGCAAAATGAATAATTGGATATCTAAAGTTTGCTTATGAATAATTTGATAACTGAACAAAGTTTTCATTGATTTTTTTTTATATATATATGAAGTTTGGTTTTGACAATTTTGATACTTAAACAAACTTTTCATTGACATTTTTCATACCTCATTTCACTTGTTTTAGGTATGAAAAAAATTAACGAAAGCTTTGTTCGGATACCAAAATTTTTAAAACCAAACTTTAGGTATGAAAAAAAAGTCAAAAAAAAACTTTGTTTAGGTACCTAATTGTTCTTTTTACAAAAATTCAGCTACAATTTTTGCCATTAGCCCTTGATAAAATATACAATTAAATACATTAACTTTAAAACTGGTCGATTTAGTATCTAAAATTTTAAAATTGAATAATTTAGTACCTGAAAATTTTGAAATTATCAATTTAATATCCGAAATAACTCGACAAAAGTACCACTAGTGCATACGAAAAGTTCTTTCAGGTATTAAAATGATTAATTTTAAAGTTTAGGTACTAAATTGATTAATTTCAAAGTTTAAGTACCTAATTGCATATTTTGTTAAAATTTAGATATCATTTGTAACATTAACCCTAAATAATTACTTACATACAAACTTGTAACATTCAAATTATGATTTATGAACAACAACACATTTTACAGAAAGAGGGTTAATATGTTAATATGTGTGTTATACAAAAAGTCCCCTTATACATATCCTCTCGATCATCTCTACTCTTTGGAAATATTATAATTAAAGAGCCTTGTACATGTAGGCATAAGGTCTTTTTCTTCTTGCTTGTAGAAATTGGTTGGAGATTGGTTGGAATTAAATGCCATGTGCAAAGTTAAGTTGAGCTAACAAGGGCAAAGACAATTCCAAAATTGGGAGAGATGCGAGTTTCCCATTTTTTGTCTTTCAACTCCTTTGGGGCTTGGTTACCATTTCCATCAGAACCCAATTGTCCCACCATGGGGGGCCATTGTCCCTTTCCATCCTCGCATAAGGAAAAGGATGTCTCATAGATTATTTATGAAGTTTTAATTTCTTAAACAAAGGTGGCTTTTTTTTATATTTCAACTGTTAGAACACCCCAGGTGTAAATACACCTTCTTAGAAGAATTTTATCTATTGTTAACTCTTTAATTTTATCTTTTGACAATCAGAAAGATCTTATATGCTAGACCATCTCTAGTCTCGTGGAAATTTTGATTTCTTAACAAAATACATTAAGTTTGATGGGTTCCTTCACCAACTATAATATGAGAAAAGAGACAAAAACAATGCCTTCCGGAGCTTAATCAACACATGAGTTTAAATAGATATGTTGAAAAAGTTAACATGTTTTAAATGTTTATTCAAATCCACTCTTTTTTACAATTAATTTTATTAAGATGCGGTCACTTTAGTATACCACAACGGTTTTTGCATCTTGATTTTTCTATAGACATTAATTTAAAGTGATCACCTCTTTTTTCTTCTCAGTTTACATGCAACAAATTTTATTATATTAAAAATTTTAATTAGGACATACACTTTAGTCAACTAACTAAGACTTAGTAAATTCAAAGGTTATCACTAGGGCTATAAACGAGTCGAGTTACTTGTGAGCTATCTGAACTCTACTCAGTTTGAGTTTGACTCGGCTCAGCTTGAGCTCGATTACTAAATGAGCCAAGCCCGAGCTCAATGTAAAGTTCGTTTAGTTAAACAAGCCGAGCTTAATCTTTTATTTAAGCTCAAGATTCGGGTCACAAATAAGCTCGTTTCTCATTAATTAAATCATTAACAATAATATATAATTATAATAATATCAATTCATAATTGACATGTGTACCATTTCCTTCAAGAAGTTAGAATGGTTAGTCAGCCACACAATAAATTGCCACCATTTGTTTATATGATTTAAAAAAAAAAAAAAGCAAAGGAAAGGTCTAGAAGAAAGAATTAAAAAGGAAAACTAAACTAAAGGAAAGCCAAAAGCGGACACCTACCAATTGTTTAAAGCATAATCTTATACCAAACAACCTTAACTCTTTTATTTGTAACACTTTTTCTTTGCTTTTTTCAGCCTTGAGTCATTCTTGTTTGCAGCATAATCTTATACCAGACAACACTAGAGTTTTCATTTAAATCAACAGTTACATAGTAGCTTATGGTCACATGTCAATAGAGCATTCTGGAAATGAAAAGGTAGCTTTTTTCAAGCTCAAGCTTCTTTATGCCTAAACAAGCTTTTCAAGCTTGGGGTTGTTTAGGCGGAAATGAGCTTGGGCTTAGGCTCAATTAAAGGCTTGTTTATGTATAAACGAGCTTCCAAGCTGAGCTCGAGTTTCTAAATCTTAAATAAGCTCAAGCTTGAGCTTTGGAAAGCTCAACTTGGATCGGTTCATTTACAGCCCTAATAATGGCAATTGGCATGAACTATCTCTACATGGAACAAATCACATCTACATTCCCCCAACTCATCCCTTATAAAATATATAGTTCGGCAAAAAAAGGGAAAATAATCCCAATAAAATGGTTGATTGAAATAAATCAAAAGTTTTGAAAAATCCTATCATTATTATATATGTCATCTTTGGTACAAAAAAATGGTTTGGAATGGAATGAATTAAAAGGAAATAAATGAAACAAGACTTTATATGGATACATATGTAATGAAATTAACATGATATTTATAAAAAAAAAAAATACCTTTAACAATAAATGCAAACAATAAATATGTAAGAGATATAAAGTAATTGTAGTCATAATCATTAATAAAGTAGAAGACAGAATGTTGATCTAGTTTTGAGAAGAGGGAATCAAATCCATTTTAAAGCTAGAATAGTTGACTTTCATAAGTATAATTCCAAATTATAAATAATGTATCCAACCAAACATTAAAAAAAATGGGAAATGGAACCCAACTCAACTTAAGATTAATTTTTCAAGGGATAATATTACAGATAGTACCTAAACTTTTGTAAAATATACAATTAGATACTTGAACTTTGAAATTTATCAATTTAGTACCTACATAGATACTATTGATATACACAAAAAGTTCTTTCTGATACTAAATTGATTGATTTCAAAGTTTAAATACCAAATTACATATTTTACCAAAGTTTAGTTATTACTTGTAAATTAACCCATTTTTTCCAGTTAAAGATCTAACCTAATATGCTTTTGGCCTTACACACTTATATCTTTCTTAACTTTAGTTTCCAAATACCATGCTAGAGTTTGTAACTAAACATCTCCCCAAGTCTGGTCAAATCATGAGTTCAGGCTTAATCTACTAGTAGGACTTGTGAACCCAGCAGGCTCTTTAATAAAAAAAAAAAAAAATTCTTTAATTTATTATTTTAAAAAAATGAATGGGTTAGAAATCGTCCCAACCCACCACTGGGAGATGTCTATTTGCAACAAATCAAACTTTGACATTAAAATAAATCTCAATTGCCACTTAATACTACTTTAACCTTATAAGCTTCGTAGCACTTATTTGGCATTCCCGTGGCCTAAATAAATAAATAATTAAATAAACTCGTAATATCTTATTAAAATATAAACATTAATCTGAAATAAATTAAAGCAGAGGAATATAAAATAAAATCTCTTCGTCAAGATGGAAGCCTATTGGTGTCTAATCCATTGTAATCCACAACTAGAAGAGATGAAAAGGAAATAAGTTAAATAAACAACAAAAAAAGTTGCTTCATAATCATAACTCCATGGATCATTAGCCACGGGGTCACCCCCTTAATTGTCCGCTCCGCCCATCTTAAGCTCTTTTCAAGTGTCACCATAAACCACAAAACTAACCCGGAGGCAGAGCATTTATGGCTAAGTTTGTTGGCTACTGGAGGATTTAGAGGATTCATGCCCCTTAGCCCGGGAAAACGAAAAAAATGGTCATTAAAATTTTAAAAAATAATAATAATTAGAAATTATATATAATATATGTTTTCAAAGTTAAATTTTAACATGAAATTGCTAATAATTAAATGGATAAGTTTATGTTTGTCAAACAAACAAATCGTGGGTTTGATTTTCATTATTATTTTTTTTTTCATGTTATATTAATTACGTTTTTAGTTAATGGCTACTCTCTTTTTGCTTTATTCTTTTTGAAAATTATAACTAATAAAATTAAATTTTATTTAAAAAATAGTTGACTAAATAAATTATAACTAGATACTATTTAAATATTCCTCTATTGTTTAAATCACAGATTTTAGTTTTATGTCGGCTAAATTTCAAATACATCCATTTATATTTAATTTATGTGTCCTTAGGCTTTGATGATTGAAAGCAAGCACTTACACCCTGACGGCCCGTTTACTTCAACTTTGGAAACAGGCAAGGAATAGAAAAGTTATTCCTTGGGAATGATATTACCGGTAATAGAGTAGGAATATTTATTTCTATGTTTACTTTGTCTAAAGTTTTATTACGGGGAATACACATTCTATTGTTTACTTCAACTTATTAATTCTAGCATTAAACTGCTAATAAAGTTAAAAATACCATTATGCCCTTATTGTGGTATTAATTCTAGCATTAATGACTAGATTAGGTCAAAAATTTGATGGTAGGTGAAAGAAATAACGTGAGAAGGGTTTTTGTTTTAGGCCTGTGATATTTTTGTCAATATGTAATTTAATTAAGGGTAATTTGGACAGGGTATTTAATTTTTTATTGCTTCTGGAGTGGGAATAGAAAAGGAATAAAAAGTTCCACCTGTTAGATGGAACTTTTTATTCCCTCTATAGAAGGAATAAAAAGTGTATGGGAATATTTATTACTGCTCATTTAATGCAAGTAAACAAAGTAATAGAGGCATTCCAGCAATAGAAATTCTATTCCTCCTCTATTACCTCCAAGTAAAGGGGCCGTGAAAGTTTAAAAAATATGCTTTTAAGTTATATTCAACTACTTTACGTGAGAAGGTGTATCCCATGCCCAAAGTAATGACAAGTCAACTTGACTCCAACACAAGATTGCATTTCCCTATATGAAGTAGTTCCCAATCTTCGGAATAGGGCTCATGGTACACCATCTCGATCACAATCACACTTGATTCATTGCATGATGCTAGCAGCATTCAAATAGTACAAGTTGTGCAATACATGGCCGTTTAATGAATTCAAGCCAAATGAGAATTTTAGTTCATTCAAGGCAATCAACCAATAATTTGAACACCGAGCAATAACAATCACATGAATAAATCTCAACTCCCAGTCAAACTAATTCATGTAAAAATTATTAAGGTACTACTATCTACAAGTACAACAACCACTGTAAATGCTAGGGGTGGATAAAAAAACCAACCGAACTGACTTAATTGGTAATAGACCTTTACCAAACCGAAAATATGATTTTTTTAACAACTTGGTGTAAAAAATTTTCAATCCGAACCAATTCATAAAAACGAATCAAACCATTTTAAAATATATAATAATTATTTACTTGTAAGTTATAACAAGAGATTTTTTTATAATGAATGATTAAAGGTCATATATGTTCATATGATTTCATTTAATATTTATTATTTGGTGAATGTTGATTAAAATCAACTTGTTCATTTTTAAATTTGTTTTTTAGGCTCATGATATATATTTTTTTGTTGATGATTAACTATTATTTTTTTAATAGTTTTTAACTTTATAAAGTTTGAAATTAATTTATTTAGTTATAAAATCTTATTATGTATTAATTGTTTAATATATTTTATCAGCAGATCATTTTATTCATCGATGAATTTTATTGATAAATGATTTTTTGTTTTGGTTAAATTTATTAATAGATGATTGACTTGATAGTTCTATTTAAAATTATAAATTATGACTTACTATTATTGGTTTGTGAATGTATTTTATTGGTGGATAACTGATTTCATAGAAAACCATAGATTAAAAGTATTTTATCTTGATTCATAATATAAACTTTATAAAGTGGTATAAATATGTAAGTATTTATACAAACGTAAAAAAACTAGAACAAAAAAAATTTAGTTAGAATTTTAATTTAATCTGTAATCCAAACTAAACCAAACCGTTATTTAATGATTTAGAAAATTTATAATATGAACCAAACTGTAAGTTAAGATTTGGTTTTAAAAAAAAACCGAACCAAATGAAGTTTTCATTGAAAACTTCAATACTCATAATCTTATAATGTACACATCCCTTCAGATTTCTTATTTTAAGATATTAAATTTGGTTGACAATAATGGAATTGGTTGACAAATTCTTTTGCTTGGATTGAATTGTGAAAGAGAATCCAAGCCACCTGCCTTCTATGGACTCCTCCTCGTTCTGGAGATTGGAGAACTTAGAATGCCATTGCACTTCTTCCACTTCCTCTCAACCGCTAGCTCTTGAAAACCGAAAAATTAGTCTAAAGGTTGATATTAAGGCAGGCTGGGAACTGACATATGCTTGTATATGCATTTATTCATCCAGTGGAACTTGCATATAATTCATGACGTTTCATTGTCACCACCATCGATCACTCCTTTCTACCATCCAAGCACTTATAATTGCTGTAATTATATGTCCAAGAACCGTAGATGTACATAAATATCTAGCATTCCGCAAAGCAACAATATGATGTGAACACGATGTAACTTTTCATTTCAGTCCATTCGTTTTAAAGTCGTTGATGGATTTCTAGGGGAAAAGGAATAAAATATTAATATTTTTAAAAATAATTACGGAAATACCATCGAAAAAAAATTATTCTCGATTTTAGACAACATGGCCCCGTCTCTTCGAGAGACGAGGTCTCATTTGTTTAATGACCTCGTCTCTCGAAGAGAAGAGGTTGCTCAGTATGTGACCTCGTCTCTTCAAGAGACAAGGTCATTAGTGATTAATCTCGTCTCTTGAAGAGACGAGGTCAGTCGGTTAAATTCTCCCGCGCGCTTCTTCTTCCCTATTTCCTCTTTGGATCGCCGGAATCCTAATCGCAAATTGCGATTTTCTATCGATTTCTTGCGCACCAAATCCACAAATCGACCGTAATCGCTCATCCCCATTTGTCCGAAGTTGATTGTGTTGCGATTGGTTGGGTAGGAGGATCGAAAAGAGGAGATTTGAAGCGAAACCACCGGCGGCGAACGGAGAACGGCAAACGGCGAACGTTGAGGTTGGATTTCCGCGTGTTTTCATTTTTTTTTCAATCATTCATGCTGCATTGTTGAATGAAGATTGTGTGTGTTGTTAGAATAATTTTGTAACATGATTCCAACGCCGACAGGTTTTTTTTTCTTGTTGTATGTTCTATAGATATGTATATGTATAATATTTTCTTTGGAAAAAATCAAGTTCTAAATAGTTATTGTTGGATAATTATTTTAGGAATTTGAGTGTGCGAAAAAAAATTGAAAATAATTTCAATTGTCGTTAACGAGGTGTATTTAGTACTTTAGCATTGTTGAATGTAGATTGTCTGTGTTGTTAGAATAATTTTGTAGCATGATTCCAACGCCGACTGTTTTTTTTTTTTTTTTGCTTGTTGTATGTTGTATAGATATGTATATGTATAATATTTGCTTTGGAAAAAATCAAGTCCTAAGTAGTTATTGTTGGATAATTATTTTAGGAAATTGAGTGTGCGAAAAAAAATTGAAAATAATTTCAATTATCGTTAATGGGATGTATTTAGGACTTTAGCATTGGTATGGCGATTTAATATGGCATGGAAAAATGCGATGAAAAAAGCAAATATTTGTAAAAAAGCAGAATAGATTACAAAATTAAATTTCAACTTTGAAAGTGGAAGTGCAGGTTTAGGAATTATGTTAAATGTTACGAGGAATGCAATTCATAAGTGTGATTTTTTGAATTTGATGCGTGGAAGCAAATTTTGATGAGATGGCAAGATTTGTGAGGAAATGGATAACGCGAAGTTCATACTGTACGCTCATAGTAATATTGTGCAAGGGGATGATGGTTTTAGTTAGGATAAGCGGCATGTTGCTATGGTCAGTATTAGTAGGAATTCAACATATGAGCAGATAGTGGAGATTATTTACAATAGACTAAAGGTAAATAGGTATACACATCGGGTAGAGCTATATCATAGGGTAGCTATTGGAGATAGGACGCTACGTTATGATATTATTCCAGTGACCGATGATGATGCGGCACAAGAGATGTTGCTATACACAGAAGGCTCAGTGGCTGTTTTTGTGCAGATTTTGGAAATTGAATTGTCACAGGCACCTACAGGGGAAATGGGCAATGATAAAAATATTGGGAGCCAGGGGTTAGTAGACTTAGACTCTACTCCAGTTCAGACAATAGGCAGTGCACAAGTAGAAATAGGTCACTTTGAATTATGTGGACCTACATCAGTAGGTGGTGATGATATGGATGCTGGGCAAGACTCATCGGCAAGTGAATCTAGTGACGACTATGATGATGATGAAAATGTTAATGATGAAGTAATTCGACAACAATATGCATTGCCCGAGGTACAACGAAGGGGAAATAACTGAAACCGTTTTATTGCTTCTACTGACGTTGATGTAGTAGGGAGCTCAGCAGCAGTTCCATTTTTCAATGCTGAAGTTGGTAGTACTTACGCTGCATATGATGATGAGCAGGAAATGAGTGCTAGGAACTGGAGCTTCAGTGATGAATTCAAGGTCGGGATGCGTTTTGAGACCAAAGATCATCTCATACTAGCAGTTAAAATGTGGCACATAACGAACCATTATAAGTTCAAGGTAGTGGATTCAGACCCAAGAGCATGGGCAGTTAAGTGTACTAATATCCATAACAGAGGTTGTAAATGGAGACTCAGAGGCAGTTATAAGAAACATGGTGGGTGGTTTCACATCACTAAATATGAAGGACCTCACACTTATTTGGATGAAATCACTGGACAGGATCATTCTCAGTTGGACTCCACCAGCTTGTCCAGGGCCATAATATTGGAGATCCGCAATTCTCCAGATGTGAGGGCGAAGGATCTCTAAACGAATATATTAAAGCAGTTCGGGTATAATGTTCATATCAAGAGAATTCGTGAGGCAAAGAGAAAGGCCATTGAGCAGGTGTATGGAAGTTGGGAGGTATCTTATGTGGAGCTTCCGCATCTACTTAATGCAATTACTGAGGCAAATCCAGGAACAAAGGTTGAGTGGCAAACTCAAGATTCAAATACCACCGGCCACGTATTCCTAGATAAGCTTTTTTAGGCATTTGGTCCTTGCATTGAGGCGTTCTACTACTGCAGGTATGTATTGTAATCATTGTTAAATTTTGTTTTAGGTTATTGATATTCACTGACTAAGTTACATATGTTAAATAATTGCAGACCTGTGATCACAGTTGATGGTACCTTCCTATATGGCAAGTACAAGCACAAATTGCTTATTGCAGTGGCAATAGATAGGGCCAATCATATAGTCCCGTTGGCATATGCCCTTGTGAATGAGGAGAAGGCGGATACATGGAGTTGGTTCCTTGCAAAAGTGCTGGCTATACAGGCAACTATGCTTGGCTTCTTACATCGACACGGGGGACATGGCAGGACCGTTAGTTGTCCTGCAGATATGGGCATGGGAGCACTTCCCCCACATTGCCCCAGTTCGTCGCCTACACACATCAGTTACCGCTGGCCGCCCACTCATCGGCCATTGGGGTGCAACTTTTGAAGTGACCCGAGTATCGACACATCTGCTGATTGAGTACCGCGCATCTTTCGATCGACAGACGACGCATCAGGTATGACATCCGTTCCCTCCTATACCTCAATTGTTTTGCAATGACTTGTGCTGTTACATTGCTATAATACGATGATTTGTTAACGCAATATTTTACTTTTCCTACTGCATCAGATGGTGTGAAACCCATATAGTTCGATCTTGCCCTCCCTGCCTCCATACTGCCTAGCGGGGAGCAATGTGTGGCGTGCACGGGTCCCCCTGGTATGCTTCTACCTTGTCGAAGACTACTACCCTGACAGAGTGCTCAGACAGTTTGGGGCTTCCAGGGGATTCAGCCACCCCCCCCCCCCCCCCCTGCTGACATGAGACCCCTCCATGAGATTAACATGAGAGGACGTTCCGAGTGGAACTGGCAAGTGGAGCATGCTAGGTAGATAGCTGAGTGGGATGCTCGGCGTGATTGCATAATTGAGCTGCCTGATTTGCCTGTTGGGACATTTGACGATTACTTCCAGTGGTATCATACGATCACCCAACGCTGGATCGGACGCACGGGAGCTATCATACGATACATGGTAAGATAACTGTCTCTTTAAGCTTTATATGGACTTGTACTGACTTGGCAGCTACTTACCGATATAATTTTTTGCTATTACTCGCAGGCTGATTTCATTTATAGCATCCCAGACATGCCCCCAAAGCTCACTCTATCCACTGCACGAGATGTCTGTTGTGTGGTGGAAGAGTTTATGGGGTTGAATTTCAATGATCCAGTGCCACCAGCTCCATCATCAGCAGCAGCAGCACAGGGTGACCCACAATCTCATACCATACAAAGACGACAGCCTCCTAGAGAGAGGCGTGGGTGGGGACGAGGCAGGGGTAGGGGACGAGCTCGAGCACCGAGTATACAGATCAGAGATGAGCCTAAGCCGTCCGACCTACCTTCACTTGATGAGCCTGGTCCTTCCCAGGTCATTCAGGATGAGGCTGGCCCGTCATCGACATCTTACTATATGGGAGACACCCCCATGCCAGACCCGTCATACTCTGAGTTCCATACCCCCCTTGGCTCCACAGAAGAGACGACCATCGCCATCACATGATATGGGGGAGGGGCTCACATAGGTCGAGTCAGACCCTGTCCCGTTCCATCAGTACAGTGCTGCTACTGGACATGAGAATGCTGCAATTACAAATATTGTTCTATCTACACAGCATCCACATTTGCGTACCCCGTTACCCAGGACATACGTGAGGCGGGGTAGAGGCCGAGGACAACGGAGGAAGGACACACATCAGCAGCAGTAGTAGATGATAGATTTTCTTTATTTTGATTGTTGCATATAGCTTCTTACTTTTTTGTATTGTTTTTGTATGTATATTGTACTCCTTTTCTCTTGTACATTTTAAAAGAACAATGAATCAGTATTTCATTTCATATTATCTGTTACGAGCCTACAAATTCCCATATTTTCTTGTACTATGCTGACAAATAATCACAATACCGCTGTGATTG
This sequence comes from Combretum micranthum, assembly GCA_024138025.1. Lineage (NCBI taxonomy): Eukaryota > Viridiplantae > Streptophyta > Magnoliopsida > Myrtales > Combretaceae > Combretum > Combretum micranthum. Next base: position 1,246,933 of record JAMXBD010000189.1, on the reverse strand, counting down.
AATGATTCAGATTGGGATTCAGCATATGTTTTTAGGCTGAATGGTATTATAGCTGTGTTGAATTTGTTTAATGGCTCGTATGGCCATTTATATTTCTACTTGATAGATTTTATACATAATTTTTTGGGTTTCTCAAGTAATAGATTGAGTTTTGAGGAAAAATAGCTGACCTCGTCTCTTCAAGAGACGAGGTCAGAGCATGTGCAACCTCGTCTCTAGAAGAGACGAGGTCACATGCGAAGCAACCTCGTCTTTTCGAGAGACGAGGTCATGTTACCTAAAATTGGGAATAATTTTTTTTCGATGGCATTTTCGTAATTATTTTAAAAAATATTAATATTTTATTCCTTTTCCCGATTTCTAGCATAGACATCATCTGGAATATGAGAGAGAAAGTATGTGTGCGTTCTCGAGTCTCAAGAGCTAGAAATGGTTCGAAGGGATTAATATTAACAAGATTAATACAAGAAAAAGATCTTACAGGGAATAAAAAATACAAAATTTACATTGACGCGAATTTCGATAGAAGGTGAGTAGGCTGAAACAGGTATAAAGAAAAGAATGGAAACAGAATTTAATTTATATTTTGTATTTAGTAACAATTTAATAAAATAGAAAAAAAATGTTTTAATTCTCCATTATTTAAATTGTCCAGAAATTCTAAGGTGATAGGATACCATCACGAGACCATCCAACTAATGATCTTACTATTAAATTGGTTATGAAAACTAAAATAAAAAAGTATTTTAACAGATTAATTGCTTTACTTATAAATCTGAGTAATCCAATGATCTTTCGAGCTATTAAAAGAAGCACCTGACCATAAAATTTTCTTTAACTTGTCTTAAAAGAGAAAATACAAGGAAAATAAAGTTAGCAACGGATAAAATTATCCCATTTTATTTTTTATGAACATTCATAGGAGGCGCAATTTTATATTTTCCTCGCATTTCAACTAATTTCCACTCTTTGCAAAGTAAAAATGTTTACACCCATTTCCACTTTGCAACTATGCTGCCAAACACATAATTTCCTTTCATTTCCTAGATTTCTTTCCATTTCCTTCAAATGCCACCCATCCATACACGGCGTTAGAGACAAGTGCAAAATGCGTCATGACAGCTGAGAGTCGATCCAAGATATTTCATCGAAATAGGTGAAAACAGGCGAAGTCAAATAAACAAGCGGCAGGTATCAAAGTAATGGATCCATAACCAAGTTCCAGTAACGCTAGACAAGCGTATGCTTGGGACAACATCAAAATCAATACCTAAACATGTGCATAAGTTTACACCAAAATTTGGGGTGGCTAAATGCGATACCAAAATTAAACTTAACTCATCAAAATTACTACCTCATCTTTAATTATCGACATTTGTACTCTTAGATCAGTTCGTATCATCTTTTAACATATGATGAAGGTGGTAAATTTAATAAAATTTTAAATTGAACATGATATTGAACGATTTTAATCTTTAGCCATAAAATTTGATCAATAAAAACTTTTATTGCACCTTCATATTTAGAAATTTCAAACTTCACGTGAGACATGAAAAATAAATGATTAATAAACAGTTCAAGTAGAGATTTATTATCATCCTTTCTTCTTTATGGTAAATATAAATAAAGTAAGGTGAAATTCAAAAGGTTTCCAATTCAGTTGTGGAAGAAAAAAAAGATAGATCCAAACCTTTTATTCTTACTATTAACAATTTGTTAACAGCATATTAGAATCATATATATGAACGAATGCAATGACTCAAGCATGTTCAAATCATTTAAGGTATCATCTACGTATACAATATAGGCATCTGTGCTGTTTCCTTTCCAGTGTGGTCAATGGACCCTGCCATAGTAGCAGCTACAGATGTGTCCTCACGATCACTGGATGAATGGAAGCGGTAGGTTAAAGAAATAACCATCGAACATCTGTAAAGTACCAGTGAAGATCCTAGACGGATGGAAGGGAGAGGGTCACTTTGTCAAGTGACTAATAATCTCAACTGTACCGACAAACTGCACATCTTTTTGCAGCTTAGCATATTAAAAGCCATCAGTGGCCAAAAAGCATATTAAGAGCCATCAGCAGATTATAATCATAAATGAGATGGCGCTAGCGAAAGGAAATTTGTGTGCCCTCCGCAAGTCACCAACGCAGTTTAAATATGGCATAAAAACTTTCCTTTACCTGTCAGAGAATACAAATGTCAGTACTTATGAGATATTATATATCAACTGAAACCCCTCATAGACTATCAATATGAAAACAATTGCAGAAACCAAGGTTCTATGTACATGTTCTCTATTAATGTATTTTTGCTTTGTGTGCATGTCTATGAGGCAGAGAAAGCAAGAGATTCTCAATTCCATTACGAAGGTCTAAATTGAAACAAAATTATCTCATATAAAAGTATGAACAAGCAAATCCATATATGGTTCTATATTGTGTATCAATACTTCCTCTAATGTGTAGGTTAGCGTATTGACTAAAAATCATGAGATGAAACTTCAAATGAGATGAACTATGAAGACCACAAGAATTTGAACTTTGAACCCTAAGTTTTGATACAATGTAAATTATCGTTTAGATATGTAAACTTGCTAATCTAAACACTTACAATGATGCAGAGAATCATTTCAAGGTTAGCATATTGACTAAAAATCATGAGATGGAACTTGAAATGGGATGAAGTATGAAGACCACAAGAATTTGAACTTTGAACCCTAAGTTTTGATACAATGTAAACCATCAGTTAGATATATCAACTTGCTAATCTAAACACTTACAATGATGCAAAGAGTCATTTCAGTAATTGAGCTTGGAGGCCAATTTAATGCTAAAAACCGGTTTCTTGAGATAATGACAATTTTGGCTTGGCAGGCTTAGAACATGGATCACTGGACCAGTTTATTCCGCTCTTAGACTTTTTCAATTTTCTTACGCACAACAAAATAAACTTCAAAAATATCTTTCTAAGCTATTTTGGGCTTTATTTGATTAGAACAAGACATATATAAAATAAAATAGACCTTAAGTTCTTTTATATTAAAAATTAGCTCTTTTAAAAGAATAATGGGCTTCTTTTATATAATAAAAGCCTTCAACTCTCTTCAAGCCTATTTGCAAGCCTTCTCCATTACTAAAGAAAAAAAGACTCCAATTTCAACCGTTGGATCCTCATGAATAATCCAGCTTCCAACATTTATAAATAGAAGACTTATCTTCTCATTGAAGTCATTTTGCATATTATTAAGATTTGAGAGTAAAGCAAAAGCTCTACGCAAATATCTCCAAGAACAATTAAAGCATTTATCCTGCAAAGAATAAGTCAAGAACAATTAAGTCTACTTGATTTGACCTTCCATCACACTCGTGCTTAAGAAATCAAGTTTAACTATTACTCCTCTCTCACCACTCTCTCCATAACATCTGTACACGTGTCATCATCAGGAGACTCCTTTCGGATTGATCAGCACGCTTATCACACGTGATCAACTAGCTATAATAACTCCCCATACATTTAATGATAATTTAGTTTTCAACACATCCCTTTATGACAGGTTGTATAAATCCCATCAGACGGAATTAATAAAGCATAGACTCAAATTACGATGATGGGCCTGAACTTGAGACATCACATTTGAAGCTTGTATACACCTATGAGGTTGTGTATTATATTTCAACAGTAAAAGGATTTGATCCACGATTCAACACAAGTACAAAAATAACAATACAGAAAATGGAAACTACTCTAAGTAAATGTAAGGTTGCATGATCAAGTTGGATGTATTTAACCTCAAGCAATTTGGCCAAAAATAAAAAGAAAAAAAGACTCGAGCTATAGACAATTCATTTTCTAACCAGACTTGGATTCTCCAACTTCGGGAAGTGCATTTCCTAAAAAAGATATTTCTATGTTGCCAGGGTTGTTGCTAGCATCACTACATTTTGTTAAGAATAAAGGCAGCAACTAGCAACAATCTAAGGAAATCAAGAACAGAAATTCTAGCATCAGGATCACTATTCCTTTAATAAATAATAGAAAAAGGGAGAAAAATGTACCACCTATGACCTGGGCACCCTGGTTTTTAGCTTGTCCATGGTTTCTAGTTTATTTATACAGCAGGAAAGTCCACCTCATCTGAGCTTTCCTCAAAAATTATGTAGCCTGAATCTTGAGAGTCCTCATTATTGCCACCCTGATCGCTATTATAGCTGCTTTCTGATGAATTTAGAGATGGTGAACTATCAGGTGTATATCTATTAAAGATTGGGGATAGGCTGATATCACTGTTTAGGTCACTATCAATCATTTGTTCCATCTCGATAAAACTGCAGAAAGATAATTCGTCATCCATTAAGGGGAAAATACATCAAAAAACCTTTCAAGTCGCACAGCAATAGAGCATCACCAACCTTTCTGATGGAAACTCTGCCAACACACAGATCTCAGGCCTTTCTTCAGCCACCTGCTTTATAGGAATGCAGCTGCACACATGAAACAACATTTTACAATTTCTTTTTCATAAGAAAAGATTTCTTTCACAATAATTGTACTCCCAGTTTTTTTTCTACTTGAAACAGAAAAAGCCACATTATCAATAAACTTCGTTAATGATTGGTCCAAGAGGGAAACTGTTTACCTGGAAGAGTAGCATCTATTATACCAATCATTTTCAGAGGCTAAGCCTTCTCTGTTAGATATGTCCTATAAGCCAATCAAACACAAAAAAATTACAGGCAGAACAAATGAACAAACAAAAAAAACTTATGAGCCATTTCACATACTACATATTTGAGAAACTTGAAATCTCCAGCAAGAACTGCATTTAGAAACCAGGCAACCTCTGTCTGCAGAAAGATATTCAACTTTAGACAGAAGAAGTTGTCAGAAAATATATAAGAGGAAAGGGAGTCATCCTATTCCTCACCTCTTTCAAGTGCATACAGTCACGTAAAATCAGAATCTCCAATAAATTCCCGCCAGAGTTGTTACCAAGGTTTCTGAAAAGTGCAAAAGAAAAGAAGGAAAGATATTATAAATTCTGAAAAAAGAAATGTGGTTCAAACAAGTAGCTAAAAAAATATATGCAAGCCCAGTTATGGGCACGAAACACCAGTTCAGAGGTATCAACTGACCTCAAAAAACTTCCTGTGATAGAATATGATGTTGAAAAATCTGCATATCTTAGCTTTCGAAGTCCCTACAAAGGGGATAAAAAATATAGAATCAGATCAGAAATAAAAGTTGATTCACAAAACGGCAACTACTGATTGTATGTCATGTAATCAGACTTCTTTTTTATTCAGATAAAAAAGACAGATGCTGTGGATTTTTTTTTTTTTTTTTTGGGTTAATTCATCAAAACACAGAACCATAACCAGGAACCATGACAAATCAAAGGTAGGTTGTTTTTCTACTTGGTTGATATTCCAAAGGCAAGCTTTTTATTAGAAGTTAGTTTCATGTAAAGATGACCTTGTTTACAGCACCAAAAGCAAAGCTCAAAAGAAGGAATGCTTTTAGAAAGAGAAGACCATGTCATAGGTGATTGTGGGTGATGGCATATCAGAAAAGTCAACAAGAGAACGTTATGTGTAAAGAAGATAGGACAACAAGAGCCCATTGTGTAGTCTAATACTCTTAACTAACTAAATCAATCTTCAGACACACTGATAACTGTACAAATAACTGTCTTTAGCATGGTCTTAACAGAAGTTCTAGCCATTACATTTTGTGTGGTTTATACACGGAAATGAGGCAAAATTTCCAAGAACCAGAAGCAAGGGAGAAAAATGAACTGATTGAAAATCTGTTGGAATCTGCTCAAACGACCCACTTGGGACATTAGGTCCATAATAAGTAAGAATTTCAGGATACCCTGCTTTATTTAAATGCTCTTGTTCTGTCTAAGCAAAGTTAAGGAAAACATAAGAAATATGAACATCGAAGACTGATTGAGCTGAGTCCCCTCTCCAGATTCTGAAGTATTCTCTCCAACTTTGGTCGTAGCAAGAACATTTGAATGAAGTACCTAATCTAAACTCCACATTAGCTCATATTAGAGGATTTAGAGGTGATTTAGCGAGCCATTGAAGATTCATTGAGGCTTATTTATGCAAAATTAGTTAAGTACCTCTCCATTCTCACTCTAGATTATGTTAATATTTAGGGCAATGGATATATTTGTTTTAAGGGTTATTTGTGTTGGTTCAGTCAAAATGATTATTGGTAAATTAGTTTGTGATTCATAATTTAGCCATATCTGAATTGGATTAATTTTTTATACAAACCTCACAAATCTCACACCTAGGTATCACAAGTTAACGTATTTCCTCACACAATTTAACTTGATGCATTTCTCCATCTAAGTTAAATCGTTTGATATCTTGAACAACAAGCAAACATAGAGTTTTCAATTAAGCACCAATGTTTGTAATACATCATTAATTGGATCAGAGTAACTTTTAGGTTCATCAATCTGTAAGTTCCAGCCTAAAGCATTTGTCTAATTGCCAATAATCACTTTAATGGTTGGATTCAAAGAACCGGTTGTGTGTATCTTGGGAAAAGTATGATAAACATTACAAGAAAAATATATAATGTTGTATTTATTAGTGTGATTAATACAGTAGTAGGTAGGGGTTGGTACACCAACCACTACGAGCACATAATCTATATATATCTTCTCGTATGTATCACCACATAAAGATACTTTTCATCCATACTTATATTTCACATGGTATTAGAGCATCGGGGTTTTTTGAATTAAGGTTTTGTTCTTGTTGCCCTAGTAAGCAATATCTAGCTATTAAGCCTCACCCCGGAGAGTGAGCATCTGATTTGGTTAATTGGTGTAGCGGGTTTATAAGTATAATTACAATTTCTACAAATGAATATGCTCAATTCCATAAGCATCAGGAAGCATTAAAAAATTCATCTCAATCTAAAATAGCCATAAATTTTCCAAATCATATTTTATAAATGTGTTAATGAATTTATGCATGATCATAAAGCATGATAAATATGATTTATGCTAGTGTATGTGTTTGTATTAGTGAATTTGAATATTAGTATAAGTGTCATTAATATTTATGTGGTGCTTGCATCGATGTAAGTGTTATGAAGTATGTAAAAATTTGTTTAAGACAAGTTAATTATGCTTAATGTGTATTCTTAAACATAGCAGAAATTTTGGATTTAAACAAGCCCCAAAAACATTGATTTTAAGCCAAAAACTAAGCCCAAATCCATACCAATTTAAGCCCATACTTAGGCAGCCCCTAAAATCAAATTTTGGATAAGTATAAGCCTTATTTTTTATCAAAAAGACACTTTCCAAAACAAACCAAAATTTCATACGAATTTCCTCTTTCTTTCTTTCAAACTTTGCTCCTTATCTCCCCATGTGTTGCACCCCATCACCTTAGCTAGAACAAGACTTAAAATCTAGTGTCTTCCAACAAACTAAAGCTTCTTAAGATAAGTTTATACTTGTTTGAAAACTTATTTTCTTGTTTAAACTTCTCTAGACATGTGAATTTCCTGATATTATGGATATACATGTTAAAATGAGTATTGATGATATATAAATGTTAGTGGTATATCAAGTGCATATTTTGATGATATAGGAGTTGTTGATAGGTGCTAAATAGGTAACAAGTAATGTTGGAGTGCATGAAGTTAGAAATGAATAAGGTTATGATGATTTACAGAAGAGTAGATTGGCTTAAGGAGAGTTAGATGATGATTTGTGCCTGAAATGGTAAATATGAGCATTTGATGAAGTTAAAATGTAGATTTTGTGTGTTAAAAGAAGTTAGAATGCATATAGATGAAGGTATGGTATTTGGAATGTGTTGGGAGAAAGTTTGAAAATGAAGACTTAAGTAAAAGTTATGTTTTGAGCAGCGTAGGTCTGTAATTTTTTCAAAAAATCTATGCTACAGTGTACATCACAACGCCATCAGCGTAAGGGTAAACACCACGGCATACACAGCAACATTGTCGGTGTTGGGGGTATTCACGAGCGTGAACCATCCACATGGAACCACCGAAAATTTTGAAAAATTTGAGTTGCAGTCTACATCGGCTCAATGCCGCCAGCATAAACCACAACACTGCCAGCGTTTAGTTGAACATTGCCAGCAATGGCAGGCGTAGAGTTTCTAGTGCAGACTATACCGCCCCAACGCCGTCGGCATATCCCCTGCATTTTTCATTTTCTAAAACTCTCTCAATAACTTTCCAAAGCTTGATATATAATCTCTTGAGTATTTGTTGAGCATATATGATATTGTATGATGTATAAACGTTATTTTATTACCTTGAATTGAATTTATTTAAATTTCTTTGAGAGTTTTGCTTAAATTTAATTATATTTATGTATGAATTAAAATTAGAATGTTGATTTGAGATGATTCTTCTTGGAACAGTGTTAGATTCTCGCTTGGATGCCCCTATTAATTTCCGATTTGATTCAGGTACGCAGTAACACGCTTAATTCCTTGCACAGGATAGACATACTTTAAATTTACCCTAATTTAAGAAGAATTTAACGATTTTTTTTGTATAATTATCTTTTATGCCGTTCAATCCAATTTGGGGAGCGGCACCCTGCTCTGATTAGGGGCATGGTAGTTTAGGCGCTTAGACCACCTAGTCATGATGCAATGACTTTCATAAGTGGTTCAGCAGGTAGTTGATAGGGTATTTGATATCGGTATAACATTTGTTTATTCTTAAGGAGATATAATATGATTTAATTCAATTGTTTATGGGAACATTTGAATTGGATGATATTATGGATTAAGTTAAGTAAAGTTGTGAAACGGCTAAAAACCCTAAAGGAAGCTACTTAATTGTTATTGGATAGATTTATTTAAGAGATATAAGTATCCGAGCTATTAATATCAACTCCTGAACGTCGAGGTCATTAATCAGGTTCCCCAGATACCCCTGTTGTTCGGAGTTTAAATACTCCCGTGTTGTTTGGTTAACTAAAGATTATCTAATAACTTGATGATTGTAACATTTGCATGTAGTCTAAGTTTGTATGCCATTAAGCTTGTGTTTTAATTACTTGCGTACTGAGCATTTGGCTCATATTTTATTAATTTCAGGTGGTGATGATTCATATGAGTTTTATGCAAGAATGGGATATGGTACGGACTTTGAGGACTTCCTAGATGACTTGAAGGATTAGAAGTTAGCCATAGACCTTGATGGACCTTCTTTTTATAACAGATTAGCTTAATGTAGCTTGATTATATGTAATAAATACTATAGTTTACCTATCTTTTATGTCTTTTGTATAAGGCTTGTTATTAGCTTATGTTTATAATGTATATACTTAACTATGTATGTTTTAAGTTTATATCTTTTATGAAATGTAATGATAAGAATGGTATGTTTTCTTAAAAGGTTTTTAAAGTCAATAGTTTTCAAATTTGTTATTTAGAAGATTTAGATAAACAATTATTTAAACACTTCTTGAAAGACAACCTTACATATAATACTGCAGATTATATGTGGTTGGGGATCCGTAATCATCTATTTTAACTATATCGGGGTGGAGTCGGGTCTTTACACAATCTATCACCTATATTACTGAGTCAAGTAATTTAAATAATTATCTTCTTTCTTCCATATCACAATAGGTCAATGACTCAGGTGCTACTGATCATATGACAGGTAATTCTAATCTCTTTAGTACTTTTAAACCACATACTTAATCTTCTCTTGTTACCTTAACAAATGGCTCTACATCATCTGTTATTGATTCCAGCATCCGACTCCGTTACTTTCTTTGTCGTCTGTCTTAACTCTACCAAACTTTGACTTTAATCTCATATCAGTACATTAAATTACTCGCAGTTTAAATTGTTCTCTCGCTCTCTTTCCTAATTATTATTTGTTTCAGAATCTTATGACAAAAAAGATTACTGGTAAAAAGGTATGTATCAAGAGGATTCTACATTCTGGATATTCATACAAAGGTACCTAAACCCGTTTCTTACTCTAGTGTTTTAACACCTTTTGAAACACTATGTCAACTTGGCCATCTTTCTTTATCTACCTTAAAGAAAGTGTCGTCAATTTCAGACTTTGCCGTTATTAGATTGTCAGTCATGTCAATTTGCTAAACACCACCGTAAGTCATGTGTGTCTCGTGTCGATAAGAGAGTTAGTTCTTTTCTTGAGTTAGTTCATTCATATGTTTGGGATCCTCATCCAATTATGACCAAAACTGGATTCCATTATTTTGTTACTTTTGTGGATGACTATTCCCAAATGACTTGGCTCTATTTAATGAAACACCGTTCTCAATTATTTTCTCATTTCACTACTTTTTTACTGAGATTAAGACTCATCTTAATACTTCTGTGCATACTCTAAGAAGTGATAATGCCAAAGAATATTTATCCAAAACATTCAAATCTTATATGACACAATAAGGCATTATTCATCAAACTTCATGTGATGATACACCATCTCAAAATGGTGTAGCTGAAAGGAAAAACAGGCATCTTCTTGAAACAGCCAGGGCACTCTTGTTTCAAAATCATGTTCCCAAACAGTTTGGGCATAAGTTGTCTCATCAGCTTGTTTCTTGATTAATCGAATGTCATGATCCATGCTCAATGATGAGATTCCTTATAAGATTCTTTTTCCCACAAAATCCTTGTTTCCTATTAAGCCTTACATATTTAGGTGCACATGTTTTGTTAGAAATACTCGGCTTCAAGTCACCGAGCTAGATCCTAAGGCTATCCAATGTGTATTTCTGAGTTATTCTCGTACACAAAAAGAGTATCGATGTTATTGCCATAATCTTAACAAATTTATTGTGTTTGCTAATATTACCTGGAACAATATCCTTTCTTTCTTTCCTACATCTTCCAAATCTAAAAATAAAACAAAAGAGGATGATGACCTATTGGTCCATATTACCTATTAGACATCAAATATGTCTCCCATCGTACCACCTTCACCTCTACCACCACTACCATCTCCTTCGTCGATTCGTTATGTGTATGCTAGACACTAGCATCCTCCTACAACAAGCCCAGCACCAGTATCTTTTTCGGTATTAGATCCACCACCCAATGACTTGAACCTTCCAATTGCTCTTCGCAAAAATAAAAGACAATACACTTACCCTATTTCTTCATTTGTGTCATATGATCATTTATCATCCTCTTCATGTTCCTTCATTGCCTCTATTGATCCTATATACATTCCTTGCAGTCTTCATGAGACATTGTCTCATTAGGCTGGCATCGCGCAATAATAGAGGAAATGAATACCTTAGATACTAATGATACTTGGGATTTGGAAAGCTTACCTACAAATAAAAAAGTCAGTGGATAAAAATGGGTTTTTGTGATTAAAGTTAATCTCGATGGATCTGTTGCTAGCCTTAAAGCTCGCCTTGTGGCTAAAGGCTATATCCAAACTTACAGTGTAGACCATATCAATACTTTCTCTCCTATAGCTAAATTGACATTTGTTCAACTATTTATCTCTACGGCAGCTACTTATGACCAGACAAATGTCACAAGTTGCATAAACGTCCTCCACGAGCTAATATCATTCAGAATACCAATCCTATCTCTTTTGCCGCACAACATCCTGAATCTCTACTTCTCACTAAAGCTAATCTTGAGAATTATTTGCAATACAGGCTTCACAGCAGTCTTTATCTTCTACTACTTTCTTTGCTCACACTGGTAATTCTATTGCATATCTCACTCAATCTTCTACTTTAGGTCCATGGGCGGTTGATTCTGGGGCTTTTGAACACATTGCTGATAATCCTCACTTGTTTTCTCACTTCTTGAAATCTGCACCATTACCTTCTGTTATTGTAGCAAATGGTTCGAATACACTACCTAAAGCAATGGGTAGTGCACAACCCTCCCCATCTGTGCCTTTAGATCGTGTTCTTTATATTCCACATTGTCCATTTAATCTTGTCTCTGTTAGTAAATTCACTCGTGCCCTAAACCACTCTATTAAATTTGACCCCCATTCTGTTATTTTTCAGGACCTCGGTATGGGACAGATGATTGACACAGAATGTGAGTCACAAGGGCTTTACTACCTTACCAACCCTCCAGCTTCTTATCTGACATGTTCTGCTACAGTCTCTCCAACTCTTCTCCATAATCGTTTAGGTTATCCTAGTCTTTCTAAATTTCAGAAGATGGTTCCTAATTTTTCTCAATCGTCTTCCTTGGATTGTGAGTCTTGTCAACTTGGGAAACAGTCTAGAACTTCGTTTCTTAAGCGTGTCAATAATCGGGCTGCCTCTCCTTTTGCTATAGTTCATTCTTATATTTGGGGTCCTAGTCGTGTCATGTCGTGTCTTGTCTGTTTTGGGTTTTTAGTACTTTGTAACCTTTATTAATGACTATTCGCGTTGTACTTAGTTATATTTAATGAAAAGTCGCTCTGAGTTATTTTCAATTTTTAAGTCATTTTGTGCTGAAATTAAAACACAATTCAATGCATCCATACAAATTTGTGTAGTGACAATGCTCCTAAATACTTTTCTAATCAATTTACCGAGTTTCTATTTTCTCATAGCATTTTACATCAATCCTCTTGTACTTATACACCTCAACAAAATGGAATTGCTGAACGTAAAAATAGACATCTAATTAAAACTTGCCACACACTTCTTTTACATCATCATGTGCCTACTCGTTTTTTGAGTTGATGTTGTTCTCACTGCTTGTTAACTCATTAATAGAATGCCTTCTTCTATTCTTCAGCACAAAATTCCTCACACGATCTTATTTCCTGATCAACCCTTGTATGTGCTTCCACTACTTATCTTTGATTACACATGTTTTGTTCACAATATGTCTCCTGATCAGGATAAACTATCAACGCGTTCTATTAAGTGTGTTTTCCTTGGTTACTCAAAACATCAAAAAGGTTACAAGTGTTATTCACCCACTACTCGTCACTACCATTTGTCCCTGATGTTACATTCTTTGAATCTTCCTCTTTTTATTCTCTCTCTTTGTCGGAGACTCCTCTGCCAGAGATTTTACCTATTCCCTCTCAGTTAGCTTTTCCCGAATCTATTCCCATCGTTCCTGAGCCTATTCCTTCCCTTCCACCATTACAGGTTTACCATTGACGCTCTTGACACCTGCTTTCCTCACACCCCGCATATTCTAGAGGCTTCTGTTGACTCATCCTCTGTTCCAACATCTTCACCTGATGAGGACCTACATGAAGAGGACCTTCCTATAGCTCTCAGAAAAGGTAACCATTCTACTCGTAATCCTTATCCACTTTATAATTGCCTTAGCTATCACCGTTTATCTCCATCCTATTGCACCGTTGTCTCCTCTTTATCTTCTATTTCTGTCTCCAAAAATGTGCATGAGGCTCTTTCAAATTCAGGATAGACACAGGAAATGATAGACGAGATGACTGCTTTGCATGTCAGTAGTACTTGGGATTTAGTTCCCTTACCTCATCGCAAATCTCTTGTTGGATGTCGATGGGTTTATGCTGTTAAGGTTGGTCCTGATGGTAAAGTTGATCGGCTTAAAGCTCGGTTGGTTGCCAAGAGTTATACCAAGGTGTATGGTTTGGATTATGTTGATACATTCTCTCTTGTTGCTAAAATGTCCTCTGTTCACTTGTTTATCTCCATTGTAGTTATGCGACTTGGCCCTTATACCAATTGGACATTAAAAATGCATTTCTTCATGGTGAACTCCAAGAGGAAATTTATATAGACCAACTGCCTGGCTTTGTTGCTCGAGGAGGGAGGGGGTTGGGGGGGGGGGGGGGGGGTTTGTGTGTGTGTCTAATCTGGTATGTAAACTTCGACATTCACATTATGGTTTGAAACAATGTCCACGTGCTTGGTTTAGCAGGTTCAATACTGTTGTAATGGAGTTTGGAATGATTCATAGTACATCTGATCACTCAATTTTCTATAAGCACACATCTGAGAGGCAATGCATTTACATAAAAGTGTATGTAGATGACATTGTCATAACTGGTAATGATCAGAATGGTATTACTCAATTGAAGGCACATCTTTCAAACATTTCCAAACCAAGGACCTTGACTTGTTAAGATACTTCCTTGACATAGAAATCGCTCAATCCAATTCTGGTATAGTACTATCTCAAAAAATATATGTTTTAGATATACTAGAAGAAATTAGTATGCTTAATTGCAAGCCTGTGAAATCTCCTATGGATTCCAATGTGAAAATTGTTACTAATATTTAGGAAGGGGGGGGGGGGGGGGGGTTGGTGGCCTTTTACAGATCTAGGGAGATATCGTTGTTTGGTAGGAAGACTCAATTATCTTACTATCACTCGACCTTATATATTATTTGCAGTTAGTATTGTCAGTCAATTTCTCCAATATCCTTATACAAGTCATTGGAATGCAATGATCAGGATTCTTAGAAATGTGAAAGGTGCTCCAATATGAAGATCATGGTCACTCCAAAATAATTGGATATTCTTATGTTGATTGAGCAGGTTCTCCATTTGATAGACGATCTACTTCTGGGTATTGTATTCTTGTTGGAGGAAACCTGGTAAGTAAGAAGCAAAATGTTATTGCTAGATCAAGTGTAGAAGTAGAATATCGTGCCTTGGCTTTGGCAACTTGTGAATTAATTTGGTTGAAACAGTTACTTGATGAGCTAAAATTTTGTGAAACTTCACAGATGGAGCTAATTTGTGATAACCAAGCTGCATTACATAAAGCTTCCAATCCTATATTCCATGAGAGAACTAAGCACATAGAAATTGATTGTCACTTCATCCGAGAAAAGATCTTATCTAGCTTCATCTTCACTAATCATGTCAATTCTAATGATCAGTTTGCTGATATACTAACCAAATCCTTAAGGGGTTCTCGTATTTAATATATTTGTAACAAGCTTGGTGCATATAATTTGTATCCTCCAGTTTGAGGGGGAGTGTTAGGTTATATGTTGTATTTTTTAGTATTATATTTTCTATACGATATAATTAATATAGTAGTAGGTAAGGTATACTAACAGTCACAAGATCTTTGTATATATATCTCTATGTATATATATCTCTATGTATGTAAAAACAAATTAACAAGAAATATATTAGAAAATATATTTTCTCTCTCTTTGTTCACAATCTTATCACCTTTGAGTCTCCTCACTGACAAATATTTTGTTATATTACAATTTTGTTGCCTTCCTAATCTAATAGATGTTTGGATAATCTGTTTTTTATTTATATATAATTTGTAAAGTCTGTTTATGAGTAAAAATATCTGTTTTTCATCTAAATCTATTTTTAACAAATAGTCTTATTTAAACAAACATAAAACAGATGTCAAATCGATGTCAAACCAACGAACTAAATACACCCCTTAAAAGTTTTTCATTTCCAATAAAAATACGACTTACAAGATATTACAAATAAGACTTAAATGTCTTTCTAGTAGAGATACAACTTACAATATTGTAGATATCTTAAACAAGGTAATTTTCAGAGGAGCATGAAATCTGGGTGATAGAACAGGCTATTAAACAGTAATCTTACCTTGTTCTCTGAAAGCAAAAAACCAATAGAGATAATTCACAAAAACTGCCTAAGAACATAATCAGGACAGAAACCAAATCTAATGTGTAATCCAAAACTATAAACAAATAACAAGCATGCTCGTGGCAATCAAAATAAATAACTTACAGAAGTATTAAGAGAAATCTACAAGAGTCTTCTTACCTTAACAAGTGTTCTAACTTTACAATCCTGCAATTTAAACCCTCTAAGAGATAGTGAAGCCAGCTGAGGACAATTGTTGACCAGATCCACGCAAGTTGGTGATTTGAGACTATCATCTCTACCTAAAAAAAAAAAAAAGTAATGCAAATGAAGTAAATGTCCAGAGCAAGAAGAGATATGATTTCTGTGCAATGAAAACAACTTACCTGTCTTTGAAGATTCAAAGAATAAACGCTCTATCATGTGGCAATTCTTCCCCACAGAACATAAGACTTGTCTCAACTCAACATGACTGTTAATTTGTTGAAAGTGAAATCAAGCATCAAAAGAAGCTACTTTAAGGAAAGGACAAAATAAACAGGCAAAGTCGTTAAAATATGATCGAACAATATCAAAACAAAGTTAAGTGTTAAAATGCCAAATACACCATAGTCCACAAGCAAAGACCTAGTAGAGTAACATGAAACCCATCAAAGAAACAACTAGGGGTCCAAGAAGGCATGCAGCAAGCAACAGGAAAAATAAGAAACATGAAGAACAGTTCAAATACAATACTCGGTGTAGAGAAACATACAGGCTAACAATTTCCAGATCAAGTAGAGATGGACATGCAGATAAAGCTGCACAAAGGGATGAACTGTCCATTCTATCAATGTTGTACAGGTGTAGCCTCTTTAATAGAGTCCTGTGTCAATAATAAAATAATTTCCACTGAATAGAAGGACCATATCACAACGAACTTCCAATACATCAAAAAATTTACATCCATACCCAGGAGCACCTCCATCTCCACTTAATGGGCTTAAGCACGTTCTAGTCAGGATTGGTGACTCCTTCCCTTGTCTTGTCTTCTTCTCATTCCACGAGAAATTAGAAGCATCAACAGAATTCCTCATGGTATAAACCAATGGCTCACATGATTCAGGTAAGGAAGTTGGACCTGGAACTATTCCAAGTTTCAATGACCTAACACCAAAGAAAAAACATTAACTAAAAATGGCACATAGCACTGCCTGATATGCAAAAGAAAAAGGATGAAAGAAGCCCATGAATTCACATATTAAGAGCTTGTGGCTGCATATAAGTTTACCTATGGCTGTTCAAGGATAATGTGGAAAAAAGTATACTCAGAGATGGATTAAGAACAAGAATATAGCAAAGGAAAAGATCAACGAACAGGTATCTAAGTTGTTTGACAAGGATTGACAACTTGATCAGTATGCAAATTGCCCATTGTGTCGTTAACCCCTATTTTCCTCTGGAGTGGAAGCCCTATGGATATTGCCAACATATTAGCTACTTCATCTCCCATGCACAATAATCGTTACATGACTATAGCAAAACATACTCACTCAAAGTAGTAATATTACCAATTTGTAAAATCGAAACTTATCTATTATTTATAATTTTCTATACAAAAAGGAATTCAAGGGGAGAAGCTAACACTAATACTCAAAATTATGCTGTATGATCCTGCAGCTGACAGAGTTTTATCTGAAAAGGATGGATAATTACAATAGAGAAGGCGTACGTTTGCTTTCATACACACAAAATGTACATAGTTTTTAAGTGACATAAATTGGAAATAAATATTATAACATATAGTGTGTAGAAATAACATGTGTTTGCTCCTCCATTAAAACAGACGATAATGTAATAAAACATGATACATTCAAACAGCACATGATTGCCCACAACTGCAATAGAGGATGTTTTTGTGACAAAGCTAATGCAATTAATTAGCAAATTGAGAACATCCTTGGTAAATCACAAAATTTAAGCAAAAGTTATCTTCAGTTCGCATCACATAAAAATATATATCCTCTATTTGCAATTGGAATGGAACGCACATCTCTTTCCAATCCCCTAAACAAAACTCACTAGATTACATTGTTGCATATAATCATTTCTTTTTGTAACCGAGTCCACAAGATCACTGAAAGCTTCTTACCTAAGGGCCTTTCCAGCACGTTGGATCATGGTGGAAACCACTGCATTATTAACCTTCGGAACAACAGTGGTTAAGTCAACATTGGCATAGCATAAAGGATCCATCGCACATTTGTTAAACATCGAACAAGTGGCTGCAGCATAACACAGGCTTTGTGTATCAAGCATGGAAAACACCTGCCATTACAAGACATTCATTCAGTAGAAAGAAAGAATAATTTTCCTTTTTTCCCCTTTTCCTTTAAATAGAGGAGCATGGTTGTAATTGGACCACCTACCACCACTCTACAATATTCATGCACCAATTAAATACAGCTTGCACGTTATAGGTAGCCCCAGGTAGAGGCTCAATGGTTTTTTTCCCCCATTGTAACATGAAAACTCTCTGCATTAACTACTAGACCGAATCCAACATACATACATTTCATTCCAACTCAGACAAATGAAAATTTAATCCAACAAGAAGCAAGCATCAAAAACTAAGTGCAAGAATCATGTGTATCCAAACAATTTGGCTAAACAACAACTTGATATGGGTAGTTAAATCACCATCATAGAAACAGGTTCTGTTGAATGCCTGAAATTTATAAGAGAAATATAAAATTTAAAAAAATGGAAAAAGAAAAAGTAAAGGGTAAAAGCATCATACCATACAATGAAAAAAGCATTCTGAAAAGACAAAATTAGACTAACCAAGTAACTTGGATGTGCCTGGGAAAGGCATGATCTTTGTTGATGTCAGATTTTTTGTCTCACAAGAGATTTGTATAATAGATTTAGTTTTTGGTATATTGTGGCTTGTGAGACAAATAAATAAAGGGATATGAACAATTTATGGAGAGGATACTGGACACCAGCCCTAAAATAGGACTAATATTAGATCTAAGGTTGATATGATGCACAATACCAAAAATAATCATATATAATGAGCCAATTTGACATATGAATTCTAATAAACAGACATTTGACACAATCTATAAAATTTGATAAGAACAACAAAATTGGAAGAAAAAGGTCTCTACAAAAGTTCATTAAATAAAACAATTGTCAAATGTTCCAAGAAGCATACAATTAATAACAAGCTTAAATAACCCTAATTCAATATTTTTTTTTTCCTTTGGCGGATAATATCCCTAATTGAAATTATTAAGGCCAACAATGCAAATGATGAAAATTAATCAACTAAAACAAATAAAACATAAACATGTGTCATCTAGAGGGAGTTGAGGCATCCGAACAATGTTCCATAATAAGTAACAACTAAACTTTTCTAGAAACTAAGGACTTTGTCCGAATGTCTTGTCTTGGCATTCGAACAAAGTAAGACATACAAACGAAGTCACCTGTTCAAGTGTCTCTATAGGACGATCACAATAAGTTTTTTCCAATGGATCTTCATTCTTTATTAGTCTTCTTAGCAATAGAAATTTTTTTTTTTTTTCCTTTTTCCTTTTCCGTTGGTGTGATTTGACCTTGGATCTAAATTCTGTCTTGCTTTCTAACAAGGACAGAGAATTACCTGAAAATGATGCAAGCCAAAGGAAATAAACAAACTTTTGTTTCCATTTTTCTGCTTTCTTAAGGCAATCCGATTATTCCTCACTCCTTACAACTCATAAACAATCCTATTAGTACATGCACTCTTTTACTACTGAATTACTGCATACTATACCATAATAGTAGACGCAGCATATGTGCAATTTCTCCCATCTCTTATGATGGCACATGTCTTCCCTTACACTAGACAACTGGTATGAAATAGCCCAGTTGCAACCTATGTGCTCTAAGTTATGCTGATGATTGACAATAGACCTCCTTCACATTGAAGTTTATCTTTCATTCCAGTACTTTCTTCATATCTCATCATCTCTCTTACTCTATTCAGTTGTTCCTCATCCTCTTTCACTAACTACACCATTGCAACCATCATGCATATGTTTAAGCTGGAGATGCTGCATACCTGCAGTCTAAACATTTAAAACAATGTTATCTCACTAATTGCCGACTGCCTATGCTCCGTCAATTTGCTACCATCACTACAAGAGTTTTGCCCCTACTGCTATCTCTTCTCTCTGCACATCACATATATCATCCACACACTCTTCTACAACCAAAACCCCATCAATGGTAATGGGCCTTACATTACGATCAGTGGCCAATGCATCTGCACTACCTCTCTGCTCTAATATTCAAGTTAATCACATCTTCTAGAATGTATATGTCCCATTGTCCTACATTGGAGATTTCAAATTCCAATCCACTAATAAATCTGACAATGATATGCACTAATAGCTAATAATACTAATTTGTAGCATCTCAAATTTCTTGGCGGCGTTTTCAACACTCATTCCACCCTTTTGAAGCTTCAAAAACATTACTTTCCTATGATACACTGGTACAAATCATCTTCACATCAACCTCCATACTAATATTTTCCTTCCCTCTCCCTATGTCTCTGGGTTGTCATTTTTTCACCATAAGTTAGCATATTCAGTAAATTCTATAAATGCAAGCCCATTCACTAAATTCATAACACTCAAATGTCTTTTCAATTTTTAGCACCCAGTCTAGAATTTATCAAGTGAACTAATGTCCCTAAAAGGAGGAATTCTTCATTGAATAATATCCACTCCCCTGTCCTGTCTACCGTGTTCAGATGCTCTCCTTATATCAAAATGATCATCAATATGGTTATGACAACCAAATCACCACAACACGTCACTCAACTGAGCTAATCACACTCTCAATCAACATGGTTATGACAACCAAATCACCACAACACACTCAAATGCAATATCTTTCAATAAATTTCAAAGAAGCCAATAACTGCATCCCTCAAATCCATCACTTCTCAATCGTCTAAGGAAAATTTTCATACAGATTTCTCAATTGTATCTTCAATTTTTATACCTATTATGATGCACCGAGGGAAGCAAGATCAACCATAAATGCCGTATTTGTCTTCAATTAGTGCTTTTGGTATTTTGTATGTTTATGAGAGAGATAAAACAAAAGGAATATAATCAATATATAGAAAAGATATTGCAAGAATCCTAAAATCGAACTAGGATTAGATCTAAGATTGATTGAGACACAATCTCAAAAATAAGTGTGCCAATAAGTACCCAATATGACTTACGAATTTCAATTAATCAGTGTTTGCCGCAATTTATGAAAATTGATCAAATTAATGAAATAAAGGGAAGAAGGTGTCTCCTAAATTTCAATATAGCTAAAACAATTTTCAAAAGTTCCAGAGTTGTCTATTACTCCTGCTCATTAGCTTAAATAGCCATAATTCGGATAACATTCGAATGATGTTCAACAGTAGCTAAACACTTCTGGAAACTTGGAGATCTTGTTAGAAAAGGTTCAAAGTCCTCCTGGTCGATCTTTCTTCTTGTCCTGCCACCTCATCAGTAGAAATAGATTGTTTTTCATAGTTTACTTTTAATTCCTCGCCTGGTGCACCGGTTCCGGGACCTGGTTCCTATAATACTAGTTCCAATTTCGTTTTCTGAGATAAAAATTTCCACGTCATTCAGCCATAGCTTTCCGAATAATTCCACGAACAGCCTCAGGGAAAACAATCGTGACCGTATCGGAGATGTTCATAAAGCCGATTAATTGACGATTCGAGCTTAAACAAAATACGCAGTACATTTAGATCAACCAGTCGAAGCAATGCAATAATATTAAGTATCAAGTTCGGAAGGAGAGAGCTCCAATCCTTATTCAATCGATGCAATCACTCATCGATACGGCGACATTAACGGGAAAAAAAAGGAAAAACGAAAGAAATCCAGTAATCACTAGAAGAATACGAATACGACAGGCGTACTTTGATAGTGAGATCCGGAGGCAAAGGCCAAACAAGAGCATTATGCTTGGAGGCACGTTTTCTGGCGGAACGATTGGCGGCTTGAAGAATGGAGGATCCTAAATCGAGAGCTCGATTGATGAGAATATTCTGTTCGGAATCGGAGATGGTGGAATCGAGAAGTCTATCGAAGGAGAGGTCGATGAGAGAACAAGTGTTAGTGTCATCGGAGAGTGAGATGAACTGGTGGAAGAGATTGTCGAATTCATTGAGGAGCGGAAATCTAGGGTTTTGAGCTTGAGAAATCGGACAAGGGCGTTTGTTGGCCATAGCTGTTGTTGAAGAGGAAGAGGAATAGGAAGAGAGCGGTGAGATGTCAAGGAGATGAGTAGTAGTGTGAGTGTGAGCATCCATAGTGGGTGGCGTGGAGCGAGTAGAGAGAGTGGAGTGAGATGTCATGAGGAAGATATGGTCACTATAATTTTATTGTAAACTATGTTATTTTATATTATAATGTAAATGACGTACAGTAAAATTATAAATTTACGGTAACGAAAAAAAATTATTTAGAAAATATTAAAAAAAAAATCATGTATATGGCCATTTTAAAATAATGCTATTTACTGCATCTTTCGTTAGCACTTGAAGCAAGGGAAAAGGAAAAAAATATTATTAAAATAAAAAAAATTACGAATATCATGGGACGAAGAGTTAATCCCAGAATAGGCAAACGTCCTCGTCTCTTCAAGAGACGAGGTTGCTCCGTGTGTGATCGTGTCTCGAAGAGACGAGGTCTGCGCGCATAAACTCCAGCCGCGCGCCTTCTTTCCCCATTTTCCCAATTTCAAAAATCACGAACCCTAAATCCCCAATTCTCCTAATCGGCCCGACGTTGATTCTCCACGGCTTCTTAGGTTTTTTTTGTGATTGGGCAATCTCAGAGCCCCAGACGGTGTCTACATTGCAATTTGTGGGTTGGAGGAGCGATACGCTAGAGAAATCATCGAAATCCGCCGGCGAAATTTGAGGTAAGATTTCGTGATTTTTTTTTTTTTGTTAATGAATGTTGCTACATTGTTCAATGGTGATAGTATGTGCTGTTATAATCATTTAATTGTGCAATTAGGACGTGGAAGGATTTTATCCGGTTGTTGTATGTTTATAGATAGATACATACTATACATATATGAAATTATTGGGAAAAAAATTATATTGTGATTAGTTGTTGGATAATTATTTTAGGAAGTGCAGTGGGAAAATAATTAAAATAACTTGTAATGTCGTCAACGGGTATTGTTGAGCGATTCCAATACGGTAGAAAATTTTCTAATTATGGATACATATATATATACATATTATATGTAAATTGTGGGAAAAAAAATTAATATAGTTATTGGTTGTTGGAAAATTATTTTAGGAAAGTAGTTGGGAAAGAATAAAAAAATAACTGTTATGTCGTGAAGGGGGTGTATTCGGTACTGTAGTGTTGGTTTATCATGGAAATTTGTGGTGAAAAAAGATAATGTTTGTAGAAATCAGAGTTCTTAGGGAAAAAAAAATAGAACTTTGGAAATTTTGCATTTGGAATTTGATTAAATATTATGGAATGAAAACTCATAAGTGTGATTTTGCGAATTTGATGCATTAAAGCTAATTTTGATGAGATAGCAGGATTGTTGAGGAAATGGATAAGGCAAAGTTCATACTGTATGCTCATTGGTAATATTGTACAAGAGGATGATGGTTTTTGTTATGATAAGCGGCCGGTGTATGTCAGTGGTCAGTATCAGAATTCAACATATGAGCAGATAGTGGAGATTATTTGCAATAGACTAAAGGTAAATAGGTGTACACATCGGGTGGAGCTATATCATAGGGTAGCTATTGGAGATAGGACACTACGTTATGATATTATTCTAGTGACCGATGATGATGCGGCACATGAGATGTTGGTGTACACAGAGGGATCAGTGGCTGTTTATGTGCAGATATTTGAAAAATGAATTGTCACAGGTACACGCAGGGGATAGGAAAAAACAAAAAAATAGGGGCATTGATAGAAATATTGGAAGCAGGGGCTGGTAGACTCAAACTCAACCCCAGCTCAGACAATAGGCAGTGCACAACTGGAAATAGGTAACTTTGAATTTTGTGGCGGTACTTCGATAGGTGGTGATGATATGGAGGCTGTGCAAGACTCATCAGTAAGTGAATCCAGTGACGACTATGATGATGATGAAAACGATAATGTGGAAGTTTTTCCACAACAATATGCTTTGCCTGATGTGCAAAGAAGGGAAAATAGCTGGGACCGTTTCATTGCTCCTACTGATGTTGATGCAATAGGGAGCTCAGTGGCAGTTCCGTTTTTCAATGCTGAAGTTGGTAGTACTTATGCAGCATACGATGATGAGCAGGAAATGAGTGCTGGGAATTGGAGCTTCAGTGATGAATTTAAGGTTGGGATGCGGTTTGAAACCAAAGATCATCTCATCCGGGCTGTTAAAATGTGGCACGTAAAGAACCACTATAACTTCAAGGTGGTGGATTCGGATCCAAGGTCATGGGCTGTGAAATGTACCGATATCCACAACAGAGGTTGTAAGTGGAGACTGAGAGGCAGTTATAAGAAACACGGTGGCTGGTTTCATATCACTAAATTTGATGGGCCTCATACCTGCTTGGATGAAATCACTGGACAGGATCACTCTCAGTTGGACTCCACCAGCTTGTCTAGGGCCATAATATTGGAGATCCGCAATTCTCCAGATGTGAGGGCGAAGGATCTCCAAACGAATATATTAAAGGAGTTCGGATATAACGTTCACATAAAGAGAATTCGTGAGGCAAAGAGAAAGGCAATTGAGCAGGTGTACGGTAGTTGGGAGTCGTCTTACGTAGAGCTCCCGCATACTATGCAATTACTGAGGCAAATCCAGGAACGAAGGTCGATTGGCAAACTCAAGATTCAAATACAGCCGGCCACGTGTTCTTGGATAAGCTTTTTTGGGCATTCGGTCCTTGTATCGAGGCGTTCCAGTATTGCAGGTATGTATTGTAATATGCTTTAGTTTTGTTACACCTGATTGATATTCACTGACTATGTTATATACTTTTAATCATTGCAGACCTGTGATCACAGTTGATGGTACCTTCCTGTATGGCAAGTACAAGCACAAATTGCTTATTGCAGTGGCAGTAGATGGTGCAAATCATATAGTCCCATTGGCCTACGGGCTAGTGGATGAGGAGAAGGCGGAAACCTGGGGTTGGTTCCTTGCAAAAGTGTTGGAACACGTCATCAAAGACCGATCCAACATTTGCTTGATATCGGACCGCCATGCGGGTATCAAGAGTGCGGTGGAAGGTGACAATGCGGTGTGGCCTACAGGGTGGCCTTGGCGCTGGTGTATCCGGCATGTTGCAAGCAATTTCAATTCGAAGGCCAAAAGCAAGGAATGTAAGGAAATAATAAAAAGAGCTATCAAGCGCAGAGTCGAAAATTTCATGGATACTTCAATGCAGCACTTCAAAGCAATCCTTGGACGGGACGATATTTTCGTGAGCTACCTCCATGCATGTGGACCTTATCTTACGATGAAGGTGTCAGATATGGCCTAGGTACAACAAACATGGCTGAGAGTTACAATTCGGTTATAAAAGATGCCCGGTGCTTACCAGTATCGGCATTGGTAAAAAAAACCTTCTACAATTGTAACTCTATATTTAATAAGCACAGGCGTGAAGCCAGCGATGCCATGAGTATAGGTAAGTTGCTCACAGACTATGCTGCACATAAGTTTGAGCGATGGAATAGCATTTCCAGCTCGCATAGAGTGACATGTTTCGACTATCAAGAACGCATATATGAGGTTATAACTGCACCACGTCCTACAATGTATGGTCAGAAGGGGGATCATATTCAAAAGGTAGAGTTAAGAGCATGTAGATGTACGTGTAACAAGTGGCAGACATACAGAATTCCATGCTCACATGCAATGGCGGTAATGGGTACAATGCACATGGATTGTCTTGCCTACGTCGGACAGTGGTACAGGTGGGACCACCAGCTAAAAGTGTATGGTCGCTCCTTCATTCCTGCAGCTGATAAGGCAAATTGGATTCGTTTGGACTTACCGAAGTGGCACCCTATACCGGGACTTATTAGGAAAAGGGGACGGCCTAGGGAGAAACGATTCCAGAATGAGATGGATATTCGAGAGGGCCCTCGTGGTTACGCATGCGATTGTTGTGGGCAGCAAGGCCACAACAGAAGGAGTTGTCCAAACGGGGGATCGATGGGTAGTGTACCAACGGGGCGGTCGAGTCGTAGTGGTAATTCTTTATTTCCATATGTTCTAACACTGTATTATTGAGTCATGACTGACGTTATGTTTGTTGTGCTTGTTTATAATCCATATTTGTTGTCAATAACAATATCTCCTTCGTTTCTTCGCAGATGGATCCCGGACCGCTCGATAGTTCATTACTGACGCAGCAGCCTGTACATAGGTCCACTCTAGCTGGGATGGGCAGGTCAGTTCATTTATCTATTTTATTGATTCCAGTTTTGTTTGATGCGGTGTTTATGATTTTTGATAAATATGTTCACTTTGTTGTAGGAGCATGAGGTACTACATTGTAGGCGCAGAGAGGCCAGGCTCAGGCGACCTGCTGGTATACCTACAGACGTGGACGAGCGCATGGTGCCATTCCTGTCGCAGGCAGGGTTCATAGGGGCGGCTCAGATGCCCTTCATTCAGCTGGATTGGCATCTGATTACTGCTTTGGTCGAGCGATGGCGCCCAGAGACGCACACGTTCCACATGACCACGGGAGAGTGGACTGTGACACTACAGGACGTTGCTATCCTGACGGGCCTCCCTGTGGATGGATTGGCCGTTACTGGCACGGCTCGCATGGATTGGCCAGATTTGTGCGAGGAGCTATTAGGAGTTCGGCCAGTCCCCGGCGTCGACATGGATGGAGGTCGGCTGAAGATGTCGTGGTTAGATAGCCACTTCACCGACCTACCTGAGTTTGCTGATGACGTGATGATCCGACGTCATGCTAGGGCATACATTCTGTTGCTGCTTGGGGGATTTATTGTCGCAGACAAATCCTCCAACTACGTCATCTTATGTACCTCCAGCTGCTCCGAGATTTCGAGCGAGCAGGGCAGCACGCATGGGGAGCAGCTGTTTGGCTTGGCTGTACAGGCAGCTATGCCTGGCTTCCGACGTCGACACGGGGGACATGGCAGGACCACTAGTTGTCCTGCAGATATGGGCATGGGAGCACTTCCCCCACATTGCCCCGGTACGGCGACTGCTCACCTCTGTTACCGCAGGCCGCCCACTCATCAGTCATTGGGGTGCGACTTTCGACGTCACCCGTGTGTCGACCCACCTATTGATTGAGTACCGCGCCTCCTTTGATCGACAGATGCCACATCAGGTATGCGATAGATCAATTTTGATTTCCATTGCCTTCTACTCTTAAATTGCTATTGTACGGTCATTTTCTTATGCAGTACATCACTTTTGCTACTTCATCAGGTGGTGTGGGACCCATACAGCTCCATCCTGCCCGCCCTGCCACCGTACTGCCTGGTAGGCAACGACGTATGGCGTGCCCGGGTGCCATTGGTATGCTTCTACCTTGTCGAGCACTACTATCCGGACAGAGTGCTCAGACAGTTTGGTGGTTTCCAGGAGATACCAGCCCCCCCTGCTGATATGAGACCCCTCCATGAGATTGACATGAGGGGACGTTCCGAGTGGAACTGGCAGTCCGAGCACGCTAGATGGATTGCTGAGTGGGATGCTCGGCGTGATTGCATTGTACAGATGCCAGATTTGCCGGCTGGGACATCTGACGATTACTTCCAGTGGTATTATGCCATCACCCGACGCTGGATCGGTCGCACGGGAGCTATCATGCGATACATGGTACGGTCGCTGTCTCTGTAAGCTTTATATATACTTGTACTGACTTATAAGCTATTCACTGATATAAATATTTGCTATTACTCGCAGGCTGATTTCATTTCTAGCGTCCCTGACATGCCCCCAGAGCTCACTGCATCCACTGCACGAGATGTCTGTCGTGTAGTGGATGAGTTTATGGGGCTGAACTTCAATGATCCAGTACCACCAGCTCCACCAGCAGCAGGCACAGGGTGACCCACAGCCTCATACCTACAGAGACGACATCCTCCTAGAGAGAGGCGTGGGCGGGGACGGGGACGGGGACGGGGTCGGGGGCGAGGTATACAGATTAGAGATGAGCCTGAGCCGTTCGACCTACCTCCATTCGATGAGTCTGGTCCTTCCCAGGTCATTCATGACGGGGCTGGCCCGTCTTCCACTTCTTACGATATGGGGGACACCCCTGCCAGACCCGTGATCCAGTGACTTCCACACTCCCCTGGCCACAAAAAGAGGGACCATCGCCATCTCATGATATGGGGGAGGGCCTTACACGGTCGAGCCAGACCCTGTCCCATTCCACCAGTACAGTGCTGCTACGGGAGAGGAGCCGCTCCAGTTACAGAGACTCGCCCATATTCCCCGCATCCTCATCATCAGCGTACCCCATTCCCGAGGACATACGTGAGGCGGGTTAGAGGCCGAGGAAGAGGGAGCAGGGCCACACATCAGCAGGAGGAGTAGTGGACGACAGATAGATTCTCTTTTTATTTTCATTTTGTATGTAGCTTCTTATTTCATTGTATTATTCTTGTATGTATAGATCGTACTCATTTTCTCCTATTCATTCTATTAGAACAATCACTCTACATTTCATTATATTTCATTTCCTACTATGTATTATGACTCTACGAATACTCATATTTTCATTGCACTGTCTATGATTGGGATTGGGAATGTGAGTTCGATTGGCTTCGAAACACTGTAGTTAGTTAGTTTTTTTGGCCATGTTGGAGGATGGATAATGGCTTTTATCGCTGTTTATATTTGTATTTGACAGGTTTTTACAGGTTTTTAATGTAAATTTTTGCTTTTCAAGAAATAAAATAGGATTGGGGGGATTTTGGCCTAGCTTCGTCTCTTGAAGCGACGAGGTCTCTCCTTGGCCTGACCTCGTCTCTTGAAGAGACGAGGCCATCTCTTAGCTGACCTCGTCTCTTCAAGAGACGAGGCCGTTTCTTCCCTTGGCTCGTCTCTTGAAGAGAGAGGTCAGGCACTAACGACCTCGTCTCTTCAAGAGACGAGGTCGTGTTGCCTATTTTGGCATTAACTTCATTCCAGTGGTATTTTCGTAATTTTTTTATTTTAATAATATTTTTTTCCTTTTCCCTTGAAGCAAATGGACTGGGACTATAATTGAAATTATAATGAATAAAATTAAAAAAATAATATATTATGGTAATTTAAAAATATTAATATTGAAATAGAAATATATTTTAAAATACTAATGTACCTTTATATAGACGACAATTTGACTATTAACAGGCTCCAAACGAATCGAGCTCAAACTCGAGTTATTTTATGCCTATCTCATTTTGAACTCGATTAGTAGACAAGTTAAGATTGAGTTTCAAAATTTATGGATTTTATATTTATAATATATTGTACATAAACATAATTAAAATAACAAAAATTAGATATTATATAATATATTTAGCACTGTTAGCTTAAAAAATCAATTAAACGAACCAAACTCAAGTTTGAATTTTAGGCTTGATAAAAACTTGATTGACCTATATCCTTTTTCTAATTTATTATATAATAAAACATTAAGAAAATATTTCTTTTTAGTTAGATCTGACATAGGGCCTATCGCATAACATGAATTGGTACAAGAGCATAAGGTTTTATGTGCTTTCAATCTAGTAAGTGTTTAAATAATTTTAGTTTCATATTAAGGTATAAAGGATTATTTAACTATAAGTGGTCAATTAGTTTTAGTGTGAGCAACAATTATTTGGTGATATTTTGGGATTTTATTTTATGATATGGAGATAAATGAAAAATTTACTATAATGATAGAATTTAGTAGAGCTTTTGATATTTGGTATTTGTGATTATTTCATTGATATAATTAATGAAGTTATGGCTAGAAGATTAAGTTCCGATGTTATTGATCATTAGTATTTGTAAGAGTTTGTTTATAAGAAAGAGGTGGCTTGAGTGATAGAATAAACTAAGATAGTCTTTTCTTTTACTATTTAAATCAGGACGAATTTTTGCATGACATTACTAATATTGATGATTGTTACATATGTTTGGGAGAATGTTAGCAAACATATCATAACGTAGTCTGCCATCCATGATAAATACTTATAAGTTTGTTGAAGAGTATGTTACAATATAACTTTTATCCCTAATTAAAGTCACGGAATGTTCAAATGGGATTAAGAATTCAATATAAGATGGAGAGTTGAGAAACAAACTTTGGTAGAGATTTTAGATCCACTGGATGAGAGAAAGATTCCTAGTGAGATTGATAAGGCAAAGACTCCATAAGAAGTTGCTAATGATAGTAAAAGTGTAGAACAAGTGAAGGTTTTAGAGCCAATTGTAATGGAATTAACTCATGATGTTTATTAAACATCTATTAAAGTCATCAAAAAGAAGAGTAATGAGGTATTGGAAGTTGCATAAGAGAATCTAGAAGAGATCACAAACTCAACCTCTAGAGAATCTAGAAGAGATCACAAACTCAACCTCTAGTGATGTTAAAGAAGCAACTAATGTGGAAGGTGATCCAAATAAAATGGAGGATAAGAACCTTGTTAAGCACGAAAGACCATATATCATTGAGTCTTCACTAGTACAACTCACATAAGTTTAACCATGTCATGCCATGAGATATGCCAAAGAAATTGTTCTACCACGACTATTAAATAATCATTAAGTTCATTTAATTTTGATTGGTATAATCCAAGATCAATGGCAGGAGTGAAGATAGTTGACCATGTTGCATAATTATTTGAGTTACTTTTGTTTATTTTTACTTAAATTTTATAGTTTTGTTGAGATATAGTGACCATAAATTATATGTTTTCTGAAAAAAGTTTAGCATACTTGACTGACCAATTTTTCCAAATTGTATGCAATAATAAAAACTAGTAATATACCAAGTTGAATCCTCACGAATTAAAGAATCGATGTGTTCTTACTTTTAAAATGCATTATTTGTTGTGAAATAACTTGTTTCAGATATAGATTTGGTAAATTATAGGGCTAATATCACGGGTGATACGTAAACTTTGCCTTAATATTCAATTAACCACATGAACTTTCATTTAGTTAACTTACTAGCTCGCTCAACTTTCCAACTCCAAAGTTACTACCTCCGTTCAGTGTACTAAGTACGTCTACACTGCTGACATTATTGACCCATCACTCACTGGCACGTGCTAGTGGCCTACCAAAAATATTTTCCATCTCGATAATTCAACCCATTAGTAAAAATAAAAGAGACCATTTAACTCTCGTTATCATCCAAATGATTATAAAAAAAAAAAATATAATTGCATCCCACTGATAGAATTTAATGCAATACCAAAAAATTCTCTAGCTATCTTTTGTTCCAAAAGAGAAATTTATTCAATATTTTATGCGTAAATATTAACTACATTATTAATATTCGAAAAAAAATCAAAAAACCAATTGACCTTATTTATTTGAATTAAAATTGCAAACAATAATAACATATGTTCATGAAGATCCTAAGGATGTTTTTTAATAAGTAATATAACAGATATTGAAAAAAATTGTAGATAAAGTAAACTAACATTCAATGCGGCATTTATGTATCAAAAGCAACAAAGACCAATCCAGCAAGAGCTCTTGCAACACCTTGCCCTTTTCAACCATGCAACAACAAATTTTATTCCTGATACAACTACACGCTCTAAAAACTAGATAGAAAACATGATTCAGACAATTGGAAGTTCACTTTAAGCACATCCATGGGTTAAACAAAACAAAATCAACATTCAATAAGCACCATCAATCCTTGTTCCTCGAAAAACAACTACACAAATGATAATATTATATGACAATGATCAATATAAACATTCAATTGAAAACCCTTCCCATCAATTCGAGACCACTGCTGCGTGTTTCATGGGACCTTTACTATCGTGCTTCTGCAAGCTTGATGGACTAGGGTTTCTCATGGAGAGATAATGCCTTGTGATTTTCAAGCAGAGATTAATTAAGGTTTGCTTCAATTAGTGTTGCATTGTGACTTTTATGTCTAGGGTTTCATTGGATTTTAGGTTCTAGGGTTTGTGTTTGATTTAGGGTTTCATCGTTTAGAATTCAATTTGGGCCAATCTAATTTGATTTAATGTGTTTCCTCTTTTTGGCTCTAACCGTGGTTATATTAGTCGTCCTTTTTCAAATTATTGGAGTTATCCATGTGTCATGTTCTGCATGTGGGCCACCGACATGTGTTACCCCACCATAGGCTACAAATGCCAGCTACAATGACAAACTTAACAAATTTAACGAAGGTAGTACCTTTAGACACAAAAAGTTTAACGACGTAGTAAATTGAACGAATGAAAGTTCAAGTGGTTAATTGAATATTAAGGCAAAGTAAATCAAATAAGGTAGCAACGATTTATAAAGTTCATTTAAGGTATCAATGTTTATATTAATTTTTAATTAATTTTCGCAAATTTTCATCAACTGTCAATTATCGATACTTGATTTGACTCACTTTATGAAACATTGATTTATCTTTTACAACACTTAAAACGTTGATACATTAAATGAACTTACTATCAACTTTTAATGTCTTTCAGTGTAATTCACCCAATATAGATTATGCTAAGATTCCACACACTCATTATACCCTACTTAAGTTAACAAATTCATTAATGCATTGTGATCTTATAAATTCTAACTTAGGTTATTAATAGAAGAGAAACAACATATGCAAAAAGAAGGAAAGGAAACCAAAGCATTCGTTGATTAAATTTTGGGAAGAAACCCATTAAGGAATTCAAAAACTCAAATTGTGCTTGAAGAATCCACACCTCCAATGTGTGCATAAGTTCAATATAGTATAGCAAAATCTACTAAAACTATATTAAAATTACTTTAAATTATAGAGTGTATGCATAAAAATTTAGGAAACAAGTGTCATCTTTAAACAAATGATGAGACAATGTTTTTATAAATAACAAAAATAGTATTCAGATGCTACAATGATTAATGTCTATGGATGCTAAACACGTATAAAAAGCTTGTTGAATTAAGTTTAAGTATCCACTAGACAAGTCTTATTATTATCATCTTGATGGTGATGACTAGTGATTTGGCAATATAAGAGGTAATCGTCTTGAAGTGAATTTTTCTATAAGGTGTTTCAATGTATTAGAGTTTCTATCGAGCGTCTAGAGAGTGTTTGAGCTGGTGTTAGATGTCGGTCCATGTCCATACACAAAGCAAACTAACTCAATACATTTCATTATTTTTATTTTAGCATTGTTGAACAATTCCCAGGCAATATAGTTTTGATGTTTATGCTTCAGTTTTACTCAATTAATTGCATGTAGGTTGTACTCTTAAGTAGAGAAAAACAAATAATTATGCGTGTACCAATTATCATATGTTTTTTATATTAGAAGATATAAAAATTTAATGTTGTGTTCGATACAAAGGGATGATTTTGAATGAAATAGAATGAGTTCTAAAATGGCAAATCAATTCCTAATTTAGAAGTACTTTATGCAAAATGGAATGGAATGATTATAAGTTGTATTTGTAGAAATGACCATAGCAATAAACGCAAAATTGTGATTTCGTGATAGGATAAAAGGATAATTAAGCCGCATGTATCTAATAAAGGTAAAATAGAATCGTGATTTCTTATTTAAGAAGACGAAATCGAATTCCCCATTAAAGTTAGAATCGTCGATTCCAAATAATCTCAATTCCAACTTTTAAAAGTCCATAAAAAAATGGAAAATGGAATGGAATATGGAATAATAATTCTATTCTAAGTTCAATCTCACATACCAAATGTGACATAAAAGAATTGTTTTCTAAAGAAAATGAGGAATCACGGGATTGGATTCAAGCCTCCATGGGCTACAATAGATAAGCTTCTAGTCTGCGTACTTTTAATGAATATGTAAATACAATTCTAAGCTTTTAGTTCTAGCCATTACTTCTATTTATGGTTGTGCTTTTACCTTGTGTCCTCTTCTAGCTCAGTTGTTATGGATCAATTGTCTCGTATATTTATTGGGTAAATTATACTAGAAGGTTTAAACTTTTTGGGGTAAGTTTATTTAAGATACAAACGTTTCAAGTGATTTAAAAGAGGTCCTAACATTTGGAAAAGTATCTTGTAAACATTGGGACCTCTTTTTGAATTACTAAAAAACATTAGGATCTCGATTGACCCATTTCTTCAAATGTTATGACATCTTTTGAACCATTCGAAACGTAAAGACATCGAATAAACTTATCCATAAATGTTGGGATCTTGCGATATAATTTACCTACTTTTTTATTTCATTTTATTCCATTTTTATTTATTAGTAGACAAATCATTGGTTTCTTTTATGATAATAAAATTAATCTTAATTATTTCAATATGTATTTTGTAAGTCATTAAATTACTAATTTATTTCCTTTTTGTGTATTATCCTTAGTTTGTATGTTGTTTTTACCTTGCCCTTTAAAGAAACATAGATAATAGCTTGCAATTTAATGCAATGTATGCTTTTTTTTTTCATATTAATTGTATGAAAATTATTTTTCTTAATTTACTTTAATTCTTATCCATCAAATAATTGCTTGTGACAAAGGGTTTTTATTATTCATGAGATAATAGTAAATAAAATCTAATTAATTATTAGAATTCATGGGCTATGTTGATTTCTTGATTTAATCACTTAGTTAATTGCAAATATTAGCAAAGTCCATACATCACATGTGAAAATTATCTTAAAATATTTGAGTTCATGACATTCCACGCCATTTTTAGTGCAAATGATATTAAGTTTGTGAATGGTGAATTAAGGTGATCTTATAGATTCTTGGTATTTACTTAATCAGTGCTTTTAGTGCTAGTGGTGCGGTTATGTGATTATTTAAGGGAATTTTATTATAAATATGGAGGAAGAAAAAAAATTGCAATAATAGTTGAATTAAATAGGATCTTTACTATTTTGTATCTATGATTGTCTTGTTGGTTTATTCTTTTAAGTTGTTTTATAGTTTGAGATTTAATAATATTGATCACCAATGTCCTTATGAGTTTTTACTATAATAATGGGTAAGTCAAGTGACAAAACAAATGTGAATTACCTTTTCTTTTTTATAATTGGTTTTAAGGTCAAATTTTGTGATGTGCCATGAAATTTAGGATGGGTTCTAAACACATTCAACGAAGATAGACAAATCATAACAAATCAAACTCATGAGCAAGCAAACGGAACTAAGGTTTGATCTAATCAACAACTAATAAACTTATAATCGAGTTCTTAGAGAAAAGTTTAATAT
Organism: Combretum micranthum; assembly: GCA_024138025.1. Classification (NCBI taxonomy): domain Eukaryota; kingdom Viridiplantae; phylum Streptophyta; class Magnoliopsida; order Myrtales; family Combretaceae; genus Combretum; species Combretum micranthum. The sequence continues at coordinate 1,211,907 of JAMXBD010000189.1, read as the reverse complement.
AACTTAATGGTTTTTTAATAACAAGCATTAATGGGTTTCAAAACAATTCACAAATCACAATAATAAATGCATATTAGAGGATTTACAAAGGGGATATTTATCACAATTACAATAAAATTAATAGAAATGGAATAAAAAAAGATAATTTCATTCAGAAAATATCACCACATTACATACCTTACTTGAATTACATGTTTATACACAAACGGTTATGGTCATGGAATGACCATCAATAAAGGAAAATAATAAAATGGGAATAGAATAACTGTATAATGTTGAACTTATGTCTTCAACGTGAATTTTGACAAGGATATTAGTTGCACAATTAACCATTCAATTGTGTTAATCTACACTTAATTAGTCACACAACTTGGATGAATCAAATGCTTGAATACATATTTGTATTTGTGTTTATGCTCATTGGTGCAGGTTGTTTCAAGCACATTGTAGGCCTTAATTCATTTAGAATCTCTCAAAGCTCAAAACATAAAAGTTGTAAAATTCTGTCAAAGCTTTTCCATAACATCTTGAATCACTTCAATCAGAGTCCAGATAAGAGATATATGAACAAAATGCAACAGTATATCAAAGTTGCACGAAGCAGTCTGGCTCGCTGGTCCAAGTTGAAAGAACAACAGTTTCAACGACGGCGTTATCTGTAGGCACATAAATTGCATCAGCTAGCTAGTAGGGCTTCATGCTAGCGAGCCGGTAAGTAAAAAACTAGCTGTTTGGAGTTTTTAATCCAACTGTTGGAAAGAGACTTGTGGAAAAATGGCTTGGCTTTTTTTAGAAACTATAAATAAAAAATGTTAAGTAGTATTTTGCCGTTGATTGAGCTTATTTCTTATATATAAAAATATTGTAAATCCTCTCAATGCAATTGTGTATAATTTGTATTGTGAAAAAGAGAGTTGAATAGTGCTAGTGTTCTTATATCTCTATACCTCTTGTAGACCACTACTTAAGTAATTATGAGTGTAAACTAGTGAAGTCTTGGGTTGAGTCTAGTGCATTTAACAATTTCTTGTAAATACTCAACTCAAGCAATTGTGTTGTTGATATGTTGAATTCCTCTATTGAGGCAAATTTTGTTTATTGAATAAAGTAGTGAACTCTTCCATCAAGGCATTTGTGTAGACCGTTGAGATTAGAGAGCGGACCAAATTCCACGTTAAAATCATGGTGTAAACTTTCATTTCCCTATCTCTTTATTGTTATCCTTGTTTATATATGTTTTTGTGCATGAATCAGGCTCAAGTTTTGGAAAAAAAAAATCATGTTAGGTATAATCTACTTTTTCTTAGGTGTTACTAGTTTTCTATATATAAAAGGAAATAAACAATTTATATAGACTAGTGCAATTTAATTTTGTAGATTTATGTCTTTCCTTGTCATATCAAGAGATAAGAAATATTACATAAATTCAAATTAAATATTATTTTTTAAGGGCCATTTTGGACTATTGTTTTGGCGTCGTTTTTGCGCTGTTTTTAAATTGAACCGATACTGATATGATACTAATGAAAAACCAACAGTTTTACTCATAGAATGACCAACCGAACCGATACTGAATCGATAACGAACTGATACTAAGCCTATACCGATATGATATAGATAAAAAGCTGACAATCCAAATAGGCCCTAAAATGCTTTAGGTTATTTGTGTTAAACTTTAATCTAAGACAATTTTAGAAGTTCTTCCAAAATAATAGGAAAATTAAAAACCTTTACTTACTCTTCATGGAACTCTGCCTCCTATACTTATATCATATTTTTATTTATATTAGCTCAAAAGTTTGCTGCTATAGCCTTTTTCACATGGCTTTTGTTTGTAACCCTATCATGATTTTGCTTGTTCAACTCCGTCCATCCTTAGCCCTTTCAATTCATATCTAAGGATTTAATTTTGATCATTTTGTGTAACATTGTTGATATTGATGACTGTCACATGTGTTTAAGAAAACCTTAATAAACACATATTGTAATATAATTAAAAATATATCAAACAATATTGATAGATTTATTGAAGAGTGAGCTGCTTTAGTTACCAGACCGAGACCAAAGTGAGAAGGTGCTAACTTATGTTGGAAAAAAGGGGCTTCCAACTTATATTTATGTTTACTCTTAATCTACTTGTGTTTTTATCGTGATTCCAATGCCTTTAGCGGTATCTTATTATAAAGTCAAGTTTCTTTTTCTTTATTTTTTTCCATTTGCAAAACCTTTAGCTTGTGGTTTTGCTTTAAATTTCTAAAGAGCCGAAGTATTGCTTTTAAATTTCTAAGTGTACCTTTAATTTAGCTTGAAAATTTGAACCTGATTTTGTTTCTCCCTCCATTAGCCTTAATGTTGATTGGTCATCTTGTGCATTCAATAACATTTTTATTAAGTATTGATCATGCTTTCAATGTTTATTATTATTCCCTATCATTAATAGTGTCCACGTTTAATTCATAAAATTAGATAATTAAGGGTTTCTATTTTGTGTAATTTTCTTTCTATAGCAGTTAGAAATATTTATACTAAAAGAGTAAATTTTTTAGTTTTTTCTTATGTGTTTTCCATAATTAGTAGAATTGTTTTTCTTTATATATGTTATGTAGTACAATAAATATAAGTATTTGATATTTTATCACTTAATCATTGTTTTAATCAATGTTGTTAGACTTAGGTTGACTTACTCCATTCAACTTGACTGAATCTAGCCTCTCACTAGGAATAGGTTGGTGCAACCACGATTTAACCTTAGTTCAATTCAATTTTACCTATTGACCTTTGACTCTCTAGCATATTCGAGTCAAGCCCCTGAGCTAGGTCCAACAACATTGATTTTTATCAATCTTCTCATATTTCGTAGTGAACATCTTATTAGAGAGATTTGTGTGTTATATGGGATTCGCTTCAATAAACCTAAATATTTCCAATATTTTGTGCTGTATTAAACTTAAAAATTAATTAACAGTTCATTTCTTGAAATGATGCATCGTATTCAATTGTAAAACCATTTATATCTCTTAAACTTAACATTTTTATAAACCACATTTCTTTCAGTTATGTCAAATTTTAAAACCTAGAAAGATTTAGGGTCTGTTTGGATGGTCTGTTTTTCATCTATATCTGTATTTTTTTAAATGATATGTGTAAATATGTCTATTTGTGTATATATATTATCTATATTTGATTTATTTGATATTTTGATGAGAACTGTCAACATTTTTTTTATCTATATTTATTTCTTGATAAATAATTTGTTAGAAAAAAGTTTGAAAAAAGTGTCTATCTATAGGAAAAAGCCAAACAAACGGACCCTAATTTTTATCAATGTCTATTGTTTGCACATTTTAGATTTTATTTTACAATTTGATCCATGATTCCAGTTCTGGTATAACATATTTGGTATTAAAGCGATAGTTTAGCAACGAGTGAGACAATGGCTATACTGTAGCAATGAAGGTGTTGGTATAGTGGTCAATTGGTGGTGAGTTATTCATTCTTATCGAGTTTGATTATTAAAAATTTCAACACTGGAATTATCGAATTATAGGATTAATTGTGATTGATCTTGTTGTGGATAATTTACTTTAGGATAAATATCACAAGTGGTGCCTAAACTTTGGCAATATATGTAGATAGGTACCTAAATTTTGAAATTTATAAATTAAGTATTCATTGCCTAAAAGAATATTTTGCACGCCAATAATATCTCCTTCATATTAGCTGAAAATATCATGCAGGATGATAGTGTTTGTCACGTCTTGAAGATACTCTAGTAGTAGTATACAAGCTACACTTATACACTAATACTAGTTAACCTTTAGAGAATGACATATTTTCAAAAAACATGATCTTTTAGTTGCATTGATAAGAAATGATAAATATATATAAGCCATTAATTGGTAGATATATGCCACCACAAGTAGTGAATATCATAATAATATTACAAACCATAATTATATTTTATAAATCTCCAAATACATAAACTGATAGTACAAGTACTAACTATCTCATAAATAGAAATAAAAATAAATAACATAAACCAAAGATCTCATATTCTTCTGGCTTATAAGTTCATATCGGAGCCATGGTCTTGGAAATACAAGCTATGGTCGTAAAGTCAACCTGAAAGGTCTTTAGGAGTGTAAGCAAAACCACGAACTCAGTGAATAACTAGACATATTACACATCGAGCAAATTTATTAACAACTCATATGTGATGAAACAATCAATCATATGTACAGATATAAGTTTGATAATCTAAAATCCAAATAGAAAAATGATTTACGCCCTCTTTTTAGGGCTAAAGAACATTTACTTAATGACCCATTTGCCCAGGAGAGACTAAGTACACAGGAAAATCAACGATTTCTCGTCTTAGAGTTATCACTTTAGTTTTATGATATTTGAACTGATCATTTCCTGCATCATACCTTAGAAAACCCTTAAGTATTAATCATTTCAAAGTAATACTACGGGCAACATCCTTCATTGCCACTTAGTTTCCATAGAACTAACGAAACTAAGAAAACCTTGGAAAAACTAACACTTTAGAAAAATCAAGCACTAATAGAGAACCGAAATATTAATACGTAGCAAGGCTGTCACCCTTTCTAAATATGCAATAATGCAGTCGTGTAATGCATGACTGTTTTAATTATAAAGCCAATAATTTTCATTCAGGCTTATGGTGATCATACATTACACACACGACCTATAACATACTTTTCTCAAATCATCAGACAATTTGTATTATCACTTTAGTTATCTTCGTTTATCAACCAAACACACACTCACATCACATACTCAATACATTTCCACAACAACCATATTATTATATCTACATTACATATATAACTATTTACAAACACAATCAATGTAATAGATCTGAGTTACTTACCTGCTCATGATGGCTAGTCATAATAGTTTCTGGGAAATCCTCAACGTATTAAGATCACTTATTGGGATGGATAAAATTATTCATCAATATTATATAGATTATATAAATAAACTCCAGTGAATGCCTAGGTGTCCTATACTGATATTGGATTTAATTTCTATTACTTGTATTTGTTCTTTTTAGGGTAAGGATCCCATGATACCATACTCTTATCATCTATCTTTATTTTCAAATTGTTTGTCTTGATATTAAGAATATTTCATTTTTATCAAGTAGTTATAAAGTTTATATTTAATATCTCAGTATTTTATTATTATCATTATCATTTTTTATATTGTTCATTGGTCCGACCATTTTATGATAACTAGTATTTATTTTCTATCATTTTAATTTCGTCATGTTTCTCTTGCTCTTTGTTCATGTTATTAACCGTTATTTACAGGTATCATATTATCTTTAACTATAGTTTATTTACGTTTTCCATTCTTATATTTATATACCTATATAATACAATTATCGTAATTTTAATCTTTTATTATGCACGAGTATTTTATTTGCAATAGTCACTAAGGTTTGTCTCTTAATTAAGTATTAAACTTACGATATTTATATTTAATTATTTTATCATGTTTAATGTTCTATTTATATATATACACATATATGATCTATTATTCACGAACATATTTCATTCCAGGGAAATTTTGCACATATGCCGATATCTAATGCCACCAGCGTTGATTCTTGAATTGCCGATGTTCATGTAAATTTTACACGTTCCAAGTTCTAGTGTAAGCCAGCCTTGAAGGCCGCTTGCGTAGGCTAGTACGCCGCAAATGTAGGGATTATATGCCGCTAGTGTTCATTGAAGTTACGTAAGAAAATTTTTTACGTAGCCTCTGTTCAATGTGCATCGGCCCAAGGCCATCGACCTATCCAAGTACGCCACAGTGTTGGGTACTTACACCACTGGCATTGGACTGGTGTTTTCACTGTTCATCATCCTCCTCGTTTTTTATTTCGTTTGTAACTTATTTTTCTTATAATATATGCATTATACTTGTTATTTAAACTACTCCTTAGTGTTTTTACATACTCCACAAGTATTATTCATGACATATCAATATATATAGCGTCTTCTAATCATCATACTACGTGATTTCTAGCTATTACATATATCATAACATATATTTTAGGGTTGAGTATTACCTTGTATGAGTTGTTGTGAAGGTATTAAATCCTTCCCTAACACTTGAGATGAACTTAGGTTGATAGAAACATGATTTAAACTTGTGTTTAACACATGAAACTCACTTAGAATGAATTTGTGCTTACCTTTGTTTGTTGAGTTTCTAAACTTGTATTGTTCTTCTTGTCGAAGCTTGTTACTGGTGTTTTGATGTGTGTTTTGAGTTGGTTTTGTATTGTGATTGTTTAGTTTGTTAGCTTTGTTTTGGTGTAAATTAAGAGTTTGTTTTATTGCTTATTAAGATGGTATATATACATGCATTAGAGGGTAGCAAGTCACAAAAGGTTTTCGGCCAGATGAAGAAATTTTCTCCACCAAATCTATTTGTTTTGCAAGATCTCTCCATGCATTTAATGCATTGCTTGGTTGGAGATTGTTGATTGGTGCTATATGTTTGAATTGTTGATTTTATTAAGATTATTTAAGCAATTTGTTAGATGATTTTTGACTGGTGAAAAGTCAAGAAGATCCCATCTGTAAGTTCTAGCAAGTTGCATCGAATTGAAGGGGAATTAATATAATATTATTTAGTTCATTAATTATCTTAGTTTTAAGGTAGTTTATTAGGTTAAATAGGTACAAATACAATCTATTTAGGAATTCTGTCTCCAAAAATTTATTTAAAGCTTTCACAAATTTTCTAAGTTATTATTGGTTCAACTTTAGGTTTAAAGTCTACGCGATTAATTATTTTTAGGTTTTATCTTATGCGGTTAGGGTTTTCCAAGCTTAATAGGCTAATTTTGGTTTCAGTCTCTAATAGCGTTGGGATTCCCTAACTATAATATTGGTGCAATTTAAATATTTATCTGGAGTCTAGATTGTTAATTATGGATCTATTTTTGTTCCTATTGTGTATTTATAATCTTAACATTCATTCTTAAATTACCGTTTTCTAACTATAAGCTTTATTGATTATTTACTTCTAATACACTTGACATCCCATTTAAATTATTTCTATACTTTGAATTTTCGATACCAACAACAAAATCTTATCTTTGATATCTGTTACTATTTATAGGACTTTGTTTTAAGTTTGAAGATATTTATATGTTTATTACTATTTGTGGTTTTAATCTAAGGTATTTGTTGATTCCTATATTGACCTTCTATTTACTATATTTATATTTCTATTTATTTCTACTTGTATGAAAAATCTCGGGGTTTATAGTATTAACTCATTTAATGGAGGTATAATTAACATACACAAAAATTTCTTGCAGGTATTAAATTAATCAATTTCAAAGTTTAGGTACCTAATTGCATATTTTGCCAGAGTTTAGATATCATTCATGATATTAACCCTCTAGTTTATGATACAATGATTTAGAAATATTACAACAAAGGTACAATTGAATAAGTCATATTACTATTTCATATTAGTGATTGTCCAGTCATTTCAATTGTAGGAGTTTGGTCGGTAAACTAGATTTCACAACAATTGTTCATCTAACTGGTTTAAACATGTGTAGCAAGAGGATGGTTCAAGTGATAAAATAAATAGTTGCCTTTTCTATTTTGTAACAAGTTTCATGATGAAGTTATACTTGACATTGCTAATATTGATGATTATCATATATGTTTAGGAGAACCTCAATAGCCACGTTATAACGCATGACATGATTCATACAATATAAATTACTATACAGCTACAACAGGGCAAAAAAGTTATACCTCTTATTTTAATAATTAATTGTGAAAAATTTAGAGGTGATTTAGGATTCAATGTCGAGATGGAGAAATGAGAAAATAAATTATGAAGAAATTTCATAATCTACGGATGAATCTAAGATGACAAAGTCTCTTCAAAACACCATTGAAGCACCTACTTGAATTCACAAGAGAAGAGTTGAGAATGAAGCGAAAGATGAAGAAACATTATAAGTAGTTTTTATAAGGAAAACTTGTAGAAGAGATGGTTTTGTAGAATAATCCCTAGAAAAAAGATCAATCTAGAAACCTCACAAGATGTTGATGAAAATTTAATTCAAATCATTGAGTAGGAGGCTATATCAGTTGTAAAAGGTGAGAGATCAACACCAAATATCATATTTCATTAAGTCTTCACCCGTAGAGCACACAAAGGCTCCGCCTTTTCCATGTTATGAGTAGCAATGTAGAAGTTATGCCATCACAATTGTTTGATGATCATTTTAATGAGAATCAAGAACTAGTTGGACTTATAACCTAAACTAGAGCTAAGGAGCTTTAAAATCAAACTTAGCATATTTTGATGGAGTAGTTGTTAGATGGCGAATCTAAATTTTTTCATTTATTTTTATATTCTCTTTACACATGTATATAGTATATTTTCATATTAAAAGATCAATCAAACTAAGAGCAAGGAGATGGAGTGGAAGACATTGAAAATATTGAGAAATTTGTGAAGATTGCTAAAATTGTATGAAGCGACAAAACGTCTATACCTCTCATGTAATCAAAATATTAGAAGGTTAGAGGACTTAATGCAAGATATGGTGTCTAGACCCTATCTTAGAGGCGTTCGACTGCTTCAAGAATCAAACATCCTTAAAACGATTGTAGTTCGAACTTAAGGCACACAATAAGACAATGGTTTAAGGTTACCAAGCAACAATCATAAAGATCAATCACAAAATGTTGAAAAGTTTATATCAAGGATTTAGCATTTAGATGTTATTATTAGGCATCTAGCTAGTAGTTATTACACCAAAACTTTTTTATTTCACATATTAGCCTTTGTTCTAGTAGTATGGTTTATTTTTAATGACTTCTTGTCCCTAGTTATGACTTGTTTTAATGTTATATTAGTATTGAACATCTGTCTTTCACCATCATTAATCATTAGTGAATAAAACTCCTCTTAAGAGCTTTCCTTAAAACTTTTCTAAGATTGTGAGCGTCACTTTTAACTCGATCATGTGTAATATTGATGTGAAAACAACAAGTTCAATCTTCTCTTTAGTCCATAATATCCAAGGGAAAAAGGTTATTCATGTCTTTATTCTTTAGAAATAGCCCTAAAAATCCAAACATCTGATATAATTGTAAGATCTCTTTCAGAACAGTCTTTGTAAATAATTAAACATGGATTCTTATCCTTGTCAAGATTTGACTTTATTTGTTTCTTATTGATAGAATCTATGATGAATTAATGAGTATAAATTATTGATGGTGTTAACAATTTATTTGAGTTGATACCTTTTATTTCTTCTTAAATTTTGCAGATTTGTCTTGAATTTTGGCGTAAATACTCAACTTTTGCCCTCTATAAGTTTAGTTTTAGAATAGTAAAGAAAATTTATGAAATAAGAAGTTGGGGAAAAAAATTAAAGAAGAACAAGTACAAGAAAAAAAGGTTAATAAAATAAAAACAAAACAAGCCATTAAATAAATCATTTTGCAAGTGATGGCTTTAGCTAAAGCATATTTTAAAATATAAATTGTATATGTGATTTGATAGAATTACAAGTTAGGTAACACAAATAGGACAATTTTTTATTAAAATAAAACTTCAAAGTCCAGTGCGATTTAGCTAATTTTCTATTCATAGAAAATGAGCTACTTGAAGTGATTATGCCTTCAAACAGTGTCTCAATCCATGCATCCCTACCTTCAGTAATGACTTGTGATTGGTCCTCAATAAATACCCTTCAGTATCTAACTCTCCATTTACCTTAATGGCTTGACTATTAAAATAGGCATACTGTATATTAATATGTTTTGTTTTGTAGGCCTAATAGTAATTAAGCCTAGATTCAATTAACTCTATCAATAGGTTAAGGTAACAACATTTTAACCCTTATGTGGAAAAGAACAAAAAATCAATTTCCCCATTTTCTTAAAACTTATCAACCATTTTGGTTACAATAATAGCAATGGCAATTCTAATACCTCCATGTGGATGAGTAGGCATAGCTTCTATTGCAGTAGTCTCTGTGGATGATCTAAAATGATTAAAATAGTTGGAAAGGCTATGTTGCAAGTTGGCAACTTCAAATGACAACATTTAAAGGCTTCAACCTTGTAAAAGCGAGCTAATCAACAAGTTCGATTTGCAAATCCATACAATCATGCCTTAATGAAATACAACAACCCTAGCTTCCCATATACCCATTACAATCCCAATTGTAGACCCCCTATGGCAATGAATTGATGATTGACATAATGGTATCGTGAAAGAACTTTCTAAGGAAAATGAAAGCGGGAAGAGCACTTTATCTAATGCATCATGTAGTAAATTTCTTTTTTGTTTAGGACAAAGTACTCCCATTGTGTGAAAAACTTCCCTCCTTAAAGGAATTTGATGATAGCATCGATCTAAAGAGCCACTTAGCCAATTTTCAAAAATCATGTTGCTTCATGGGTTCAGTTATACCCTCAACTATGAGGCTTTCCTTAGTACCCCAATCAAGGTAGCTTATAAATTATTTAGCTAAATCCTATCAAATTATATTACTTGCTTTGAGTGGTTCATGTATGTTTTCTTAAGGTACCTCGTTACAAACAAACCCTCCAAAAAGGAGACTTCATCTTTGTATCTTGGGAGGCAACACTCTAAAGAAGCTCTAAGGCGTTTTGTCTCAAGATTTTCAAAAGCTGCCTTTAAATCCTAAAATTAGACACATGAGTAGCCTTCCATCCAGTCATCTAAAGATTCAACCTACCTAGTGATTTCTTTCAAATCTTTAGTGAACAATAAGTTTACATTATTAGACCAATTTTGTGAAAGACCACGGGGTACATCATCTGAGCTTGTTATGACGTTAACAAGCCTAAATCAAATTCGAGTAAGGTTTACCATGGTAAGAAAGATAAAGGTTTGATTTGTGGTTGACTTGTCCAGTTGAAAGATCAAACTTTGCTCTTCATCAAGAATGCAGGAAAAAATTATTCAAATGCATATATACAATTGCCTCACCCCCACTCCCCATCAAACATATTAGACCACTTCCTTAAATTCGCAATATAAACCTTTTACCGGCTTCCTAAATAATGGGAAGCAATCCTAATGGATGCAATGGTAGAAGGTATTGTGATTACCATCACAATCAGTCATAACACAAGTGAATGTTTTCAGTTGAAAAATAACACTCAAGATGTCATTCAACAAGGTTATCTGAAGGATATATGTCGTGAATCTAACCAGCAATATTAAAAGACCAAATCAATGCCACATAACTAAGCAAGAACACGAAAAAGATGATAACTGGGTTGATTGCTCACCAAACCAAGCTCTTAATGGGATCATCAACACCATTGTTGAAGGACCATGCACCGTTAGTAACTTGACAGTAGTAGGCAAAGGCTAATAAGCCATGCACCTCTAAACCAAAAAACGAAGGTAGATAACTTCTTATCTTTCTCCATGGAAGAACTAAAGAAAATTCAAATCCCCATCAAGATGCCTTAATGATTTTAGCTCATGTGGACGACTACAAAATTAATGAGATTACGGTAGATACAAACAACAATGCGAATATTATTTTCAATAAGGCATTTGAACAAATGGCTCCGAAGTTGCAAAAAAGCTTGAAGCGATATGATTACGATTTTTTTGTTCCAGTAATCAACTTATACAAGCTCAATGAATCATAGCCCTCTTCATATTACTTGGAGATGATGATAACATAGCTGAATGGGATGTGGAGCTTTTAGTAGCGGAATGTTTGTCATCATACAACATGATACTAGACAACCTAAGTTAGTTTGCATTTATGATGATCACCTCACCTATTTACTTGAATGCAAAATTCCCGACCCTCGTGAGGTCGGAGTATGTAAAGTATAATAGAAATTGCCTAGAGTTCTACACTTAAAGGCCTCTGTAAGAAATAAAATCTACCATATAAATTTTAAATAAGAACGAAAGCTTAAGGATGAGGGAGAGCCAATCGAAGAAACAAAAGAAGTCTAATTTGGTGATATGTCTAAACAAATCACTTGAATTGGAACCTCCTTACATGACAACCTTAAGGATTAGTTCATTGCCTTACTATAAAGCAACGTTCTTACTTGGTTTCCTATTGACATGTAGAGTATCTCTCCTAAGGTGATCACTCATCGACTAAGCATTGACCTTAATTTAAAGCAAAAAAGAAGACATTTTACACTTATGCATCAAGCTATCCTTGAAGAAAAGGTGTAAAATTTGCTAAAGGTTGGATTAATTTGATAAAAGGAAATATCCAACTTGCTTAGTCAATATAATGCTTGCCAATAATTCCAGTAGAAACCGACGAATGTGTGTTGACATGCTGCCCTTAACAAAACCTACTTCAAATACTATTTTCCTCTCCTTATGGTCAACCAGCTGGTTGACTCAACATCCATCCATGCTTTATTAAGCTTCGTGAATAACTTTATAGGTTACAACTAAATTAAATTGGAGTTAGGCAATGATATTCATGCATCGTTCATCACCATCTTTGACACGTGGTGTTATAAAATAATGTCATTTTTGATTAAAAAATGCCAGGTTGATGTACTAAAGAGTGATGAATGAGATTTTTGAGCCAAGCCTCGAATGGAATTTGAAGGTGTATGTAGATGATATGATTATGAGAAGCTAAGTGTTTGAGGACCTTTTAATTGGTTTAAGAGAAACTTTGATCGGTTAAGTACCACAAAATGATGATCAACCCCTTGAGGTGCATGTTTCAGGCTGCTTTGGGAAGATTTATTGGATATTTGGGCATCCAGAAAGGCATCGAGGCTAACCTGAACAAAATATGAGTTGTACTGAATATGCAGTCACCTAAATTGGTTAAGGATGTCCAAAGGCCTACGAAAAGAATAAACGCCTTTAGTAGATTTATATCTAAAAGAATATATCATTGTGCCAAGTTATTCAAAATTCTAAAATGCCCCATTAAGTTGTAGTAGACCAATCACTGTGAAGTCGCCTTCATCTGGGTTAAAGACCTTCTTGACCCATCTTCCTAAATTGTCCATGTTAATTCCACGAAGATTTGTAAGGACCCGACTTCCCTAACTTCTATTATTAGGCATGCCAAGTCCCTCAGCCATACATAATACTTAGGTATTATATATAAGGCTGCCCGAAAAGAAATGTTTATGTCCATTACTTGATAAACCTTCTAAGATACAAATTTTACAAAAACTACTCGTTTAAGAGTGGATAAATTTACACATAATACATATGATAGTACCATCATCTTGGTACTTCAAAAGTTACAAACCATGCTTATCATACACATAATAGGAAAAAAAACTTATCTGCTTTGCATTACAATAACATAGGCTTATGAGTAAGCCCTTGGTCTATACTGTTGCATTAAAAAAAAAAAGTTTTGCTTATGTCTCTTTCCTAGAAAATTGACAAGGAAAAGTCCGAAAATCCTAATCGTCCCATTCCTCAAGAAATTCCTCCCAATCTATACCATATCTCAGGTCATCATAGTTTTCATCTTTATTGACGCCTGTAGAAGAAAAAGTAAGCTAAAGGCCAAATACACAGCAACATAAACAAATATAAATTGGCACATCATCTTAACTAGTGCAATGCAAGAAGCAATAAATTTATTTATCTTCACTTAGGTAAAACAAATCAACATTGGAGTGTTCAAACTCTAATTTCAATTCTTGACCATCTAGGGGGTCCTAAGTAACAGCAATTACTCAATGAGTTGACATAAGCAACCCAAATACTTATGTCTCATACATAATTTTACAATTAATAATCCCATCTAAGATTCACAACCATTACTTAACTTTATTTAATTTAATCCATAACATCACATAGTTCAACCAGTCCTATAAGCGTAAACTAAATTATATTATTTGCTCTTAAGAATAAATAAATGTTATACTGATACCATTCTCCATATCACTCACAAAGCCACTTATAAATGTCATTGCATCATGACGGGGGTAGCCTAAACACCCAAACCATCACACTTGACCCCAAGCAGGGTTGTTGCTTCCCATACCAGATTAAATGATACAAGTACAATCAATTCATACACTTTTAAGTCAATCTTTAATTAGAGTTGATTTAAGGATGTGTAACCCAGTACTCAACAACCACGTCACCGCGTACTTGAATAGACAGATTTATCTAACAAAATACCTGTGTTTAAGCTCAACTATAGACAAATTTGTTAAAAAAGTCATTTAATTTAAAACAACATTATTCCACAATAGACATTAAGTACTTAGCCATTTATCATGCTTAATCAAATTCAAATTATTCTATTTCTTAACCTTATACATGTATCTCTATATAATATATCCATCCATTCTTACATTATTATTATTACTATTTCATTCATTTATTATATATTTTATTTCATATAGACATCATTAATCCATAACAATTGTTAAATACTCATTCACGTATCAAACTTAAATGAAAACTCATACATAGCTTAATATATTTTTCTTTTACACATATACATATATATCATCCCTTTATTTTATGTTTTAGATTTTTTTTTTTTTTACTAGAGACCATCACCTTATTCATAAACCCCATTATGGAGGGTGTGATGAGCATTGGAGGCCCATCACTCCATCCACAAGAAAGGTTACGGAGGGTATGATTAAAGGAATAACTTATATCAAAGGCCATTACCCCCTTTGCAACCCCTGTTATGAGGGGAGTGACGAGCGTTAGAAGGCATAACTCTCTCGATCACGCCCTAATAAAGGGTGTGATCAGAGGGCATAACACTCTCTGTAATGCCCGTTATTGACATGGGAATGATCCAAATTGCTTTAATTTGAATTTGTCATTGCTCGCACTCTAACAACATGACTTCCTTTGATCAAAACATATCAAAATTAAGATGTAAACTTACTTTTAAGTTACAAACGATTAGCATACATTTATTACACATTCATACACACAACTCACTCATTATATCATCTACCCTTTTATCACCAACACAACATACTAACCATACAAATTCATTTATTCACCAAAACAACTATAACAAACTTCATTTCTCTATTCTACCAAGTTCTTATGATTCATCTAAATATTAAAAACCAACTTAGTTTTATCAAACTACCTATAACCCACTAAAACTCATTTAGAACAATTTTGTACTCATGAAATAAACAAATGTTTAAAACGATGAGAAAAACATACAAAACCTTACCTTTGCTAGTCTTGGTCTCTGGATGAAGTCTTGATGAGGTTGTTGATGAGTTATGAGGAAATATTTTGATTAAAAAAAGATGAAGGAGTGTGCTTGAAGATGGAGTGGGTGAGAGTCGGTTTTGGAAGTCTATTTTTGGGGAGTGAAATTGTAAAGCTAACTTTATAATTTCTGATTTTTTGACTCTAAGGCATTAAAAGATCAAAGAAGCTTGCTCATGGGCTTGGACTTTAGTGTGTGTGAAGGCTTGGGACCAATCAACATATTACAATATAATTTAACATATGAAAATTATAATGTCTAGTTATACCCATAATTGGAGTTTTCTGTGCTTTAAATTATCACAACAATTCATGCACTTGATAAATAATGCATTCGTGCAATTTAATTTAGAATGAATAGTTGTATTAATTAGAGATATTTGACTCTTTGTTCTAACAATCCATCTTACCAATTTATAAATTTTATCAATTAAACATTTTTATAACCAACTTCATGCATTAACAATCCAACACACACACACACATACAAAAATGCAATTTAATTAGGTTTAATAGTTTAGATCATTTCAAGATTTATACCTATACCTCTCAATCAGCGATCAAGCCATTTGTTTGTCTTTGTTTGAGTGTAAGAGAGAAAACATTGGTCAGTATATTGCATTAATCACATTCTTTAAAGGCTAGAGATAAGATATACCAGATTTAAGAAGTGTGCCCTTGTACTAGTTATATGATCAACCAACCATTTGGAAGCATCCTCCATAGACCATATGCGTATAGCTAGATGATGGAGTATGTGATTAAGCTTAATGCATTTGACATTCAATATAAGTCCCATAGTGCCATTAATGTATGAGCCTTGGCAGACTTTATTACTTAATATACTAGTGAAGAAATCACTATCGAATAGAGAGATAATATAGAACGAACACTCTATGTTGACAGTTTCTCCTCTCAAGAGGAAGTGAAGTAGGGCTTGTACCTTTTTAGTGTTAAAGTTTGCTACACCCTTGAGTTCTGGTTTAAACTACAATGAGGCAGGATAAAAGCTCTTATTACCAATTTAGAAGTGGCAAAGGACATTAAAGCTAAAAGATGTAGTGCAACTGGTAAATGGAAGATATGAGACAAAGAGCAATCCAGTGGTCATCTGCTCGATGATTGTCATAACTTTAACTTTGAAATTTCCCTCTTGGATCATTAAAAAAATTCAAAAGGGCCGAGAACTCTGAGACAAACAAGCTTTCCAAATTTGCATTAACAAGCATCCTCAATCCAGACCAATATGATTTTATAAGATAGCAAGGAGTGTATCTTGCAACAAAGGATGTTAGCAAGGGATAATCTCTTGTGTAGCGCCACCTATTATGATACTTTATTTAGTTAGAAAGTCTTGACCGAACGACCTTAGATTTGGAGATCCAGTTAAGAAAACACCATCAACACACATCGAAGGATAGATGCTTAAGGTTAAGTTCAAGAAAAAACAAAAAACTCAGTGGTTCAAATTGATGATGAATATTATTGAAGTAGTGCAAATGGAAGATGAAAGGGTAAGTAAAAGTGATGTTATGTTTGGATAAATGGTGTAGGTGAAAAATCTTTACTTTTGAGACTCTATAATTAGAGCATATAATGCAGGATTGCAACAAAATGGCTAATTTCCCAACTCCTCCTATTTTAAATATTAAAAAAAAATTGTCTTTCTTGAATAATCTTCATAATTATTTGAATTTAACATTAAATTTATATTTTGTAATGCCATTTATGAATGAGCTTGGCTAACCACAACCTAGCATTGTAGAATGATTTTTAGTTGTGCTTTGTTTAGCATCCAGCTTTTGTGCTTTTCTTTGAAAAAATCCACACAAAAAATAAATATCCATGGTCAAATTCAAATAAAGAATGAATCATTTTAGCAATTCAAATTGATGATAAAATTATTTAAATAATGTAAATGGATGGTGAAAGTTATGAAGTGATGTATATAAAAATAGAAATACGATCCAATAAAAGATGAAAATTATATATTAAAAGAGAGGATGCGCACGATTTATACATCTAACATAAATTATCGGGACATTCTAGTAGTAGTAGAGTTAGCTTGTAATATATATATTTTTTGTTTTTTTTTTAGTGAAACAGAACTTTTTTTTAAACCATAAAAACAAAAATATGGGAATTAAAAATAGTTGTATAAACAAATACAGCACGAAGAAATATGCCATAAATAGATGTAGTTCTTAAAAAAAAAACACCGTGAGAAGATTTCTGTCTAATAAATCATAATTACGTCCGAGATTGTGTTTTTTATTTTTTTAATTTCAAAATAAGACATGTTTTAGTTTTATGGAGGGAAAATGGAATTCCCACCTTATACTGAAATGACAAAGTCACCCCTACCTAGGCATGTGTCCTAATCCCACAATAATAAGGGCATTATAAGCTCAATACAATAAAAATAAAAAATACACTGCCAACCCAAACCCACCAGAACACGCCCATCCGACTCCAATATACTGCTATTTTCTCTTTTAAAAAAAAAAAATTACTACCCCATTTTTCCTCTTCTCTGTCTGTCTCTCCTTCTCTCTCCCTCTCTCTCTCTCTCTCTTCATTGTTCTCCAAATTCTTACTCTAACGCCATGTCCGTACTATCACGAATTTGGTAGTAATCGTGTCGATTGACCTTGACTCGTTCTGGCAACCTCTGGATGTCTCGGACATTGTAACTCTCGTGAGGTTTAAACCTCTTCTCAGTCTAGTATCGGTTTTGGGTTTAACGAGGTCTCCTGTTCTTATTATTGATTTTCTTTTTCGTTTTGTTGGTTTTAGTTTCAGGGGTTTGATTTAGGTTTTCTCGATTAGCTTCGGATCAAGTTGTACGCTTTTTGTCTTGGAAGTGAGCTGTGAATGGAGTTCCATTGCGAGTGCTTTGCATGTAATCGTGAGGCTTTCTGTGGAGCTGGAATTTAGGGTTTATCATAATCGGGGTGGTATCGGAGAAGATGAGTGGAAGGCTGAGATCTGGTAGACTTAGGGCAACACCAGAGAAAGATGGGATTTTGTTAAGAAACAGTGGGAAAAAGATTGTTCAAAAGTCGCTTTTTGATTTGCTGCCAAAGGAGAGTAGATCAGTGGACGATGAAATTCCAGTCTCACCGTTGGAAGCTAAGGAAGGTAGAAAGGGAGAGGAATGTGATGGGACTGATGTGGAAACTGTGATGAATGGATTGCCGTCATGCACTGGGAGTAAGAGGAGCAGGGATGTTGATGATGAAGAAGATGAAGGGGATGGGTTTGTAACTAAGAAGGTAAAAGGGGAGACATTAGATATGGAGGCGAGTGATGTGGGGGCTCTAAAACCAGGGGATGCAGCTGGGAATGAGGTTAAAGAGGAAGATGGCGTATTAGCCAAATGTGATGGACAAAATACTACCCTAGGGAAGCCCGAAGAAGGTGAGGGCGAGGTTGTTGCTGTAGAGTTGGTGAAGGAAACAGAGAAGAAAAAGAGGGGGCGTGGGAGGCCACCAAAAGTGAAAATATTAGAAAAGAAAGAGGTTTTGGAGGGTGAGGATGTGGAAGTAGTGAAGTCTGAAGAGAATGAGAGCAATGGGATCGCTGAGGAATTAATGAAGAAGAGGAAGAAGAAAAAGGGAAAGCGTGGGCGGCCTCCAAAAGTACGGGAGAAAAACGAGGTTTTGAAGAGTGCAGATACCGGAGCGGTGAAATCTGAAGAGGATGAGAGCAAAAAGGTTGCTGAGGTATTAGTGAAGAGGAAGCGTGGGCGGCCTCGGAAAATACGATGGGAAAATGAGGTTTTGAAGAGCGGGGATGTTGAAGCAATGAAATTTGAAGCGGATGAGAGCAATGAGTTTATGGAAGGATTAATGAAGGAGGAGGAAGATGTAAAGGATGGGCGGCCTCGGAGAATAGGAAGGAAAAACGAAGTTTTGAAGAGTGTGGAAGTTGCAGGAGTGAAATCTGAAGAGGATAAGAGCAATGGGGTTGCTGGGGGATTAACGATGAAGAAGAAGAGATACGGAAAGCGTGGGCGGCCTCGGAAAATACAAGGGGAAAATGAGGTTTTGAACAGTGCAGATATTGAGGCAATGAAGCCTGAAGAGGATGGAAACAGTGGTGTTGCTAAGAGATTAATGGAGAGGAGCAAGAAAAAAGGAAAGCGTGGAAGGCCACCAAAGTTACAAGTGGGGAATGGAGTTCTTAAAAGTGAGGCAAAGGCTTTTCATAAAGGAAATTCGAATGGTTTGGCAAGAAGGAGGAGGGATTTAGGAATGAGAAAGGGTCTGATACGGCAGATGCCTGCTAGGAGAGCACAGATGGAGAAGAGATCGAGAGGGGATGGCTTATATGCGGAGGAGAGGCTTTCACCATATAGTAAAAGGAAACGCCTGGATATGGAAATGAGTAAATTTGGACATTTTCCTGGACAAAGTTTAAGATGGGAAAGTTTGGTCAATATTAATGTACGTAGAAAACAGAAGAAAAAGGCTGTAGTGGGAGAAAATGTGCTCAGTAGAAATATGCAGAAGCAGTTGATTAGAGATAAGATTCTTGAATTGCTTTTTAGTGCAGGCTGGACAATTGAATACAGGCCCAGGCTAGGAAGAGAATACGAGGATGCTGTTTATGTGAGCCCTGATAAGAAAACTCACTGGTCAATCACATTGGCTTACAATGTCCTTAAAATGCGCTATGAGAAGGGTGATGTTGGTAATGCTTATAAAGAGGGCTTTGTTTTTACTCCTATACCTGAGGAGGAACTTAAAATCCTAACAAAGGTTATGGTTAAGAAAAGGAAGGGAAAAAAGAAGGATAAATTTATGGAGGTAAAAGTTAAAGCTGATAGGGTCCCCGGGAAGAAAGAGATTAAAAGAGAGCTTGGTTGTTCTGGCGGGAGTGGACCGAGCAAACTGTTCAAGAGGAAGAAGCGCCATCTGGAAACTACGACAGATGATTCGGAAAATGAAATGCTACCTTATTCTGGAAACCGTAGGCATCGGGAAACACAGAAAAGGAAGAGATATGCTCTCTTGGTTCGCAGCTCTGGAGGAACTGACACAGATTCCAAGAAGTATGTTTTATATAATGGAAAACGAACTTTACTGGCTTGGATGATTGATATGGGCACTGTGCCAGATCAAGGAAAGGTGCAGTATATGGAGCAAAAGAAGTCAGAGGCAATGCTTGAGGGTAGGATTACAAAAGATGGCATTTTTTGTGACTGCTGTAGTGAAATTATTGCAGTTTCAGAGTTTGGGAGTCATGCTGGAAGTAAATCCTGCCTGGCTCTTGAGAACATATATTTAGAGACCGGAAACTCCCTCTTGCAGTGTGCCCTAGAGTCATGGAATAAACAAGAACCTGAGCAAAATTGGTTCTACTTCATCGATGTTCAGGGTGATGATCCAAATGATGATACTTGTGGTATCTGTGGAGATGGTGGGAACTTGGTTTGCTGTGACAGCTGCCCGTCAACATTTCATCAAAGCTGCCTAGATATAGAAGTATGTCTAGCAATTGCATCAATTTTTTTCCCCCTCCTTTGTCCCTTCTGGCTTACTTTACATTAGAGTTCGAATGTGCTTGCCAAAATCAGAGTTGCTAAGCACAATTGGATTGAGCCAATTCTTCATTAGTTTATCTCTGGATTAGTGCTCATGTGCATACAAATTACGTCCTTCACATTCTCGTTGTGATTTGTGCATTTCTCATGTTATGATCTGGTAATCTAGCTATTTTTCCTTCAGGTGTAGGAGTGTTTTGTTACTAATTAACTTCTAAAAATTTGTAGTTTACACTAATTTTACCATTACAATTTATTCTTTCCAATTTGCTAGTTTTTCTTTCTGTATAAATTATATCCAAACCCATTCTTACCATAGGTTTTTAATTCCTTTCTTTATAATTTATCATTAATTAAATTAATGAATGAGAAAGCCTCTGTGGGTTGGCTTTTTAAGTTTGCTGTCAAATCCCAGGCTCAACCCTGGACATGTATCTGATCTGATGATCAAATTGGCTTAATGTTCTCTTATTGGGTGCAGAGATTTCCTTCAGGTGATTGGAATTGTGTATATTGCTCTTGCAAGTTTTGTGGCACATTCCATGAGAATAAAAGTCGAAGAAATGATGATGGAGATGCACAAGAATCCGCTTTACTTACATGCACCTTATGCAAGGCAAAATGTAGTCTCCATCTCTTGACTGTTCTGATGTCTTTGCGGCTCCATTTACAATTTTAACAGTTTTTACATGATGCAGATCACAGGTCATGCAGCAAACAACAAGACAGGTTTGAAAATTTGGACAAGCTGGCATCATTTTGTGGGAAATCATGTGAAGAGGTATTTTTACATTCACTCTCATATTTTGGGTATGAGGCTAGAAATGAGTTGTTGACCTCCAGTTTTTCTCAGTTGATGTTGGCATCCATTTCTTAGGCATTCTATGCCTATGCATGGAGGGAATCTGCAACACAAAACGCATGTGGATGCAATAGTTTTGTAATAAAATTCCTATTTATAAAGAATGCAATAGAGCTGTAATGGTCTATTATGTTGTTCGGTTGACTAAAATACACTTAAGAAATAGACTAGTAATACAATAAATGTGACATACTGCCCATGCTTTTTTGAATCTGTAGCCACCGTACCCAATTCAAACGCTAGCCACTGTACTAGTAGCCAGTTGAACCAACTCAAAACCCTTCCTGTCAAATTAAGAATCGAATCCAGTTGAACCCATTGCCTCACCATAGCCAAGAAGGTGGATCCAGAGGAACCTTTGTGTGAACCCACATGGCATTTTTTTGGCTTGTGAGTTGGATCTGGCAGGTTGGTTCAGTGTGCCTATGGTCGTGATGATCTGGTTTGAGCCATTGCTGTTCACATGAGCTTTGGTGGGTTCTGATCAAACCCAGGTTGCGAGCCATGTTTGCAACCATGGTGGATTCAACTCAATTTATTGTGGATTGGCTACAAATGCAGGCAGGGGTGAAAAGCTGGTTTTCCTTGACCATCTTGAGATGTTGATATGGAGCTGTTCTAAATACTTTTTGGGGTCTTTTTGGGTGGTTATAATAGGTATGTTGCTGAAGTTTTTGTAGGAAGAAAGTGATGCTTGTTAATGCTGTTCTTTAGTTGTGGTATTGGGAAATAGAAGGCAGATTATAGAAGAAAGTGGCTGCCTTCTATGGACATGATATCTGGCCCTGCTTTTCAGGGTTCTGTTTGGTTCTCTAGTTTGGTGGTTGTTTCTTTTCTTTTAGCAGCATAGTTAATTACTCCCTTTAGTCTTATCATAATTGCGTCTTTTGCTATTCTTTCATTTCTTGCAAATATTTTATCTTATATCTGGATTGCTCATATCATATTCACCGTACAAAATACTAGCACTTATGTGGGTATTATTTTCATTGTGTTTAAAGGGTGGTGTGTAACTCTGGTTGATCTTGGAAATGTCTTTGTCAGATTTATGAAAAAATGCAGTTGCTTCTTGGTGTTAAGCATGAAATAGCGGAAGGATACTCCTGGACTCTTCTTCAGCGATCAGATGTTGCGGATCTTATGTCTAGTGAAGTATCTAGGAAGGTGGAATGCAATTCTAAACTAGCTGTTGCATTATCTGTAATGGATGAATGCTTTTGCCCCCTTACTGACCATAGAAGTGGGATCAATCTAATTCGAAACATTCTTTACAACTGTGGGTAAGTTGTTTTAACCATTTCATGAGTATAACAGAAGTTGTTTTAGGTCCCTGACGAAAAGTTCTTTTTCTTCAGCGTTGTCTCTATCTTGTGATAGGTTTATTGACACTGATAGAAGGAGTAATTGAGCTGTTATGCAGTAGATCTACTGCATGTTATTCATTCATGTATCTATGGTGGAAGAGTGAGAGTAGTTGTGAAGGCAGGCTTGTTTGCTGTTTTGTTTTTTCTGAGCCATCATGGAAAAGAAAATTTCTAAGTAATGTCACTACCTGACTTTGGAATGTTATCACAATCATGGTGGAGGAGTTTTATTGTGCTATCATATATCTTTAATTAAGAAAATTTTACCTATGATAGAAGAGAAACAGAATCATTACTCTAATATTTATTCCTTTAATTACTTACTTTCAGATTTATCATAGCATAAGCTCAGGATGAGCATTTATCCAGTAGCTAGGATATGCTGATGGGTTGTGTCATACTTTCCTGCTGCTTTGTTTCCTTGCTCCCCCCATCTGATGATTATTTACTCTCTGGAATCAACAGCTGAGTTTCTGCTGTTTTGTGACTGCCAGCTTTCTTGCTATGGAGTTGATATTAAGCCTTTGTTACCTTTCTAATGCTATAAACCAATATTTCCAGAGGTGTAGGATTCTCATTATGGTTGTAGCAAGTCTAATTTGTTTTCTTGGATTTTTCCAATTATCTTTAAATAGAGTATGAGCTAATGGAAATTCTACTATATCTTATATCTTTTAGGAGGAGGTTTTTTATTCTGTTAATATGTTCAGTAACTTGTCTCTTTTTTTTTTTTTGGACATGTTCAGTAACTTATCTTCTGTCTTATTTTGTCAGGTCAAATTTCAACAGGTTAGATTTTAGTGGCTTTTATACTCTAGTTTTGGAAAGAGGCGAGGAAATAATATCAGCAGCATCCATCAGGTAACATTGGAATAAAAAATAGACCATTTCTACTGATAATAATTATAGAAAACAAAAAAGAGAGAACAGCGCTATATAACTTAACCAAAAAGAAATAGAGTTGTTCCTTTCTCTGCCTAGTGCACGTGCATGGTTCCATATAAGTTGATTTTTTATTGTACTGGACTGTGATATGAGTTGATCATTGGTTGCACAACTCATTGGAAACAAAGGGTTCTAACAGATTAATTTTCACCTTTTAAGGGCCTGTTTGTATTTTCAGATTTTTATCTATATCGGTTTAGTAGCGGTTCGGTATTGGTCAAATATCGGTTCGGTTTGGTCATTTTATGAGTAAAACTGAGGTTTTCCGTCGGTATTATACCTGCATTGGTTCAGTGTCTGTTTGGTACAAAAATGATGCCAAAACAACACTAGAATGACGAACCAAATAGGTCTTAAATTTTCTCTTCCATATTTTGGTACTGGGAAAATGAAGAAGAAAAATGGAAGTGAGTATCCTGGTTCACAGAGCAAAATTGCTTCTAGTTCACTGTGGAATATTTTGCTAAATTAAAAATTGTCTGTGTCCTCCTCCTCTCTTCACCCTTTTGCACTTTATATGCCCTTCCTCCTAACAAATTCAGCTTCTTTATGTACTGTTTTGCTCTTGTCATACAACTTATTTAAGAAATAAACTTATTAAAACACAAGTAATCTTTTCGTACTTCTGTCATTTGGCCCCCCCCCATTACATAATGGACCTAGTCATCGTAGTATATGCATTCCATTTTGGTGGCCTAATCATACGGAGATGTGAATTTTATGACATGCGCAGATGCATGTTTGATGTTTAATTTTGTGTCTGCTAACAATCTTTTTGAGTAATTATGGTTGCTAATACTTAATTACAATGGCATAATAGGATCCATGGTTCGCTATTAGCAGAGATGCCATTCATTGGGACCCGTTATGTGTATAGACGTCAAGGGATGTGCCGGCGGCTTCTTTCTGCTATAGAATCTGTGAGTTTAAAATGTTTATGTGCTGCCTAATGTAAAAAATGCCTTCTTCCTTGGAGAATTTTTTTTCTTGATGTTCTTTATCACCTTCGGGTTTTCCAAATCATAAGATATTAATAGTTAGGCTTTTGGAAACTTTTTGGATTGCTCCTAAAGATCATCTTTAATGCTTTACAGTGTGTCATAAACTAGATGAATGGATATTTTATATGTAATGGTTATTAGATCATTTTTGCCTATTCTGTTGCATGGGGATGGCTTACTTTTACTTTGATCCTTAGCATGCTTAGACTGTTAATGCCAATTCCGTCGCATGGAAATGGTTGGGCTTTGTTTACTCGTGGAAATTTGCTTCCATTTATTCATTTTCAATTTCCTTTCTTTATGGTTTCCATTTTCTAAAGATATTTAGTGATTTGTTACTATTACCCAATAAAAATTATTGTTATTTGGACTAGAAATTGAACATCATGTTGGGAAATAGTTCTTAAATTTTGTTGTTAGTTATGTTCGTTCACTTTTCCATTGTTCCCTGAGCAACATTATCAGTTTGTTCTCCACTAGATAAATAAATACAATTATATTTGTATTGAAAATTGTTGCTTATTGTGGAGAGATAGGGTAAGTCCTTCCTTCAATCAGTAACATACAGTGGGTGATATTGTTTATGTTACATCAACATGATAAGGTTGATGTGATAACATAGCTGAAAAGTACATCAATTGATATGATTGGCAATAAGAAACAACAAACACAAATGAGAACTTCATGAAACAGAAGTAAGACAAACAGCAGGAAGTCAAATAGCACTAAACTAAACAGTAGAATTACACCAACAGAGCTATTCAACTAGTTTTTTCAAAGATGGGTGGCCTTTGATTGATAATGACCTGATCTTTGACTGTTCGATAGTTTCTTAGCTTGGGATTGCGTTGATTTGTTGAGAAGCAGCCTCTGGGACGTTTGTCCAAGAACCAACAAATCAGTTTGTAAAATCTAAGTGCGTTTTGTACGAATTGCCCTCATTTCTTGTGACTTGGATGAATGTATCTCTAACCAGAAGTCATCCCAAAAACCACCAACAACAACAAAACAAAACGAAGGGTCTTCTGGCTATCTGTTCTACTGCTATAATTTTTCTTTGTTTTTTGGTTTAAAATTACCATAAAATTTCATATGTTTCAGGTTCTTGGCTCCCTCAATGTTGAAAAGCTTGTCATACCTGCAGTTTCTGAAGTCAAGCAAACATGGACTTCTGTGTTTAATTTTGTGCCTGCAGAAGTATCAACTAAGCGGAGAATGAGAAGCATGAATATTTTGGTATTTCCAGGTGTAGATATGCTGCAGAAACCATTGTTGGATCATCACTTTTCTCATAAAAACCCCAACACTGCTAAAGGTGATTGTCATCAACATTGCAAATCCATGCATTTGGCGATGATATGCCTATTTCATCCATTTTATGCTCTGCCATTTTGTAGGTTTGAAGTGTTTTGGTGTTGAAGACAATAAAGCTATAATCGATCTCAATACTATCCCTGAAGCTTCTGCTGATATTTTACATCCAATAAATGGCCAATTGGCTGTTAGACCTGATTCCCAGCTTTTAGATGGTTCCTCTAATGAGATATCTGGCATCACAAGTGCCAGTGCTGACTGTCCAAATAATGATAAATGTGCTGCTCAATTGGAAATACCCTGTGGTACTGGAGAAAACATTAAGAATGCGAGTGGCCAGCATTCCATCTCTAAAAGTCATGAACAATTTGCAAAAGCTGATGTTTCAAAATTGGGTGGTAGAGATGTGAAGTTAAATAATGGATCATACAATCATTGTACTTCAGTTACGAAATGTAGTTCCTCTGGAGATGCTTGTCCTGTGTCAGGAGATATGAATGGTAAGGAACAGCCACATGATGCATCAGTTAATCGGATTGAAGATCTTGATCTAAGCTTAGAAGCCAAGAGAACTATTGCTGATGTTTTTGTTGATGGGACCTGTCTTCCAGGTACTGGTAAAGAAAGTTCATCTTTAGACTCTCAGGTGTCTGATAAGGCCAACAGCATTGCTTGTACAGGTAGGGAAGGGCTTTTCAAAGAGTTAAAGTCCAATGGAAATATGCGCCAGACTACTTTGTCAGCATCTGTGAAAGTTGGAGCACCTCATGCTAAGACTTCAACTATAATGTGGGACAAATCCGCTCCTGAAGTCTACCCTTCACCTTCAGTTTGTGGAATAGATGTCTCAACCAGTAAATTGCCTGTTACTTCAGATGACTGCGATCTACATTATCAATGCAATGGACAGCATCATACTGAAAGCGAAGCTGATTTTCCTTCATTGACCTGTAACTTCCAATCTTCTTACAAGGACTCATCTCATGCTGCGATGGCAGATCAACGATACTGTGCCAGTGGACTTAACCAAGCGGAGGTGGCCATGTCGGATACATGTAGGCAAATTGAGAATATGAACTGTGGTGTGAAAGATGGATCCACTCCGACTAACCAAAAACCTCTTGCTGAATCAAGTTCTAATCGTTCGGAATTGAACCCTCGAGTGTCAAGTGACTCTGATGCTGGTTCTGTTTCTGTGGTGGATCATGCTAGTGTTCCCGAGTGCATTGGTGAGTCTTTGTGCAAACCAAGCCTGGTTCATGTATAGCCAGCCTGTGGGTCTCTGCTGGGGGTAATTCTGATTAATCTGACTAGTTAGTATTTTATTCGCAATCAAGTTGTGTATAAATATATCCTGATGGCCGCTACAGTTAGCTGGTTCGTAAAGTTCTTCGCCAATATTCTTTTGAACGTACTTGCCTGACCAAAAGAGGGTTTTCGGCCTGTTATTATTTCTACCCATATGTTATCGAGCCTTTGTAAATATAAGGTTTCTTCATCTTCTTCTTCTTCTACCCCTTGCTCTTTATCTTTTATGTTTCTCTTTGAACTCCACGATGAAACGATGATTGTTGACTCTGTCATTGTTTCTATCGTTGTACATATAATTTTACGTAATCCTGATCCCTGTTGGGCTTAGATGTTGGCTGAGTTGAATATTTATGACTATGGTCTGTTTGTTTTGTTTGTTTTTATTGTTTTGACACTTTATTTTTATTATTTTTAGACAAGTATTTATTATAGATGAAAAATATATATTTTTATTTATAAATAAATTAAATAGATGAGGTATAGGTAAAATGTAGATGCAGAATAGATATAGATAAGATACAGATGAAAATCAAACGATTTAAATAGATTATATAAAAGTGATGTCAAGGTTGGGTTGGAAAGAGTGATTTGAAAGAATAGCATGAAGGTCTTTGAGATTTTTTTTCTAAATAATATTTAATATTGATTATGGGATTCACATAATAAAAATGAAAGGGAAAAACATATCAATTGACTTAGCAAAAATCATAATGCTGGAAAACTCTAATTTTGTCGGACCATCTTGTGAAAAGACAAAATATATGCGTTGCTCATTTATGTTAAGGATCCATTCTATACGAGGGGTCTGAGCTTATTTTTAAGAACCTCTGACCTGGGTCCTTGTTCATAGTTTATGTTGGTCTAATAGATAATGGTGGAACTAGAGAAGTATTTTCAATCTCATGCAGCCGGTGATGTTTACAGCTAATTTAAATTTATCGAGTCGAAGTATTCCAATTCAAAGTCGCAAAGCATGATTACTGTCAAAGGAAAAGGACTCAGGTCACATCTTCAAAATTCGACTCTGTGTGTTTGTCCTCACCGAAGGTTAACACTACTAGGCTAGTGCTAAAATTAGATCTGCAAGATTCCTTATCTAAATGAAGGTAGATGAGATTATTTTACCTTTTAAGTTCTTACGTTTGGAATTGTCATTCCAACTCATCAAAATATGTAATAAATAAGCTTGCTATTTGAAAAAGAAAAAAAGAAAAAAAGAAATGACCCAGATTGATCTATGAATTCCCTCAATTGGTTGTGCTAATGATAGGCCATTAACATGAGGAAATACATACCAAAACTGAAACAGAATAGATTAAGTAGAAGTGCCCTAAAGTGCAAACTAGGGCCTAGATCTGGCTCAACCCAGGACTCAACCTGGTGGGCCATAAAGCACCTGATTCAGAGGATCAGGTTTGAAAATGAAGACCTGGGTTTGAATCCACCCTAGGTGGGTGGGTTGACCTAATGAGTTATAGATTTGGATCTTGGATTCATGAACCGTTTACATTTTTTAATAAATTAAAATTAAAAAAAAAAAATCAAATAAGTCAAACTTTAAAAGATTGCTGTTGGTTTTTTTTTTTGGCTATTGTAATAAGGGAGATGGGAGTTGAACTTAGTATTTCTCACTTGAAATATTAGGATAGATGTCATAAGACTAAAATGCCATGGGCAAAAACCTTATATTCGTTAACCTATTTTTTAAAGATTTACCAATGATATATGCTTATTCATATACAATTATATCCAAATTCAACTTTAATATTAATGATATGAGACTAAAAAGTTTTGAGGCCATAAAAAATAGGAAGCTTTTAGTTAACCTTCTAATCATTAAAATAAATATAATAATTATAATATTAATTATCTTAGTAGTTTGATGATGATTCAGTATAGTGTGAGCTATTGAATAGTTGACGGAGTTGGTCGAAGCATGGTAAATGAGCCATGATATGTCGTTCGTATGCCAAATTTTGTGTGCTTTCGGTGCTTAGCTCATTCGTGCTCTCGTGCTACGCTTTGCATGCTGTGCTGTGTTGCATACTTTTAATTAGGTCCGGTTTCACATAATCTGTATGGTTTTTTGTTATTTTGAGCTCCCTTTTTTTTTTCCTCATGGTTTTCAAAATTTTAATTAAACTAATTATTCAAATTAGTTATAAAAAATTTATAGTCTAAATATAATAAATAAATTTTACATTTAACAAAAATAAAATTTAAATGATGAATAAAGAATGATTTTGATTTGTTACTCCATTAAAAATAATATGTATTACATTACATTATAAAATACATTTTTACTAAAAAAAACATAATCAATTTGTTTTAAAAAAAAGGTGTGAATGTGATGATTAGTTGTCTCTACCTTGACCATCGGTTTTGTTTAGGTTTTGATATGGTGGTAGTGGTGGGGGATACTTTGGTTGATAGCTTGCCCAATCGAAGAATTGGTCAATCCGCATATTCATGGCATTGGGCATTTCCTTATGTTTTGATTGGACCTTGACTATCTCATCCATACAATCTATTATATTACTCACGTCAAACATACCGGGCTATTGTTGTGCTTGAGCTTGGCTCTGCTCTTGCCTTTCTCCCATTCCTACATCATGCTATGGTAGGGACAGATCATCTAAGTTCAAGTCAAAGCTCTGGTCATCTGATTCATTTTCATCTCCTAGTCATGTTGCGCCATTTTGATCTCTATAATATTGGTTGGCTTGAGGATCATAGCTGAAACCTAATCTTCTTACCATGTCGTCTTTTGTGAATTTGGACCTTAGTTATGCTTTTATGTAATTTGAAAAGTCAAATCCTACGATTGCAGAATGACGGTACTGTATGCGGGATGAGTGTCAATTTTTTCGAGCACTCGATGCTTGCATTGTATCAGCAAATAGTGGGCATCTGCTGGTCGACAATCCATCATCGCATCCATTAGAAAGACATCTTCAAAGAGATGTTATTTGAATTCGCCCTTGCACATATATTATGGCTAATCATATGATAGGTTAGTTTACAAATTGATAGGACATCTTTTTGCTTTAGATGGTCAGTTTGATGCTCACCAGCACATATTGGAGCGTTAGCTATGTTAAATACCCAGTGGAACGTGTTGGTCATATCCCACTTTTCATGTAATTTCTCGCCTTTGTCGGTTTGTTGGAATACATCGTTAATATAATCTAGGGTAATGTGGAGAACACAACCCAATATGTAAGTGGCGATAGATGTTAAAGTTTGATGCCCAATATCCATCTAAGGAATCACATCAGAATCTTCTATGACCTTGTTTACTGTAGCATTGGAGTAAAATAACGAGATCCTGATCTGGCCTAACACTACATTTATTGGGTTACTATTATCCCATTAGCAACTGTGTACTTTCCCACTTCGTTGATATATCCGATGTGCTGGGTAACTATTGTCATGATCCTGATCTGGTTGCTATTGTCTTTGCAATGACAAGTAAGCTCTAGGATTATTTATCCTTCTTCCCCTACTCTTTCATGTTGCAATAATATTAACTTCACGATATAGGTTCCATGTGAGTAAAGTACTCCTCAAGGAATTACAAGAATATTGGTGTGGCTAATCCTAAATTATAGAACACAAATCTTCATATTGGAGCAACAAATTTGCTTAAAGATTTGTATCGGTTTTGTGATTAGATGAATCCACAGCCATCCAAACCACAACGATCAAGCAGTCGCTCATATTGGGTTTTCCAAGAGAAGTAAACGAATTGCCCATGAATTTAGGAGCAGTTGTACGGCTTCCCAAGAAATCTTTAGTGACATGTTGTTGCATGGGGTACAATCACTTGAGGAGGAAGAACAAGAAGAGGCAGGGGGAATGAGGGGGATGATTTCAATGTTCTCGGCTGCTAGAAGAAGACACACATGATGCCGGTGCTTTCCATAGTCACATGGGATGTTTTGGTTCATCCGGCTTCAACAATTTCATTGGAGTTAGTTTTTAGTTCGAGCAAACAGGTTGTATATGCTTAAAAGATTGGTTTGATGTCGATGACAGGAAATAGATGGACTCATACTTTTGGTGGCCCGAGGATAATGACTCGGGAAGAGAGGGGTCATTGTCACCCCCGGAGCAGCCACAGACATAGACAGAACAATGGGGTGAGGCCAAAGGATTCTAGGATGATATTGATATGGTATAATATAAGGTGGAGCCGTGTAGGATGTATGGTTGATGACCCATTTATTTTCAATCTTCTCATAATTTTTAAAAGATAAAAAAATGTTATTAATAAAATTTAATTTTCCATCGATCCCAATGCATTTATTAATTTCATTTATTTAATAATTTACAACTATTCTAAATAAATTAATTAAGAAAGTTTAACATTTAATATAATTTAATTACTAGTTAATTATTTCATAATTTTATTTTTTATTTGCTAAAAAAATTTCAAGTTAATATATTAATAGTAATACAATTGAAATCATTTAAAAAAGTATACTAAATATATTATATTATTTAATAAGACAAATAGATTTAATTAAAATAATAAAACAAAACAAATTATTTATTGAAATATAATTTACAATAAATTTAAAAAAATAAATCACTATTTTCGTATTATTATTTATAAAAAGCTTGTATGTTGGTTCGTGTGCCTTGCGTTCGTGTCAGCTCACTCATTTCATGTACTTCGAGTGCCAGCTTCTGTGTGTTCGTGCTTTTATTTTTTTCCTTTGCGTGCCTTGCAGTTTGTGCCATGCTCGTGGCCCATGAATGCCATGGCCAATCTACCATAAACTTTTGATGATGACAAGAAAGCACTTGCAGTCTCATTAGAGAATGACAATGGTTGTGGCATTATAGGTATAGGCATATAAACTTTAAGAGTTTGAACTTGCTATCTAATCAAAATTTGGTAGATGGTTTGCCAATGATAAAAGATGTTAATGCGATATGTGAAAGTTATATGGTTGGGAAGCAACATAGAGACTCTTTTCTAAAGAGTAGTAGAATGAAGGCTTCAATACCAGCTGAATTGGTTCATGGAGATGTTTGTGGACCCATGCGCACTCTTTCTCTCAACAATAACAGGACCTTTGTAGTGTTTGTTGACGATTTTAGCGAATGACTTGGGTTTACTTTATTAAGGAAAAATCAGAAGTGTTCTCAGTCTTTAAGAAATTCAAGTATTCCATTGAAAAGCAAAGTGGGAATGTAGTAAAAGTCTTGAGATCAGATCATAGTGGTGAGTTTGTCTACATAATTCAACAACTTCTGTAAGAAAATAGGCATTCAAAGGCAACTGACAGCTTGCTATACTTCTCAATAGAACGGAGTGGCCTAGAGGAAGAATCAAAGTCTTGTTGAGACGGCCCAAAAGCATGCTTAAAGCCAAGTGTCTTCCAAAGTGTTTTTGGCAGAAGCAATTCATACCACCGCTTACATACCAGTTGCAGTCAGGCAACAGCTTTGGCCAATCAAACACCATTTGAAGGCTTTCATGGGAGAAAGCCAAAGGTAACTCATTTTAAAGTTTTTGGGTATGTAGCTTATGTTCTTATGCCATCTCAAAAGAGAGATAAACTTGATTATGATAGTGAAAAATGCATATTTGTGGGTTATAGATTGGAAGCTAAAGACTATCAGCTTTATAATCTTATTTCAAAAAGGTTGCTAATAAGTCGTGGTGTAGTGTTTGATGAAAAGGATATGTGGAATGGGGATGAAATGCAAAAATATCTAGCTATCGATCTTGATCAAGAAGATAATGAGCCAGCAGGTAGAGAAAACTATGATCATGGTAATTCAGATCCGTCCACACCTGACTCCACTCCCAGTTCCTTAAGTTCAGCATCACCTAGCTCTCTTTCCTCCAATACACCTCCAAGAAAGTAAAGATCATTGGAGGAAATTTATGAGCTATTAAGAGGTGGCAACTTAACAAGTTGATGAACCAAGCTCATTTGAGGAAGCTGTGAAGAGTAGTGCTTGGCATAACACAATGGATGAAGAAATAAAGTCTTTGGAGAGGAATAAGATGTGGGTACTGGTTGACTTACCTGCAAATAAGGAAGGAATAAGCCTGAAATTGGTATACAAGCTGAAGTTCAAAGCTGATGAATTTGTTCAAAAGCACAAAGTTGACTGGTTGCGAGAGGTTACATGCAACGTGAAGGTATTGATTTCGAAGAAATCTTTTCTCCGGTGGCCATGTTTGATACTATTCGCCTATCTTATCAGTTGCTACAAATTATAAGTGGAAAGTTACTAATTTGATGTCAAATCATCATTTTTAAATGGATTTTGGAAGAAGAGGTTTATGTGCAGTAGCCCAAAGATTATGATGTTAAAGGGAAGAGATAAAGGTCTACACATTGATTAAAGCACTATATGGCCTGCAACAAGCCCCAAGGACCTGGTATGAGAGGATAGATGCCCACTTCAGCAAAAATGGCTTCCAAAATAGTGCAAGTGAACCCATTATATGTCAAAATTGAAGGAGCTGATGAAGTATTACTTGTATGTCTTTATGTAGATGATTTGATTTACACTTGAAATAGTATTGCCTTGATAATGATTTTAAGGAATTATGGTGTTTGAATTTGAAATGACTGATCTAGGTCCTATGAGTTATTTTTTGGGTTTAGAAGTGCAGTAACGTGAAGATGGAATTTTTTTTTTCACAACAAAAATATGTGAAAGATCTTTGGAGAAATTTAACTTAACACTTTGCAATCCAGTTAAACTCCAATGATCATAAATAAAAAATTTAGTTTGGATGATGGGATACAAGAGTTGATGGTCAAATGTACTAGAGTTTAGCTGGAAGTATAATCTATCTCACAAATAGTTGTCCTGATATCTTACATCCTACTTGTCTCTTATCTCGATTCATGCAAAAATCCTAGCAAAGTGCATTATGGTGCAGCAAAAAGGGTCCTCAGATATTTGAAAGGAACATGGCATTATAGATTGTGTACTCTTAACTCTGACAATTTCAAGTTGTTTGGCTTTTTGGATAGTGATTGGGCAAGTTCTCTCGATGATTGCAGAATACAACTGGATATTTATTCAAGCTTGGATCAAATGCCATCTCTTGGTGTTCAAAGAAGCAGCCATCTATTGCATGATAGTGATTGGGCAGGTTCTCTTGATGACTGCAGGAATACAACTGGATATTTATTCAAGCTTAACAAATGCCATCTCTTGGTGTTCAAAGAAGCAGCCATCTATTGCATTATCATCCTCAAAGCTGAATACATGGCTGTTACTTCAAAGCATATCAAGCTATGATTGAGAAGAATTTTAGAAGACATGAAGCAACATTAGAAAGAAGCTACAGTAATACTTTGTGATAATCAGTCTACTATTGCCATGACAAAAATCCTGTCCATCATAATCGTATAAGGCACATTGATACTTGACATCATTTTATAAGAGAATTGGTGGATAAAGAAAGTATTAAGGTGGAACATTGCATTTCAAGAGCAAGTTGCTGATTTGTTCAGAAAGCCACTAAGCCACTGTCATTAGAGAAGTTCACCATTTTAGAGATAAATTAGGGATTGTAGATTTTTGCTTTTAAGGGGAAATATGTTAGGAAATAATGTAAAAATCTAATAGGTTGGCTCTGCTTTCCTATTTTTCAGTTTGATATTTTTTGTTTGGTCAAGTATCAGTTAGCAAGAGTCCTAGTCTTTTGGATTTGTTATTATGTTAGAGCACTTTCACATGTGGGATTATGCTCCTGTATTTCTGCTGTTCGGTTATTTGTTTTACATGTATTTAAAGAGTTCTCAAGTGAATGAATCGTATGAAAAATTTCCCTTTTGTTGCCTACTACTTGTTGTTAAAAGTCCCGAATCACATTTTCTACTTTATTCTTGCATTTCCTATTTGTGACAGAATGGCGAGCAAACCATGCACGTGAAAAAAAAAAAAAATTATATATATATATATATTACCGATAGTTGATGATTTTATTCAATATTGAATTAAATTATAGAGGCCTAGAGTTAAATAAACAAAGATTTATATCAACATTTTAATTAAGCTCGTTTTGGACGTACGTGTTCGAATTAGATTATCAAATCCAGTCAAAATATAGTATAGTGCTTATATATATAAACCTTAAGCAGACCATCTCACAGCTGGTACCACCGACAACATTATAGTCACAACTCACAATCACAACAGGAACAGGACCATGGTATTGTATTGTATATGGGCTCCTCATCGAAGCCTTGCTCATTCGGTTCACACGGAAAAGCAGACCTGCGTACATTTTGTTTGCATAACACTTCTACTTTTAGACAGGTTTTCCATACATATATATGTATGTTATAAGACTCCCATTTCATTTATTTTGATTAGTCGGCCGCCGCTGCTATGGACTCGGCCACACCACCAGGAGTGGTGGTCATGTTAGGGTTGTTCCTCAACTCTGCCCCAATCACCCTTTCTGCATCTTCACGCGTCACTGCCTTGTCTTCTGGTAGCTTGCCCGCTGCATCCTGTTAAAAAACATCCCAGAATATTCAACACTCAAATGTCCTTAATTCTTTACCAATAAAATTGCTTACAAACGGAAACGGCATGTACATATAAGACACAATAGAGACTCTGTGTAGTTGTACCGTCAAAACATCGGACAGTTTTGTTTTCTCTTGAAAGGGCATGGTTCGTGTGTTGTGCGTGGCAGCAGCCTGGGCCGCAGATGCTACACCGCAGGAACCGTAACGTTGCCGCCTACAGCTCTTGCCTCAGCTGTCTGAATGGCTGCTGCATCGCTCTGGTCTATTGGCTTATCTCCAGCAGAAAAAGCCGACGCCTCAAGTGCTTGTCCAATAGTTATGGCGTCTCTATCAAGAGCTCCTCCTGGAGTTCCCATGTCGACCGCTTCCGGCCCCACATAACGCCCCGCAACCTGTCCTCCGATTGACTCGGTGGTAACACGCCCCCCAGGAACATCGGCCTGGGTCACGGAAACGCCTTCTTCCCGTGCAGTATGAGTGACCTCATCAGGCTTGATTGCACCGGATCTCACGTTTATGTCCGCCGCCGATTGCATTACGGCGGCAACGCCACCCTTTTGAGTCTGCCCAAGCACCTTGCTTTCAGCGGCTTGCATGGCTGTAGCGTCTTGTGGGGCAATCGGCTTCCTCGCCAGCTCGCCCGACACGTTAAAGACGTCGCCATAACGTACTGGTTCTACGTCGTTAGGTCGGGAAGATTGGTCGTGGCTTTGCTGTTTCTGGGGCTGTTGCTGGCTCATTTTCCTACGACGCTTTGAAACCGACAGAGATAGTACGAAACTTCGTAATTTCTAATCTGACTTCAGCATCAGCATCTACTATTATATATATATATACACGCACACGCATAGATATAGCAGACACGACACAGATGGCAAATTGGATTTTTGGAAAGTGTAAGTTAGTGAGTTCACCTGTAGGACCAGGTGTACCAGTCGTGGATCCTTCTAATTAAGCCAACGACAAAGGAACGGGGCAGATGTCCATCGGTCGAGCGGTCGCATGCATGAACTTTCCGTCCACCGATTCTTGTGGGCTTAACTTTATTGCCTTGATTGAGCGGATGTTGGCTAAATTGTTAGAAGGATTTATACCCTCTCTTGAGTCCCGTACAATTTTTTTTAATGATTTTATGCCATTAAGATTTATTTTAGCTTTTTAAAAAATTTATATCATTATTATGATATATCTTTATTTTTATAATTTAACTATTAATTATACTTAATAATATTTTAAACATATTGTTGCTAGCTCAAATGTGATAGAGACTGAATATATATGATCTGAATTGGACTCCAAAAGATCTTCAGCTTGTAAAACGGAAACAAGATTAGTGACATGCTGGGGTTGGGCCCGACTTGGCTGTCTTGATTCCTAAATCAACAAACATATTGATTTGAGGGTAAATTATGAGTAAAAAAGATAATCTAGACGATACAATCATTGTTATGGAAGAGAGATGGTTATTTATAGTTGAACGATCCTGGCGGTTGAGTGCGCCATGAGATCATAGGAGAGTGGATGACTGGTGATGTTTATGATGGACGTGCAACAAACTCATTAATCCATGTTCGCACGTGTTCTGAGAGATGTTGAGTGCAATGCTGATCGAGTGCTAACAGAGTCGATTAGTATGTTGAGCTAGGGTGATAGATGCCTTGGTAGCCTTCAGTTTTTTGCTAGTGTGGATTGAATATTAACTTAATAAGTCAGCCTAAAACGCTAATGGGTCGAACTCGACTTGGAAGACCAGTGATCCTTATTAGACCATCAACACAAATAAATTTAAGAAAAATTAAAACGTTAAATGGGATGGCCTATTTTCTTGTTAATTGGTATTGTTCAAGTGAGATTTTGTTCTAACAGAGCTAAAGCAAAGTGCCTTCATCCATGACTACTCAGTAATAGTATGCCATATTTAGTTGTGTTTTTTCTCCTCATAGTTGTATTGTCTCTCAAGTTGTTTATATGAAAATTTAAAGGAAAAGGAAAAAAATATTTTAAAAGAAAAAAACATTATGAAAATGAATAATCTCAAAATTAGGTAACTTAAACTTGTTTGTTAAAGAAAAGGGTTCACTGAAATTATCTTAAATTTGTCTCCTAAAAGCCTACTTAAAGTTGTTTATAGATACATTATTCCTTTAAGGTAAATTATACTAGAAGATCATAATATTTGGGGGTAAGTTCATTTGAGATTATAATGTTTTGAGTGGTTA
This sequence comes from Combretum micranthum, assembly GCA_024138025.1. Taxonomy (NCBI): domain Eukaryota; kingdom Viridiplantae; phylum Streptophyta; class Magnoliopsida; order Myrtales; family Combretaceae; genus Combretum; species Combretum micranthum. The sequence continues at coordinate 1,173,533 of JAMXBD010000189.1, read as the reverse complement.
AAAAGATGTCATAATAGTTAGAAAAGTGGGCTTATTGAGGTCGCCATAATGCATGTAAATAAGAGAAATATTTAGTTAAAACTCAGAAGATTCAACACATTGTGACACTTATCAATTGTGACTTTAATCAACCTACATTCCTAAATGTTGTGACTCGAAATGTTCTAACTTCAAATGAACTTACCTCTAATTACAATAAAAAATGAAAATTTCAAAACTAGGTTAAGTGAATCGATTACGATCATAGCCAAATTCACTGAGGTCTACTCGAAAAACAAATACCTAATTTTGACAAATATGTAATTGGCTAAGACAGGAACAATAATTACAAGCCTTCTAATACTAAGTTTGTGAGAGCTACTTACGACACTTGCGATTATTGTAAAAAGTTAGACCATATTACATACAATTATGCAATAATAAAAACTATACATTAGGGTTATAATAGTAAGTTCGTTTGAGTTCTTAAGAGAGAAATAGTTGCTACTCCTATTCTTAGATTACCTAAGCAAAAGTGGATACAAAAGAAATGATTATGCTTTTATTGGTGCAAAAGAGACTTCAAGGGTATCAATGAGGTATACTCTTAACTTGCTTGAGCTTGATGTTCTATACCCTTGATGATTATATTGAAAACGTGTTACATGATTAAATTGAAAATTTTAATATTATGATAGTTTTTGTGCATGGGTTAAGATATTTTGTGCTAGAATTAGTTTTGAAATGCATGAAATTGAATTTTCATGTTTTTGGTGTATAAACAATGTCTTTTCACGTTTAATGGAGCCAAATAAGCTTGCATGGATGTTTAAGTTGGCATAAAAATGTTTTTGGAAAAGTTTGTTGGTGGTTGTGTTCTTTTCTTAAAGTTTATAATCCTAATTCAAATCCTTTGATCAACACTAGGCAAGTATACCTATCTCAAGTAGTATAGGATTAAATCAGGTATCGCCTTCAGGGATCTTTGAAAACAATTACTAGTATTACCTATTCTCTACTATCTAGCCAAATCTTTAAACAAAAAATTATCTAAAATTACTAATTATCTAATTGATTAACTAATTTATCACCGTAATATCAATAATTTTGCCTTTCTAAAAGATTATCAATTACAAAACATACCCTTTCATCTTGATTCACCCTAAATCCTAATTTCATAAAACAAGATTGATGAAATGAGAAGTCATGCTGTGCACTGCAGAGTTACATATATAAATCAATTACTCCCTTGAGTTAATTGATTCCTAATTTTACATGAGATAATGGAGACCTCTCCTTCATTAACGCCATATGAAATCGCATTAAAAATAAGATTCATTAATAAAATAAAATCTTTATGCAGAAAATCAATGTTTCCCTACCTTTAGGTGAAACATGCAATCTTTGTATTCATGGAGATCTATCCTATTAGATGAAACCTCTTTCTATCTAACGAAAATCATACAAACAATCGACTTTGGCCATAAATCAATTGAAAGACAATTTAAACACATGAATAGATACAAAGGCACAAACTTTCATTCATTAAAAGCAAATCCAAATTACATATTCGAGTTTAGGGCTTCACAAGACCAAGGGTATATAGATTTACTCCTCTATAGATTCAGAAATACAAAACAAAGATCAGGAAAAGTAATCTATAAGCATGATTTAAATAATGAAAACCTGATTCTTGGAAGTCTTGTAATCTTTAATATGCGCCTGCAATTTCCGCTTGAAAGTTCTTTTTATCTCTATTAGGGTTTTAAAAAGTGTTTTGGATGGCACTCACCCCAAATGAAAGGTTACATGGTCTATTTGTAGGAGTTTGGAGAAGTTGGAGCATCACAAGGAGTACCTCATGACCTGCACGACCATGCTCAGGGTGGTGCACTCTATAATTGTGTTAAAAACTTTTTTGATCAATTCCATTCTTCCAACACTAGCTTGTACACTCCTAAGGCAGTAGATAGGGCACTTTTAGAGTAACTTTCTGGTTAATTTTTGACCCTTACCTCAGCATGTGCATGGCCATGTAGTAGGTTGTGTACTTTCGAAAACCAAACATTTGTATTGTTTGTTGATTTTTTCTTGGTTTAAGCTAGAATCATCCTTAAATCTTTGAATTGCATTCCTTAAACCCTGAAATTACACAAGTCAATTAAGTATCCTTTTCTTGATTATTTCTCGTAAAACTCCTAGAAAATCATATCCATTAAGTGTTAGAAATAAGGATCTTTTAACACTTATCATTTGTGCACATTTTTGAGAAATTCTTGCTTTTCAAGACCTTAACTTGCACAAATTTGAGGTATGTTATGATAAATGAGTTTGAATTGATCCAACATGTTCAAAAAGCTTATTAAACATGTTTAAAGTGATGAAGTTTGAACTTGTGCACATTAGAGATTAAAGCTTAATTATGTTGTTGTTGGATGATGTTGTTAGGTAGCATGAGAAGTGTTAGTTGTATCATTAATATGTTTATGATATGTTCGTAGTTGTTTTAAAAATTGAGTGTAACTTTTGTCTCCTTTAGTTAAGTAATAAGCTTTTGAACCTATTTGCTAAAATTTCTTTAAAAACTCAGATGCTCGAATTGAGGGAGATTGTTAAATTGAAGTGGAGTTAATTAAGCAATGATTGCCCTTATAAAAAAGAGGGAGATTGTTGAATTTTTGTGTTCAACGTGTGTTTTGATGAGAAAATAGATTTCAGAATTACCCACTTAATTAAGCTTAGTTATACTCAATTAACAAAACAAATGTGTATTTTGATTTGAAATGTTTGTGTTTCTTTTGCTTGTTTTTAATATGTGCTATCTATATTGCAGGACCTAGTATATGGATGCTAGTTAATTTAAACTCTAGCTTGGTGTCAAGATGTTAGGAGGTGGTGTTTGGACACTAGCAGTATCCACAACATTCTATACCTTGTGGTGCCTATTGAGCTTTATGTTCACGAATGATTTTGATGAGAATAATTATTACACAATTAATTATTTAAATATCCTTAATTGCTCAAATACTTAAAATATTTATATATATATATGCTTTGTATTTGTTCTGCCGTTGTTTAAGTTTTAACAGAGCAAAAATTTGAAGAAAAATCAAGACAAAGCTATCGAGCCCAGTAGAATAAAGGTGGATGCACTATTCATCAGATAAAGACAAAAGACTGAGTTTTAGCCAAAACTATAAAGACAAGTGTTGAAGTTTTGGGCTAAACTATGAAGTCAAGAGCTAAAGTTTTTGGCAAAACTATGAAGTCAAGGATTGAAGTTTTGGGCAAAATCGTGAAGTCAAAGGCTGAAGTTTTGGGTACAATCGTGAAGTTAAGGGTTGGATTTTTGGGCAAAATCGTGAAGTCAAGGGCTAGAGTTTTAGGCAAAATTTATAAAGTTAAGGGTTGAAGTTTTGCCTCGACTTCATAATTTTGCTCTCGACTTTAGAAAGTTTGCCCTTGGGTAAAATTTATAAAGTCGAGGGCTGAAGTTTAAGCTTGATCTTAATCTTGACTTCATAAATTTGCCTACGACTTTATAAATTTGGCATTGGGCAAAATTTATGAAGTCAAGAGCTGAAGCTTAGGCCTCGACCTTAGACCTCGACTTCAGAAATTTAGTCATCGATTTTAGAAAGAAAAGAGCTGTTGGAATGTATTTAATGCATGTGTCAGACACATTTAATGCTCTTTCTCTGCTTTTATCTTTTACATGTTTTTAAAACGTTAAGTTCATTAAACACAAGTATGGGTTGTCAGAAACTTTTTGATAATGGGCAAATTTTTATCAAGAGCTATAAATAGAATTTTTCTCCTCTCTTTGAAATAAAAGAAATCTTAGAATTTTTGAACACAATAAAAACGAAAACAACGTCTGTGAAATTTTTTTTTACTTGTGTTTTTTTCTCGTTCTCGTTAATTTGAATTTTTTTTAAGAGAACAATTAGTGCTATTTTAAATTTTTGATAAACTCTAAACATGAGTTTTTTTAGCACTGTTTAAGATTTACAAAAGTTGATTATCTGCTCGTTTAAGGAGCTCAGTTTGTAAAAGGAATTTATAAAATTCCTAAAGTATTTTCTATTGTAAATCTCCTCAAGTAGGAGCATTGCTTTGTAAAGGAAATTTTTATATTTCCTTAAGAGCTTTTCAATTTGTAAATCTGTTCTTATAGGAGCCGTCTGTAAAAAATCCTCAATGAGGCATTTGTAAAAGAAGTTCTAGTGGGAGGCATTGAGAAAAGTCCTCAGTGGAGGCAAAGTGAAGTCCTCGTAGAGGTAAAGAGAAGTCCTTCATTGAAGGCAAAGAGAAGTCCTCAGTGAGAGGCATTTGAAGTTTGGTCTGGAGTTACTAGTATTGTCTTAATTGCGATTAGGCGGGAAGTCCTCAGTGGGAGGCATTTGAAGTTTGGTCGTGTGTTACCAGTATAACACTTGATTTATCAAGTGCAAATATAGGTAACAACTAAAAGATTAACGTAAGCTATAAATACAAGTTGTTAGGCAATCAGAGTATATTGTTTGAGCTTATTTATTGCTATTTAAATCTTGTAAACACTCTCTATAAGTCTTTTGTGGAATTTGTATTTTTTTTGTTAAAAGAAAGAGAGTTGAATTGTGTTAGTGTTTATTATCTTGTTGTCTTTTGTAAAACGTTACATAAGTGTTTTGTTTATAGAATTAGTGGAATCTTGAATTGTGCCTAATATACTAGGAAGTTTGTCATAAAGGCATAACTCTAGTGTGTTTGTGTTTGGATTGGTTGTAGCTCCTTATTAACATTGGTTGATTTGTTGAATAGTGTGTGTAAAGTTTTGCTTGAGTAAGGCAATCTGTGGATCGTGGAGACTAAAGGGATGATTGAATTCCACGTTAAATCTTGGTATCATCTCTTCTATCCCTCTCTTTTTACTTATTGTACTTTATATTATTGTGTGTATGTGTTAAGTTGCATTAATTAGGGATAAATTCTTGAAAAGTGCAAAATTGTGTATAATTGCATTCCTAGGTATTAGGTGATTTCAACAATGAAGAGTTGCATATAATATCAACTAACATATACTTGTTTCTCATAATCATGGATATGGTAAGACATATATGATCTGCTGAAGCTCTTTGTGGCTCTATAAACCTTTTAGGTAAAGGATAAAGTAGTATAAAATACTTTGACGTCCACTTCTAACTCAGGGCCTACATCTACCTCTTGCACAAGGTATATTCACCTTTTTGTTATTATACCGACTCCTCTTATGCTTGGGGTTCAACTGGGTCTTACTACACCCTTTGATGCTTGGGTTATGGGAACAGCGCTACTCTTCCATGATCTTTGATAAGTTATAATCCTCGATTAACTAGTTCGATGACCAAGGGTAGATTGAGAGCTAAGCGTATCACATGAAATGTGTCATCCTGAAACAAGAAGTAAAGTAGGAAGAGTTAGTATCGTCTATACCATCATCTTACTTGAGAAGTGCCAAGTCATTACATACCAGTTGTGTAAGTAAAGCCTATGTATGTCAAGATATTGACAGGTAATTAGTCCGTTCCATCATAGTAATCTCGATTGAGCCCCTGATTAAACATTTTAATCATTGAAAATTAATTCTAGAGATAAACATGGGACATCATTGGAAATTTAAAGAAAGTGCCTTATGTATACATGTACTTGTCATGGCATCCGTTGCTTAAATGCATCCAATAGGCCTACGTCACATGAGTAGGGTGATTTGTTGTATTATAATTCATTCGCCACCTATATGTTAAAGGCCTATAATTCATAATCACCTTACTGAAATGGTTATGGGAATTTATTTTAGGCCAACACCTAAAGGGGGATGGCTACTCCACCAATCTCATGCGCATCGACAAATAAAGCAAGACATAACTTTCTATATAGCTAAGCTAAGTAGGCGGAGCCATAACTGTATTGAAGGATTTTCCATTTCTTTATTTTGTGGAATGAGCTTGAAGGATGTCATGCGAGCATGTAATTTACAACTTTTTCATTAGTCTCGCCATCATCTTCAAAACTCTTGTCCTACTCATTAGAATCCCCTCATTATTTTTTGAGTTTCTCCCTTCAGCTGTCCACTAATATTGCCTATTTCTTCAATGATTCTAGCTTCAATTTATGACAATGATTCATTGACATGTATAGGATCATACTCCCTGTGATGCATTGAAGAGAACAACATCATGACTTGCCCTTGTGGGCTACTGTAGCTTGATGTGTTTACTTAGATTTGAGGATTGTTATGCATCGAAGTGTTTGTTAGGATATTAATGGGAGGGTAATTGATGTGTTCACATGGATATTTAGAGAGATATATGATGAGGTGTTTTCTTGTTGTTTATGATAATTTGATGGGGCGTTTGGATCCTTACAAATCTTGACATACAACTTTGAGACCTGACCTTCAGTTAATCATTGAGTCAATAAAATTAGCCCCTCCACATCATCGTCATTATATGTTGCATTGCATTCATATGTATGGGGATGTTTATGAAATACATTTGGATTTATTCCTATACCTTGTAATGTCATGCTTTCATATTCACTATAATTGAGATTGACCCTAAAATTTACCTTCTTATTTAGGGGCCTATCATAATATGGTCTTAAGTCACCATTCACAATATTCTTTTGTGCATAAATGATAAATCTAACAAAATCCCCATTTCAAACCATCCACATAATCCATAGTAATTTAGAACATTTCACACACACATGGTATTGAATATGCTGTGCAAGTTCAATGTGTAGTTACAATGCATACCAATTTATTCCTCAATCTAATGTACAAAATTCGTTAAAATAAGTTATTGTGGCATTTCATTGATCATGTGTCATGCAACGTCAAGATTCACATAAGGGAATAAAAGTAAAATGAATCAACACACATTTTTATAAAATCACATTCAATGTCATTTCGTATAGTATGCACATAATATTAAACACAAGTAAGACAAATTACATAAGCTATTTCTTTTAAACTTAGGGTTTCAAATGTGCTTCACAATATGATGGAAAAAGAAAGGAAGAATAGTATGATTTCTTACCTTTATTCAAGAGTAAAATATGCTAGAAGTTGGTTTTGAAAAAAAATGGTAAGATTGTGTGAAAATAAAATGAGGGATGAAGAGTGTTTTTGAGAGGAGGACAAAGGAAGGTGTGGGGAAATAAGAGAACCTAAGAGAGCAAGTTTTTTAAGGGTTTGTGAATGTGAAAATCTAATATTGTGTGCCTTTCTTATAAAAACTTTGCTATAGCATCCGTTTTTACTTGATTGTATTTAAAATAAGTGTTAAAATAGGTATTAATTTAAAAAGGAAAAAAATACACAAGAAGGCATAAATGTATGGAGTTAAGTTTGTTTAAGGCATTATCATTTGTGGGAGTTAAAAAAAGTAATTAACGTTCGAGTAAACGAGTCAAATAAGGCAAAATTTACTAACAACCAACAATTTCGTGTAATTTCTCATGTTAAATGTTAAATGCTATAAAATACTGTGCTTTTTTATTTCTTCCCTTTTAACAACATTTCTAATAAAAATAATCAAACAAATAAACTAAACGAATAAAAGACAAAAAAGAGAGTGAAAAGATTTCACAAGTACCTTACCTTAGCTTTAAAAGTAAAATAAAAAACCTTAAATTAATGAACCATCATGTGAAACCCTAATCAATGCTAAATCCATCCCTAGTTTGCAAAACCTCTAAATCCTATTGCTAGAAAACCTTAAACTAGATAGCATACTTAAACTTTAATCATAAATCTCGAGTGAAAAGCCAAATGGAACTATAAGGCCAATACAAGAAGCATATGGTACGGTGAGTTCATAATACAATTTTCTGCATACAATCTTGCTTTGTATATTAATGTGTGTTATGATTCATGTAAGAGGGAGGGTTTTTCATTAAAGATTTGTTATGATATAATACTTGTTATCATGATCCTTGCTTGTTTGTGATGTCCTACATTTTTTTACTTAAAATCATAATGGGTTAGTGCATTGGTATTTTGATTTTTTATGGTTATGTATAATGATGTGTGCATGTTTGTTGAATCTACATAATTGAGAAGAACGAACATTTTTTATTAGTTGCATTGCTTGTTTTTTAACGCAACTTAAGAGGAAAAGTACATTTCATATCATGCAATCCCTTTAATGAAGTACTTTTATATTCTATTATTTGTTAATTTGAATCAATACATGCATCCTCTTTTGATCCATAACATTGCAATGTCGCATGAAATGCACGAAAGAAGAAGGCAAGCTACAAGAAATAATATAATCCTCAAAATGATGCATTTGGCATTATCTAGTGTAAACTCTACGAGTAGAGCTAAGGTTATTAATTATTGCTTTTGTAGTTTGATCTCATTGGAGCAAATTAGCTAGACGAGAAAAAATCTAAATGGGAGGTTTTGCACATGTTCACGTCGTAGAGGTGGATGATGTTGTGCATTCTTCATGTAGGAAGACCAGATAATGCTAGATCATGCAAAAGAGGTGATACTAGAGCTCCATGACTGATTATTCATGTCCCATCAGGTGTTGATGGTTGGTCGAAACACAAAGCCTGCCCACAATAGAATTAAACGTCATAAAGGAAAAAGGTTGGCTGCATGAAGAAGAGTGTGAAGGTAGAAAAGGGGAGGATGATGCTTTTGACTTATTGTTTGGCTATTTCTTGGTTAGTCTTCATATTTTTCGTTGCCATGGGGTCAATGTAGTGGAGTGTTGAACATAAGTAGTATGTTCGTGGAAGAGTTATTACAGTTAAAGGATTTTGTTTACTAACACTACTCAATGGTTATGCAAAATAGTTATTATAGTTGAAGTAGCTTTTGGCTTATAATGCGAAATGTAATTATTGAACAATCTTTCTAGTGTTTGCTTATATGGACAAGTGATTCGACAAATTTATTTGATACCTTTGTCGAATTTGTCTTGCTTTACTTAAACCTACATTCAATCCGAATTGCTATTTAGCCATATCCTTCAATTTACGCTATTGAATTCCTAATGAGGATGTGGTTGTATCCCTAGACTCTTCCACTAGCCACTTGGAAATAGCCCTCTTGTTTTCATATACTTGTTAGCAAACATGTTTCTCCTCCATTGTCTTCACTTGCAACTCACTTATTGAAATATCCTAAAGTTTCACCTATGTTAGAAATTCGATTTAAATAGGTTAAAATAATGTAAATAAAATAGATATATGAATTTGATTAGATAAATCAATGAAAATAATTTAGTAAATAGAGATAAGTTGAAATTTGAGATTTCAATTCCTAAATCTCTAAACATGTTATTAAAATATTTAAAGGATTCCCAAACCCTTAAACTTTACACTAAATTCCAATTTCTTAATCTCTATAAAATTTGAGTTCATCTGCTTGCCTAAATATATCAATTCTTAAACCTGAACTCAAATTAAATATCATTTTGGTCTAAACTAAATTTCAAAATTGAGTTCTTATTTTAAGTTATTAATTTCCAACCTATTGATTCTAAAATCATCATCTAAATATTTTTAGAACTAAAGATATTGATATGAAAGTTCTAAACCTAATACATTGATTCTGAAATATCCTAAATTTTATCCTAATCTTTTTCTATTCCTATTTCTTTTCCCTGCATTCTTTTCTCTTCTTCTTTTCTTTGTATTCCTGCCTCTCTCTCTCTCTTTTTTCTTTCTCTATTCTTCCTCTTCCTTTCTCTCTTTCATCCCTTAAATTCTTCTCTCTAAATCTCAAATTCAAGAAGGAATAAAAGAGAAATCAAGTAGAAGATGATATGAGAGAAGATAAACCAAGCTAGAAGAAGAAGAAGAAGAAGAAGAGGATCAAGTTGTTTGAGTTGCCTAAAAGCTAAGTATATTTGTTTATATTGTTTTGATTCTTGTTTTTGTTTATATATGATGAATTGATGTTAGATTTAAGTAGAATTTGTGATGAAGTTGGATGAATGATAGATATATGTGGTTTAATGTTTGAGATGAGATGGGTTATTGAGGAAGATGACAAATAGTAGTTATGAGGTTTGATAGAGAATTGGTGGTATTTGATGTTATTGAATGAAGTTCATATGTGTTTTGAGTTGCTAAATTCATGTAGTATGTAGTATGATGTTTGTATGGAGTTTAGAGTGTGATAGGATGTGTGAAAAATGTGTAAAAATTGAGTTTGAAATACAAACACCATGTTTGGGAAGGTGTGTGGACCATATATTACCGAAACAACATGTATGAGAGGGTATTTCACTCTCTACCATGTATGATAAGGTGTTTCACTTTCTGGACCTTTATTCGCATTTCTCTTGGGCTCAAACAGCTTGTCATACACCATGTATGACAACATGTTTCACTTTCTAATCTTTGTTGCAAAATTTTACTAGATTTGTACGCTACCGGCCTTGAATTTTTACACCGTCGGCAAACCATATTAAAAGAAAGTTTAATTGAATTTGTTTGTTATAATATTATTTCTTTATATATGTTTCCTTATTATTACTTAGCTTTGTAGTTAATTATAAAATAAATCTTTTTGAGCTAAAATGAAATAGATAAATGATAGCTAATGTGTTATGTTAGTTGAATGATATACTTAAGCGTGATTTAAGTGGATTTATAGATTTTATAAATGATTTGATTAAATATAGAATTAGATATAAAATGAACTTAGTTAATCAATCTTAGTTTAACTTGACTAAATAGACTTAGTAGGATAAAATGAATTAGATTAGTTAAGTTTAATTAACTTTGCTAAGATTAAGTAATATATACTTGAGTTAATATAAACCTTAAATATAAAATGAAATTAGTTAATAAGCCTAAGTTTGGGTTTAGTTAATGAAACGAAATGAATTAAAATGAAATAAGTTAATTAGAATTCTATAAGACATATGGGGATGATTTAATGAAATAATTGATTATGGCTTAACAAATGAAGTAAAGGATTAACTCCAATTAATTTGGTTAAATTAAAGATAGAATAAACTTAACTAATAAATCTATGGTCAAATGGACTTAATGAACTTTAGTAAACTAAAATGGACTAGAATAATTAATTTTATCCAACTTGGCTAAGTTAAGTTAAAATAGGTTTAATAAATTATAATTGGTTTTGGTTAATGAATTTGAATCAAGTTAAAATGGGCTAATAACTAATAATTGGATTAGATAAATATGATAGGATAAACGTTAGTCTAATATGGGGAATATGTTGTTTCAAATGTTTGTTTTCTTTGAATATAAATGTTTTGGTGATGTTGTTGTAATAAGAGACCATAATCAAAGAGAAAAGAAATGCTTTGACAGACAAATGAGAATTGTCCGTATTTTGACGGGGCGATATTTGTAATCGTAGCAGGGTTCCTATTTTGTGTTTGATAAAAAAGGGTTTAAATAAAAGTATGAGATAAGTGGATATTTAATTAGATTTCTTAAGTGAGTTTAATTATTGAATAGATATATGGATACCTGATTTATCTTTTGAAATGGATTTTGATCCACCCTCAATCTTTGTTTGGATTTCATATCAAAGATACACAGTAACTTACATGATGATTGTTAGGATAGACATCCTAAAATGAGTTAAAACTTAAACTTAGTTAATGATGAGTGATGGTTGTGCTTTCACCGTTGAATCCGATCCAAGGAGCGACACGTTATTTAAATGGACACGATTGTTTAGGCGCTTAGGCCACTCATCATGATGCAATGACTTCCATTAGTGGTACAGCGGGTAGTTGATGGGGCACATTGTATTGATGTAACGTCTACTTAGGCTCGGGAAGAAGTAATATGATCTGGTTCACGTTTATGGGAAAGACTGAACTAGATGATATTATGGATTGGGATGAGTAAAGTGTGTGTAACGGCTGTGAGCCATGGATGAAGCTATTTTCTTATGATGTTATCGGAGATATAAGTAGTCGGGCTGCTTATATCAACCTCTTGAGTAGTTGCTGTTACTTAGAACCTATAGATTCTTGCCTTAGGGTAGTTACCCACTGAGGCTATTAGTGCGCTCCCCATTTGCTACGGTGGTGGGCCAAGGATGGAAAATCATTCCTAGATTGTTTCAAAGTCTTAGTGCTCCAGTGTTCATTCGTTTACTTCAAAGAAAAAATAATAATTTACTAGTTGATGCGTTGTATTTAGTTAAGCTCGTGTGTCACTTCGTGTGTGATTGTGTTACTATGTATTGAGCTTCGGCTCATTATTGTTATTGTTATTCTCTTCCAAGTATTTTGATGATGATGAGATGTTGATGTTGATGATGGGATGATGACGATTGTTGATGATCTTGAAGTTTTTGTTGATGATGATTGATGTGATGATGCTTGGCTCGGGTTTAGGTGATGTTGGATAGGTGAAGCGAGTTAGGATCCGAGATTTCATTTGTATTTTTTTTTTATTTTGTTTTAAGGGCTGGATTTATATTTTCAAGTTGTAATTTTCTTTAAGAGGCCTAGGGAGCCTAAATGTTTTAAAGTTGTTGATGTACTCATAAGAGTAGATTATAAATGACTTTATAAAAGTTTGTTTCTTAGAAAGTTAGTTTACTCCGATAGGAGTAAAATCCTTTGTTATGTTTTTATAAAAGTTTGGTTTTTTGAACTAAATCTAGTTTTTTTAGAAATCTAAATAAATGATTTCTATAATTAAAAATGGATAGTAATGTTAATCTTAAACATATCATTCTAGGAAGTCTGAGCGTGTAATACTTTAGTGTTATACGTAGCAGTAATGCCTTAATTAAATTTAGGGCATTACACCTGTTTTTCTATTCGTAGAGGTTGTAATATTCTAAGTAAACTTGTTATTCTCACACTTTGCTCTAACAACTCTGAGGCTATTTTTTTAAAGGGTTTATGTTGCAAATGATACTTGAATTTTGAAAGAATATGCAATTAGATACTTGAATTTTGAAATTGACTAATTTAGAACCTGAAAAAACTTTCATGCATGCTAACAGTACCTATGTCAAGTTTTTTTAGATACCAAATTGATCAATTTCAAATTTTTTTAAATATTAAATTGATCTATTTCAAAGTTCGGATATCTGATTACATATTTTGCTAAAGTTCAGGTACCATTTTTGACTTTATCCATCTTTTGAAAATACACTTTCTGCTATTCTATAATGGAGTGTCGAACCACAACATTCTTAAATTGTATGATGTCATAAAAAACCATTCCCACAAAAAAGACATGGCATTTCATAAACTCATCGAAATGGGGAAAACAATAACTCTTCCTCTTATGATGTCGGGTTTGATTATCCAATTTGTCATGACCCTCTTCATTGTCGGGTGTATCACCTCCATCAAGCCTATCATTGGATCTTGCGTAATCTATAACATCAATATCTTTGCCACTGTCTTACCCTATCTATGTAGTAAGTGCAATATCTTTAGCTGTTGCTTGACCACCATGATTTATAGCTTCACTGCTTTCAAGTACCCCCACTTGGTTGCTTTCGATTGCACTTGTATCTACCTCACGCCATATACACACAAACTTAGGTTTGGAATCAAATTCCATATCTTCCTTAGTGGTGACATCAACACTTTTTGAATACAATGGTTGGGGATTAGAGGCCTCAACTTTTGTAAGACTGTAATGCTCAATAAAGACCTTGTTAACTTTGCGGTTGAGGAAGTGGTATACAAAGTTTGCATAGCTAGAGTCATTATATGGTAATAGGTACGTGCTTATGTGCTCTGGGGTTATGTAAAATACTCTCCTTACATCATCCCAACTAATCCCCTTACAAATGTCTTTCATAAAATCAGCAAAGATATATGATTAATTCTAATAGACGCCATTGATAATACTCTACCAACATACTTTGGATGTTGGCCTTAAAAAACAAAAGACCCTCCATAGTTAATTGCGATAGACACTCCATTGTTTGCCATGTACTAACTTACAAACAAAAAAGATCATGGTTGTAAGCCCCTAGATTTTTCGGTAATTTAAGTAGACCCTAGAACCGGAAGTTAAACCGAAACTCTAAAATTAACCTAATCTTAGGATTAGTCTAGTGAATCTAGATCCAGCAATCCCGTGTTCTTAAATCCTAGACAAAAAAATTAAGATAATTATGGTAAATGGTTCGTAATAATATAGGAAATACTTTCTAATAAATTTTCAAACAAAACTAATAAAGAATTTTTCAACTCTTAATAGTTTCTTACTTTTAAGACACATTGTTTTACAAAAAATCATTGTTGAGACAATACCACTAAATTCATGCATATACTTTGAGTCTATATGTATATATTCAAATGATTTTTCAACCGTACAAATATCTATATTTTTGTACAAGAATTCTTGAATGAAGAAAAGTTTGAAAACTTGAGTTGTGAAATTTGGAAATTTTCGTAATAATTATGTACGTCACTATTTTGAGACCCAAATAACTTCTTTTGATAAAAATAACCAGAAATGGTTAGATCTTTTTGAGTAGGTAGAAATCAGTATATAATATGCGAAATTCTGAGTTAAAATGAGCAAGTTATGGCCATTTTAAGTTGGGATTTCCATTCATGCGAATTTTGACGAATTCAATAAGATAGAATTATAGAGTTTGAATAGATCTCAGATGACATACTCATTTCTAGTATTTCTTTTGTTTATATGTCGAGGACCAAGATCTTCTCTTCCCTAATGATTACTTTGACTCATAGAAGATCGCTATGGATGAGTGGGTTTCCTTTACGTTATGTATTCATGCATGTGCTTGTAGAATAGAGTACTAGATGTTAGAAAAGATAAAATTGATATGCATGTGGGATATCATGAGAATTATGTATGTGAATGGTTATGTGCGATCAATGAATGATAAGTATATCGGAACCCGATCTGTGATTGATATAATTGTTTCTATGTATGTATTGCTATGTGTGCAATTATTGCTTGATTGCTTGAAATGAATTAATGTCATATTGGAATCTCCATATAATATATTGCTCATGCATATCACTTAGAATATCATTTTGAAATTTTCCTACCACTCTTCAACGTGGGACCGGAAAGGTAAGCTGCCTAGCTACATCTTGAGGATTTAGGATGTTCGGGGAATACGACCTCAAGTTGTAGCCGAGTCGGATTGATTGCTTTGGGTAAGGAAAGCCGGGGACTAGTAGTACGGTTCATTGGAACCCCAGGACGCGTGCAACTTATAAGGAGGTTGTTCGGCGCCCAGTTCAAATCATTCCTTAACCACCGATGGAGGGGTAAATCTATCATACATATGAAACCGGATAGTCGTATGTACTATTTGACTATATGGTTGTTACACTTCATATGCTTATTTAATGAACTTGGTTGAATGCTTACATGAGTACTTTTGCGTAAGGAATATCTCACTAAGCTAGTTATGCTTATACCCCTATAGACTTTTGATATTGCAGGATTGTTATTTTGCACTCGAGATCATCTTGATCATCCGGGTAGGATCTTTATTTTGGAAAGCTTTTGAAGGAACTCTTTTTGAAGTCTTAGAGTATATTTCTTTTAAAATCTTCTAGCTTTAGTTATTTATCTTAGTAAGACCATATTGTTATGGAAATTATCAGGGGAATGCCCTTAGAAGTTGTAAGCCTTTATATCTCAATAAAATATATTAAGTGTTATTTTGCATATTCCGCTGCCAATATCTTAAAATGCATTACTCCACCGGTCTCCCTTTGATGTGAATGTACGCCTTGTACCGACATGAAAGCTTTCGAGTGATTGAGATAGTCATTCTTAAGTTTAAATATTGTGTATGGCGGGTTGTCATCTTCAAGGTACCTATTGGGGCGTGACAATGGTCAGTTGATAATATCAATATATAAATCTTATGGTCTGTTGCATAGGGTTAACTTTGCTATCAAGCAGTGTGTTGTTCTTTGTAAGGATTGGAAATGAAGTTGATTAACCATAATAGTCATATTAGATATGTGTCAAAGAGAAAGTCATCTAAAAAATCTTTTTCAGACTATTAACCATAATAGTCTTATTACATGAATCTTTTGTTGTAAAGTTGAAGGCTGTTTCCTTAATGGATTGAGCCGATGTCCAATAAAACCTTGTGCTTTTGCATTAATACAACATAAAGTTAAGGGATAAATTTCTTACTGCTCAATCTATCCTTTGTAATATTGAAGATAGGTCATCATATCTCACAATAATCAACAAATAATAATTGCAAAGTTTTCCAGGCAATGTGCTTCAATTATTGTAGACATCTCCTATAAGGTTTGGATGTAAGTAAGACAAATCAGACCACAATAATCTAGAAAAACTAAAGACATAAACTAGAAACACTAAATTAACAATAAAATCGAGCAAGAGCTTTGAACAGATGTACATAATTAACAAAAAAGCAAAAACAAAAAATGGAAGATATTGTATAAATAAAGAGAAAAACTAAACCAACAACAAAATCAGAGATATGCTAAAGAGAATCCACGTCACGACATACTTCTTGTACTATCGTTATGGTTTAGTTAGGATTTTCATTAAAAATTGTTGATAGGATTTATGTATAGGATATGGTTTAGGATTTTCTAACAATAGGATTTATGAGCTTTATAAACTGGGGGTAGATTGATCATTAATTTGGGGATTCACATGTTGTTTTGTTAATTTAGATTCTTTGGATTAAGGTCGCTTGTTTTCTTAACTCCCATTTGTACTTTTAGTCTTTCAGCTTTATTTGTTTAATTATTTTCATAATAAATTGGTAGGGTTGTTCATAAGGGAAGAAAATAAAAAAGTATAATATTATTTGTTTAATATAATATTATAATTATTTTCATAATAAATCGTAAGTTAATTATGTCTCATCTGACTCGATTATTTGAATGTTAATTTTTTTTATTTATAAATATTGACATTTTAAATGAATTTATCTTAAACATCTATAGGCTGTGTTATTTTCCATTTGAAAAAAGGGCATTCAGAGTGCCTTAACGTTGTATTTTAGACAAAATGGTGTCTAAACTTTCATTCTTCACATTTTTAGTGTCTCTACTTTACTTTTTTGGCTATTTTAGTGTTTGAAAATATGAAAAATGAAAGTTTAAACACTATTACTTTGAATGCCTTCTTACCTTTCCATTTGAAAAAAAAAAGCCTCTATTCATACCAAAACCTAAATGGGCTAGCCCATCGGGATACATGTCCATATCCAAAATTATATCCTTTCTTTCGGGATAAAGGCACCCTAGGTGCTTGTACTTTTTCTTTTTATCAATTTAGTGTCTCAACTTCAAACTTTAACAATTTAGTGCTCCTAGTTTATCATCAATCATTTTAGTGACTTTGTTGTAGAACTGTAAATGTCATTAAAAATAGGATGATGTGGCAATGGAAAAATAGGAAAGAAATATATCCCTATATGACCTAAAAGGCTAAAAGCAAAAGCAAGTACAATCTCAATGTAACTTTTGACCAAAAAAATATAATATATATCCCGCTATTAAGCCTCACCCACATTTTTTTCCACAGTTTCTCTATACCTAAATCATTTCCAAAATTTTGATGAAAGTGAAAGAAGATAGAAGGAACTTAGAAGAAAAGATAGAGACTAAGGGCAAGTAGAATAAATTATAGTGATTTTCGGAGAGAGCATTGTTCTTCACTAGCAATATCGTCAACAATGAGTGGCAACATCGTTGAAGGAGGAAATACATGTTGTCGATGTGGAATGTCAACTTTCCTTTTGACGTCTTGGACACATGATAACCCTAGAAGATGTTTCTTTAGATGCCCAAGGTATAGGGAAGGTGGATGTGGATTTTTGATAAATAGCCTTCTTTAGGATAGGTCACCACAAGTGCATAATTTCGAAGGTGGAACAAGGTAGTTACAGTGTGATGTGGGTGTAGCTATGCTTGAAAAATTGAAGTGGATTATGTTGTTTGGTTTGTTGTTAGTTGTTATTAAGTTCTTAAGTAAATGATGGTAGATGCTCTAATTTGGGTTTTTTAGGTTTTTATTGTTTTTGTTATAAGTATGGATAACATTAAGAGTTAATGTACTGTGGAGAAGATGTATTAAATGTTTAGATATGAAAAATCTCAAATTGAAAATTGATGTTTCAATTTCTTATTTGTTGTTTTACATTAAGTTAAATGAGGAAAAATAGATGGTTTCCCTAGTGTAATTGCTTCCTTCAATTTTTTTCCCTGGTTATATTTTGATTTATCTGAGATGTAAGTTTAATTAAGTGTTGGTTTCCCATCATAATATCATTATTTATTGGTTTAATTTTGTTTGGTTTTGATTGTTTTGTCTTCTATTAAATTAAGCATTGATTTGGACTCAGATGGTCCCTTTTCCGCTACTAAGATGATCTAAGGTTTTAATGAATGAATCCCATTCAAACAAAATGGCAGATTAAGAATTAATGTAATAATATACAAGTGCAACAAAATGAATCTAATTCAAGTCTAGAAATTTTACAACAGGACCTCATATCCAAAACTTTTCTAGATAACTTAACACTAGGATGCAATCCATAAGTGTCATTTATTCAAGAGAAGATGTAATATTAGATAGGAAGCAATCCGGGTTTAATTGAATTAAACAAAAATAATATGCAGTTTTACAAAGAACAATTAATAATGTCATTGCAACAGGACCTCATGTCCAAAACTTTTCTAGATAACTTAACAATAGGAAACCATCCATAAGTGTCATTTATTCAAGAGCGGAAGTAATATTAGATAGGAAGCAATCCATAGGTGCCATTTATCTTAAACCTGCAAGTTTAATTGAATTAAATAAAAATAATATGCAAATTTACAAAGAACATATTCATTTAATTTTAGCACCATCAACATTTTACATATATTCATGATGTTCTTTAAACTGTAAATCTGCAAGCTCATTGAAAAAGGAAAACAAAACAAGAACCAGATAGCATGAACACCATGAACAATCTGCAGATTAACTTCAGCATAAAAAAAACCAAACCATAGATTCAAAGATGATCCATTAAATCCTTACACCATGAACAATTTGCATTAATAATTCATATATTTATGATCTTTAAAACATGAAGAATTACAAAACCTGCAAATTTTGGAGTTTTCTACTATTTGCTTGAATTTAAAAACCTCAAAAACATCAAGCTATGCAGGAATCACAAAATGATGATATAATGAAATAATTCACTACCTACATAAATTCAGAAAAATGCAATAGTAAATGCATTAATGTTCAACAAAAAATCCAAAAAGGAAAAAAACATAAAACATACACCAAACCTCCACACACATGTTGTGGTTATTGCATAAACTAAATTCATTACATAAGAACTCCACTACTTAAAGTGGATTCACTACACAAATAGACCTTTAAGTCTCAAAAGCTCACCACATAGACTAAATTTATTCTCTACACCAACCTTTGACATAATGCATGACCTAATACCTACATCATGATGTGGAGTATTGCAAGATACCATAAAGTCTAACAAAAGCGGCGAAGCAAATGGATTATTAACTACCATCTAAAAGGGCATGCTTAATATAACTATCTTAACATATTAAAACTACATACACGATTTAGCTATTCAACGACAACCACATCTCCAGATTTTTTCCCTTTCCCCTTGCCCTTTTTCGAGTAATTTTGGCAAGGTGTTGGGATGAGGCGAGTACTTTTCCTTTCATGAATGATGCTATTTTTGAAGTAAATGACTTCCTTTTTAATTGGCCAACAATCTTTAACTCCAACTGCTCTCTTCTAATACCCCCATCTTTCTTCATCACATGCCCATCATCATTACTTTCTCGTTCAGTATACCCTTCCTCATTAGTATTAGCTTCAATAAATAACACAAGAGAACAAACAAACAAAAAATAACATAAGATTATAAGAAGTTGACTAACTTTTTGCTGATCTGTGATGAATGTCTTCTCATGACCATCTTTCCCATCTATGTCAAGGTCTTTCATGAGTGCTTGTAGAAACCAAGACCACGTATCTTTATTCTCGATTCTTACGACTACCCAAGCTATTGGATACATTTAGTTGCCGGCATCTATACCTATAGTTGACAATAACTCCCCTTTGCATACACCTTTAAGAAAACATCCATCTAAATTGATTATTCGCCCGCATCCAGCTAAAAAACCTATCTCTAAGACCTTGAAATAAATATATAACTGATCATACTTTAGTTTTCCAAAATCATTGCCTTGCAATGTCTTCTTAAGGATGGTAGAATTAGGGTTCCTATGACGTAATTCCTCCATGTAATCTAAAGCATTGCATACTCCTTTTGATAAGAACCCACTAGAATTTTGTGCACCTGATCCTTTGACCACCGATACTGGTATACACTCACTATCACGCTCCGAAGGGTACCCTAAACGTGGCAGTTCGCCGTACACAATATTAAAGCCTAAGAATGACCACTCAAGTCACGCGAAGGCTTCCACACTATGTACAAGGCGTCTAACACATAGAGGAGACACATCGGAATGATACATTTCATGTTGATATAACTTGAGTAACAATGCAAAGGAATTTCAATTCACTATACTCTAGAAACAAATCACTATACTTCATATACAAATCGCTATACTTCAAATACAAATAATTCAACTTCAATTACATTCATCCACAGACTTCCCTACATAAACTATTACAAGGCAATTCATAAAACCTAGCTGATAATTTCAAACATTCCCATTCTTTGCCGAAATCTCAAAGTCATTCTCGGCTCCAACCATCACGATCCCCACTTAGCGTACTTGAGATAACTTGTTCATTTAAACAACTATTGGGGTATAAGCTACACTAGCTTAGTGAGAATTCCCTTAATTCCGTACCATAACAAGCAAGTTATAATCAACCATATGCTATGCATGAGCAAACACGTGAGCAAACAATTATGTATGGGTATTCGGAACCTACACACATAACGGATTTACGCCCTCCGTATCTTGGGTTAGGGATGGTATTGAAGTCTACACGACTGCTGCTAGTCCCTAAGCCTCGGCTCATAGCACTCGACTCGGCTAGGCTCACACATGGAATGCATCCCTGGTACGCTTTAGTTCCCTATGAATGAGCTCTGATATCGGATCTCATTATCTAAACGAGTCCTCGGACCATACTGATCGACCTGCGTAGGAGTAGCATGCTACCAAATGCAATATGTCCGATGCGATGCATGACCAATTTGATTTTTGCTCAGGTCAAAATATTCATACATTCTTTAAGTGACCAACCAATATCATACACATAACAGAAATAATATGAACAGTGTAGTTATCCAATCAAATCGTGGTTTCGATATGCGTTAGTATTCTTTGGCATACATTCATCACAGCCTCATCATATATCCCATCCCCATTCATATCGATTTCTGCCATTGGATCACTGGTCTTTTAGTAATAGTAATCCGGTGGTAGGGAATCGTCGAATCTGGGATCACCTAAAAGGAAGAAATACTCTAATAAGTATTTCAACTCAAACTAATCTAAACGATTTATACGAACTATCAAATTCGTAATTCTCGTCCTAAGCGGGAATTCTAACTTAAAACGGCCATAATTTGATCATTTTAACTCGAATTTCGCAAATTATATATCGATTTCTATCTACTTCGAAAGATCTATCTAATTCTAATATTATTTTCAAGTTTTGAAAACATTTAGGTCTCGGAACAGAGGGATCAGATCTGATCAGTAACGGTTTCCGATTCCGAAAAATAGTTTTGTAAATGTTTGAAATGTTTCTACTATATAGATTAGCTATACATGCAATATGAATGATTTCCTAACATGAATGACATAAGATGAGTTTAATGTATGCATGATCTTGATGATTTTTGCTAAAAGAAAATTTATAACTTTTTTATCTTGCAAGACCATAATAACAACTATTATGAAAATCTAGTTTTCTAACTTTGATCTTATCCTTTGTTTTGGATTTATTACTTAAGAATAAATATAATATTTTTGTTAAAATTGAGTCTTCATTATATCTATATACTTATGACTTTCATTTCACATAAAAATTTCCATTTTGCACTTTGTAAAATATTTTCAAGTGGGGTTGATTCCAAAATCCGAATTTTACGAAAATTAGTTTTTTGAGTGATTCCTTTGAGTAAAAATCATTTGATACCTAGAAAATTAGGGCTCAATCATGCATAATCACTAAGGACTTCATTCTTACACAAAAAATTGCATTTTACATTTTGCAAATATGTTTTCCAATATGATTTACTCAAAAATCCAAATTTTAGAAAATCCACTTTTTGAATGATTCATTTGGGAAAAACTTGTTTAATGCATTAAAATTTAAGACTTTATGATACCTATTACTTAAGGACTTCATTCATTACATAAAACTTTCATTTTGAGCTTGGATATTAGGTGTTCTTATGGCCTTCATTCAAAATTACGAATTTCACAAATTAACTACTATCTCAAAATTTTCCATCTTGATTCTACTTCTTGTTTTACACTTTAATCTCATCAAAACTCATTTCAACTTATAAAAATCACTACTTAATGATACCTATTACCTATATCCTTCATTTTTCACCAAAACATGAGTTTTGAAGTTGATAAATGGGTTTTAAAAATTGGTCTTGGTTGGGACCCGAATTTAGAAAATTTATTTTTGGTCATATCTTTTGATAAAATCTATCTAAGCTTATGAAAATTCATTCCTTACATATCATATCTTATGAGTCTTTCATTTCTCAAATAAAAACTTCATTTTTAAGTTGGAAAATATGTTTTTAAAATATGCCTTTGCCAAGATCCGAAAATAAGATTTTTATTTTGAAAATAACTTTTGAAAATCACCTTTGATTTTTGTAAAAATAAGTCTTGATGATATACATACATTAAGCTTTCATTATCTCAAGTAAAAATTACATTTTGACATTTGGAAAGTGGTTTTTAAATGGGGGTCTTGCCAAAATAAGAATTTTACAATTTTGTTTGAGTTCAAAACTAAGATCTGTACTTAATATAAACATAAACATAAAACAAATGCATGGTAGTAAGCTATAAACTCATAGATTTAAACTTTACTCATCGAAATCTTCCATTTATGATATCTATACCCTAAGCCCTTCATTTTAAATGAAAAATACACATTTCGAAGTTGAAAAATAACTTTTCTAAATATGGTTCATTTTTCATCCGAATTTTCAAAAATGATTTTTGTTGAAAATAAAATAGATCTTGAGTTTTCTAAAACATTCCTACTATTATCATGCTACTACAAGTTGTTCATAAACATAAAACAAGGTTTAATGCATGTATGAACCTAAAAACAACTATGCATGAATCACTATAATAGTTATGTGAATGATGGATCTATGTATAAATCATAAGAAATAACAAAAATAACAACTTAAATAACAAGATCTATGGCATAAACAAAAATCAAAACTATAAAAAGTTAGATCTACAAAATATAATAGCTTTAAACAAGAAAGATAATTATGATACAACATAATAATAATGGAGAAGAGGAGAATTTCATTTTTGGCATCATCATCCTAAGCTTTTAAGCTTATGGAAGGTCATTTGATACATGAAACCTTCATTACTCTTTACCTATATTACCTATGGAGGCTTTGAGAAGAAGATTTGCTCAAAAATCTTCAAGAATGAAGTGTGGAAGCCATTTTTTGAAGTGGGGGTAGCTTGTTTTTCATGGAAGAATAAGAGGAAATGAAGAAAGAAAGAGAGGAAAAAGAGAGAGAGAAACTAAAGAATGAAAAAGGAAAGAATGAGTAAAATGAAGGAGAGAGAAAATGAGTGTATTAGATAAATGGAGGAAAGAAAAAAATAAAACAAGGCAGAAATTTTTTTTGGGGGGGGGGGGGATTCACGTGGAAGAGAGAGAGGAGAGAGAGGGTTTGTTTGAATTTTTTTGAACTTAAAATTGAATTGTACAATTAATGTGTAATGCAACTTCTTTAAGAAGGAGTGGAATATAATTAATTTGGTCAAAATAGGAGTAAATAAAGGACAATGGCAGCCATAAAGAAGGGGAAAAATCTATCATGAAGTGTGGGATAGAGTGTAGAAAGATTGAAGTGAAAAAGAAGTGATATGTGTAAGGTGTACTTGAAGGTATGGGATATAAAAGTACTTTCTTAATAAAATAAAATGAAATAAAATAAAATTAGATAATTTATTTCAAATATTTGTAGCAGATTTTTCACAATTAAAATTAAATAATTATTTGAATTATTTTAGTAATTTAACAAATATGTTACCGGTATGATTAAAATACGCGAATATGAGCTATAAATGATATTTTTATAACCCGAAAAATTATAAAAAAAATTATTTTATCAAAATAAAAATATTTTTCAATTATTAGATTAATTTATTTTATTTTTAGTATCGGGCTTTAAACAGAATCTGATCCGGTAAAAGCCCGAACTAACTAAATTTTAGAAGAACAAAATTTTTTATAATATATAAAATATTAATCTAAAAATATAAGGCTTTATAAGAATAATAAAATTGTGTAATGAAATAAAAGTGAATAGTGCAAAAGACTAGTCAATTACCGGTAATAATAGAAATACGATAAAAAGGTTCTAACTGTAACTTTTATAACCCGAAAAATTATATAATTGATATATTTGGAAATCTTATGAAATTACGAGTCTAACGGTACTATTGATATATTTTTGATATCTCGAGCTCTGGGACACGCTTTTTGAAGTCTGTATCCGAACGAGTTCGAAATAGATAAAAAATTTACCAATCTGATATTTTTAAACAAACTTATATTACCATGAGCTATTCTACATATTTAAACTACATCTCGGCCTCTAGGGTTAAGGGTGCTAGATTGCCAGAGTTAAGCTATTGTATTCTGGTTAGGGTTTCCGGGTGATTTTTCCGGTTTAGATCTTTGCCAATTTGGAAACTGATATTTTATGTTTATACAACATATCTAATTTGAGAAATTTATTTTACATTTCATTTTTGTAAGTATTTAATATCTTTTAATGTTTTCGGAATTCTTGAATTGCGTTTTATTTCCGAAAGTTAATCGTTATTTACTTTTTAATAATTTGTTTTTGGGTTTTATTACCCGATTTTACAAGTCAGAGTCACGTATGGAAATTGTCGTACGTAGTGGTTTTGGAATTGAAGTATGATGAGTTCTTATTTTGTTTTTAAGGATTCTAATCTTTCTCAAGATTCGGAAATTTCTGGATTCGCTCGTGTTTTTGGACTAGTTGAAATTCGGTTTTAATTTGGAGTGATTTTTAGGGTTTATTTTCGAAGTTCATCTTGACATTATTTACTGAAATTTTCTGGGGCTTGCACTCATATTCACACCCATTAAATTTCTTACGAAGTCCTTAAATTCCAAAAGCTTTATGTTAGGTAATACACGGATTGTAGGGAGTAAAATTTTTGCCAACAAGCTACTCTTAACACACTTGTTCACAAAGGAATGACTGCATGTGTGCTTGCTATTGTATGTCTTCACCTGAAATGAATTGGTTTCTTTGTCAAAGGATGCATACACAACCCATGGGCAACCATCCCTCACATACTTCGCTCTTACTTGCTTATATGTGTGTCTAGCATACATAAATTCCTTTTGTTCAGCAACATATGTCTAATAACAACCTCCGTAAGCTCTTCTAAACTTTCAAATAACAATCTAACAACAAATTGTACTTCTTTTACATTTGAATCAAACACCTTGAAGTCATTCCTCTTCCCTGTGTACTCATTTCCATCCTCATCCTCTTTATCTGAAACAAAATCATCACCAACCTAGTCTTCCCTATAGTCGGTATCTATATCATCATTGAACTCCTCTTTCATCACAATAAGTTCTTCACTTGGCATGGTATTTCCTTGCACCTTCTTTAGTCACAAACCTGATCTAAACTCCTTTATAAATTTTCTTGCCTCAATTAACTTATCACTTGAAGCGTCATCACTTAAATTGCCTTCCCAATCCTAGTTGTCATAGTCATCATGTTCAAAGTCAAAATCTCTTTCATCATCACTCTTAACAAGTAGATCTTCTCCCCTCTTGGAGCCTTGCTTATCTTGAGAAGACACACTAATAAGCTCATAATGTTGTATATAGATTTCAATAGTTCCATGACTCCATAA
Source organism: Combretum micranthum (assembly GCA_024138025.1). NCBI lineage: Eukaryota > Viridiplantae > Streptophyta > Magnoliopsida > Myrtales > Combretaceae > Combretum > Combretum micranthum. Next base: position 1,147,401 of record JAMXBD010000189.1, on the reverse strand, counting down.
AAAATTTAACATTTCTGGACGACCAATCTCATCATTTATCACTCTCAAACCATTGACCAAACTTGAGCTTGAAGTGCAAAATCGAACAACTTGCATGTTATTACATCCAAGTTTTGTAACCAACTTTGCTTTCAAAAGATCAAAAGAAAACTTACTTATATCCAATAACATCGTGTTTCTTGTTAATATCTTCTACACTTGATTCGTCCTTCATGAAACTGCCCCCATGGTGAACATGTACGAACCTCTCCATCATGTTAATTGCACAAATAAACTACCATTGCATCAACATGGGTCATTCACAAGGCAATAATAATAATATTAATAACTAGCAATGATCGTGGAAAAAAAGAGCACAAGCTTCGATATTTAGTAAACAAGAGAAACAAAGAAAAAAGAACCACATGAGTGCATGTAAAGAAGGACTATACTTCAACAACACAAGCTTCTATATATGGAAAAAGAAGATATAAAATAAAAAATGAAAGAACTACGTAAAAATAGACGTATCAAAATAGCATCAACACGTAGAGAAAGGACCACACATAACAAAGGCATGCAAAACGAATTCAATATTGTCACGTGCATTATAAACCAGGCCATACATTAAAAAGACAAAAATAAAAAGAATATATACTTTTTTTTCCCATAAAAATAAGATGCAGGAACTTCTCATGGGATTACAAATGCTATAACAATCTAATCCACAATATAAAAACATATAATATAATCTCCATAAACTCTCTCAGAGGGTACATCAGAAGGTTCAAAACCTATATAACATATAAATAAAAATCTTTCAAAAGATCTGTTTAACATAACAAAGTTGGCATAAACCTAGGCTAACCAAATCCAAGATAATTCTAACTCCACTTATTACCTAATAATCCTTCAGATCCTTAAAATATATTAAAAAACATAAAAATCCAAAGTTTTTCAGAAAATATAAAATCTTTAACGTTATTCCAAATTCTGCAAAAGATTTAAAAATTCTTTTCTCTAAATCATGTATCTGAATCTATTCCTCAGCATGATAGCCTAGACCACTATTACCATCCCCTTGATTTATCTACAGATCATATCTAGATATATCATATACTATGTTATCTTCACTTGTACCTGAAAAATGAAAGGAATGAACGAAATGCCTAGTACGCCAATCCACTAAACAAATGTATATGCACATGCAATATATATATATATATATATCAAATGTAACTTAATCTAATGCAAACAATTAGATTATTATCTTTATTAAACTAGCAAAACAACACAGTTCAAAACTATGAATCCCTAGTCCAAAACTTTGAGTAACTTAGACTCCTGAGAAATCAACCAACTCTTGAAAATAAGTAATTATATACATATATTGATGAATGAATACTCTCCAACCGTCCGTGGCCATACTGCTAAATCACCTAAATCTACTGGAATCATCTCTAAGTGCAACTCCACTAGGGACAACAACATACAAGGATCATAGGTTGCCACACCAGTATCACTGTCTGCCAGGTCTTTACTGGTCATAGCTAAACACACCTAGTAAACAAATTAATTAAGCCGAATAGGTTTAGATTGATTATTAATCTGTTCCTACAACACAACAAACAAAATACTAAACTGGCAAGCACATATAGTAAACAAGGAATGATCGTACCTTTTCAATTTCAAGAACAAATCTCCAAAACTACAATCTCCCTTAACAACAACCCACAATCTCCAAACCTCCAGATAATATAATATGAACATAAATAATTAAAAACTTCAACATGAAAATAAAATCTAACATATCCAATTTCTTCAAAACCTTAAACTTTTAGGGAAACTCCAAAATAGCACATTCTTTCTCTATCAATTTCTCAAAATTCCAATAAAACAGATCTCTCTCCAAAAAGCCTAATTTTGCAAATTACTAACAACAAACATGTATCATCAAAATTACATCTTATGATAGATCTAGGTTTGTGAAGATAAACTTACTGTGATTAGATCCTTAAACCCCTTACTAATCACCAAAAGATCATATCTTGCACAGAACTAGGGTTTGCTTCAACAAAAGAAACTTCAAAATGAAAAGAGTTCTGAGGAAAACGATCATCAATTCTTGTAATCTTAATGGATCTTGTTTAGATTTGCTTACTTGATCTAAAATCTTTGATCTCTTCTAACTCCAATGGACATTAGCAGACTTGTAGAGAGGATTTTCTAGGTTTAGGAATGATTTTGGAGAAGGAGGAAGCCTAGTTTATATGGAAGACAAGGAATAACTGTTTAATAATACCTCTTCATCTTTAGTAATGTCTCTTCATTTTTAATAATGATGTCTCTTCATCTTTAGTAGCGTCTCTTTATTTTTAATGACGTTTTCGTCTTTAATAATGACGTCTCTTCATCTTTAATAATGACATCTCTTCATCTTTAATGACGTCTCTTTACTTTAATGATGTCTCTTCATCTTCATCTACGCATCTAATAACCAACAAAGCAAAAATCGACAAAAATTAATCAAGCATTAGGGTTGACCATAAAACCTTCTTATTTTATATCAAATGACATCTTTGCCTTTCAATATAAAATATTTATTTATATATTACATTTCTCCCCTCCTAAAAAACTTTCATCCTTGAAAGTTACCTGGATTATTGAAAAGCTCAAGATACTTTGTTCTCATCTGCTCTTCTAGTTTCTGGGTAGCTTCTCGTTTAAATTGATTCGTTTACTGCACTTTTACATACTTGATTACTTGTCTTCTTAAGATATGTTCCTTAGTATCCACAATTCTTACTGGCTTTTCAATTGTGGAAAGATTCGACTGCACTTCCAGCGGCTCAAGAGCTACTATCTCTTCAAGATCTCTGACATTTTTTGAGCATAGATACGTGGAACACATTATTTACTCCTTCCAAATTAGGTGGTAAAGCCAATCTACATGCCATATTGCCTATCTTTCCTAGAATCTTATATGGTCCCACATATCTAGGATTCAACTTTCCTTTAATCCAAATCTGACAACCCCTTTTGTTGGTGAGATCTTAAGCAAAACATGCTCTCCCACTTAAAATTCTAAAGGCCTTCTCTGCTTATCAGCATAACTCTTTTATCGACTCTAAGTTGCTTGCAATCTCTATTTAATCAACTTAGCTGTATCAACTGCATCTTGCACTAACTCAGGTCCCAACAACTGTCTTTCACTCACTTCTTCCCAATGAATAAGCGATCTGCACTTTCTACCATAAAGAGCTTCAAACGGAGGCATACCAATCGACGTTTGATAACTATTGTTGTAAGAAAATTCCACCAATGGTAAATGCTCATCCCAACTACCCTTAAAGTCCAAAATGCATGCTCTTGACATATCTTCCAGAATCTAAATCGTCCTTTCAGATTGTCTATCAGTCTATAGATGATAAGCCGTGCTGAAAACCACTTTGGTACCCAAAGCTTGATGTAGACTCTTCCAAAATCTCCTAACAAATCTGGTATCCCTATCTAATAAAATAGTTACAGGTACTCTATGTAACCTTACAATCTCTTTAATATACAATCTTGCTAAATGATTCATTAGACACCCAGTCTTGATAAGTATAAAGTGAGCGACTTTAGTGAGTATGTACACAATCACCCACTTTGAGTCAAACTTATCTCTTGTCTTAAGTAAAGCAGAGACGAAGTCTATGGTGATGTGTTCCCACTTCCATTGCGGTATAGGCAAAGGTTTCAACTCACCTGCCGGTCTTTTATGCTCAATATTGTTTATCTGACAGGTGTGACACTTGGAAACATATTCTGCTATATCCTTTTTCATGTTATTCTACCAATACAACTTCTTTAAGTCTTGATACATTTTATTACCTTCTTGATGGATAGAATAACTGAAATAGTGTGCTTCCTTCAATAATTCCTTCTTAGGTTCTCCTTGAACTGGCACACACAATCTTCCTTTATATCGCATAATACCTTCTTCATCAACCTGAAACTCTGGTGCCCTGCCCCTATCCATTCTTCTTTTTATTTCCAGGATACTCTGATCATCTATCTGAGCTGTCTTGATTCTCCCTACAAGAATAGGTTGTATTCTTAAGTTCGCCAATCTTTCACCTACTTGCTTTGTGGCTATCTCCAGCTCAAGCTTCCTCATTTCCTTAATCAAATGGCGTTCTGTTGTGATCAAAACTGCAAGATTATCTACTCTCTTCATGCTGAAAGCATCTACTACAACATTCGCCTTTCTCGAATGATACTGGATATCCATGTCATAGTCTTTTATCAGCTCCAACCATCTTCTTTGTCTCATATTCAACTCTTTCTGAGTAAAAATGTACTTTAAACTCTTGTGATCTATGTATACCTTACATCTTTCCCTATACAGGTAATGTCTCTACAACTTTAAAGCATGTACTACCGCTGCTAGTTCCATATCATGAGTAGGATAATTCCTCTCATAGAGCTTTAATTGTTTGGAAGTATATGCTATTACCTTGCCTCCTTATATCAGCACACATCCTAAACCTTGTATAGAGGCATCACTGTATATAGCATATTCCTTACCACTCATTGGTAAGGCTACCACTGGAGCAGATACTAACTTTTTCTTTAATAACTGAAAACTAGCTTCACAATCATCACTCTATTCATATTTAACTCCTTTCAATGTCAATATAGTCAATGGACTGGAAATCTTTGAAAAATCTTCTACAAATCTCCTCTACTATCATACCATTCCTAGAAAACTTCTAATTTTTGACATAGTCTTGGGTCTTGGCCATTCAACAACTACTTTCATTTTCTCAGGATCAACTGAAATACCATTACCATCAACTATATGTCCCAAGAAAGAAACTTGTTCTAACCAGAACTCACATTTAGAAAACTTGGCATACAACTTCTCTTCTTATAACCTGGTCAGAACCAACTTCTCTTCGTCCCACACATTTTCTCCGTCTTCCTCTTCTATTTCTCCTTCCTCAATTGAGGTTCCTTGCATAGCATATACCCTTGCTGCTGTCATGGCTTTGCTAGTGTTAGCATTTCCATTCTTAAGTCCAGTTGTACTGGCAATGCCTTTAGGATTGGAAGATCCAGCAACTGCATTCACTCGTTGTGGACAATGAGTTGATATATGTCCAATCTTCTTACAAATGAAACAAGTTGCACTACTTTTCTTTGGGCATGCGAAGACCATATGTCCACTTTCACCACTGTAATAACATTTTTGTTGTAGATGTGGACAGTTCCTCGGGTAATGAGCTCCCTTGCATTTCCAGCACGAAACATTTTCAACATTCCTATTTTTCACATTTCCCATAGGTTTAAAGAATCTCTTTTTCTTAGGAAAAAACTTGTCCCTGCTTCCTCAAACGCTCTTTTACCAAATGTCAACCCTCGTTTTCTATATCTTTCCACTTCATATTTCTTGGCACGTTCAATGGTTCTGCTTTCAATCATGGCTGCAAAGTTGAAATTTCAAACTCGGCTATCTCCTTTGAAAATTGGGTTCTAATCCTGCCATGAAAGTTTGCCTCTTTAATTCATCGCTATCTCTATAGCATCTGGTGCAAATTGGAGCAACCGATTGAATTCGTGCTCATACTCATCAATTGTCTTACTGCCTTGTGTTAGATTCATCAGGTCAGTACTGTACTTTGCTTTTAAACTGCTGGGAAAGTATTCCTTTAGAAATTCCTGTTTGAACGTTTCCCAACTGATAGGTTGAGACAATATCCTTTGTTTAGAGTTCCACCATAATCTCGCTCTCAGCCGAAGCAAATAAGTTCCATAGGGTACTCTTAAAGCTTCCGGTACCTGGAATACATCAAGAGATCGTTCAATCTGAGCTAGCCAGTCTTCAGCTTCTTCTGGCTTCCCAGGTAATCCTTCAAAGTACCGATTGCATTTGATAAATTCAGGTAATACATTTCTTTGAGGACGCAATGGTGGTGGCGGTGGTAATTCTGGTTCATATCTTATTGGTCCTTGTACCTCAGCCGCCGATTCATTTGGGTTTACCGGTCCATTTTCTTGAAATTGGGCAGTAGGTGTAGTATATCTTTCATTCCTCCCAGTGTTCACAGGAGGAGCTTCTGGTACTCCAGTTGGAGGTACCGCATGTGTAGCTCGCATATTTTGTAGAGCTTGTAAGATTAACACATTTTGTTGTTGCAGGTTTTTCAACACATCCTCTAGTTGATTTTGAGGTGGTGGAGGAGCATTTGTTGGGGAATTTTCAAATATCCTTGCATTTCTACCCCTGCCTCTTCCTCTTGGCATTCTAGTGTCATAAAACATAGTACTTGAATTAATTTCAAAACTCAAACTCGAGGAAAGATTACAAGTAATCATACATATTTCACATCCATAATTCATAATCAAAACACACATGATATTATATAGTTAGTGCTTTATGTACAATCCAAAATTTGCACTAACACTAGTTCTATTTTCCTCACAACTACTTCAAGGTTATCATGCTTCATACTACATTTATATGACAATAAGTTCTCAAAACAGTACATTAGTATATAGTCTATAAGCATATATCAAGGCTACTCTATGGGCTAGGGTACAGAGGTCCCTTGCCTTTCCCGAGGGCCTAACTGTGGATAGCGATCTCCTCCTCTGAACTACTATCATCACTCTCAATCCTCCTTTACTCCCTGGTGGTGCTAAAGTCAGATTGGTATCCATCATCCGGATACCTTTAGTAGCAGGTCTCCTCATAACATCAGAAGGTGTCACATCTTCCTCAATCCACCCCCCATGAGCAGTCCCAGTCCAATGAGCATAATTATAATTGGAGACAAATTTTTCTGCTTCCTTCCTTCTCTTTTTACCTCTTTTCATCTATCATGGCTGTAGTCACACTTTGCATAACCACTGTGGTCTGCATAGCTGCTTGTCTCTTTTATTAGCTGATCTCCTAATGGACTGAGTCTCACCTTCTTCTTCTGGTATGATAGGGGGCCTGTTTGTCAAAACACTTCTAGAAAGATGACTTCTGATCACATGTGTCAGCATCCTCTCATCATCAGGAGCAGTATCCTCCCGGACTAAGGCATGATCATACCTGATATCATGTGCATATACCCAATCACCTCCAATAGGAATCCAGATCCTAAAGTCTGGAAGATCAGGTCACTGATCGGGCTGACACAATGAAGGCTATATTATCAATCTCTATGCCTCCCCCTTCTGGATGATCAATCTCTCAAACCTGAGGGTTTCTACTGCTGTGCCATTATCTGGAAAAGCTCTTTCTACTAAAAACAACCAAGTCTTCAACATGGGTTGTAAACCTTTCTTCCAAGTGCTGAAAATTTCATCCAGGGTCTTTGTAATGCCAGACAATGCCAAATCTTCTACTAAGACTCGGAGTCGGCGCCTATAATCTGTAAGGGTTTCCTCCTCCATCATGCTAAAGATTTGCCATTTAATATGACAAACTGCGGGATTGGACTGCACATAAAATTTGTATGATTAGTAATCACACAGATTTTATTCCTAATTGTGCATCTAATTCTACTAATAACTATCCCACTAACTCACATGGTTCTACTGGATCTAAATTGGTATTTTAATACATTACTAATTCAACTTCTTACATATATTTGTTTTTCCTATACCAGCAACCACGCTCTGATACCAACTTAAATCTGTCACGCCCCGAGGGTATTCTAATAATAATAATCAAGAACCACTCGATTAACATTATTAGATTACCTTCTAGGAATGACATGATTTTCAAAAACAGGATCTTTTAGTTGCTTGGATGGAATAAACAAACATATATAAGATGTAAATTAGTAAACAACTATTACAAACTACTATATTACAGATCATATGCTTCAGAATTCCTTACAACCTTAACTGATGATTCTAATGCACATTACATGCACCATAAGCTATTACAGATATAGATATTCTAATTCTATACTAAACTTTAAACTTCTGGCTTCTATTCTCTTACCGGGACCATGCTCCTGCTAGTAATGAGCCACGGTCGCAGAGTGAACCTGAAAGGACTGTGGGAGTGTGAGCTAAAACACGAGCTCAGTGAATAACCAGAACTTATTACACATAGCATACAAGTTATTTAACAATCATATGAAATGCAGCAATCACACAAATGAACATTACAAGCTTGGATAACCCGGAATCCAAACAGGATGAAGATTTACGCCCTCCCATCGGGGTTGAAGGATCCAATCTATGGTCCACCTACCCAGGAGAGACTTAAGCTTTCAGGAAATAACAATCTCAATTTAGTTATCTCTTTATACTTATCATGTTTCATTATTTATTTCCTGTTTAGCTTTAGAAACTCCACTAAGTGTTAGTTATTCTCACGTAATACCATAAGCGGCGTCCTTCGTTTACCATGTAGTTCTTATGGTACTAACAGAACAAAAGTAATCTTGCAATTAACTACTAGCCCTCTGGCCTAGATAATTCAAGCCTTACCAGAGATCCGAGAACTAACACGTAGTAGGCTACCACTTACTCAATGCTTTTTATGCATAGTATGTAATGCATGATTTATTTACATTATGGTACCAGTAGTTTTTAGTCAATTTAGGGTGATCAAGCAATACAGACACTCAACTGATACTACATACATTATCAAGATACACGCAATTTGTTATCACTTATTTAAGTGACATGGCAATCAAGGAATACAATACACACTTTCACAAAACAGATCACCAATTTTTATTATCTTTTTATTTAAGGTTCACTATAGTACAAACACAATCAATGTAATAAGACTGAGTCACTCACCTGCCCATCCTATTTAATCGTAGTAATCTTCAGGTAGGTCCTCTCCAATACCCGAGTCACCTATTGAGATAAAAATAAATAATTATTAAAATTCCAAACTATACAAATTAGCTATTTATGTGTCCTATTGGTCGGTTGGGTCTCTGTTTTATTCTCAGCTAATTCTTTCGACATAACTCTAAGTTCTAGATTCTTGTACTCTCCATTATCTTTTAAATTATTTAATAAATTTTTCTTATAGAGTATATATATTCCTATACTCATAAATTTGGATTATTTAAATTTCCATTGTTATCTATTTATATACAAATATATACTTAGTATTTACCAACTCATAGTTTATACATATATTTATTTTACTAAGAAAACATATCTACTAATAAAAGAATTTATTAACTTTATTAAACTATTTTCGAAATTATTTTTCTCTTTTCATAAACATTAATAATTATTATCAAAAATAGTATCACAACTAATAATATCAATAATAATATAATAATAATAATAATAATAATAATAATAATATTTTCGGAAATAGATTGACTATTTAAACATCCTATATTTAATAAAGTCAGAAAATAATTTTATTTTTAAATTTAAATAAATAAATAAGTAAATAGATTTTGAATTTAATACTAGTATATTATAATATTACTATTACTATTTCAGAAAATAATTAAATGCAGGAACAATAGTAAACATTCTAAAGTTATTTAAATAATTAAATATTATATACTTATGTAGACTTAATTTCGTTTTTCTTTCTTCTGGCCGAGGGGTGCACGGGCTTGAGTACGCCCGTACGGAGTACTGGTTGAGGGGTGTACGGGTGTTGTACGCCCGTACAAAGTACTGGTTGAGGGGTGTACGGGTGTTGTACGCCCGTACAACTAGCCTGGGCTCATCGGGAAGCACTGTTCATCGTCTTCTCCGATGAATCATGGCTATTTCCGACGAATCCCGACGTCAAAACATCGTGATTTTAGTTCCAAAAGACTCCTAATGACCTAATAAACCTAAATATCCAAGAATCATAACCTAAAAACAACATGTTATTCATGATCTCAAATCATCAAGCTTGGCTAGGGTTTAGCAAAAATACCTTCGTTGTAGCTTCTCCGAGGAATCCGAAGCTCCTAATTGTTTTGGTTAACTTCCTAAGATGTCTAAGAGTTAGTATACATCCTTACAATTGAAAGAATACTCGTGGAACAAGATTGACTCACCTTAAGCTTGTTCTTGAGCGTTTTCCCAGATTTTGTTCGAATTTTCGAACTCGATGATTATGGGCGTTTAAAAATCTGTTCCTAAGTTGGTTCTACTCCTAATGATATGTAGGTGGGTTCTGGAAAATTTGGAGGAGTTTGGGTTTCATTTACTTGGCCGTCCGTGTTCATTTGCTTACTTATGTATATATAAGGAACGTGAATTTCAGCCGCATTTCTCCGTGATATCTGATGCAAATTGCTCTGGCTTGTTGCTCATTTCTCCCCTTGTTTGCTTATCATAAATGCAATGGCGATCTGTCATGGTTCTACTGGCTTTGGGAGGATTTGGATTGACCTTTGGTAAATTATTTGGAGAAAAACCGGCTCACATTCCTCAAGATAATCCCAGCCCTTCACTCAACGCAAAATCGTCTCCAGCAAGTTGCCATACATGTATATATATATATATATATATATATAATATTAGTTAGATGTTATTTAGTTAAGTTTTCGGGTAGTTTAATACATTATTAGGGTATATTTAAGCTTATTATATGTATTTATAAATATACAAAGATTTTTAATGAATCCAATGAAGTGTTTAGTTTAACAAAAGTACAAATTTAAACTTTAATAAAACGTATCTAATTGTCTAAGAAAAATTTATCCCACGCGATTTGAATTTGAAAAGCTTTTCGGTCAATTTTCGTTTCAGGCTCCAAGGGCTTTAGGAAACCCTAATTCGAATATTAGTACGATTCGATTCTAATTTGAGGTCTAGATCTCAAGTTATACATCATTTATGTTTTTATTGGGTATTTATAATCTAACCGTTTATCCTGAAATCACAATTTCCTATCTAAAACCCTATTGAGTTACTTACGTAATATTACTACTAATATATAGCTATACTTTTTATATATTAGATTTGGATACTCACTATGAAATCTTATCAAAGTAGTTTATTACTAACTAAAACTCTCATATTTTAGGGTTCCAATCTAAATATAGGTCCATTACTAAACCTTGTTTTAATTCCCGGTCTCTATCGACTACTAAGGTAATCACTTAATATTCATATATAGGTTTTCCAATATATTCTATCTGTTTGACAAAGATTCGGGTTTAGGATTGAAAGTCCCTTTGATCCTATCCTGAATTATTAACTCAGAATACTAAATCTTGTTTTTGGAAACACTCGGGTCAAAGAAGTCCTTTCATAAAGTCTATGAGTTCCAAAACCGATCAAATTTAGAGTATCTATCTAAACTAGGGTTTCTCATTAACTCTTAAGGTTACTAGTCGACTTCATAATTTCTAATTTAGGGTCATATCTTATGATGGAAGTATTCGGGGTTTACAGCTTAGCCAATCTGAACTCCTGGAACTATCTGTCTTCTAGAATCCTTATAATCCACAGCTCTATGTCCTTTTTTACTTATACTTAAAACAGAAAACCTGAGGAAGAATCTTCTTTGTGCAGAACTTGCCGATATGTCTAACTCTACCACAAGAAAAGAAAGCATTCTCTATCCACTTGCAGTCCTTCAAACCATGTAGTCCAAGGGATATGGGACATCTCTTATTTGTATTCTATACTGCTAGCCTGAAAGGCTGTGTGATAGGTCTCTTACCCCTATCTTGTGTCAACACACTAGATGTTGATCTCTTGCTTAAGAATATCTAACCTCTCTGAGGCCCATGGCTTCTCATCCTACTTAAACCTTGCTTCATTGTCTTGGTCTTATTCACCACTGTAGAATAATTGTTTAGATCCATCAAGTTTACCTCTTCACTCTCTTTCAAAGCGTCGAGAGAAATCTCATCAATCTATGCAACTCTGACTAATACTCTTCTACCGTCATCTTTCTTTGCTGTAGGGTATAGTACTCCTGAAGCATCTTCTGCTTAACACTGTCAGGAAAGAACTCCCTGTAGAAAGCTTGCTGGAACATCTGCCAAGTAATAGCCCCATCCATGTGTTGCTTGGTGTTGATCCATCAATTGTTAGCTCTCCTAGTTAGCAAATAGGAGACATACTCAACCTTTTTATTCTCTGGAATATCTAGAGCGGCAAAAGTCTTCTCAACCTCTTCCGTCTAAAGCTGCGCATCTAGAGGTTTACCTGGTACTGGCTCAAACTTATGTACCAAGTCCGCAAATTTGTTCAAACTAAGAACATATGCAGTTCTGGCCCCTAGACCTCCATTTCCTTTCAACATCTGTGTCTTTAATCTTCAGGCTTCAGCATTTGCCCGAACTACCTGCATGTCGTGCCTCATATCCCGTTGTTGCTGATTAATTACTCCCAGCAAAGCATTCATTGCCTGCATAAGCTGTGTAGTGTTAATAGGAACCTGCTGTCCTACAGGTGGAACTGGTGGTGGTGGTAAATCCTGATTCTGAGGCTGTTGATCATCCTGCCCATTATTCATTTCCTCTCCTTCAGCTCTGGAGGAACCCACCTCAGGCATTCTTCTCCTAGGAGACATTCTAACACAACTACATAAGAAACAGGGTAATCTAACTTAAAGATCAAAACTTAAAATCTATCAGGAAAAAATAAACTTAAGTAAACAACAATCCTACTATATTCTACCCCACTCATCAATGCTCACTGTCCTAAAGAGTCAAGACTTAAATCTATATGATTTAAAACCTATTGCTCTGATACCAAATATGTTGTAACGCCTTAACTTGTTGGCAATTACAACCCGCCACGTGTCCTCTCTTTATAGGACATGCAAAGGCTATAATAATCTAATATACAATATAAAAACATATGATATAATCTCTATAAACTCTCTCAGAGGTACATCAGAAGGTTCAAAACCTGTATAACATATAAATAAAAATCCTGCAAAAGATCCTGTTTAAGATATTAAAGTTGGCATAAACCTAGGCCAACCAAATTCAAGATAATTCTAACTCCACTTATTACCTAATAATCCTTCAGATCCTTAAAAGATATTAAAAAACATAAAAATCCAAAGTTTTTCAGAAAATATAAAATCTTTAACGTTATTCCAAATTCTGCAAAAGATTTAAAAATTCTTTTCTCTAAATCATGTATCTAAATCTATTCCTCAGCATTATAGCCTGGACCACTATTACCATCCCCTTGATTTATGTACAGATCATATCCAGATATATCATATACTATGTTATCTTCACCTGTACCTGAAAAATGAAAGGAATGAGTGGAATGTCTAGTACGTCAATCCACCAAACAAATGCATATGTACACGCAACATATATAATATATATATATAATAGCAAATATAACTTAATCTAATGCAAACAATCAGATTATTATCTTTATTAAACCAACAAAACAACACAGTTTAGAACTGTGAATCCCTAGTCCCAAACTTGGAGTAACTTAAATCTCTGAGAAATCAACCAACTCTTGAAAATAAGTAATTATATACATATATTAGTAAATGAGTACTTCCCAAACACCTGTGGCTATATTGCCAAATCACCTAAATTTACTGGAATCATTTCTAAGTGCAACTCCACTAAGGATAACAATACACAAGGATCAATCGGGTTACCACACCAATATCACTATCTACTAGGTCTTTATTGGTCATAGCCAAACACATCCAGGAGACAAATTAATTAAGCCGAATAGATTTAGATTGATTATTAATCTATTCCTACAACACAACAAATAGAATACTAAACCTGCAAACACATACAGTAAACAAGGAATGGTCGTACCTTTTCAATTTCAGGAACAAATCTCCAAAGTTACAATCTCCCTTAACAACAATCCACAATCTCCAAACCTCCTGATAATATAATATGAACAAAAATAATTAAAAACTTTAACATGAAAACAAAATCTAACATATCCAATTTCTCTAAAATCATAACCTTTTAAGGAAACTCCAAAATATCACCTTCTTCCTCGATCAATTTCCTCAAAATTCCAATAAAACAGATTTCACTTAAAAAACCTAATTTTGCAAATAAGCAAAAACAGACATGTATAATCAAAATTACATCTTATGATATATTTAGGTTTGTGAAGATAAACTTACTGTGATTAGATCCTTAAACCCCTTGCTAATAACCAAAAGATCAGATCTTGCACAAAACTAGGGTTTGGTCCAACAAAATCTCCTTCAAAATGAAAAGAGATATGAGGAAAACGATCATCAATTCTTGTAATCTTAATGGATCTTGTTTAGATTTGCTTACCTAATCCAAAATCTTTGATCTCCTCTAACTCCAATGGATATTAACAGAGAGGATTTTCTAGGTTTAGGAATAATTTTGGAGAAGGAGGAAGCCTAGTTTATATAGGAGACAAGGAATAACTGTTTAAAAATGCCTCTTCATCTTTAGTAATGTCTCTTCATCTTTAATAATGATGTCTCTTCATCTTTAGTAGCGTCTCTTTATTTTTAACGACGTCTCTTCATCTTTAATAATGACGTCTCTTTATTTTTAATGATGTCTCTTCATCTTCATTTACGTATCTAATAACCGACAAAACAAAAACCGAAAAAAATTAATTAAACATTAGTGTTGACTATAAAGCCCTCTTATTTTATATCAAATGACATCTTTATCCTTCAATATAAAATATTTATTTATATATTATAGATCATATACTCACTTTAGAATATCTATTTCTCTAAAATCATTAGTAAGAACGTGTACCAAACATTTTTTTCCTTGTACGGATCTCAAGTACAGTGTTTGTATATCAACGGTAGTTGTCCTCTATAAATGAGAAAACTTCTCCCTCCTAAATGCTCATTCATTGTTTAGTCAAGAAATGATGATTTGAGTTTTTATTTGTCAGAGAAGATTAAGAATATTGTTTAGTCAAGAAAGGAGGATTTGAGTTTTTCTTTGTCAGAGAAGATTAAGAATTATGTGGTAGATGAGAAAATTTAGATGATCGATTAATGCAATGGATGGGAGAAGGATTAATGTAATAGATAGGTCAGTGAAAGAGATTAATGTGATGGATAGGTAAGTAAATAGTACTTGCTTATAATATGTTACTTGAATTTTTTTATTTTTAGATTTTTTGCTCAAACAGGGTCATGAAGACAATATTCCATTTTCTTCTCTATTTTCCATTTTCAAATCATCCAATTTTTAACTACTATTTACACGTATTCAAATGGAATTACTAAAATATGATTGATCATAAACTAGGGATACTAAATCACTAAAATATAAAGAAAAACAAAAGTACATGCACCTAGGGTGCCTTTGTCCCCCTTCTTCCAGAACAACAAATTACGACTCACGTCTCATGAGAGGTAAGGATGGTAATAGCGTAAATAACGCAAAACCCGGGCCTACAGTGGAACAGAACAGATACTTTACTCGCAGTGGCAGTGCAGTGCATGTGGACGCAAGTTATGATATTTAAATAGAATTCATACAGTCATTTCAGATCCGCAAAAGCTGCTCTGTTCCTGCTTTTGTTTTCTTTTAATTATTCCTTTCTGTTTCATTTCACTCACCATCTTCCTTTTTCGTATAATCCACAAACCCTAAAAACCCAATATCAAAAGAATTGGTCTCTCTCTCTCTCTGTCCCCTCTAATTCCAATTTTCTGGTATTTCTTCTCTCTCTCACTCTCTCTTGCACTGTTAACATGTTGATATGGACTGAACTAGAATCTGATCTTTGTTCATTCAACAATGCATGTACTGTTACAATTCCAAGACTTTGTACTTACTTTCATTTTGTTGTTGTGATTATTGCAGGGTTATGTGGTTACAATCTTGTCTTCCTGTTTCATCGTTGGAGTTTTAGTTTAGTTTTGATAAATCTGGAAGTCAAGGTCAAGGTAATGCAATCACTGGAATTATCAGATGATTCTTAGTTCGGAGTAGTTGTATTCTTGTAGCTGTTTCAGGAATTAAAGTCAGAAACTGTTTCGAATCGATTGAATTTAAAAAAACTCGAGCGATTTTGCTGTACTGGAATTGATGGAGACACTTGTTGCAGTTGCACAGCATGGGAACCATTACTGCAGTAGGACCAAGCCAAATGATCTGGTTCGCTTCGGGTCTTCGCCATCCCGTAACTTTAGAGAGATTAATTGTAGGTCTTTCCAATCTGGGATGGGTTTACTTCCTCTCCCTGCTGTGACTTTTAGCTCTCCTGAAACTAACGATCTTCATTTTTCACCTTCGTCGGAAGTTCGGATGGTTAATCCTGATTTAGAGCATGATGAGGTGCCCAGCACAAAGAACAATGTGCAAAGCAGTCCAATTCCTATCAACACCAAACCTACTAATGGTGGGAGATTTTTGTGTGATGAGTTTAATGGGTGTTTTTCGTATTCTGAGTTGTGGGCTGGTCCTGCGTACTCGAATTCACCACCTCCTAGTTCTTTGCCCATTCCCAAGTTTTCACTCCGGCCAAAACGGACTGTATCTCTTAATCTGCCGACTTCAAATTCTGACGATGATATTAGCCCGCATCCGACTGTTAAGTCTGCTCCTGCTTCTCCGACTAGGAAGTGTGATTTATCTGCCAAGGTTTTGTTTCAAAGCGCTGACTCTGCGACCATGACCCTGCGTCGCATTTTAAATCTTGATCTTGCTGATGATTGAGGGTTCGGGGAGTCTTATTAGGCTCCTGTACATATATGTTAATTAGTGCTAGCTCATATGTATAGTGAATAAATTGGTTGCTCACTTGTGTTGGTGTGTGTTAGTTTTAGATTTTAGTTAGTGGTGTTGTAATTCATGTCACTTTACCCAGAAATAGTTGTAGTTCTAGTTGTAATGATGATGATGGTAGCTTTGGTGGATCAATAATCTTCAGATATGGGAAGTGGATGGTATTCTTTGGGGAAGGGTGTTTTTATAGTCAGCATTTCTGGAAGGGCTTGGGTATAACATGGGTTCTCTGGATGGGTACTGCAGTGGAGATTTGGTCAGATACAGAAGGGCGGTAGCAATCTATATTCTTGGGGTTGGTGGTCTGGAGAATCTATTTGAAACTGCAGTGGAGCAGCTGAATGGTCGGATATAGGTCTGAATGGTATCAGGGCTCATGAGGCTTTTTTTGGACTCTGGGTGCATTGGTTGAATCTGCTGCTGCTGCCTGTTGAGCCTTGGGACAGCCATGCAGCTGCAGTTTAAATTTTCTATAGAAATTTACCAAAAAAAAAAAAAAAAAAAAAAATCCATAAAAAAGTTGCTCTTAGGAGATCTGTTGTCCGGTGCAAATTCCAATTTTCAAGTCTCTTCTTTAGTTGGTTTTAGAACTGTAGTTACCGCAGATGTGTACATATTGTAGATCACTTAGTGACACTTACAGTAGTAGGATGCTCTCTTAGCCTTGTTGCACATGTATCTTTCCTGCCATGTCCTAAATCTCTGTGGGTTTGATGACTTTTCCTCATTTCTTTGTTCATTTTCTGAATTCCTGATGGATGTTTCTCTGCCTTTCTGAGTTGGTCCTTTCTGGCCAGTATGGGCAGCGGCTAAAATAACAGTTTCACCGACTCACCGTCAACATGTAGTTGCTTCTTGTGCCTCTTCTTGAAACGTCCTTTCTATCTTACTTTCTGTTTAACTTTACTAGCCGGCACTCCTGGGTGTCTCTTCCCTTTCCTATCTTTTCTGTTTTTAGAAAGAAAAGTGGGAACGTTAAGAAAATAAATTATTTTCACTGGCATACCTAGAGTTGAGGTATTTTCCTCTTTTTCTGGCCACGATCCCATCTCTTTCCCATGCTCTCCTATTTGGCTGAAGGAGTGAGGATGGCTGAATTTCAACTTTCAATGGACCTTTCCATCATTGGAGAGTTTTGATTTCACCAAAGATATTGACAAGGTAAGATGTTATTTCATAGATAGGGACTTTTTAAAATGATAATCCTATTTAAATGATAATAATTTTGTTTTTTTAATTTTTTTATCAGGCATATCTATGCTATGTCAGGAGGCTGCTTTTTTAACGAGATGTGTCTGGATGTGATTACCTCTCCAGAGCTACTCTTGTGAAGAAGATCATGCTGCATCATCATCTGTTATGCTTTTTCTTAGTTTGATATCTAGCTGTTCTATGTAAGCCAGCTGCACTTTGCTGTAAGCACTTTTCTAAGTAAGGGTTGGCTGGAGTCCTTTTAACATTTGGTTGGAGTTTCTTACCTAGACAGTTTCATCTTATCTCACGTACTTAAATGCTATCTGGGATCTGAATTTGGAATCTATTGCCTATGCATTGTTGCGTGCAAAATTTATCATTGTAGGAACAACCAAGCTTCCCTTTGCAGGTATGCATACAGCTGGAATTAGGATTAACAAGTAACTGCTACATGCTTCTTGATCATGTATGCTGGAATTAGGGTTTGTTGTGATGTGAATGGGGAACATGTTGTTGGATCAGATTCTTTCCATGGCAATAATTAGTTACTATTCTTATATTCTTGAATAATTTATAAACTGGAAGAGAGCATCGTTAATGCAATTACCAAAAGATGAGCTCGACTTGCATACTTTGGGCACACCATTAACTGCTGTATTACAGGCTTTTCGATGTTCATAATCATAGTAATATGTAAACTGTAGTTGGGAAAATTTTCTTGTAATTGATGGAGAGGAGTTGTGTCCTATCCTGCTTTTGGTCTGTCTAGGATTTGTCAAGCAGACGGGATACATATTCATTTGTTTGCTTTGATGCAGTACTAAGACACCCATTTAAGTTGCTTATAAAAAATTGTTGTGGTTGCTGTTAGTGGTGAAATTCCTTAACGCGTGACTGTTGAAATCCTAGTCTTTGGCATCTTATTAATCAAGAGAGAGACATGGAAATGTTTTGGTCAATGGATCTCGTGATTTAAACTTCCTTACTGTCGCTATTACTTATGTAATGATGAGTTGGGGGGGAAAAAAAAAAAAAAGGGAACATTTGTCACTTGGCAGAGACCACAGAGAGGTTTTTTAAACTCCTTCAAGAGAGAGTTGTATAATTGGAATTCGGTAATGTATATTCATAAGATATATACTTTTTGACTTTTTTTTTTCTAATAATGAAATGTTTAAATATTACGGACTTAATAATGTAGATAACATAAAAAACTAAAATTAATTCTATTGCAATAAATTTGTCGATTAAAGGGGAAAAGAAAAGGTTTTCCTTTTATTTTTTCTCCTATTCTTATTGTATGTACATGTTATATTCAGTGTTGTCAGATCCTGAACAGCCGATTTACTCAAGGACGGACCGGTTTAACTGCAGGTGAATTCTAGTTTAATTTGGTTTTATCTATTAATCTGGGTTTAAGCTTGGGTTGGGATTGACAACGTTGATTATATTTTTTCGAGGGTTTAATCATGGTAAGGGGGAAAAAGAAAAGAATAGTTTGTTTTTTTATTTTTATTTTTGAAAAGGGAGTGTGGCGTAACTTGAGTAAATGTACAAGATAATTTTACCTTTACAATTAAAGGAACTTTTTACCCAAAAATAATGGGGGCTAGCTGTTAACTTGGTTACAAAATCATCATATCGACTATTTGGCCGTTGAAAGTGTTACCTTATTAAATTTTTGTTTTGTAATATCAAGGAACATCTCCATCAATGATGGTTGATGTCGGATAATTTAATCAAATTTAACTTGTCACTTAGCCAGGTGATCACAAATAAATAGATCATTATAAACCACTTGACACCTGACATATAACATATATTGGATGCGTTTGACTGTCGAAACATTACGGCACATGAAGTAAATTAATAATTTTGCCACCCCGAGACCGCTATTTTTCATGGTGATGCCATAGCCATTTTCCCTTTATATTTGTATGTATGCATGTGTATATAGACATGCCCTAGGGTAGTTCGGGTCCGACCTGCTATCTGAATTGTGGGTTTGGGTACACAAATAAAGGACTTGGTGGTGGGTTGGGTAGGACTTGGGGACCCATTAGGTCATGCAGCAGGTCCACCCTTAGGTTAGATCCTTGTCCCCAAAAAAAAAAAAAAAAAAAAAAAAAGAAAAACATATTTTCTACACATTATATTAATTGTAACACATTTTTGAGAATAAAATATTTCAATATTTAAGATACAAAATTACAAAAAATTTTGAAAAAAATCAAATACACCTTTCATATTACATAGTAATACGGTTAGCGTCTTGTAGGTGTGAGGGAGGACATTATATCTTACCTCATGTACATACATGTAATTAAATAAAAAAATTATAGAATACGATTCATTTAACATTTTTTAGTCGCCCCCGAGGATCCTACGTATCTGAATATTTGACTTAGACCATCATAGTTCATATATATTTTAAATTTTTTTATAAAATATTTAGTGTGTTTGTTAATTTTAATTGTTAAAATGCAATGTCGATTTCAAGTAACTAGTAATTTTGTAGTAATTTTAGAAAAATGTTTTTGGTCCACATAATTTTGAAAAATTTTATATTTACTTATGTATTTTGAAAAACATCATTTGAGATTTTATAATTTCTGAAAATAGTTTGTTCTAGTATACGTATTATATTTGCATTCGAACAAAATTGTAAGAACTATTACCTTAGGTTATGTCGGGAGTGCCTATTGTAGTGCTTCCTCCCAATGAGTTGTAGTCGCTGAAGTAGTTATCTTCCTCATTGATCACTACTACGATCTCCTGCAACCGTCTTTCTGTCTCACTCCAGTCATTAATGCAAGCTACTGTCTCAACCGTTACTGGAGTCATACGTGCCTTATGGTTATCCAATATGTTACTTGTATAACTAAATACTTGCTCTACCACAACTGTAAAGCTGGAGTTGCAAGCACCTGTCTTGCCATGTGGGATAGAATTGGGAATGTTTTTTTGTGACATTTTTACCATTCTAAAATATCAAAGTCCCTCACATCGGTGTTATCATCGAACTCAAATTCTGTGTGAAGGTATCTATCAATTTCGATACATTTTTATTGCTGCTTCCACCTTCATACTTTTCCGTGGATGTGATTGTGTGAGAATGCACAAATCACTCGATGTAACGTCATCCCTGATTGGTGGTTCGGATGAAGGTATTGATTCACTAATTGATCCCTTTCCTCCATATGTATCACTAAACTGTTTGTACAATTTAATTAAAATAGATTTTGTCTTGCGTACAACATATGTATAATTAACAGAGTACATATCCGCATCTTCCAACAATGCATCAATATGCTTGTAATGCTCCTTAAGGAGTCTACCAAACCCTTCAAACTTGTGATGTGAGTCTAATAGCCATGCAATATTATATATCATTGGGATGCGACGATAGTATGAAAGTCACTTGCATGTCATGTTTTGCACACTTAACTATAGTAGTCCATCGTATTGGAACCTGGCTAAAGTGTCTGCAATATAAAGTGCTTCTAACCAAAACAGATGAACAATTGGGGAATACACCTGAGAAAATTTCTTTATACAATCATAAAAAACTTTCAACACAAAAAGCAAATTGAAACATGTAACCTAGTAATTAGGATGCAAGGACATGTTTGGCATATGTGCAATGACAAATCGACATAACAATTCTTTATATTCAATTGCACTCATAAGAAGTTAGTAAGTTGAGTTCCATCTATGCATCACATATTTTCGAAATTTCTTAGGCCTCGCTCCTTATTGGAGATGGAAATTTCTCTGTCTTCTATTTACTAATAGATGATTAGTTATGCAATCAACGCTCAATTTAATAGGTGAATATCTTAACTTTGTTGAGTCCATTCCACTTTTACGCATAAGTTAAGAACACCTAATATGGAAAAAGTATCATCCCATGTGGGCTAACAAAGGTTTTGAAGGTCACACACACTTGCAATATTTGTAGATGCATTATCAAAACTGATTAAAAATATTTTCTTTGTTAAGAAATAGTGTGAAAGAAATTGGTTTATTGTAGAATATATGTTTTGTGCAATGTTTGTGCCATCCATTTTTATTAATGAAATGAGATGTTTATTAAGTATACACTTATCATCTATCCAATGATAGGTGATACCCATGTATGAATTTTTTCTCCATTTGTCGGTTCAAATGTCTGAACAAATGAAAAAATTAGCATCAAGGTTATTAAAAGTACCTCCTAGTTCCATCTTACCATCCCTGTAAAGCTGTATGATGTGTCGATGCATTGTTGTTCGACCATATGGACGTGCTTGTGGATTAAGTGTGTCTTCCTCTAGATGTCTCAAGTCTAGATGTTCACTAGACCCATGCCGAGGCGTACGCCTCCGATCATTTTTGCAAGAGCATCCTTGTACTTTTTGGTACTAAATCAAAATAACCTTGCATCCATTTTGGAGCTACTGCAACTTCCGGACAATTATTGTTGGCCCGGATCAATGCTAAACTCGCTGGGATGTTTTTCTTGTAGGTGTTTAGTGAAGTTACCATATCTCTTACCAGTCTTCCATGCGTAATTTGCTGGACAGTAGTTGTCGTAGCCTCGGATTTTATCATTAGGATCTTCCTTTTTCCTGAAATGCACTATAAAGATAAATGATTTAAGCAGACATGGTGACTTATCTGAATTTGGTTGAGTGATTGGTTCATTTCGCTCCAGGCCGCCAACCTCTGGGTCTTCCTCTGCTACCTCTCCCATCAAATTCTCCATATCATCCTGTTCCCATGTCTTGTCATGACCTTAAATAGAGACTTAGTAGGTTTGTTCTAAAATGGTCATATCACGTGTGCACCCGTAACATGAAGACTGCCTTGCAAGTAAGAGATTGCAAGACTCTAATAAATTATTCTCTCAATATGTCATACACACACTCACACACACATATATGTATATATTTACAAAAATAGTTTAAGGTATCAAGATTTTGATAAGTGTTAAAAGATCCTCAATTCTAGCACTCATTGTATATAGTTTTATATGGATCTTATGAGAAATTATCAAGAAAAGGGTACTTAATTGCTTAATATTTCATTTCAGGGTTTAATGAAGACATTTCAAAGATTTAAAGATGATTCAAGCAAAAACAAGATGAAAGTTGGCAAAATACACTAAAGGTTGATTTTTCATTGTACACAACCAACTACATGGCCATGTACATGCTGGTGTTTAGCCACAAAAGGTGACCAGAAGCTACTTGAAAATGTACACTAGTAGCTGCCCAAGGAGTATATGAAGTAGTGTTCCAGGAAGAAATGTGGCCAGCGAAGAAATTGATGATTTTTCAATGTACATGGCCACGAACACGACCGTGTCCTTGGTGGTGCACTTTCAATGACGGTTCAAAATGTATAAATAGCCGCTCCAACTTTTCAGTTATCATCCTTACACATTTTCAAAACCTTAGAAGAGAAAAAGCACGAACTTTAGAGACAAGATTGCTAGGAATTCATTGGAGATTACAAGACAACAATCAAAAGGGTTTATTTGTTTATTATTTATCATGTTCATAGATTGCTTTTGTAACGCCCTAAATAAGGACATTACAACCTACCATGTGTCCTTCTTTTTCTAAGAACACGCCAAGGTTATGAAATACTAATCCACATATTATATTAAAAATACAACTGCGATACTCACATATAAAGGGTTCCTATTAAACAATTCATCGTATAAATAATACTCTTGAATTAACTTATTGACACAAATCAAAGCCACCATCATCCTGACTTATGACTTAACTGAAAAGTCCTATAAAGAAATCTTAAACTCATAAGGTAAATAAAATCTTTCAAACTAATAATAGTTTCAAATTAAACTTCATAGATTATTAAATCGTCTTCCTATCTCTATGTATCTAAAATCTACCTCTATTCCTTAGCAGAAAAGTCAAGTTTACTATCGCCATCCCTATGATCTACAAAGATGTCATATCCAGTAAAATCATAAATCACCTTATCTTCTCCTGTTCCTGAAAAATGAGTAGAATGAGCGAAAATGCCCAGTACGCCAATCCACAAAACAAATGCATATGCACACGCAATATATATATCAAATGTAACTTATTCTAATGCAACCAATCAGGTTATTATCTTTATTAAGCCAGCCAAACAACACAAGTTAGAACTATGAATCCCTAGTTCCAAACTTAGAGTAACTCAGACCCTTGAAAATCAACCAACTTTTGAAAATAGGTAATCATATACATATATTGGTGTTGGAGAATCATCTACACATGACGACCTCTTCCAAAACCTAATCTACCAGAATCATTTCTATGTATGGGTCCACTCGGGACAACCTCACACATAGATCATCAGGGTGCTTCGTTAGTATCACACTCTGCGTGGTCTTTACTAACCAAAGCCAAACACAAGCAGCAAACATAATTTCTTATTGTCATATAGAATTTAGTCAATTTAGAATTCTGATCTTACATCACATATAGCAAACAAATCTAAAGTTACAAGCACATACAACAAAAAAGGAATGGTCATATCTGATATTACTTCCAACTCAAATCTACCAACAAAACTTCTTAAAGAAAGGAACCCTAATCTCTTAGATATCCCTGATCAACAATAATACACAATTAAACCCTAATTCCTTAATTTCATAATCTTGCTAAAAGAATCTATAACCGTAAATATAAATCTATGAAAAGTAATTAACACACATGTCTCTTTTGTTTACGATTCAAAGAAACCGTTCAACACAGCTTTCTCTAAAACCTCCTAATCTCTCCATAATTTCCTTCAATACATATATGTAAAGTCTCCAATTAACAATTCAAAATACAACAATAGATAAATTTCTTTGAACAACAATATATAGTGGATTCTTACGTACCTAGAACTTGTAGATCTCAAATTGGAATAACAACCCTAATCCATAATTCTCTTGAATTTCGATAATAAACTGATATCATAAACCTATAATCCTCAAATCGTAGGTATTATAAAACCCTAAGAAAGATTTTACCTTTGGCCTTTGAATCAGAGTCTTCCAGATCTCCAATCACTCTAGGGTTTCGCCATAAATCTTAGATCTCCTTTAAATTCGTAGAATAGCTCGTATTAGAAAGATCGAACTAAAGAGATTGATTGAAAAAGACTAGAGAAAGACCCACTTACCTAGGGTTTTGCTGAGGAAAAGATGTGAAAAGGTTGTGAAGGGTCTATGGTCTATTTATAGAGGGAGTTGGCTTTAGAAAAATGCAACCCTAGCTTAGGAAAAATGCTAGGTTCATGTCTATCCAAAATCCATTCTTAATCAAGTCTTTGTCATGTGAACATAATACAATTATATTCAAACTTTAACCATAAAACCTTCTTATTTAATATCCTTTGACACTTTAGCCCTTCTTAATAATCCTTTTATATACTTTAGGGTTGACCATAAAACCCTCTTATTTTCTATCAAATGACAATCTTGTCCTTTTTTATAATTTATTTATCTTTATATTACAGCTTCTCTAGATCTATTGCTTTTATTGTGAAATATATGGAGGAGTAGATCTGTATATCCTGAATCTTGTGAAACCCTAAACCCATGTGATTTGAATCGTTTCTTGATTAATGAAAGTTTATGTCTCTACATCTATTCATATGTTATAATTGTCTTGTGATTGATTTGTGTATAAGATTGATTACATGTTTGATTCTTGTTAGATAGAAAGAGGTTTCATCTAATAGGATAGATCTATATGAATAGAGGGATTATATGTTTTATCTAGAGGTAGGAAAGCTTTGATCTTTTGCAATAAAGATTCCATCTTATTTAAGAATCTTGATCTTTAATGCAATCTCTTATGGCGTTAGTGAGAGAGAGGTCTCTATTATCTCATATGAGATTAAG
Organism: Combretum micranthum; assembly: GCA_024138025.1. Taxonomy (NCBI): domain Eukaryota; kingdom Viridiplantae; phylum Streptophyta; class Magnoliopsida; order Myrtales; family Combretaceae; genus Combretum; species Combretum micranthum. Next base: position 1,121,667 of record JAMXBD010000189.1, on the reverse strand, counting down.
AATTGATTAACTCGAGGAAGTGATTGATTTATTTATGTGTTTTTGCATTGTAAAGCATAAATATTTCATTGATCAATCTTTTGTTATTAAAATTAGGGTTTAGGGTGGATCAAGATGAATGGTATGTCTTGTAATTGATATTTATTTGTTAAAGCAATACAATTGATTTTGGGGTTGATGATTTAGATAAATAAGTAGTTAAAGATTAGATATTTCTTCATATGATTAGACTAAATGGTAGAAAAAGGGTGATTTTGGTAATTGTTTTCAAGATCCTTGTGGACGACTCCCAATTTAATCCTTTACTACTTCATATAGGTATACTTGCCTAGAATTGATCGTAGGATTTGATTAGGGTTTATAAATTTTAAGGTTTATATGATCGCATAAGATTACTACAAGCTACAAGGATCACAGAGAATTGGATACCCAACCAAAAGATAAGACAAGGTAAGGTTTGAGTTTGTTAATCAACTATTTTTATAGGAATTAGAATGAGGAGGTTTAAAAGAACAAAGATAATAAAGTTTAAGGTTTTTTTTCCCCCTCATCTAGGTTTGATCTATCAATTTTCTAATCTCCTAACTGACTTGACATGATCCATGATGAACTCTATGCTCAAATCATATCCCAATTCCCAGCTTTATGATTTTCCTGCAAAAACAAACTATTGGGGGATAGGCTATATCTAGCTTAGTAAGATATTCCTGCAATAATGTATTCATAACAACCAAGGCAAACAAGTTAATCGATCAATCATATGCAATGCATCAAACATATGTTTACACATACACTCATGATTTATTGGTGTCATGAGTGAAATGGATTTACACCCTCCATATCAAGGTAAGAGAATACTGCACTTTTGGGGTTTGTCCGACCATCTAGGGTTCTGAAAACCAACCACTACTAATTTCCTTTTAGCATGTGGTCCGGTGCAACTCCTCTATCAAGCCATCTTCCCTGGACATTGTAGTTCCTCATGTTGGAGCTAGGTACCTTTAACTACCGACTCCATGCGAAGGAATAGTATTGCAATGTAATATGACTCCCTTTATGCAATGCATGATTCATTTTCATAATTTTCTAATTCAAGTTAAATTTCTTTCTAAGGTCACCAAACAATTATCACAAACACACAGTCAATAGAACTACACATGCAAAGCATTAAGCAACCAATTTATGTTTTGATATACTAATCATTCATTTAATCAACGAAATGAATCACATGCATAGATTCCCAATTCCCTCAAGCAATCTATTTTTATCTTTTGCTTAACTTCTAGTGCTCTATTTTACAAGCGCAAAAATGAATACATAAAGCAAGGAAAACTCACTTAGCCATGGTGAAATCCTTCAGTCGAAATAATCTTCAGGAAATGGTAAGTTTTCTCCTTTGTCACCTAACCTAAGGAGATACCCAACATGGGTATTCTATACTAAACTTTACTTAATCTTCTAATCTAGAAACTTACTCTAGGTAGTAAATCGATTTACGAAAATCTTAACTTAAAATAGCTACAACCAACCCATCTTAAATGTGATTTCTTTTGTGAAATCACATTGTTTGGTCATTAAAATAAACATCCTTGGACAAAACTTAATTTGGACATAATATATCATAGTAATATATGGTAATGGTTCATGATTCATGCATGATCATAATGATGTTGCTCGAGTTTATATTTTATGAAAATAGTCTTAGTTACTTCATTAGAGTTCTTATGTTTTTATTAACTAAGTTGATGAATTTATGAGGAAACTTAGTTCTTAGGGTTTTTATGAAAAACTAACTGTTGCATTTGTAATAAATTTTCTTTTCATAAATTTTGTATTGTGATACTTGACTAAAACCATGGTTTGTTGTTCAGTTTGAAGTTTTGAATATTTTATACTTACAATAAGACCTCACTTAACCACTTATTTTCAAAAATGCACTTCATGTGTTCGTGAAGAAAATATTTTATGTTGCAATGTGAAATTTCTTAAAGTTTTGGCATTTAGGAAAATTCAACCACATGGTTTATCCTAAAATTTTTATGAAAAGCTTCATGTAGCAAAACATTGTTTTTTTAAGAAATAATTCCTAAGTTGCAAAAGTTTCAAAATTTCATAATTGTATTTAAGGGGGCGAAAACGTAATTTTTTTTTCATATTTTCTTTTTAGTAAACAAACATTTTCCCTTGAGAATATAATTTAAAGAAAATATTTTACATAAAAATGATGCACCATTTCATGGTTTCAAAGTTTTTATCTTTGGGCGTTATAGCAACATCACCATGGTCATGATATGAGCATGAACACAAAAAAATTTAAATAAGAATGATAAGGTAATATAAGAAAAATAAGAAAATAGGAGTCTTTGCTTTAATATCAAGGCTCCTCGGGACTTGAAATAGTTTTAGTCCTAAAATAACAAAAATAAGAGAAACAAAATAATAAAATAAAGATTGGGAGTCTTAGACTATAACAAGGCTCCCCGAGACTCAAATATTTCTAGTCTCAAGAATGAGAAGGAAACAAAATAAGAAAACAAGAATTAGGAGTCTTAAACTGTAATAGGGCTCCTCGAGTACTGAATATTTTCAGTCTCATTCGGACTTGATATATAACTAGCCCAAGTCTAGCTAGGGACTAGACTTAAATTTTGATAAAGAAAGAAAAAGAACAAGTAAATAAAAGTTAGATTAGTTAGCATAACAAAATCTAGTTATGTTAGTGATACTTGTTTATGTCAATATAACAAGAATAACAAAAACAACAAGAATAATGGCATGAGCATGGTATCAAAATGAAAGTTCATGGATAGATCTTAAGTTTATGGATAATGCTTGAAACTTTGCTAACAACAAGGTAAGATACAGTAGATAGGTATAGTGGATTTATCTAAAAGAAGAGATGAGAAAAATTTGTTATGATCCTAATAGAGAGAGAGAGAGAGAGAAAGTGGTGTGGAAGGGAGGAGGAGAGGGTGAGGAAAAAATTTACAAGAGTTCATTTAAGGTAATGAAATGAAAGTGTAGAATAAGAATGTGTAGTTGTATATTTATAGAAGCAAAATGGGCATTAGAATAAATTGAAAAGAAAAGAAAAAAGAAGAATTTAGAGAGATGGAGAGGGAGACAGGGATGGTTCGGGAAAGGAAGAAAAGGAGAAATTTTGCGAGAATTTTGGTAGTCTTATAGAGGATGGAATGAAGTAAGAAGGCAACTTCTTGAAGAAGGAGAGGAGGAAAGAGAGAGGAAAGAGGGAAAGAAAAGGTGGAAGTACGTAAAGTTGAGATGTGAAAATTTCCTAACCGGTAGAAAATAAGATATGCATAAAATTCGGTCTAATTGTCGTTTTTTATCACATAATAAAATGAATTAGGGTAATAGAAAATAATTTAATATTATTTTATTATTCATTGTTGACTGGTGATGATATCTTGATCTGCATGCTGGTGACGGGGTATGATAATTGCTTGGTTTAACTGATGATTTTATGATTCGATAAATTAGTATGTAACATTAAAAAGATAATTTGATAGTATTTTATCATTAATTGTTACATGGTTTTGTTATCTCGGTCTATGTGTTAATGACTGGGTATGGAGACGGGTTGGTTTAACAGATGACTTAGTAAAATTGTATTTGATATGTTATAAATATCTTAATTTATTTCCAATATAAATTATTTATTGGAATATTTTTTCTCTTTTTGTGTGTTAGGGTCCGGACATGGGAACTGATCCTGAAAGCTCATAATTATTGATTTTTTGACAAATCTGATCATTTTAGGGCATATACTATATATTCATTTCATATTTCAAGTTCATAATATTTTTCTATTGGTTTTATAAGTTGTTTGATTGAGTCTAATTTTTTTAGGGTTTAAGATTGACCTGGTTTGACTTTAAGGTTCCTGTTCAATTATAAGGTCTTATCTATAAGGTTATTGTAAAATTCTAGGGGTGTACAATTATAGGAATTTATTTCTTATTATTTTGTTATTAGATATTATTTAAATATATTGCATCGATTTGTGTTATACAAATTGTTTAGTGTAGATTTTTCGGATATTTTAGATTATTTTGATGGAGATATGTTTTTGCTAAATGACTTACCTTTAGGGTTTCGAGCTTCTGTAATTCATTTGATATCTAGGGTTATTGAAACTCTTTATGATCTTATTTAGGGTTTCTAGGGATATGAATTTTTAGGGGGTCCAAATTTAATATAATTCATATGATATTTTAGGGTTATAAGATTTATTTGATTCTATCTAAGAGTTCTATGGTTTTGGTATGATCTAATAAGGTTTAAGATTTCGGTTCCAATTTGGATTCTAGGGTTTGTGATGTGTTTGATTTATTTTACTAAAATTTTCATTAATTTTCTAACATGATATTGGTGTGCATTATTTAACTAATATCATTTTATTATATTTCTTGATTTTTCTTATTTGATATTATAATCATCTGATACAATATTTATCGTACCAAGTGATTTATAAATACATAGTTCGTGTTGCTAATTGTATGTCTTCCTAGGTAATTAGTCCTAGGGTCTTATTATATTATAGATTATAGTGATATGATGAGTATATATTCTTTATCATCATACATTATTGTTATAATGGTACTTATTACAATAGGTCATTAATATTACGATATTAGTGATAATATATTTACAAATCATACAGTATATTTACAGGTCGATAAGTTATCATGACTAATATAATATCAGTAATATAATAATTATGGTTTTAATATTGTTAACTTATCAAATTTTTTTAATATATTTATTTTATGAAAAAAAAATCTTGTTTGTTTTTCTTACAATATTTTGTTAATTACAATATACTTTTCATGTTATTAATACTACGACTACTACTACTATTGTAAATTGTAGTAATAGTTTGTCATATTCCTATTATATATCATGTATCCCAAAATAACCAAAGGTTTAAATTGGTAATGTAGAATATTTTATGTGTATTTATTTTAGAGCTTTTGTATTTTATTATAATTACTTGTTTTATATTTTGAATATTTTTTATGTAATAAATTATTTACATGATTTGAGTGACTTCAAAGAGGTTTTACTTACTAAAAGAAGTGGTGTTATTAGTTTCTTTAAGGAGTTACGATCATATTTTATTATGAGTCTATAAAATATTTATTTATGATCATTTTGGAATTTTACATGTTAGACGTTATTTAATTCTTTGTGTTTGATAGAGATATATTTATCTTTATTTGTTGAAATTAAGGTTTTGCTTATTGATTAATTATGTTGTTCTTATTTGAGAATTTTCGAGGTATATTTATTGTTTTTCTAATTTTTCTAAAATTGATTGATATTACCTTTTGAATTCATTAATTTAGTATTGCTCATTGATCGTGAAAAGTTAGTGGAATTTGTGTTTTAAGATTTATTGATAATGATGCTAATTTCTTAAACTACAATTAAACTGTTTATATTTTAATATTCTTAAATCGCGAAAAATCAAAGTGATCTTTGCGACTTTTCTAAAAACTTTTTGAGATTTTATATCATATTCTTGCAGATTATCAAAGCCAAGTTGTGTAAAATTAGGGAGTTTACATGTCTCCTCACTAATGGAAAGATATATTGGAGTTCTTTGCTCAAAGTCAGGTGGGACAACATGATATCCCTCTAACTATACTTCGTTCGTACTAGGATCATCAACGAAGTCGAATAAGTCGAGATGTTTATCTGTGACATGGTGTTGCCATTTAGAATCCAATGTTGAGGCCAACGCCTTACCTTTGTCATTAATTTTTCTTAAGAAGCTATGTTGGAAGAATGATGCCACATCATGCAACAGGGATGACAAAAAAAAAAAAAAAAAGAAAAAACAAGTATGGAGTTGTAATAAAAAATTTGAAAGATGACTATAATGAACTTTTCATAAATACTTGAAATGAATGGCGCAAGAAATAAAATGAGAAGAGACACCTAAAAATATTAAACATAGGCTGTAATGAATTTTATTGCTCGTTTTCAGAATGTTAGTGAAATTTTTTTTTCACGTTTGCATATCTGCAAAAAAATGATGAGGTTACATTTGTATTTATATAGAGTTCTTACATTAACCTGTCCACGTGTGGAAGAACAAATTTCAAAATTTGAAAATGTCAATGTCCACGAATATTGCTGCATTGTCTTGGGACTCTTGTCCATTTTTCTCATTTTGCACCTCAATTTTCAAATTAAAGTCTGCTATTCACATGCCAATGCAGACTAACATAGGGTCTATTCTATATGATGTAGCAATATAGGCTTCCATGTACGTTACAATTATTTTTTCTTTTGCTATTTGTATTTATCTTTGGCATTGGTGCACTATTATTTGATGCCTCCATTGTTGATTAAAGCTTAAAGGTAAGATCGCTTTCAAAACTTTATTGGATGTTGTAGTTTTTTGCTTTTTCTTTTACTTAAGAACCGTGGAGACTCGCTGGTTCTATCATGTCCATGGAACGGACCCAGGTTGGACTAGTCTACCCAGTGGGTCCAAGACCTGACTGACACCCAAACCGGTGGAGTGGGTCCAATGAAGGACTCGCTGTAGCCAATTTTGATTGGCCCCCATTTTGACTCGACCAGCGACCATGTCTGTGTTTGTATGGATCAACAACATGTATATATATATATATATATATATATATAATATTTTGATTTGGTTCATGGTTCGACGTAGAAACTCAAACTGAATTGTTTGAGCTCAAACTAAATTGCTACTTATTTACTATTGTTGTGTGATTGCAGCAGAGGTTATGAACCTTGAAAGAAAGAATCTTTATACATAGAGCTTGTGAAAGGACCACATGTGATTTAAGAGGGCATTTAGTCTTGCACTCAAGAGTTAAGATAGTGGAGGCCCTTTTATGGGTGAGAAGATTGTAACAACAAAATACTAGCTGTCGAGATACATGATGGTAGAAACAGTTAAGGGGTTAGATGCCCTTTTCTTGTACATACAATAGGAGAAATGAACTGTCCAGTGCATTTTCTAATGACCCTCTAGTGTTCATGTACTGCGATCATCATGTATGTGCACCCTTGAGTTTCCTGTCACTTGTTGTGAAATCCTATTGGGTTGCATTACTTAATAAGAGAAAAAAAAATGCCATTAACACTTATCATTTAAAATAAAGAAGTGATATAAAATTGTATGTGTAGACACTTCATTTTTTGCTAATTCAAGGTTTTAATTTATAGTAAAAATTAATATTACATTAAGCCCACAAATTACACAAAAAAAGGTCTGATATAGTGTTAATTTTAATTATAAATTTTCCTGGACCTAATTAAAAAGCTCACAAAGTAGTGATTTATTTAATTGGACCCATTTTAGAAGCCTCAAATATTATTTGGATGCAAATTATGACTAACGTACAGGCCAATGGCCTATTGGTAAAATCCATGCACATAAGCATGTGCGACCCTATTAGAACCTACACGAGGACAAAGTTTTCATTTTTTTGATTGGCGCGTGTGGAACAAGCACCAGCGCGTGTTGCATGTTATAGTGTTCAATTTTAGAGTTGAAGTTTGCAAAATGAAAAAAAAAAACTTACTTTTTACGCATGAACAAAACTTTCGAATTTGACTTTTAACCTACCATTTGACTTCTAGAAGCATGTCGGAGCTTATTTGAACTCGTTTGTTCCATTTCCTAAAGATTATTATACTTGGAAAGCGATAAATCAAGCTTGAAGGACTTGATTTCGCGCACAAGAACCACGTACTCATTTCAAATGACCCCCATCTAATTCGATCCCTAAACAATATAAATAGGGGTCAAATTCTCTATTTGAGTCATCAACAAGAAAAAAAAAACACACACACACAAAGATCACTCAATAATCATTTCAAAAGTGTGAATTCAAAATTTTCGAAGAGAGTGGGTTGAATACAAAGCTACAAATTTGAAGCTTTTAAGGTGTTTTCGAAGCGATTGGTGATCAAAAGAAGCTTCTAGGTAAGATAAGCTGTCCATTGATAGCTCTAATTCGATCGAAGGAGCTCGGCTACCACCTCTGCCTAGAACCACAGATGGCAGCCACTTTTTGGAGCTAAGAACCACCAGCTAAGGTATTTTCGAGTGAAATTGGAGCTTTTGGAGTCTTGAGTGATCCATTTCAGCTTCTTCCGACAACATCAACATCGTCCAAATCTACTAGGTCAATGGCTCTAAGCTCCATTAGTTGCCTGGGTTCACTACATCCTAAGATCCAAAGTCCGACCCGATCCGACCCGATTCCAGCCCAACTCGCTCCAAGTTCCGACCCACGTACTAGTTAGGTAAGTTTAGATTTTTTTTTTTTGTCGTTTAGAAATGTTTTTTTGAAAAATATATATATGTAATAATAGAAAGATAAATAGATTAATATTAACTCCCTATAGTTTCAAGATGATAAATAATAAAATAAATAAAAAAATATATGTAGTGATAATAGTAATATATACAGTTAGAATATGTTGATAAAAAACAAAAAAGAAAATCTTTTGGACTTAGAAAATCTTATTTTAAGAAATAAAAACCATGTATAATTTTTTAATTATTTTTTTGTGATAGTTTGGGATAAAAAAAAATAATTTTCATGTTAATAAAATTAAAACTTTAATAAACTTAAAGCGAAAAGAGTATTAAAATTAAAAGTAACCAACACATTAAAGTTTTCGAAAAGAACTATGTGTTGTCCGATCTCTATTAGTGGGTACATAGACACCGACGAGGCGATATAAATTCTGAAAAATCTTTTTTTTGTTCCAATACATTATCTTGTAAATTTTGAATTAATTAGTTAGTTGTAAATACTAAGTGATCTAGTCATCAATTTGTAAATAAAATTTTAAATTTAGAAATTCATGATATTTGATAAAATTCTTGAGCATTAAAAGGTTAAATTTTAATTTATGAATTTTAAGTGGTAATCGTATGGTTTTAATAGGGTAGCCCCTTAATCCAAAAATTTATAGTTCATTAAATTTAGTTTTAAATCAAATTTTTTGTAGACTAGTAGCTAAGTTAAGATCAACTAACCCATTGATATTAACTTATAATTTTTACCGGATTTCAATCAGGTGACAACTCCTTAAAGTATTGTAAAATTTAAGTTTCTTTTAATTCTTAGTTGAGAGTTCGTATTAAATGGGTTTGGGTTTAATACGGATCGAAATAAAAGAAATAAAACTAGAGATGAAAAATCCAGGCTCGACAGTATGCTTAGGTATAGTCAGGCTTGGGTTGATCTATAGTTCTAGTTATGTTCAATTGGATCTAACGATAAAATTGGTTTAACATTGAAAATCCGATTGATCCGGTCAAACTTATTCGCTTCTTATAAGAATTAGCTATGTTTTCCATGGCAAAAAGTAAAAGTGTTTTTTCCTTTTTTTTTTTGGACCAAGATTGCATCATTTATCTAAAACATACAAAAGGAAAATAAATTCTAAAAGATAAAATATAATTAATTTTTGAATCTCTGATGCAAAATCTTAATGCCTCATAATAAAGTCCCATTATATTTTAATTAATTTTTTTATTGATCTCGCTTTAATCCTAGTTCGACCCTCTTAACTTTTACCTTGTTCATTTCCAAATAAGACCTTTATTCTAGGTGTGACAACATTTATAAAATTTTTTAAAGTGTATGAATATTTGAAATGAAGCAAAATGTGCATTTGAAGTTAAAAGCTTAGAGTTGAAAAGTTCAATTGACTTGTTGGTCCAATTTGGTTTTTATTAGAATTTTGAAATGATCTGACTCTAATTTTAATTTAATTTTCATGTATATGTTTTATTTGTTTTAATTATTGAACTTTATGAGTATGTTAATTGATGAGAGTCATGTGTTGTAATATTAATATTGGAGTAGATGATTTGGTAATAGGCTAAATGTGTTTAAGTTAGTGTATCTTAAATATTATATATGTGTATGAACAATATAATTAGTGCTTGTGTTGAATATGTGTTATTTTGTATGTGTAGTGTTTAATTTGCCAAAGTAAGCTTAGAATTTAATCTTAACCATAGCAGAATTTGCCCCATTTCAAGCCAAAAAACATCCCATTTAAAGGCTCAAAATGAGCCTAAATCCATGAAAATTAAAGCCTATGTTTAAGCTACTACTAAAGTCAAACTTTAAGATAATTATAAGCCTTATTTTGCTCAAAAACACCCTTTTTCTAAGGTAGCCCAAAAAGCTACACGATTTTTCTATTATTCTTCTTGCTTTGCTTCTTTGTTTCTCAAAGATATACATTCCAAAACACTTAGTAAGAACAAGTCTTAGGTTCTTGCACCATTCATCAAGCTAAAGCTTCCCTAAGGCAAGTTCATGCATATTTAAAAGTTCTTTTACTGTTTAAGTTTCACTTGATATATGAGTTTCATATAGTATGTGAATGCATGTTGAAATGAGTTCTTGAGAAGTTTCATGTGTTAGTTGTGTGATAAGTTGCATTTTGATGTTATATGAGCTTGTAATATATGTTTTATGTGTAAGTAGAAGTGTTGAAAGTTGTTAGTCATGAAAAAGGGTTATGCATGCTCAAGGTGGTGTTGAGAAGTGAATGAGTTGTTGATTAGCTAAATGGCGTTATGAGCGTGAAGAAGTGTTTGGTGTGTTGAATATGAAGTGATGAAGTATTTAAGAGTTGATGGTTATGATAGAAGTGTTTTGGTTGTGCTTGAATTGGTAGAGATGATATATGAAGTGTTGGTTTTGATTTCTTGATTGAAATGTGCTGAGTTTGTGTTGATTTGTTAAATGTGATGAATATGAAGTTTATATATGTTATGAGTTAATATAATACATTTGAGATGAAGTTTGATGACAGAAATGTGTTAAAGAAGGATTGGGATATGTTTAAAGCTACAATTTTGCAAAGTGCAAAATAGGGGAAACATAAACTTTTCGAACCAGTTTATTTTTGCATTTATGTAGGCATTTGGTACTTCAACGCCGCCGGCATAAAGGCGGTGTTGAATGTGATCAGAACTGATTTTTTAACGCTACTTGTAACGCCATCGGCATTTGTGAAGAAATTGGCAAGCGTTTAATTTTTCAAATCCTGTGCCGGCTATTGGGCTTCAACACCACCGGCCTCTTATCGGTGTTGAATGCGAACATAACTTATTTTCTTAACTCCGGCATTAACGCCGCTGGCATACGATCCCAACGCTATTGGCGTTCACCTTAAATTTGCAAGTGTAAATTGCCCGCGTATCCCTTGAGTTTTTACAATTTTAACCTTCTTCATTTGTCCTTCTTTACTTTATATATGGTCTTCTAATGAATCTATAAGTTATATAAACATGTTTTATGTATGGATCAAGTGTTAGAGCTATGTGTTAAGTTCATTGAATCTCTTTGTATAGTTAATTTAGAATTGTATGTTGTATGTATGTTCTACGTTCGATTATTGATTTACTTTGATATTTCTTATTCTAGTTAAAGATTCTTCAGTTGATTTCCCTCCAAGTGGATATAGTGATGCCTTACTGGGTACAGGTATGCAGTAGCTTGCTTGTTGTATGCTATGAATAGACATTACTAAATTTGACTTAATTCAATTCGATTTAATACTTTGATGAATTTGATGTCTATTACGTTGTTTAATTTAGTCCGAGGAGCAACAAACCTGTCATGATGTAATGACATGTTAGTTAGACGCTTTAACCTAAGTCTTGATGCGATGACTTTACGATGATACAATGGTACGCTATGATGCAATAGCGATTTGTTTAAGGTTAAGCGAATAGATGATGGAGAGATTAGTATCTGAGTAACGTTTGCCTAAACTTAGGGGGAAATGCCATGGTTTAGTTCAAAGTTTATGGGAACTTGTGAACTAGATTCATGTTGTGGACTAAGTTTAAATAAAGTCAAGCAACGACTTTGGAACCCTACATGAAGCTACTTCTTTATTGAATAGATATAGGAGATATAAGTATTCGAACTGCTTATGTCAACCCCCTAAGCAGTTGCTGTTACTCAGGACCCCTAAATTCCCAAAGCGTGATTCCGAGGTTTGAATACCCTACTGTTGTTTTGTTAAAAGACAACTTAGCATGATAATGACTTAATTGTTGATGCATTTCATTAGAACTAAGTTCGCTTGACAATTCGTTTTTGTATTTATTATTGCGTACTGCGCCTTTGGCTCACTTTTGTTGCATTGCAGGTATTGGAGATGAATTGTATGATGATCTGGGATACGGGTCATAAATTGAGAGGTTCATGGACAAGTGAGACGAGTAGAACTTGAATACCCTTGGTTTTTGGGAGAAGCTTTTGTTTAAAACATATTTCTGTATATATGAGGCTTGTTAAATAAGCCTAAGTTGTAAAAGACTTTAAAGTCTCTTTAGTTATCTTTTTGCATCAAGAACAACGTGTAATTTTATAGTGTCTTATATTGACCTAATCTTTGTGCATATAATGAATATAGGTATATATTTCTTTTATTAGCAATATACTTTTGTTTAAAAATTGTTTATAAAGCGTTAGTAGATTTAATCAAACAATTTTCATAAACTGTTAGTTTTAGGACAACTTTACATATAATGTGAAAATGTTATATATGATTAGGGACTCGATACACTAAATCTCGGGATTTATTAGGTCGAGTCTTTACAAATTTATATTAGGTTTTCCATGTAGGAGCGTTTTTTTTTTCCAAATCAATTTACTAAATGAAAAAAAAGGGATAAACCTATACCAAAGGAAAACAAAAGATAAAGAATAAAATGTTTTCAACTTTCAAATCTCAGATGATTTTATTGATTTATAAACAAAATACAAATATATTTTAATATTTTTGTTGACCTAGTTTGATCTTATGGGAATCCTCTCAACCCTTTATCTCTTCTCATTCTAGGCTTCAACCCATGAGTCTAGGTTTGGTAACATTGATTTACTTTTATTTTTATTTTAAAATGTGTGCTTGAAGTGTTTGAATAGTTTAAATGAAGTAAAGAGTACATTTGAAGTTAAGCACTTGAATGAGGAACTTAGAAATTGAGTAATAAATACGACCGTTCTTAATCAATTGTTTGAATTTTAGTATTTCATTTATGAAACTAAAATTTTATTTTATAAGTTTTTTTTTTAAACCAAGACTTTTGATTTGAGTTTTATAATCAATCACCCCAATTATGAGCCGTGGGTTGACATTGCACTAGGAAACATAGAGCCACCAAGCAAAATAATTTATTCTACTGTTTACTTGCTTATAATATGATATGATAGTTTAGCACTAAATTACAAGGTAAGTTGAAGTAACAAGTTGAGTTTGATTGAGAATAATTTTTTTTAATAGTTATTTTGCTTTTGATCTACTCATATCCCAGTCCAAATCTTGAAATTAAATCAAATCATAATCTTTATTTCAGCGAGGCCAAAATAGTAGAAATGCCTAAGGATTATTACTTAATTACCTGGTAATAGTATAGATAATTGATTTAAAGAAAACTAGAAAAATTAGTAAATTTAATCTATGTTTAGCTCTCTATGAGGTAAATTTGATGATAACAAAAGAATAAAGTAATTACTAATGAATTTATTAAGTGGGAAGTGAAAAAAAAAAAAAGTTTAAGAAATAAATAAGTACTAGGTTACATAGAGGAATGTACATAATATTCAATGATAAGAATGTTAAAAGAAAACGGCAACCTAGAAGGAACTCCAGAGACTATACTGGAAGAATAGAACAAGTTTAATTCTACCTAAAAGAAACTCTAGAGAGTATTAGTTTATCAAGAGAAAGTTATAAGTTCATTATAGATTAATCAAAATGAGATTCAAATCATCATTAACCAGGTTTTTAAGGCCCAAATCCAAAAGATGAATACATGTGGGTAGTGTATTTATATGTTCCATTAAATAAGAACATAATCCACAGGGATTAAATCAAGATGATCAAGTTCATTAAAGTTCACACTATTCATGACGATTTTTGCATATTCGAGAATCTTATATTTGCATGACAACTGCTATAATCTCATGAAGACTTCAACTACCTTTTATGATTTGATCAAGAAGACTTTAAGATATGAAGATTAGAGATAATGCTTATCAAGATTGTCAAGTTAACGTTTAAAACTAGAAAATAAACATGGTTGGAATCTTCCTATTTTCAAGGGATACTAAGTGGACTATTGAAGATAAGCTTACACAGGTATTGGGATAGATTTGCACAAGTTCTTCACAATAAACAAAGGTTAGTTTTGGAGAAAAATATCAAGCATCAGTTTGTAATGTTCAAGTTTGAAATTCAACTATAAATATCAATTCGAAGACATTGAAATGCAAAATATCATCCGAGATATTAGAGGATACTTATCCAAATTATCGACAACTAGATCATGAACATTGAAGATATCTAGCTTGTGACTATTATAGAAAAAAGGCATAAATATCCAAAACATTCAAACCAATATGACACAACAATAATGCATTACACAAAGAAAATCTTCTTTGCAAACTTTGCTATGATCTTGTGCACTCATTTCTTACTACAAATTTAATTGAGCTTTGCTCATTATTTGTTTAGTAAAGGAACTATAGTGTATCCTTCTTTTAAGTTATACTACAAGTAGAACTCTATAGTCAGTGATAGCTTGAGGCAATACTAGGGAGGTTGACTAGCGTGGAATTGTGGACTACTTGTAAACAAGTTTTTGATTGGATTAGTGGAAAATACTTGTGTAGATTACGGGTCCCCTGTAAGCCCCCAAAAATTTTCATAATTCATAGAAAATAATTCTAAAAGTTTAGAATTTAAATCCCAAAAATCGACTCAAGTTAAAACCAAATTCTAAATCAAGACAAGCGCCAGAAACGAAACCCTAAAAATCGAACCAAGTTAAAACTTAATTCTAAATAAAGATAAAAAATGAGTTTTCTCAATCTTGAGAAAACGAGAACCCTTGAAACAAAATATAAAGTTCAACTACCAATTTAATCAACGTTCGTACATCAATTAAATCATCTAACCGTTTCCTAACACGCAAATCAAGACAATATATATCTAAATAACGATCAACAATAAAATCTTAAAACCTTCGATAAAATTTAGAAATCACAAATTTCAAATTCTCACCAAAAGTCAAACTGAGTCAACTCATAATCTTAGACTCGGTTAAACGATCCCGAGAACTAAAAACTATTAAATAATCACAAATAAAATAAAACATAAATTTCGAGCTAAAATTCTAAAACGATCAAGACTCGAAAATTATACGATCTTACGAATATCTCGACGAAAACGGAAATCAAAACGGAACCCTAAAAGTCAACAAGCCTATAACGAACCCTAGTGTTTAAGATCCGGCAATCCCGCGTTCTCAAACCCTAGAAAACGAAATTTAGTTAATGGCCTAGAATAGTTCGTAATAACGTAGGGTAACATAAAAATATCAGATTCGCGAATTTCGAGTGACCTTCGGACCCAAACGGGATCGGTTCTCGAAAAGCGTGTCCTGGAGCTCGGAATATTAAAAATATTCCGTTTATACCAATAGACTCGTAAAAATACAAGGATTCCAAAAATATCAGTTTTAGAATTTTTCGGTAGCTAAAAATTACAGATATCGCATTATTACGCGTATTTTTATTACTACCGGTACTTTAATTGTCTAGTCTACTATTCATAGTACTTTTCCTACTATTCACCTATCTCTGCTTTTTCTTACACCTATTTCTTACACCTACATATCTATTTTCTTACTTTTTTCATTTCCAATACAACTTTAATCACATCAAACTTTACACATTACTTCTTTATTACACAAAACAAATAAAATAAAACAAATTCCCCCTCTCAAGAAGCCAAAACCGGCGCCATCCCTCTCCCCTTCATCTCAATTATTTTTCTTTTTCAATTTATTTTATTACATCCAAAAATCACTCCAAAAATTCTATAAATACCCCTTTCCTCTTCCACTCTTTCACACAATTCTTTACACTACCAAAACTCTCTCAAAATCTCTCCACAAATTCTCTCATCAAGAATTCTCTCTACCAAAACTCTCTCAAATCAATTCCTCACAAAAATCATGTCTCATACATAAACCATCTACCACATATCACTACTACCCATTTCATTTACCATCTCCATATCTCTTACATACTTTAGGTAATATTTATTCCATCTATTATTCATCCATGTCATGTAACTTAACATGACTATGGTGTTGTTTTGAAACTCATATGAGTAGTAAAAGCAACAACATGTTCATGTTTTGTTCTTGTACATAAGCTTCCTATTTTATTATGTTGTTATTATTATTGTTATTATTTGTTTCTAATCTAACTTATATTATGTATATATATTTATTTAGAGCATATAAGCTCATTTGGTTATTTATTTACATTCAAGTTATGCAATTTATTTATTTTATTAAGACTAGTCTTTCTAGTCTTAGACTTGTCCATATCAAGTCAAAACAACCTTTTGATTATTTATTTTCTTTAATCTTTCGGGACTAGTCCATTCTTAGTCCCGGGATGCCTTGATAAAGCTAAGGCTCCAATACTTGATCGGGATTCCTTGATGAAGCTAAGGTTCCCAATGCTTGATATTTTATTTTCTTGCTCATTAATTATTTTTAGTATTTTCTTATGTTCTTATTATTTTATATGCTCATGATACTTGCATTTGCATAATGTTAATGTCTCAACTAGTCTAAAAATAGAATCTTGTTTTACTAAATGAACTCAAAGCTAAGTTTCCAATTATATGATTTACCACAAAAACATGAAGTTATTATCAACAACCTAGAAATAGAATAATACAAGTTTTCTTAAATAACAAAAATAGTTTTATCAAGAAAACGTAAGAAATAAATGTTTTCCTTGTATTTTATGGTAAACTAAGTTTTAGAAAAAAAAAGAATGGAAAAAGAAAAAAAAAGAATTTTGAGACTAAATTCTTTTCTAAAACTAAGGAGCAAACTAGTTTTCAAAGTTAATATAAAATCAACTCATAAGGAACCCACTTAGGAAAAGTAATGATTTTGAAAGAAAGAACTTGTTTTCAGAAGAATATAAATAAAGTAAGGTTAGCAATAATGGATTTTATCAATAAAGCGATTCTTTTCAAAGAAATGAAAGAACAAGTTTTAGGAAGCAAAGGCTTATATTTTAGAAATAAATATAAGAAGACAAGATTCATTTTCTAAAAACCATTCTAAATACAAAAAATTATAAAAAGGTTTTTATCAACTTAATATACTTTTGATGAATTTGAACTTTAATCACTAGAAGGAAAATTTAATACAAGACTAAAGGATTAAGGAAAAATTCAACTTGTTTTGGAAGAAGAAATGAAGAAAATGAAATAAGAATATACTCATTTATAACGACTTAGAAAAAAAAAATAAAGTTTCTTTAGATACTTGAAAGGAAATTCTCAAAACTAAGGTTTAAATGAATTGTTTTATGAAATAAATTGTTGAGACACTACCATTGGGATTTTGCATATAAAGTGAGCATACCTATATATTCAAAAGTGTTTATCAAATATATATTTATATTGTTACAAAAGGATTTTCTTTAAAATGGAGTTGAGTTAAAAAATGGATTTTGCAAAAGTTTAGAAAATTCGTTTTAAATCAGTACCTAGCGTTTTCGGAACCCAAAGGACCTTATATGACAAAGATAACCTTAGAAATGGATAGATCTTTTCGAATAGGTAGAAAACGGTATATCATATGCGAAATTCCGAGTTAAAATGAGCAAGTTATGGCCATTTTAAGTTGGAATGTCTTCTTATACGATTTTACCACGATTTTAAGTAAAGTTTAGAATCTCCAAGAATAGAAATTCATGGAAGACTTATCCCTGGTATTTCTTTTGTCTAGGTGACGAAGGATACGAGAATACCCTACCCGAGGATTTCTACGACTAAGAAGATAGCGAAATGGACGAGTGAGTTATTCCTCCTAAATTCGTTACTTTGCTTGTGCTTGTAAAGTAGTAGCATTAGTATATTAGGAAAAGATAAAATGGATATATATTTGGGGAATTCGGGATTATATATATGATGCTATGTTTATGCGTGAATTGAGAATTAAGAATATCGCAACTTCGATCTGCTTGTTTAAATAATTTTGTTTACTTACTTGTATAATTGTTTATTGTTGCTAAATTGTTTGATCACCCCTAATAAACCTTAATAAGGTTTGACCTAAGAACAATAAAACTTCACGCATAGCATCCATCGAGTCACATCTATTTCAGAAGGCTGCTACTCCTACGCGTAGAGTTGGATTGGCTGTGATCGTGCGATGCCACGGGCCATGTTCCTTCCTGGAGAATCCAAATCGCTCGCGGAAAGCGACTCTAGGTTCGGAGCCGAGCCAACCGAACGCTGTGGGTGAGGACTTGGGGACTAGCAGTAGAAGGTCGAGGACCTTCAACCTCGATTCCCTAACCTTTGATACGGAGAGGTAAATCCGTTCTATATATGGTTTCCGGATGACTATATATATTCGCGTAATCATGTGATTGTTGCATTGTATGCATAGCATATGTGTGATTAAATAAATAAACTTGTTTGAAAATATGGTGCGAATGAAAAGGAATATCTCACTAAGCTAGTTGTAGCTTATACCTCTATAGATTTGTTAAAATAGGTATACCAATGGCTTAAATTGAGAATCATGACATTAAGGAAGTCATGGATGGATGGTTAAGCTTCGACGAAGGAGATGGGATCATAAGATGAAGTAATGTTGTAAGGATCTTTATACGAAATAACCTATATGATAAGTAATATATATTTATTTGAAGTAGGTTATGCCTCTAGGACTTGGGATGAAATATGTATGTTTTATGATAAGTATTCTCTTTACCTTGTTACTTAATTATTATCAATGTAAATTGCGCTACTCCGATGCGTCCCCTTGGTTGTGATGTACGCCTTGTACATATTATGGAAGCCTTTGCATGACTAAGGTAGTCATTCCTAGGCTTTAGTATTGTGTACGGCGGACTGCCACGTTTAGGGTACCCCTCGGGGCGTGACATCCCCAACTTGGAGTTGAAAGAGTAGATGTGGGAACAAGACCAAACCACTTTATATCGTCATCTTAGCTTTTCTTCCCTCTTTATCTTATATTTGTGCATATAATTCTCATTGCATAATGATTTATTTTGCATACATCTTTGCATGTCAATTAATCTAACTAACCAAGGAATTTTTAGATTTTGTTTGAATAAGTTTTAAATTTCTAAGTAATTAATTCAACCCTTCCTTCTTGGTTAGATATCTAGGACCAACAATCTATGTTTGAGATTAGAAATCCTATAAAGTAAAGACTATGCATTGGATCTTTCTTGACTTTAACCCTTTTAGGCACCGCATTTTTGCATAATAAAGTTTTAAAATATGTGTATATAAATATATATGTTTTATTATATAACAAAAATAAAGGATGGTGAAATTGCAAACTAAAGATGAAATACTTTGCATTAGTGCCAAACTTGCAAATTAATCTAGGGTTTTGATGAGCTAAATTGAAGAGGGAAAATTGATAAAAGTCCAGATATAACTTTCCTATACAATCAAAATTTGATTTAGATTTTAGTTTTTAGGTAATGGAAAGATACAAGAAGCTTTTAATTGATACTTAAGATACATGTATTAAGTTTAACTAGAATTTAATCCTCAAAATCAGTAAAAGTACCAATTTTAGGCCAAAATAACCTTAGAAACACTAGATTTGAAATTACCTAAAATTGACATGTTGTAATGCCAAATTAAAACCCTAGCTAGTATAAATAGCACATATACATTCTAAGTTTGTCGTCAAAGCCCCCTTTAAGGATTATCGGAACACCGCTAACCGCAATTGTAGATTGCCACTAAAGGCCTTAGAACCACTGCTTACCACCATTCTCGGACCGAACGAACACCACAGGACCACTCTGCAATACAGAAGCTATCAAAGATGATGGAAGAGGGTAAAAAGAAACGAATGCACTCAGATAGAATTAATTCCAGCTGAATACAGCATGGAGAGTTCGAATACGAACTTGGAAAGAGAACTGTTGTAATATATTTTCTGATTCCTTGTATTACAATATGTCTATATATAATCTTTTTAATCATGACAAGTTACACACTAATTTGTAATTGTAACAAATTGTGTGCACAGCATAAACTAATGATGGTTACCCACGTGGGTGCTAATAGACTCTGATTAATATTACATATACTGATTAATTACTAAATAACAAAATCGAAATATCCTTAGCCATAAAATACTTAAGTATAACCGGTCCACTTCTGGATGGGCCACAGCCCATGACTTCAAGGCTCACAGCCTATAACTTCAAAGTCACTTAATCTGAATTCGTATCTTCGTCAACGTATCTGTCGGACAACTCTATTAGATGCATGTTACTCTGCTTGTACTTTATCTTTCTTCCATGAACCCTAGTTCCCTCTTCTTGTTCTCATTGTCTTCCTTTTCTGTTGTTTCTTTCTTCGGTTCACCACTTCATCGTTCATCCTCTCCCGTGTCCCTGCTGCACACTTGCTGTGCCCTTTTGGTCCAATTCAACACCTTCCCTCGATGCCAGTGACTGCCAATCGGCCACTCCCTCCTCCGCTGGCTGCCGGGTTTCATGCAACCCGGATCTAACTGGTGCTTGTGCTCCACGATTCAGATAAGTCTCCAATGCGTTTGTTTTCTTATTTTTTTATTAAATAATAATAAAATTAATAACAGTATTATATTGAAATAAAAAGAACAACATAAAAATAAAGGTAAGTTAAAAAAAGGAAAAGAAAAAAAGACATGTGTAGCGTGACTTGTTGAAAAGTGAAGAGTAGTAGCAATAATAAAAAAGAATAATAATTTAATGCAATTCTAACAATTTTGCCATGACATGTGTTAATATGAAATCTTGTTTAATATGATAACACACTGGTTTTAATACCGAGCTTTGCAAATATTTGATTTTACCATAATATATAGCATATATATGTTCATAAAATTGAATAGAGATTTTGTTATAATGTCACTTGTGATATGAAGTTTTAATGGTACTTGAAATAATATGACATGAAAATTTTGATTGTACCACGATTTGTATTGTAATCCATATGCATTCACAAAATCGAGATATTGTTGCTTGTGATAATGTAATAGGTGATAATGTAATTTTAATGATGTTTGAGATAATGTAACATATGAATATTGATTATACCTTGATAATGTAATATATGGTTTTATCCTATTAAAGTAGCATGTTTGATATTGACAATCTTTATAATTAAATGCAAGTGATTTAATATATGTGATATAGTATGTACTCATGTTTGTTTAAAAATTTTGTCATGTAGAAAAAAAATGATTTTTTAAAGAAATTGTTGGAACCTAAATTGATAGATTTTAAGGTTTATATCGAAAAGATAATTGATTTTGGCAAAAGTAGTAAAAGTTAATGAACTTAAAGCGATAAGATTTTAAAATTCTAAAATCAACCAATAAATTAATTTTTTCTTAAAGAACTACGTATCATTTGATTTTGAATAGCGGGTATATATGCATCTAACAAGTAACTTAAAACGTGTAAAAACTCTATTTTGTCCTATTATTGTAATTTTGATGCAAATTTGATAATCATTGCAAATGTTACCTTTTGTGAAATAGAATGTAAATTATGTTATTTTGTAAATCTTAATAAATTTGGAAATTTTTTTGTAAACATCATATGATAATAGAATTTAGGATATAAGGGACCAATCTATAATTAGAAAATTTAAGTTGGTAACCAATTAGTTTTAATAGGATAGCCCTAGTACTTAGTAATTTTTTATTATTGTTTTCTTAAACAATTTTTTGTGGATTAGTCGCACAACTAGGATCAACCTACCCATTGATCTTAATTTAATTTTTCTCGGTTTTAGTTGGGTGTCGGCTCAAAAATTTTTCAAAACTAAAAATTTTCTTTAATTCTTAGTCAAGTGTTTATGTTTAACAGGTTAGGATTTGATGTGAATCGAATTAAAGGAAATTTAACCGAAAATCAAAATTCAGGCTTGATAACCCTATTTAGCATAAATGGAATGTGAAAAAAACGTAAAAGAAGAAGAAGAAGAAGAAGAAGAAGAAGAAAAGAAGAAGAAGAAGAAGAAAGTTCTAAGTTCGATAATGGATCTTGATTAAAACCCTAGATCCTAAAGAGGAAAAACAAACCGTGTCCAATGTCTTTGATCCAAAACAGTTGACTATTTCTACAACGTGGACCAATTCTTCTCTTTCCCTATGGATTTCATTATTTTGCCAAGAATTTCATTTTAAAAAGTTTTCAAAATTTTTTTGAGATGATCCTAAATTAATTTAGAAACATCCCTAACGGTTTGTTCACTTCGCTAAATGAATAAAGCTGTAATGAAATTCCTATTACGTAGGAATCAAATAGAGCTGTAATAGAATTTTTCTTTATTAATTTTTATATTTAAATGGTGGTATTTTGAATAAAAAAAAATAATTCCAGCATTGAATTGATATTCATATGTTCGAATAAAGAATGTCTATTCAATATTTTATGTAATAGAGATTTATTGTAGAATCGCTATTCATTGAACTAAATGCCGTAATAGCTACTTGTAAGAAATAAGACTGTAATAGAATTGCAATTACAAAGAAGTGAATTAGCAGTAAATCTCATAATTAAACTAAAACCATAAAATGAAATAAAATAAACTTTACAAGGAATTAATTGAATTATTGTAAATTTTCAGTGCTTATTGAAAAAGCCAAGATACAAGCTATTAAGATATGAACAAATAATTGTCGGATCATTGATTTTGTGACTCTCAACTTCTTGATTTTTTTTTATATTTTTTGGCTTAGTCATGCACTTGCTAACTTCATTATGAACAATTTTTAATCAGTATTTTAAAAAATATTAAATGAAAATTCAAAAGAGTCTTGCATACCCCTACTAGATGACAAAACTAAATGTTAAACTATCATGCAATCGGTTTTAGGAGACAAATCCCACTTCAGGTAGTGGGATTTGTAACTAGTTTACCAAGAGTGTTGATTAAATTAAACTAATTTGTAACTACTTATCATGACATTTAATGTTGATCTATATATTCTATTTGGTGTAAAAAAAACAAAAAAAAAGAACTTGAATGAAATCAGACCATGCACATAATGATAAAATTCTATTTGGGGCACTATAAAAGCTGGGGCTAATTAAATTATCGGGGTAACTTTTTGGATAGAGTAATTTGGGTGGTACACTAGAGGGACATGCGTGAGTAGAGTGCCATGATAACAGTGTGATATAGAATGTGTAGGACTACATAACGTTTGCTCCTTCAAGTTGTTCATGTATTTTAGAAATTTTCCAATCATGTTTATGGAACACATCAAAATCCTAAGATGGGTTGGGATAGTATAAATTATGGGTTCATACATAAGACTGGAATTTATTTCGGTAATTCAAAGAAGTTTAAATTTCTCAATAAGTTTTCGTGAAATGTAATGTAAGTTGAGATTGTGGTAAGCATCAAAGATATTTCCAATATACTACCAAGAAGCGTTATTACTTACTAGTGAAAAAAAAAAAAAATTTTTTAATTTGATCCTATTGATTTGCTGGTTAAGGAATGCCGAGGTTATAAAATGGTGAAATTATTAGCCAAGTAGTTGAACTAAAATTTTATAGTTGAATAATGTTTTTAGACGTTAGTTAATTTGGCAGGCCGTATCTATTTAACTGGACAATGAAATCTATTTCAGTTTTATCCATTCAACCCTCCTCAATAGCAAATCCAGAAGAGTTGGTTAATCGGATGGGTCTAATCTAAATTTTATGAGACCTAACAAAGTTTTCCAAATCAAAATGCACTATTTTTTCCCCCTTCTCTTCTTTCTAATTAGAGAATTCACCAATTTATTTAAAATAAAAAAGAAGACATGGATCCCAAAAGAGGGGGGAAAAAACAGTAAAAAACTCATAGACTTTTGAATTTCAAGAAAAACAAATAATTTTATCGCTTGAATATAAATTATAGTTATTATTATTTTTTATTGACATTGATTTGATGCTAGCTGAAATTGCCAAAATATTAACTGTCCTCAACTTTATTAATTTTTGAAAGTTTAAGGGGTAAAAATATTCACTTTGAAAGTTAATGGGTGAATCCCACATGGATAAAAGTTCCGGGAGTGAATTTGCAAATTCTCCTAAGTGCAAATTATATACAAATAATTATTAAAATACTGGTATAAAATTGCGACTAATCTATCTAGACATGATTTTGGTAGTTGCATATGGGTAGTATGTAATATTTACGTCTCATGTACAAGCACGAATCACCTATAATACATGCAACACATACACACACAAATGAATGGCATGTAACATGCAACTCATAAACAAGTATAAAGTGCACTTCTTCCATGCAATTCATTGAGGCTTAAAAACTTATATGTTGTTGAATCACATCTTGTATCTATGATTATTGTCTTAAATCAACAATTGTATATCACACACACACAATTTTGAGTTGATAATTTTATAATTAAAATTATCTAATATGTATTTAGGTAAATTTTTTTTAAATATTATAGACAAACGTTTCACTTGACATGTATGGATGTGGCAAAATGATTCGTCTAAAGTTGAAAGATTTATTATTGAAATGAATTCTTATTGGATTATTTCATCACAAAATCTATAAAAACTCAGGAATTCTGTATATTTTCTCGGTATATATGTTCTTTGAAGATATTGATAATGTGTACTTGAGTGCATTTATTAACAACAGAAAAAATTGATTTTTCATTTCCTTATTTTATAAAATATTTTCAAATCTATACAATCGTATCTTTCTTTCTTTCTTTTTTTTTTTTGGGTCATCATATATAATCCTATCCGATTATATGTCAGTTTTTTTATTGACAGATTACAAATACAGTCATTTTTTTAAACTTTTTTCTAGCAAATTATTTATAAAGAATTAGATACAGGTAAAAAAAGTTAACAGTTCTCATTTAAAGATCAAATATAGATAAAATATAAATGTAAATTGGACATATTTATACATATCATTTTAAAAAAAGATACAAATACAGATGAAAAATAAACCATTCAAACTGAATCTATTTGGTTGAAAAAGAGCTACTAAACTAACGACCTTTCTCAGAATATTCACTCATGGCTTAGTCAAAACATAAGATGTAAATTTAACTAGGCATGGTAAATGGGCTGTGCTGTGCCGTCCGCATGCCAAATTTTGCGTACTTTGCGCGCTGTGTGCTTTTGTATGCCTGGACCATTTGTGCTCTAACGTTGTGCTTAGCGTGCCTTTTTTTTCACGTGCTGTACCTTGTAGGCCCATTTATTCCCATGTTGTGTTACGTACCTCTATGTGCCGGTTTGCATACCTTCAGTCGGGTCTAATTTCACATGGTTTATTTGGTTTTTCTATTATTTTTTACTCACGATTTTTTTCCGATGTCTTTCGAAATTTTAATTAAACTAATTATTTAAATTAGTTACAAATAAATTATTGATTTTAATATTTAACATAAATAAATTTAGATTATTATTGAAGCAATATTTTTAACTCTATTAATAATAATATGCATTACATTATTATTTACATTGATAGTAAATGAAAGTAATTAATTTAAATTTGAAAAAAAATGGTGCGAATGTGATGATTGGTTGCCTTATTGACCACCTTGATCATCATCATTGGTTAGGGGTTGATAATGATACGATGGTTGTGGCCCTTAGGGGTGGTGGTGGAGGATGCATCGGTTGATAACCTGCCCATTTGGAAAAATTGTGCAAATGGGTACTCATAGAATTAAGTAATTCCCCATGTTCTTTTTTTGACCTTGATTATTTGTATTGGAGTATTCATTATGTCACCCATATTATATGTACCATATTTGAATTGTTGCTGTGTTTGAGCTTGATCTTGCCATTGTCCGTGTCTGTGTTCGTCTCCCATTCCTTCATCATGCCATGGAAGGGGAGAGACAAATAATCTAAGTTGAGATTAAAGCTTTGTTCATTTGATTCATTCCGTCTCTCGGTTGTGTTGTACCACCTTGATCTCTAATATATTGGTTGGCTTCAAGATCACACATGAAATCCAACCTTCTTGCTATGTTGCTCTTTATGAATTTGGACCTTGATTCTGCTTTTATGAAATTTGAAAGGTCAAATCTCCACGATCTCAGAATAACTGTGATAAGGTGATCATATGTATTATATCACCAAATAGCTGACATATAATGCTTAGTGATCCATTGTTGTGTCCATCAGGTAGACGTCTTCAACAGAGATGTTATTTGAATTTGCTCGTGTATATATATTGTAGCCAATCATATGATGGATTAGTCTATAAATTGATAAGAGATCTTTTTGCTTGAGATGGATTGACTCTTACCAGCACATATTGGAGTGACAGCTTGATTAAATACCCGACGGAATGCATTAGTCATATCCCAATTTTTACACAAATTATTACCCCCCGTTGGTTTGATAGAATAGACCATTCAGATAATTTGGGGTAATATGGAGAATATAACAAAACATATAAGTTGTGGTAAATGCTCGACTTTGGTTTCCACTATCCACCTATGGAACACATTGTCATCTTCTATGATATTATTCGTAGTGGCATTTGAATAAAACATATGAACGAGATCGATATATGTCTCATTTGGAAGCTCCATGAGTGTAGCCAAGCCAGTATGATTTAAGGCGTTAGTGAAATTATACTACTGGTTTAGCTTGTCCATATCATAATTTTTACCTAGAAGGATGGAGCTAGAGTAGAACTCAGTTTCGTATCGTACTCTCATAGCCTGGGTAGGCAAATTGATATAATTATTGTCACTACGTGGGGTGACGACTGGGTGAAGAAGGTGGGGATGGTGCTGGAGATAGGGATAGGGATAGGGATAGGGATGGGGATGGGGATGGGGACGAGGACGGGGACGGGATATGTGTTCTTTCCTAATAGTAGCGTCGTGTAATTACTTTAGTACAACAGTGTAAACCTTATGGACATTCCAATATTTATAGTAGAAGAAAAGGAACTTCTAATAACAGATGAGAAATGACAAGTGCGTGCGGTGGAAGTGTGGATTGTGATGGTGTGAAAGTAACACGGGTTGGAATCAATGAGCCCACGTCAGTTGAAGTTATATATATATATATATATATATAATTGATGTGGGCTCATCAAGGTTAAAAAAAAAAAATTTAAGGACGACGTGGGTATGTCCCTGACCAATGTGCCTAAGTTGGTGCGACGTGGGCATGTCGCTGGCCAACTTGCCTATGCTGACTGCCAATGTGGGCACGTTACTTGGCGGCATGCTCACATAGGCAAGAGAAAAAAAATTGCCAACCTGCCCACGTCAGCCTAAAAAAAAAAAAACTTTGCTAACGTGGGCACCTTGCCGGCCAACATGCCCACTTCGGAAGCCGGTATTGTATATTGAGTCTAGGCTCCAAATTGTAACTCTACCCATTTTGTAGCAAATTCAGCCCATCAACCATTACCATTTGCTACTTGTTTTTAATTCAAACATCTTTGATACTTTTTCACTTTTCGTTTAAGTATCGATATGGCAAGAAACAACAACAATAAGGATAATTTTCATAACTTCAATGAGTTTGATGACTCATGGATTTTTGGAAACACTAAGCAAGGTTTTAACATCTTGATGAATCATATTGGGAATCCTGAATATATGGTATCTATATCCTTGGCATCGATGCCAGTGTATATTCCCAGACAAGAAGTTGTTTGAGTGGGGTATTTTCAAGCTCCACTAACAGTTGCACAACCACCTTCTATAGCTAGTGGGAACGATTGAGGGATAACCTTTCATTGTGTTTATTTTTTCTTTTATCATTACTACACAATTATCTGTAATTATTTTCTATTTGTAAGCAACAATTTTCTTACCGACTAGACAATCAAACCTAACGCCGAGTAATAATGACTCTGCCATGATAAGCGGTGCTTCAAAAAGTCCTAGAAAGAAGACAACAATCGTGTGGAAATACTTTTAAAAAAACTAAAGAATCCACATCAAGTAGTAAACCTACTAAATATGCCATTTGTTGAATTTGCAGCAATAAGTTGTCATTTAGGTCTTACAATGGCATGAGATACTTAAAATGACACATAAAAGCATACATATCCAAAGGGCATGTTGTGGTGGATGACCCCACCAATGACAACAGCTCCAATATTGAGCGTATCAATTCCACAACGTGACAATTCAAGAACAAGATATGCGAGACCAGCTAGTGGAATGGATGACAACTACAAGTTTATCATTCCATGCAGTTGGTCATGAAAAATTTGAGACTTTGAGTACAGGATCCCTGTAACTCTTATGTCAACATATGGGTTGACAAATGTTAAAAAATGATATGATGAGTCTTTTTGAGAAAAGGCATGAAGCTCTAAAGGAGCTTTTGTCAAACCTCAATTCTAGGTATAATCCTCCAAAATAATGTATTGTTCATGTAATTTTTTACATCATATATTGATTTACAATGTTTACTTTCGGTTTAAATAATGCACTTGATTTTGCTTATGTAGTATCTGCCTCACATTAGATGTGTGGAAATCTCCCATCAATGATGTACAAGCTAGCTATATATGCGTAACCACCACTGGATAGATGAACAATAGTTAATCTAGGAGCAAATGATAGCTTTCAAGCCATTTTTGGAGAGACACACCGGCTAAGCAATAGCAAATAACATATTGAAAGCCATCCAATCGTACAGTATACAGACTACATTTATTATATCGTTCGACAATGCATCAAACAACACTATTGCTATTCGTAATCTGAAGCAGCTGTTGAAGCCGGTGTATGATGGGAAGTTTTTTTATGAGCGATGTGTTTACCTTATTTTCAATTTGGTAGTACAAATAAGCCTTGTAGCTTGTGGCCTTTACTTACATATAGAGAAGATAAGATATGCAATCAATTATCTTCGTGTTTCACGGAGGTTTAAACATATGTACGTGGAGTTTGTCAAGGCACACCATTTAGAAAAAAAGATGTCTAACTTTGATTGTGTAACTAGGTGGAATTCTACGTTCAAAGTGCTTAACCAGGCATTGAAGTGCAGAAGAACTCTAACTTATTTGTATAATACATTACATCCCTTTAATCCTACCATTGGTCTGATGGAGAGTCGGGATTGACAAATAACGCATACACTTAAAGAGGTCTTGAAGGCATTTCTTGGCCCAACACAGCATTTATCTGGTTGTTACTACCCCACTAGCAACTAGGTACTTCCCTATCTGGCTGACATATCGGACCTATTGAGTAACTATAGTTTCGATCCTAATTTGGCCAACACTATGTCTGCAATGGCTAATAAGCTATGGGATTATTTTATCCTTCTTCCCTCCCTTTTTCATGTTGCAATAATGCTAGATCCATGATATAAATTCCGTGCGGCTAAAGCACTCTTTAAAGAATTCTATAAGAATATTGATGTGACTGATCTTGAATCATAGGCTACAAGTCTTTATACTACAGCAACAAATTTGCTCAAAGACTTGTATCAATGTCGTGATCAAACGAATACACCGCTATCCCAACCCCAATGATCTAGCAGTCACTCATCCTAAGGTTTTTGAAAGAGAAGTAAACAAATCGCCCAGGATGTCGAAAGCAGCTGTGCAACTTCCTAAAGAATCATTAGTGACATGCTGGTGTAAGAGGTCCAACAACTTGATGAGGAGAAACCCTAACCACAACAAGGAAGGGGGAACGAAGGAGATGATTTCAATATCCTCAGTTGGTGGAAGAAGAGGACATACATGATGCCGGTGCTTTTTATATTGACACGGGATGTTTTGGCTTTTCTGGCTTCAACACTTTCATTAGAGTCAACTTTCAGTTTGGGTGGACTAGTCAGCGAACCGCACTGTCATAGGCTAAAAGCTGCTACCGTTGAAGCATGCATGTGCTCAAAAGATTGGTTCGATATTGTTAGCAAGAAACAAACGGACCTACACTTTTGGTGGCCCGAGGACAACGACTTAGCATCGGGAGAGTCATTATCACCATCACATTTGCAGCAGTAGACACAGATAGAAGAGTGGGATGGGGTTGGAGAAGGCTCTTAAGAGGAAGGCTATGTGGTTGATAACTTTTTTTTTTTCGATATTCTTGTATTCTTTTGTAGTTAAAAAATGTTACTAATAAAATTTATTTTTCATCGATCCTAGTGCATTTATTAATTTTCTTTATTTAGCAATTTACAATTATTTTAAATAAATTAATTAAGCAAGTTTAACATTTAATATATAAATTAATTATTATTGCAATATTATTTGATAATTTCATTTTCTTATTTCCTACAAATATTTAAAGTTGATATTTAATATATTAATAGAAATACAATTGAAATTATTTTAAACAAATAAAACATACTAAATATATTACATTTTTCAAGAAGATAAATATATTTAATTAAAATAATAAAAATAATTTAATTAAACACAATTTAAATTAATTTAAAAAATAAATCACTAATATTATATTATTATTTAAAAAAGGCATATAAATTAATAACAATCACAACATTATTTTATAATTTCATTTTCTTTTATAATTTCCTAAAAAATATTGAAATTAATCTTTTAATAGTAATACGATTAAAATCATTTTTTTCAAAAATAAAATATACTAGATATATTATATTTTTTAAGAAGAAAAATATATTTAATTAAAATAATAAAAATAATTTATTTAAATACAATTTAAAGTAAATTAAAAAATAATCACTATTTTTATATTATTATTTTTTAAAAAGGCATATAAATTAATTACTATTACAATATTATTTGATAATTTCATCTTTTATTTCCTAAAAAATACTGACGTTAATATATTAATAGTAATACAATTGAAATCATTTTAAACAGATAAATTATACTAAATATATTTTATTTTTTAAGAAGATAAATATATTTAATTAAAATAATAAAAATAATTTATTTAAATATAATTTAAAGTAAATAAAAAAGATAAATCACTATTTTTATATTACTATTTGAAAAAAAAGGCTTGCGTGCTGGTTCGTATGCCTTATGTGTCATGCTTTGCTAGTTTATTATTTCGAGTTTCACGTGCATGTTGTGTGTGCCGTGCCAGACTCGTGGCCTGTATGTCGACCCATGCGGGTCACGACCAATTTATCATGCCTACATTCAACTTTTAATTCTATAGGTTAATCTCAAATTCTATTTTGAACTTTTTATATATTTAAGTTATGTTTCTAACAAACGTATCTGTATATTCAATTAAAAAATAAATTTTCATAATTATATATTAATTTTATATTTATCTACGAAGGGATTGATAGAAGAATCCCCCCGATTTAGAGAATACCTAATATTTTACTCTCTTTGAAAAAAAATAAAAATAAAAGGTTATATGTGGGGTTCGAGTCTGAATCTGATGGCTAGTTAGACCTTGAAAATTTAATGAGAAGCAGTGTCAAACTACATACGTAGGACAACATCATTGCTTATAATCAAAGGAGTTGATGTCAATGATGATAAGATATTTTTTGTCAGATAAGAAGTTACGACACTGTAAATTTAAAATATAATAATCATCAATCAAGGTTGTTTTCTGGATTAACACACAGCTTCTTTGATCATGTGGTGTAGGTGTTAGAAAATGACCTCCAATTTTGGATGTATGTACTATTTATTGAAAAAGTCAGTCCAACTTGACAATTTTTCCCATATAATTATATTCTCTTAAATTCGCCATTTTCTATTATTTTAATTTCATTTTTTATTTTTTTAAATAAATTATTCATTAAAAACAAATATTAATAAAAAATAAATATTTTTTTATAAACCGACCAAATAAATCAAATACTTGTAAAAAATAGGCTACTCAAACAAACCCTATAACTACTTTTTTTTTTTTATTATTTTTCTCCAGATGTTTACGGATCAACCAATAGAGACAAAATTGGGTGTGAGCAGAAAGGATAAGGTCCACGAGCCTGAGTGGGAGAATCTCATTCAAATAATTAAAATATGAAAAATACTAACTATTCTTAAGAAAGCCAAATAAATAAATGAAAATTATAATGAAAAGAGTGATATTATGAATATTCTTTTAAAATAATTTAAAAGCTTAGATGGTAAATGATTAAAATTGTAAAGAAAAAAAAGTATTGTAATAATATTTTAAAGTATTTTAAGAATTTAATAATCTCAATTATTAATTTGTAAATTAAATGATGAAAAATTGAAAGGTACATCACAATCTCAACCATACCATATTGAATTATGAAATGTCTAAATTATGGGATATTAAAAATAACAAGATGTTTTGGGTCTGTTTGGATTGTCTGTTTTTCATCTGTATCTGTATCTTTTTTAAAATGATATGTGTAAATATATCCGATTTGCATCTAAATTTTATCTATATTTTTCTATTTGATCTTTGATGAGAACTGTCAACTTTTTTTTATCTATATATTTCTTGATAAATAATTTGTTAGCAAAAAGTTTAAAAAAGTGTCTGTATCTCGTAAAAAAAAAACCAAAACAAACAGACCCTTTATTTAACTCTTAATAAGTATATTGAGCAGATACTAATGGTAACCTAATGAAATTAAGTATCTATTTACTTTACTATAATATCAATTCCATTATACTGTTAATTTTATGAAGAAAAATTTCATGTGAAATTTTAAATTATAAAAAATATTAAATAATTATTTGTGGAATTTTAATTATAAAAAATATTAAATAATTATTCATCACTGATAAATTTAATACCAAACTAATTTTTTTTCAAAATATTCTCAATTAAATGAAAAATTAACAAATTAAAATCTGATTACAACTTTATTCTATTCATTAAAAATAACAACACCATTACATCTTTACCCATTGAGAAAAATAAACGAACAAATAAATCATTGATGTTAACTTTTTTCCATGGAGGATGGATCAAATTCTAACCCCCTTAAAGAAATATGCTATATATCTATCTATGGTTTTAAAGAAATGATCAACATGATGTATGATATTTTTTATCCTGAAAAATAAACAATTCCCACTCATACTTTCAATCATGCATCATCATCTACACAAAGACAAAAACTTGTAGCTGTAGCTTATGCCCCAAAGCAATCAATACTTTTCAGTCAGCACTAAACATTTTCCATAATGTAAGTACAGCTGTCCATCTCATTTTATGATCATGAACTTGATCCTCTCTTATGTCTATCTTCAAGGAGAGGAAGATAAAAATCCAACAGAACAAAGAGAAAATGAAACTGATTATGAGTTCAAACTCTGGATTTCCGTCTTCACCACCTTCAATTCAAAGCAGATTTAAGAATCTGTGAGATTGCCATTAATTAATCTGGTGATGAAAATGAGGGGATCAAAAATAAGTGCCAGAAGGGTCATCAGCTTCTTCAATGGCTTCACCATCTAGCAGCATTTCTTGGTACCTGCACTCACTACTACAAAAAGCCTTCTCTCCTCTGCAACACACGAAGAAAAGCCAACACATATTTTAGCCCAAATCTTAATTTTTATACGTACATGCAAACTATATACAGAAGAAACAATTAAATAAATTGCTTTTTCCCTAAAGTATACGAATAATGTTGGAAAGTATTAATAAGTGTCCCGGAGCAACCGTTGATGGAACTCTTATGAATAAAACTAGAGCGAGACCTGTAAATGTAGATGTCTCTGGTTTGGTCAAGACCTTTCTTGCAAGTCCAACATGAGCTAAGAAAGTTGTAGGGTTCATGATTTGGGTTATCCGGTATAGAACGGTAGCTCTGAATGATGCAGTCGTCGAAAATATGAGTAGTGGTTGGGTTAGGTCCGTGTGTGATCACACATGTGTAATCCTCTGAGAGTTCCATCTCACCAACGGTCAAAATTTGTGTTGAATACTTTGTTTTTGAAGGCTCTGTTCCTGATACATGTGGATCCCTCGTCTTCATCTCAAAATCTCCTGGAGATCCGGGTGATTCTGTTGGAGATGGTGAAGAATAAAGCATGGATGGAGGAATTTGGACTTTCAGTTTTGATCCAAACAGGACAGGCTTGTTGTTCTTGGAAATAAGCGTGTTTTCGTTTTCCCCTATGCTGATGTGATCTATGAGAGCAAGACCAATGCCCTTATTGTCGAGGTTTTCCCAGGGCCAATGTTGTTTGGTTTCCTTGAAACCTTGGTCTAGGAATTTAGATTTTGGTTGAAACCTGTCATACCAAAAAGGATTTTTGGAAGCAACCACGGATGGTTTGATGTCCAGGATTGAAGTGGGACTCAAGACAGGTTCAGGTTGGTCGATTTTATGAGCGTTGTAACTTTTAGTTATGAATTGTCTGAATCTAGGAGAACCCAGAAAAGATGAAATGGGTCCAGTGCTCTGATTTTGTTGGAGGTGGGTTGGTGAAGAGGATTGAGAGCTATGATCTGCCATGAAACCCTGCTTGTTGCTACTTGGCACTGCCCTTGATCTAAACCTCATCAACATCACTCTTCTGTTTCCTTTTTCACTGCATGAGGTAACAGGTGTTCACAAATGTGTCAGAATTATTTCTGATGTATTGTAAACAGAAAAATGAAGTAGTTAATTGCTTCTCTTACATTGATGACACCCAGAATTAACACTAAATTTCAGTAGCCTCCATTGTGAAATAAAAAAACACAAATAATGATTTCCTACCCTCTTTCTCTCTTGTCTCTTTTTGCTCAATTGTGATGGATGATTATGATTCCTTGTTTGTTGTATTAAGAACTAGAAGTTTGGTTTGAGGGTTTTAGAAGAAGAAGAAGAAGAAGAAGAAGAAAGGATGAAAATGGGAGACATGCAATGCAAGAGCACATGAGATGTGAAGTAAGGCAGTGCCATTCACAATCAAAGAAAACAATACAAAGTATATTCCTCTGGTGTGTTTCAGCTAGAAATGGCTTTGTATTGCTATTCCCAAGATGAGAATAATGAGTAAAAGAAGAAACCCATCATGACAACACAATGAACAAGCTAAAATAAGATGAGAGTTCAATAAAGCACTAAACACACAAAACTCTCTCTCTCTCACTTTCTTTTCTACTTTATTTTGTGTTTGTTGTTAGTGGGTCTAGGATTCATTGATGCTATTTGTCATCAAGATGATCCTATCAATTCCTGTTTGTACCGAAAAATTAGATAGAGAGAAACAAAAGTTAAAAAAAGAGGGAAAAAGAGTGAGATTTTGGTGTAATTGAAATGAAAATGGTGAAGGCAATTTAAAATGGGAAAGGGAGAGGCATGTAAAGCAATGGTTTGACAACGCACCTAATAAATAAAATAAGAGGAAACAAATTTTTTAATCATAGTTACAATATATCATTTGGTTCTTTTTATTTTTCTTCTTTAAATTTTTCTTTATCTATAAATAAATAAAAAGTAAATATCATGAATGATACATGAATTTTGACAATATATGCAATTATATATCTAAATATTGAAATGGATCAATTTAGTACTTGGATTCTGAAATTGATCAATTTAGTATTTGAAAGAATTTTTCATGCATATTAACAACACCTCTATTAAGTTCTTTTAGGTACTGAATTGATGAATTTTAAAATTTTAGGTACTAAATTAATTAATTTTAAAGTTTAAGTGTTCAATTGTATATTTTGCTAAAGTTTAGATTCCATTTATACATTATCACATAAATAAATGATAGAGACTATCCAATTTTTAAAATTCCTTATAACATTATTATATTGTCTCCTTCCTTTTAATGCAAACCATTTATCACAAATGGTAGTATTAAATCGAAAAGATTGAGAGAACCACATGACTTATCAATTAATATAAAAGATGTTTAATAATTATTATCTTTATTTTTATGTCAAAATATCATTTAATATATTTACTCTACTCACCCAATACCATGTACATACTAGATATATCAGCACAGTTTTTTTATTAGTATTTTTTTCTCCATAGTAATACAATAACCAACTGCCAATTTTATAATTAGGGCCAATTACAAAAATATAACTTGTGTTTTAGCTAATTTAGAAACACACAACTTATGTTATTTTTTTTAGTAAATAAGCGACTCGGGTTTCATACAAAAGTGCCAATATTTTTTAATAATTTTAGAATAACACATCTCAATATTTTATTAGTTATAAAAATTAATTTTACTTTTTTATTTCAATTTTCTCATTTTTTAAAAAATAAATTTTAATATTTTATTTATTTTTAATTTTATTTAGTAATATTTTTTATTAGATTAATTTTTTTAGATAATAAAACTCTAGTACATATCCTTCTAATAATAATTAATTATATTAAAACTTTTGTATGAAACTCGAGTTTTCTGTTTATAAAAAATTAAATAAATTATATATATAAATTAATCAAACACAAATCATATTTTTTTAATTAATCTTAATAATTATTCCTTTTACATGCAAACTGATGCAATTGCTTAACCTTTCTTCTTTTTAGTTTAGTTTTCAAGTGCTGTGTTTGTCCTGTTGTTGAGTCCTGTCTTCTTTTCTTTTCACTTATATACTCCTTTGTCGTGGCTCTCTTGTTTGTACGATCCTAATCAGCCACTGTACAATACCACCCAAATTTACTGCAGAGAGCCAGGTGAAATCCGTGAACAATTTTTTTTTTTCTTTTTCTACCTTCGAAATGAAATATTATAACGGATGTTGAGGTGGGCCGATAGTGGGAATCTTGAATAAAGTAAAACGTTATTATTACCATTGTTACTATTTGATGAACTCCTACAAAGAGCTATTATTCTTGTTTTCATGAATTTTCTTTATATGTTTATTATTTTATCCCACAACAATATAATAAAAATAGGTTTTTTAAAAGATAAAAATTAAAGATGAACCATTAAAAAAAAATCAATAAGTGATGCAAGTTATGTATCTACACGCGGTAAATAGTCCTATGGTATTTTAAATATGATAATGATAGTGGGTAGTTTGTAAAAAACCTACTATTTATGTTTTGCATTACTATTATATGCTAGAATATACTGGGCATATATTTACCACGTAGCCGGTGTGCTGTTGCCAAGTAGTATCCTGCAGACTGTATTAGTCTTGCATTTACAACGTTTAATGGGAATGAAGGAAGACTGAAGTAGCACTTGTTGATGTTTATTAGGACGCTAGAGTTTATAGTTTCAATGATGATTTTAAGCTAAAAGAAATTTTTTATGTCATTCATAGAGAATAAAAAAAAAAAAAAAACATACACATGGTATGTTGATTTAGTATTTGGGTTAATAGATTCTTGGGAAGTTATGTGTTTCATGTTCTTGGAGAAATTCTCCTACATGTAAGAAGAGTGACCCTCATAGATGCGGGATGGATTAAATAAAAGTTTTGAGAAGATTTGATGAAATATATTGTGTGTTTCAAGTAACACTCACTCAAATTATAAGATATGTGCTATGAGAGATAATTAGTGAAAATCAATATTTAAGGAATGTCCACTAAGTACATTAAGTGATGTAGTTGTTTAATGAATGCAACCAATGCCCAAATCTCTTTGAGTTTTGTCTGAAAGATTTAGTTAAGGACTAAATGTAGTGGGCTAAAATGTAACTATGACTTTTGGGGTTAAGCTCAATAACAATTCAAACTTTACTCATTAGGGTGAATGATGGGGTTCAAGGTGTTAATCCCATGATTCAGGATTACATTTAGAGAGTTAGTAGGGTGGGTTTAGAATATGGATTATTGGATTGGCTAGTATGTTCTTACCTTTCCTAGGTTGACTTATAGACTTAGAAGAGCTCTCCGAAGGTTTAGACTCTCTAGGAGCTTATGTTAGAAATGGAGTTGGGAATACTAGGCAAATAGGCTGGCCTAGGCTAATGTACTTTGACCTATTATTATTGGCCCTAACTCGACCCACTATTACCTACGGGCTAAACAGGCCAAAGTCAATTCGTTCTTTTATTTTTATTTTGTATGTTAATTTGTGTGGAAGTTGAAACATTTAAGTATTATAAGGTTTTATATGTTTATAAATGAGTAATTTTATTACTACTTTAATTACTTATATATAAGAACAAGTTTTTAAAATAATCTACTAGAGATCATATTACGTTTCAACCAATAAATATACATATTTAAAAAGAATTTTATTATACATGTGGTGTATGCATCAATTCATCTTCTATAACACATCATAAATAATTACTAATATATTAATGTATTTTTTTAATTTGAAATTTTTTATGGTTCTTAATTTTTTTTTTTTTTTTTGCAAGTTAGCTCGCAGGCTGACTCAACCTATAATGGTTTAGCCTACTTTGACTTGCGAGCTACGCAGGTATGCTATCACAATAAAAAGATAGAATTGTTAATGTTCTAATGACCACGACTGAAAGATGTTTTAAGACTTTATATAAGTCCATACAGAAAACAAGTAACATGCGCTTAATGAGATGTGCATTGTAGTACTTAATTATGTTGTAAAAGGTAGGGCTAACACTCTCTTATAGGTTAAAAGTTTAGGGAGCTTGTATGGGTATACCCAATGGTGCAAGAAAAGGATATCGACTCATTAAGCTAAGATTCCTACTTCTAATCAATGCCTCATACTTGAAAATAGTTACTTTTTTAATTTTTTAGAAAAGAAAAATATATGTCATGAATGGTATAAAGAACAAACAAAAACATGGATATTAGAATAGTTTAGTGGTTAAGTATTTGGTTTTATAGCCAAAAGTCGCTCTTTTTTTTTTTTTTTTTTGTAATTCGTTTTTCTTGCTAAACTCAGGTGTAAGTGGTGAAGAGTGACATCAATTAACATGGTTAGATTACATGTTATACAAGGAATACTTTGTTAGGTTAGCATAATGCATTATTCTATAGGTACCAGTGTACCACTTTCAATGGGTTGCTTTAACTGGGCCAAAAAAGGTTGTCCCTAACTCGTTTTAAAACGAGTTAGCATGTGGACTATGACCCATTCGTCCAACTCTAGCTAGAAGTCATCTATAAGAGAACTCATGTCTCTTATTGGTCACTTGTGTGATTCAATGTATGACATCAATCACTAAAATTTAGAAATAAGCATTCTTGTTCTCTTAATTGGACACATCAAGGTATATGAGGTCAAAGGAAAAAGTAGTATTCTACTATTAAAACTTTGCTCTTGGAGATCAAACCACTATGTAAATGAAGAACAATTTAAGAATAGTTCAAAACCTTGAGAAGTGAGGCTTTAGGCAACTTTTTCCATCACAAGTACATTTTATCCCCTAATATTGCCTATTCTACTTCTCTTCCTTCTCTCTCTCTCTCTATATATATATATTATTCATACCTACATGTGTAAACATCATAGTGCTAAAGGTTATGTAAGACACATACCTTTATCAGCATTCATGTGAGTCACACTCGACGAATCCGCACATTTTTTAATAATTTAATTTGGAAGAAGAAAAAGAAACATAAACTAAAAAGGAAAAAAAAAAACTATATACATTAGTTTTATGAGACTTTAAGGGAGATTGCTTTTTTTTTTTTATAGTTGTACCTTTTCTTTTAATAAAAGTTATCATTATAATTCAAAAAGGTAAAATGATAGAAGGACGTTTAGTAGTTCTTTCTTTTTTTTTTTTTTAAATACCTTTTGGCTTTCAGAGGGTCTAATGTACATTTTTGGTATGGATAAATACCATATGTTGACCTGTTTGGAATGTTGTTTTGGTATTGTTTTGACATCATTTTCAAACCAAACATATACTGAACCGATACAGATATGATATCAATGAAAAACTGACAGTTTTACTTATAAACCACTCTGACCGAATTGATACTGAACCAATATCGATACTGAATTGATATCGAACCGAAACTGATCTGATATAGATAAAAATATGACAATCCAAATTTGGTACTTGAATTTCTTCTACATTTGTAATTTGCTACCTTAACTCCTAGTTTTGTGATTAAGTATTTAAATGGAATTGATACATGTTTTATAGATGATCTCATAAATTTTGTAAGTAGTAAATTAATACTTTTAAACTTTAAGTAGTTAATTATAAATATGAGGATAATTTAGATATCAAATGTGAGTCACCTTTTTGAAACTGAGTGAGTTAATGTACAAAACCTTAGTTAATAGTGCTTTGCAATTTAATTGAGATTAAATCTTTGGTGGGAAGGTATCTTAACAAGAATCTATACATGTCTAATTGCCCACCATCCAAGGCGTCCTTATTTTGTGCTTCTACCTATGTGAAAGTGGTATACTAGTACCTATAGAATAAGGCATTATGCTATCCCAACAAAGTATATCTTGTATATCCTGTAATCTAACCATGTTAATTGATGTCACTCTTTACCACTTACACCTAAGTTTAGCAAGAAAAATGAATTACGAAGAAAAAAAAGATAAGAGAGGGGGGAAAGGGGGGAGGGGGAGTGTTTACATTTATGGACGTGAATCCATGATCTCTTAGACGTAAAACCAAATGATTAACTACTAAACTATTCTATTTTCTTGTTTTTATTTGTTTTTTAAATATATAAATATTTTCAAAATAATTGAACAAAATTAACTATTTTCAAGTATGGATATTGATTAGAAGCAACAATCTTAGCTTAATGAGCCAATATCCTTTTCTTGTACTATTAGGCATACCCATACAAGCTCCTTAAACCTTTTAATTTATAAGAGAGTATTAGCTCACCCTTTTACAACATAATTAAGTACTACAATGCCCATTTCATTAAGTGCATGTTACTTGTTCTCTATATGGACTTAACTTATATAAAGTCTTAAAACTTCTTTCAACCTTAGCAGTTGGAACATTAATGCTTCTATTTTTGTTTATTGTGATAGCATAAAGTAGAAATTTAAGAGATTGAATCCTAATAGGTTGCCATAACTGAGCCTCTTATAAAATTCATATCTCAATCATCCAAATAATCTTGTAGGTTATCAGACCAAGCCACAAACTTACCAAGTTCAATTTGAGTTGAGTCACAAACTTACCAGAAGCAAGTTACAAGAATCTTAATCCTTAACTAGTTTTGGGTTAGCTTACATAAATTATAAAAATCTCACTCGCACGTTGACTTCAATATAATTTATGCAACATAAGGTTCCTCATGCACTCATGATTCTTAATTATTTAAACAAACATGGGACAGTTATTACAAATAGCAATACGATCACATTTTTTTAGAATTCCATATCTTGAAGGGAGAAGAAGGGGGAGTGTACTCACCGAATATAAACAAGTTTCAAATCTCAATTTGAAATTTACAATTTTTTAGGTAAGTTATACATCACCGTTGGAAGTTATCTATGCTAGGGATATTTTTGTTGTGTGTAATTGAAGCTTTCAACTCTCTTCATACCTAAAAGAATAAAGGAAGTGTTAGTCACCAATATTTGTTTTGTGTGGGTGTGTTTTGTGTTGGTTTGTTCTTTAAGGGTATCCCCATTTCTCTCTTAATTTTTTTTAACACTATATATATTGTTATCAAACAATCCTACTAAATGCAACTTCCTTTCCCACTTTATTTATTAAAATTTGTTTATACATATATTTGATATTTTCCATGTATGCAGTTTCTTTTCCCTTTAAATTCATTTGCTAATCTAGAGCATGTATGGTGACTAGTGAATCATACTAATCTATAGATTTTGCATTGTATATTAAATATATGTGTATACATTAGTATTTATTTTACCTATTTTATTTACTTATACATATTTGCATTATTGATACAAACTTGTGTACTTGGTATAACAACTTGAGCTTGATGTATCTCACTTTGTCACATGAAAATTAGAATATTATAATTTAGCCCTACACCCCTCTTCAAAATAGTTTGATCTTCAAAACTACAATTGTTTAAGACATCAATTAAGAGTAACACTAGCGCAAACATGAATATGAAAATAATAAAACTTAATTCTCATGCTAGAATATATCATTTAATTTCGTTCCATCCTATGCTAACCTTGTTCAATAAGGTAGTTTACTTTTCTCTTATGGTATCTTCTACCTCTTAGGTCACTTAAGCTTCTATATGGCAATTCTAAAGAACTTTAAAGTAACTTGTATTGCCATTCCTTAATTGTCTAATGGATCTATCTAAAATAGTGATTAGTGAGATTCTCCTTTAGTTCCATAGGTGAGGCCTTTAACAATGTGGTTTGATCACTGATGAATTTCCTTAAGGTAGAGATATGAAACATGTTGTGAGTTTTGCTCGACTCTGCATATGCCATGGTACCAACCCATGTTCGAGTATAATATGGTCCAATAAATCTAAGAGTGAGCACTTTTTACTCTAAACCTTTTGATTCTGCTTTATAAGAGACACTTCTACAAATACCTAATCTCCAACTTAGAATACTAATGGTTTTTTAATGTTTATTAGCGTAGCCCTTTTGTCTAGTTTGGATTGTTTGTATCCATTCTTTAATTATTTGCATTTTCTCTTTCAAAATTTGTAACATGCGAGGCCCCATTATTTGCCTTTTATTAGACTTA
Organism: Combretum micranthum; assembly: GCA_024138025.1. Classification (NCBI taxonomy): domain Eukaryota; kingdom Viridiplantae; phylum Streptophyta; class Magnoliopsida; order Myrtales; family Combretaceae; genus Combretum; species Combretum micranthum. Next base: position 1,079,046 of record JAMXBD010000189.1, on the reverse strand, counting down.
TTCCAATATAATTGTGTTTGACACTTTCTACATATATGGAGCTTTATAAGGACACATTTCAAAGTACATACCCATCGCATGTCTTTAAGGTTTGAATTCAAGTTGTCCACTAGTTTGCAAATGATATATGACATTAAATTTTAGCTTGATATCATCATTTCTTGTAATATCTACCAGAATCGAGAAACAAACCTTGAATCCATGTTTGATATGATATATATTGGCATTCGATGAAATCTTAATATCTCATTAATATATGACAAGGCCCCATAAGCTAAATTAATTCCTTACTGAAAATTTAAAAATAAGTATTTATGTAAGTTAATTTATTATTACCCCTATTGAATCATTTTTAGTGGCTTGTTAATTTTAATTACACTGTAAAATCCATATCTCCTAACATTTTTTTGTTTCTCCTTTATGCGATTAACATACATATCAAAACCAGTAAAGTCAAGGGGATCAAGAATACCATCATACATAAGTCTTTCCATTCTCCTTTTAGAAATGCGACCTAATCTCTTGTGCCACATTGAAGCTGAATTCTCATTGGTTAATTTTCTCTTTAGACTTCGTGTATTAACATGCAAAATTTCATTAAAAGAGTCATCATACCAAGCAGATATAGATTATCATAATATGATAAAGAATCGGTACCAACCAATTTTGAATCACAAAAGAGACTAAACTTGCTATTTCCAAATGAACAACAATATCAAATTTTGTCCAAAACAGAAATAGAAACCAAATTCTGTCTAAATGACAGTACAACAAAGGTCTCATTCAAATCCAAACAAAATCAAGTTCTTAATAATAGTCTAAACTTTCCTATTGCCTCAACCTCCACTGATTTGCCATCACTAGTGTAGATGTATCTTTCACCATCACTGGGCTTTTAACAACTCAGGTAACCCTGCATAGACACACTGATGTGAGCCATTGTAGTAGGATCTGTCCACCATGTGTGTTTAGGTACTAAAGTCAAATTAACCTCAGAACAAACAAAATTAAGAAGCATACCTTTCTTTTCTCGCCATGCATAATAATTGGTACACCCTTTTTTCTTATAACCCTTAGCTCTATAGAAGAAACAAACATCCTTAGTTCGTTCCTTTTGTTGTTCCTTATGCTTTTTTTTTGCGGTGCTAATCTCATAGCTTTCTAACTTTTCTTTCTTTTCTTGATCCTATTGTCCTTAGATGTACTAGCTAAGTGAGCACTCTTAGCCTTCTTATGTTTCAAGCTTTCCTCTTCTTGAATATAATGTGAGATGGGCTCATTAAGGGATCAATAGTCCTTTTGACAATTATAGCTCAATTTAAACTGTCTGAATTGTACTAGAAGAGATATCGAAACCAAATGCGCCGATAATTCCTCAAATAGTTACAATTTGAGTGCCTTAAGTTTTGAAGCAAGGTGAGACATTTCCATAATATACTCCCTTATGTTTCCTTTTTTTGTATTTCATTGAGATAAGGTTTGCTAAAAGTAGACTAGTTTAAACTTTTTCATTCTTAACAAACCTCTTCTCAAGATCTTTAAGGAAACCCTGAGTTATATCAACTTCATTGGGCATAGTGCCTCGAAATGATTCTAGAATAGCATGCTTCATGATTATAAGACTTATGCGATTTGATTGTTCTTACTTTTCCATCTCCCTCTTTTCATTAGAGGGACTCTGATCCATAATAGCAGGAGGTCAATCAACCCTTAACATAAGTTCTAGATCTATGACTTCGAGAACTATTAGTACATTCTCTTGCCATGCCTTGAAGTTAGTGCCATTAAGCATAGGAATTGAATTTATACCAGTTGAGATATTTCTAGCAGAATAAGCAATTGAACAGAGAACAGAACAAATAAATCAAAACAAAACTCACAGAACCACTGAATTATGCAAATAGTCAATTCAAATAATGGTAGGGCCCATCACAAGATACCTAGCACAACATTGATATTTAGTCTTTGGATAGAAATATCAACTCGTAAGTGATACTCTTAGTGTAGTGATCAAATATTGACAATAAACTCTTGTCAAATAGCAAGTTTTTCTTTGCACTGACTCATTATTCACATGGAAAACTTGACAATTGTCACTTATTTATCACCATAGGTGTGTATGTAAATCGAAAAAGTATTAACCTTCCTTTGGGCCGGCTTATACTCGCATGACTGACATACACATATCTATCTTCATATCCCAAAACAATAAATGACATCCATAAAAGAGGCTATTTTGTAATATATTATTTCAATAATTTATTTTAGAATATTAGACATCCAGAATAAGTATCAAAACTTGAGTTTAAACTGCTCGAAATTTAACTGTCAATGGTGAATATCAACAGGTTAGTTGTTGGATCGAGTCAGATTAATCCAACCAGAATCCTTATCCAACACAAAATTTTTAACCAAAATGCATAAATATAAATCTTGACCAAAGAAATAACTAATTAAAATAACACTAAAACTTGTCATAAACATGACAAATTAAACTCAAACCATTGAATTATCATAACCAGCAAAAGGAATTCATATTATATAGGCCAAAGGAATTCTTCGCTGAACTGCTGTAAGATTTTCCTTTTCGGAGAGATCCAGACACCAAACTTTCAAACTGTTTCTATGAAATATATAATACTCACATCACGGAATCAATAATCAAACCCAGAAAGTGAAATAATCGAAACCCAATGGCAACGGAAGTTCACATTTAACAATAGAAGATTTCACAATTTTAATAAAGTAGGAAAATTGAAATTCGAATCCTTAGGTCCATGATGCCACAAACGGACTAGATCCATATACAGATTTGTATCTATCTATATATCTGTGTATGTATATGATGTAGATGACTTAGTGGCTGCCTATTTGAGCAAGAAGGAAGCAACCAAGAAGGACAAAAAGAAGCATCAATGAACTAGCGTAGACCGATTCTGAGCGCTGGCCTTGATCTTCAACATCGCCAACGTTGGCTACTAAAGCTACCACAAATGCCATGGGTTTAATTTTAAAGGCCGCCAGCCTTTAATTGAGTAGGCTGGCAGTCTACATCCAACTTATAATTTTTTGAATTTCTTTGGTTTATTTAGTTTTCCTTGTTATTTTGAGAGACTATAAATATAGTTTTAGGGTTTGTGTAACATAACTCATATCTCGTTATTTTGAAACCCTATTCATAGAGAAGTATTCTCTAAATATTGCAACTTTCTTTTAATTCTTGTTCTATCTACGCTTTATGCTGTGTCAGGTGGTATCAAAGCAGGATGGCTACTAACGATAATAGCAATGCTCTTCATGATGATGTTCAGGGGAGTGGAGCCCTTCAGGGGGACAAGGCTTTGCAATGATTGGAGCAACATCTAGAGTAATGAATGGATCACATGTTCCAACATTTCAAGGAACGTTTTGAGGAGATTGTGGATCGTCTTGATGCTTGTGGAATTGATGCAAGCAGGAGATGGAATGACAATAGAAGGCTAGGAGACGATGTAGCTCATGGTGAACCTATTAACAGACCGATCCTTGCATGTAGACAACTAGTCTATGAAGAAGATTTAGAAGAGAGCGATGTGGAACCGCCTCGTTTCACTCACAATGAGCCATATGGTGGTCGGTGAAGGAATTTTTTGAGGATAAAGACGTCGGAAATTTTCACTGTTAGTGGTATGGTGGTTAAAAAGGGATGGATATGATGATAGTGATACCGGAGATTTTCGGTTGAAGGTTGATATCCCATATTTTAATGGGAACCTGTGAATTGAAGAATTCTTGGATTGGATTATAGATGTTGATAGATTCTTCGATTATGTGGAAACTCCTCCTATAAGGCGAGTTAGGTTGGTGGCTTATCGCTTGAAGGGGATGGCATCAACATGGTAGGAACAGATCCAATATAGGAGAAAGCATGAAGGAAATGGTCCAGTTCATACTTGGTACTGGATGAAGTATCTGATGAAGATGGAATTTCTACCGCTGGACTACAAATAGATTCTATTCTAGCAATATCAACGATGCCAACAAGGAAGCAAATTTGTTCATGAATTTACTGTTGAGTTCATGAGGTTGGCAGAATGGAATAATCTCTTGGAGTTTGACGTAGTAGGTGGCTTGGTATCTAAGAGGGGTTAAAACTAGTGTTACGAGGTAGAATAGGGGTACAAGTTATTCGCAGTTTGAGTGAGGTGAAAAATTTGGCATTGAAAGCTGAGTTGATGCAGAGCATGGAAATAGAAATTTTAGGGATATAGATCCACTGCATGGTCGAAGGAGAAAACCAAAGAGGCAGAGGAACAGTCGAATCGTGAATACAGTTATAAGAATCGACATTTAGAGGATAAAGCTATAGAAAAAATCCTAAATGAGGGACGGGATAAATGGATTAAGAAAGCTGATAACCTTATGCAAAGCCGATTGTTGGGAAGTGTTTCTGATGTGGTTACCTGAAGCATAGATCTAATGAGTATCCTAAGAGGAAGGCCATTAATATTGTGGAAAGAGAAGAGAATGATGATGGGATTTGCTGTAAGGCCGATAAAGATGATGAGGATGAATATGAAGAAGAAGATGAAGGGGTTTATGTAGTTCGAACGTTGATGTTGACCTCAAAAGGTGAGGATAGTACCCAGCACCACCGGTTGTTTCAAACTAGATGCACTATTGATGGGAAGGTGTTTGGTATTATAGTTGATAGTGCTAGTTGTGAAAACACAATAAGAAGACAGATAGTGCATAAATTGAAATTGCTTGTGGAGAAGCACCAAATCCATATACATAAGGGTAGATCAAATCTACTGCAGGAAAAATCAAATTGACGGTACGTTGCAAGGTTCCTTTCTCCATAAGTAAGTATCATGATGTTATGTATTGTGATGTCATTGATATAGATGTGTGACACCTCTGGTTTGGAGAACCGTGGCAGTATGATGTAGATGCACAACACTCGAGTAAGAATAATGTGTATAAGTTGGAGAAGGAAGCAATGAAATATACATTACTACCTTTGAAAAATAAGACCGCCTCACCTGAGAGGAACATGTTATTATCTATAGTGAAGAACTTTGATGAAAAGATTAAGGAGACCAAGCAAGCGCATGCCTTGATTGTAAAGCAGGTCTTGATGAATGATATTGAGTTGCAAGTAGAGAAGCAACCAAAATTGGTTGGCCCTTTGTTGCAGGAATTTAAGGAATCGATGCAAAAGATATTTCAGCTGGGTTACTGTCATTGAGGGACATCCAACACCAAATAGACCTTATTCCTAGCTAGCCTCCCATATTTTCCTCATTATCGGATGAATCTGAAGGAGAGTGAGATTCTTAAGGAGAAGGTTAAAAAGTTGTTGAAGAAGGGTCTGATTCAGGAGAGTATGAGCCTATATGTAGTTTTGGCTTTACTGATACCCTAGAAGGATGGGAGCTAAAGAATGTGTGTTGATAGTAGGGCTATAAACTGGATCATTATGGGATATAAATTTCTCATACCATGGTTAGATGATATGCTTGACAACTTACATCGGGCTAAGTGGTTTTCCAAGATTGATATGAAGAATGGATATCATCAGATTAGGATCAAACTTGGGGATGAGTAGAAGATTGCCTTCAAGACAAATGAGGGATTGTACGAGTGGCCAGTCATGCCATTTGGGCTGTTCAATGCCCCTAACATGTTCATGTGAATGATGCACCAGGTATTAAAACCATTTATGGGCAAATTTGTGGTGGTGTATTTCAACGATATTATGCTCTATAGTTCTTAAAGATGAGCACTTATTGCATTTGAAGAGTGTACTAACAGCTTTGCAAGCAAATAAGTTGTACATTAATCTTAAGAAGTGCAGTTTTATTGACAAATGAATTGCTTCTCTTGGGGTATGTTGTGTTAGCTGAAGGGATACGGGTTGATGAGATGAAGGTTTAGGCAATTAGAGATTGGCCTACTCCAAAGAATGTCTCTGAGCTGCGAAGTTTTCATGGATTGGTGACTTTTTATCATAGGTTTATCAGAAATTTCAGCACCATTGTTGCACCCATGATAGAGTGTTTCAAAAAAGGAAGATTCCTATAAATAGATGAAGTAGCCACTAGTTTTACAGTCTTGAAGGAGAAATTGAGTACAGCACTAGTACTTGCCCTTCCAAATTTTGAGAAGTTCTTTGAAGTGGATTATGATGCCAGTGGGGTGGGTGTAAGAGCTATTCTTTCACAAGAGAAGAGGTCAATCATGTTCTTCAGTGAGAAGCTCAGTGAAGTTAGGCGAAAGCGGAGCACTTATGACAAGGAGTTTTATTCAATGGTGCATACTCTTAAAACCTATGAGCATAATTTGATTGGGAAAGAATTTGTACTTTATTCGGATCATGAGGCCTTAAAGTATTTGAATAGCCCGATGAAGATTAACAGTGACATGCATGTAAGATGGTGTTAGTTTCTATAAAAGTTTCCTTTCATATTACAACATAAATCAAGGGCATAGAATAAAGTGGCAGATGCTTTGAGTAGGTGAGCTTCCTTGTTGCTAACTTTGAGCCAAGAAATTCTAGGTTTTGAGCAGCTTAAAGAGTAGTATGAGCACGATGAAATTTTACTGAGATTTGACATCAGATATCAAATAATCAACCTATTTCGAGTTTTTATTTGTCTGACGGATATTTGATGTATGATAACTAGTTGTGCCTACCAAGGACATCATCGAGGGATAAGGTGATTAATGATTTGCATGGAGGAGGGTTAGTTGGCCATTCAGGACGTGGCAAGATACTAGCAGTAGTGAAGAAGAGATTTTACTAGCCACAGCTTAGGCGGGATATGAGCAGATTTGTTGAGAAGTGTTCTGTATGCTAGAGATCAAAGAGCTAGTCCAAGAATACTGGACTATACATGCCTTTGCTAGTTCTAGAAAATATTTAGGAGGACTTGGTCATGGATTTTTTGCTGGGATTGCCATATACACAGAGAGGAGTTGATTCTATTTTTATGGTGGTTGATAGATTTTCCAAAATGTCACATTTTATTCCTTGTAGAAAACTACTGATGCGGTTGGTGTGGCTAGATTATTTTTCAGGGAAGTTGTCTGTTTGCATGAGTTCCTAAAACAATCTCTTCAGATCGTGATAGCAAATTTCTGAGCTATTTCTGGTGAACATTGTGGAAGCTATTTGATTCTTCTTTGCAGTTCAGTAACATAGCTCATCCATAAATAGCTGGCTACACAGAAGCAGTCAAACAAACTTTAGGCAATTTGATATGCAGTCTTTGTCGGGATAGACCAAAGCAGTGGGACATTATCTTTTCACAGGCTGAATTTCGCTTACAATAGTACTGTTCACAGTGCTACTGGGCGATCTCATTTTTCAGTTGTTTACCTCAAGATACCATAGCACACTCTTGATTTGCTTAAGTTGCCTAAAGGAGATAGTGTTAGTGTTTCAGCCAAGCATATGGTGGAGTAGTTGGTTGACGTGCAGAAAGAAGTGAAGCAAAAGCTGGAAGAAGCAAATCAACACAATAAGTAAGCTATAGATAAACATAGGTGACGTAAGGTATTTTAGGTGGGTGATCAAGTTATGATTTTTCTTCGCAAGGAACGATTCCTAGTGGATACCTACAGTAAGCTCTAACCAAAGAAGTATGGTCCTTATGTAGTGCTGCAACGCATGAATAATAATGAGTATGTGGTGGATTTTCTAGATAGCTTGGGTATTTCCACAACATTTAATGTGGCGAGTTATCCAAGTTTCATGACTTAGATGTTGCTCATTATCCAGACCATCACTCAAACTTGAGGGTGAGTTTTTCCCAAGTAGAGGAGACTGATGCAGACAACTTAGTGGATGCCTATTTGAATAAGAAGGAAGCAGCCAAGAAGGATAGAAAGAAGCATCATTGAACCAGCAGGCCGACTCTGAGCCATCGACCTTGATCTTCAACATTGCCGGCATTGGCTACTAAAGCCGCCGGCCAACCCAATTGCTGTGGGTTTAATTTTAAAGGCCATGGCCTTTAATTGAGTAGCTAGTAGCCTACATCCAGCTTATAATTTTTGAATTTCTTTGGTTTATTTAGCTTTTCCTTGTTATTTTGAGAGACTATAAGTATACTTTTAGGGTTTGTGTAACAAACTCATATCTTATTATTTTGAAACCCTATTCATAGAGAAGTTTTCTCTAAAGATTGCAACTTTCTTGCAATTCTTGTTATATCTACCCTTTTACCGTGTCAGTATATATATACTCAAACCATCGAATTCATAGATAAATCTAGAAGTAAGATAATCATAATCCAATGGAAGTAAGCTCCATGATTTAACAATAGAAAATTTCAAACGAACTGATTATCTATAAAAGCGACCCAATAATAACTCAAGGCAAAACTATTGAAAACCAAAAATCATATTTCCAATAACCTAATCATGATGATTGGATACCACTGTAGGATTTTAGAATAAATTAAATAAAAAATATAAACCTGGATCTGTCATGTCAAATTATTGAAAATAAACTTGATATGGAAGTGTTATGGTAACTTTAGCCTTTTGCCTTCTAAGAAAAGCTTTAGGTTATTTTGGCATTCCAAGAGAAACTTTAGATTGTTTACTCTTTCTAATGATGGATGTCTAAGAAGAAAACCCTAGTACTCTCGGGACAATAATCCCATATATATATATGAGCTAACCTAGGGTAAGCTTTTATTATTTCTAATTTTGGCTCATTATAAAATTAGAAATAATACTTTGATCTCTACACATATAAGCTCACATTTTATTTAAATGCATTAAAGCCCACGCCTTATTAGATCACTTAATAGGGCATGACTTAATATGATTGCCCATAATACACAATAATTAACATATATACCCACATGGTTAGTTTAGTAACCTAGCATTTTCCTCTTCCTCATATATGTTTTTGAAAATTTTTAATCTCATCATTTTCTTAAGTGAACCTGTCCATCGTTTGTTTAACGGCTCATATCACACTACTCAAAATCTTAACATACCAATTATTATATATATATATATATATATATATATTTTCAATGGTCAGGTAATTATCCCATTGATGGACCATGGGGGTTTCCATGTCTTTCTCCGAGTTTTTCTCCCCTTTCCTTTTCCTTTAATTCTTATCTTGCTCAATTGACCCTTTTCTTTTTTGTTTCAATTTCATCAACACTTGCATTTTTGGGATCTTTCAAGGATTTATATTTGTTGCCATTTTGTATTTTTCCCTTCTTCCCAAAAACAAAATACCTATCGAAAACTATTTTTAAACACTAATTATTATTACAACTCGTAAGAAAATGCAAAAAAAAAAAAAAAAAAAAATGAATAGACTAACTAAATAGACCTACTCTGGCAAGGAAATCTTATGCTTATTCGATTTTATGGGCTTCATTTTGAATTCTCTATCATGATTCATTGAAGATGGTCATTGGTAGTTCTAAGGGTTTTTCAAGCTCATACGCAACAAGTGGACCACCATTAGCTATCGTTCCTTTCTTTGAATGGGAAAGAAGCAATTGATGATGGCCTGGCCTGAGTCAATTTTGCATGCCATAGTGTGTTGTAGATGGACCAAAGAAGGGCACAGATAGGGACAATTTATGGGCTCCACAATACTCTTTACGATCAAAAGTGCTCTTGCTTTTACCAAAATAAAATTTGTAGGCATTATCCGCTCAGTTATCATCTATTCTGAAGAAACCTAAAAGCTCTTCTAAATCTCAAATGGCCAGCCAGCACGTGGATATTGGATAGGTCTTGCTAAAAATTTTAATAAGAAAAGTGGCACATGCCTTCACATAACCACCAAAACAACTTTTTCCTTTTCTTTTGTTTTTAATATAAACCTTTATCCATTTAATAATAATATACAAATCGCCTTGAATAACTACACTTTTTAAAGTTATGCAAATATAAGGAAAGAAAAAAAAAAAAAAGAAATTGTCGACCGCTTTAATATAATAAATGAACAATATCAATATAAGATAGAAACACATATAAATAAGACAAAACAGAAAAATCATTTGGTTTGTGGTCACTTGATCTCTAATCACTTCACACAAATGGCTTGCCGTATAAATAATATGTACGAAACTAGCAAAAATGATTAGAGAAGATAGAATTTGTTGCTTTTGGGATAGATTAACTTGTCTAGTAAAATATAAGGTTTGAGATGATTTTTGTAATCACTTCTTGTTATCATCAAAGCCCGGTCTTTATTAGTTATGGCTTAAAGACTAATAACATTGACACATGTTCAAGAATCATGGATGACTTTTGTCAATCATCCCTTATGTGATGGGAAATTTGAGGCTCCCTTTTCAATTGAAAAAAAAAAAAAACATAAATAAACACAAGATGTTAACATTCTACTTGTAAATGGGGTATAATACAATTTCATACCCTAGTTAAAAATCAATTATATTATGTATAATCTAATTTTTTGAATTAGTGATAGGATCAAATATTTGGAATCATTTTGAGAGCTTTGGATGAGATAGATTCATTAAACCTATCTTGGACATTTTTAAATCTTTTTCAGCAAGTACATAGGTCACATTATATATAATAATTGTGTTATTTTTGTCACTTAAGCTCTTTTTGGTTATTAAATCCTATCTAACATTGTCTAGAGTTAAAGCAATCGTATGGTAAGGATGGACCATCTTTCTCAATAAATTTCCATTAAAATTTTTAAAAGGGATTTATTTATTTAGTTTTTTTTAAGAAGCTAACCTTCCCTTACTTATTACACAATACTTACTAGCTAAGAGCACGTCTCCCCTCTCTTTAATCCTTCCCCAGATTATCGTTTTTCTTATTCCTTCAAATAATTCTATGGCAAAAAATTAACCCTATTACGTGAAACTCGTTGACACATGCAAATTTACAATAAATCTTTGCATTCATATTTTTGGCAACTTTACTAGAAAACGAACCCGAATTACCTATTAGAGTGACCAAAATATAAGTATGAAGGTTTCTTATGTATAGCAAGTGCATATAGCGTGTATCCACGTGCTTCACGTGAATAAAATATGGTTTGCTTTTGCATAGAATGATTCAAAAAGTATAACTTGAAAGAAAAAATAGGTGATTACTAAGGGTATGCCATAATGAAGTACACATGTGGTACCGCATGCGGTCCATAATCCTATCGTGCATACCCTTCAATGAATGGTGTTATCAAAGATAAAGATCGATAGTCAAGGACTATCCATCTTTTACTTGTATAACTTAGAGAGTGATTAGAAAGCTGCCTCCTAAACAAACGTTAATAACAATTTATATAGGGAGGTCGTCCATCACATTCCTTTGATTTTTTATCCGATAACGAACAATAATAAATAGGGTTTAATAACACAAGGGACAAAAATTAGTTATACATAATAAGAACCAATTAATACCTAATCTTGCAGGGACAAAAATAAAAATTGTACGAGGTATATTTAAGGAGCCTATTTTGAATCAACTAGTCCAAAACTCACCAAATTATTCCAAATAAGCTTAGTTATTTGATGGTGTGCCTAATTCATATAATTATAGTAAATATAATATAATTGATTTAAGCTTGACCATAAAATTATATTATAGAAGTTGCCCTATTTACACATTATTTTTCCCTTCTTCCACACTTTCTTTGATTTCTTTATTTCAACTTTTTTTTTTTTAACCACTACTATGTATTGCTCTCTATCCTTTGTTAAAATAAGGTATAAATAAGAAATAGACACTGTTATAAAAGAGATAGAAGAAATAATGGAAAAGAAACGTAAAGTACACACAAAGATTTATGTAGAAAACCTTTGATGGGAAAAACTACGGGTAGAAGAGAGAAAAATTCATTATATGTTGAAGAAGGAGTACAATTGTGTTGTAATACGATATGTTAAAGATGAAAACCCATAAAGGATATATATACATACATACATATATATATATGTACACCTCTTCCCACAAAACCTTAAAGATGTATATATGTATAGGTATAATGATGGTTGGCTTAAAGCTGGTAGCCTAAGAGTAAAGGCTAGCTCTCAAGGCCAGCAACCTTGACTCTAAAGCTGGCAACTTTGGTTTATTACTGGGTTCGGATCACAAATTCCAACAATCTCCGTCTTGACACTAATTCAGGAGCAAAAACACAAACTCTAAACTTCATAAAAACAAAATATTCTTCACCTCTTCCACAAACCCCTAAATGGGATAAATCAGCAATGAAAACCAACCAAGTCTAAGCAATGCTCAAGCTTGGCTATAGAAAGTGACTTGATCATCATATCAGCAGGATTATCATGAGTGCTAACTTTGCTCACAGTAATATCACCATGATCAATAATATCACGCACAAAATGATACCAAACATTAATGTGTTTTGTCTTCTCATGAAACATGTGGTCTTTTGTAAGAAAGATACCAAATAGTAGTCTGACTATCACAAAAGACTGTAGTAGTCTGCAAGTCTCCATCGAGTTTACCAAATAGTTTCGTAAGCCAAATAGCTTCTTTACAAGCTTTGGTAATAGTCATATACTTTGCTTCAGTAGTAGACAGAGCAACTGTAACTTGCAAAGTAGCTTTCTAACTAATAACACAACTACCAATAGTAAAAATATACCTTGTGAGAGATCTTCTTTTATCCAGTCTCCAACAAATTTAGAATCAACATATCCAATGACTCCATCTCTAGTTCTCCGAAACTGTAAAAAAAAAACCAGTAGTATCTCTCAAGTATCTGAAAATCCATTAAACTGCTTTCTAGTTTTTTTATTAGGATTTGCCATGCATCTATTGACTGTACTAACTACATATGACAAATCCGGACGTGCATAAACCATAGCATACATAATAGATCCTATTGCATTAAAATATGGAACTAGTGACATATAGTCAACCTCATCATCTAACTACAGAGACAAAGTAGATGAAAATGTAGAATTAGCTGCTAACAAAGGAGTACTAACAGTTTTAGCACTCTACATATTAAACCAACAAAGAACTTTCTCAATGTACCCCTTTTGACTTAGATGCAATTTACCTGCTTTTCTATCCCTCAGAATCTCCATTCCAAGTATCTTCTCTGCTGCTTCAAAGTCTTTCACCTTAAACTCTTTGCTCAAATCTGTTTTGACCTTTCTTATCTCTCCTCTATTTTTTTTTGCTATCAAAATATAATTGACGTACAAGAGCACATATACAAATGACCTATCATTACTCTTCTTGGAGTGAACACAACCATCAACACTGCTTCTGTAGAAATCATGAGAAGTCATAATTGAGTCAAACCTCTTATACCATTATCTAGGTGACTGTTTTAAGCCATAAATGGACTTTTTTAGTAAGCAAACATAGTTCTTGTCACGCCCAAAGGATACTCTAGTAGTAGTATACAATCCACACATGTATATTATTACCAGTTATACCTTCAGGGATGACATATTTTCAAACAAACATGATCTTTTATTTACATCGATAAGAAATGATAGATACATGTAAAGCATAAATTAGTAAAATAACCATTATAACCAGTTTCGAGTAACTTAATATTACAGATCATATTTGTATTCTATATGTCTCCAAGTACATAAACTAATATTACAAATACTAACTTTTATAACTAGGACATAAAAGTAAACCATTTATCCCAAATATCTTGAATTCATCTAGCTTTTAAATTATTAGCAGAGTCATGCTCCTGGAAGAAACAAGCCAAGGTCGTAGAGTCAACTTGAAAGGTTTTTACGATTGTGAGCAAAACTATGGACTCATTGAATAACCAGACATATTACACATCAAACAAGTTCATCAGCAAACATATGTAAAGCAACAATCAATCATATGTTTAGATACAAACTTGGATGATCTAGAATCCAAATAGGAAAAATATTTACGCCATCTTTTTAGGGTTGAAGGACATTTACTTAATAACCCACCTGCACAGGAGAGACTAAGTACACAGGAAAATCAACGATTTCTCGTTTTATGATTATCACTTTAATTTAAAGGTATTTTAATTGACTAGTTCCTGCATCAATCCTTAGAAGCTCCCTAAGTATTAGTAATTTCAAAGTGATACTATAGGTGGCATCCTTCGTTGCCACTTAGTCCCCATTGAACTGACGGAACAAAGAAAATATTGGAAGAAATAACATTTTAAGAAAACCAAGCATTAACAGAGAACCGAAATACTAATACGTAGCAGGTTGTCACCCTTTTAGAATATGCAATAATGCAATCCATGTAATGCATGATAATTTTTATTATAAAGCCAAAAATTCTTAATTAGGCTTATAATGATCTCACATTACACAAACATACGATATGTTGTTTCAAACATCAAACAGTTGTATTATCACTTTCATTAAGTTGTGTTGGCATCACAAGCAACAAATTCACAACATAAATCATTCTCATCATGCTTTTCATATCAAGTGTATTATTATCTTTGCATTACATATGCCACTAATTAGAAACATAAATAATGTAATAGATTTGAGTTACTCACTTGCTTATGTTGATCAATCATAAAAATCTTCAGGAAAATCCATTAACTAGTCAGTGTCACCTACTGAACGAATAATAATTACTAATAAGATATGTATATATCTGTGTAAATAAATCCTATTGGTTGTCTGAGTGTCTTAAAATCAGTTTTATCTTTTCTAGTCTTGTATATTATTTACTGATAAATAATAGTTTTAACAACTTATAAAATATTTTATTATTATCATCATCATCATTATTATTTTTATATCGTTTCTTAGTTTGATTACCTTATGGTAATTGACATTTATTTTCTATCATTTATCTTTTAATTTCATTTTATGTTATTATATGTTATTTATGGGAATCACATTATTCTTAATTATAGCTTATTTAAGTTTCAATTCTTGTATATTTACTTATTTAAGATAATTAGCAAGTAATTATTATAATTTAATCTTTTCGTTTAGTATAATAAAAGTGTTTTCTACTTATAACGGCTACTAAAGTTCAATACTAATGAATTATTAAACTTACTAATCTTAAAATATTTATATTTATTTATTTATTTTATCTCTGTTCTCTTCTCCTTATATATATATATGTATAATTTGTTACGGACGAAACAGACTTCGTCTAAGGAGAATTTGCACGTATACTGGCACCAATATCATCGATGTTGAACCCTAAGATGTCAGTATTCGTGTAAAATTTTTTGTAACTTTTCATTTAGTGTACACTAGCTTAAGGCCTTTAGCTTTACCATGTACGTTGTCGGTGTAGATAATCTATGCCGTCGGTATTCGTTCATTTTATGTAGAAAAAAATTTTGCATATCTTTATTCCAGTGCACACTGACCAAAAGGCTACCGGCTTATCCACGTATGCCACTGGCTTTGGCTGTGTACTGCTGGCATAGCCAATGTAGGTACTGTTCATCATCTTCTTCATTTTTCTTTAGTTCGAAAGTAATTTTTCTTATGTTATATATGTATTTTCTAAGGTTTAAGCTACTTCTAAGTGTTTTTCCATGATCCACGACTATTTGTCGTGATATATCATCTCATATAATATCTTATAATCATTATACTATATGATTTCCCAGTTTTATACACAAACATAATGTATAAATAGGTTTTAGAGTAGAATATTACCTTATTTGAGTTGGTATGAAGTTGCTAAACCTTTTCCCTAAGCTTGATACGAACCTAACTTGATAAGAACATTATTTAAACTAATGTCTATCTCATAAATTAACTTTAAAACAAATTTTACTAACCTTTCTATTGGTTTCCTTTGCTTGTATTGTCTTGTTGGAGTTGTTTTAATGGTTATGTTTGCAAGTGTTTTGAGTATGTTTTTGTTGCTGTTTTAGGCTGCTTTTGGTGTGGTATAATTGCTTTGTTTTGTTGATAATTAGTAGGATCTTTTATGGGGACATGAGGGTACCAGCTCTAAGGATTTCATGGAGCAATTTTCTCCACTGAACTTAACTTGCATTTACATGATTTTGCTGCATTAATTGAGGGTTTAGTTGGACAAGTATGATTGGCTTAATCTACCCATTTTCCTTGACTTTTGTTACACAATTTGACTCTTTCATTCTCATTTTTCGGCTGCTACAAATTTGAGGAGATTTCAACTATACATTATATGGCATTTGCACCGAATTTGTATATATATTAATATAATATTATTTTATGAATTAATATCTTAATTTTAGGATAGTTTATCAAGTTAAATGGGTATATTTACATTAATTATTTAAGAATTATGTCTCCAAAAATTTATTTAAAGTTTTCTATAAATTTTCTAGATTATCATTGAGTTCAAATTTGAGTTTAAAGTTTATATGATTAAGTATTTTTAGGTTTTACCTTACGCGATTAAGGTTTTCTAAGCTTAATAGGCTAATATTTTATTTCAGTCTCTAAGAGCTTCAAAATTCTCTAACTAGAGCAATATGTAATCTAAACATTTATTTGAAGCCTAGATTATTAGTTGTGGATCTGTATTTGTTCTTATTGTGTATTTATAATCCTAACGATTCATCCTTAAGTTATAATTTTCTAAATATAAGCTTTATTATTTATTTACTTTCTAACATACTTGAAATCGTATCTTAATCATTTCTATATTTCGAGTTCTCAATACCAATTACGAAATCTTATCTTCGATATTTGTTACTATCTAGAAAACTTTGTTTTAGGGTTTCAAGTTACATATAGGTTCAAACTACTTGTAGTTTTATTTTAGAGTCTTTGTTGAGTCCTAAATTAACCTTCTAGTTTTTATGTTTGTATTTCTATTTATTTTTATTGTCATGAAAAATTCTTGGGGTTTACAGTCCTCCTTTCTTGAGACTACAAAACCCTTTGGTTGCTGTATGTAGATGTTTTCCTCAAGTTCTCCATGTAAGAAGGTTGTCTTCACATCTAATTGTTCAAGCTCAAAATCGTGCATCACTACAATAGCAAGCAAGGCTCAAATTGAGTTGTGCTTTACAACTTAAGAAAACACATCTATAAGGTCTACACTTGGGACTGACTATAGCCTTTTGCAAGTAGACTTGCTTTATATCGGGGTTCTTTAACTTTTGATATTCTCTCTTTCTTCTTGAATACTCATTTGCAATGAATAAATTTCTTACCCATAGGAAGTTTCACTAAGTCCCGTGTACCGTTCTTATAAATTGATTCCATCTCCTCCTGCATAGCAATCATCCACTTACCGGAATCATCACAACTAACTACCTTTGAGTAAGTAGAGGGCTCTCTATTGGAACCAATGTCTTTCGCTACATTTAAAGCATAAGCAACAAGATTAGCCTCAATATATCTCTGTGGAGGCCTGACTTCTCTTCTATGTCTGTCCATTAATGGAATACTGCTACTATTGTGGTGGTGTAGAAATAGCATCACCTTGCAATTCTAGTCTAAGCTGAGAAGTAAGCTTTGATATGGAATTTGAATGAATCTTGACCTCTGCCTATATGCTTGATTTTTGTTGGGCTTTATCAGATGAAGTTCTGGGGAATAAGTCATGTAATATAGTAGTTTTATAAAAAGTAACATGTCTACTAATTATAACTTTCTTTGATTATGGATACCACAACTTATATCCCTTGACACTAAACTTATAACCAAAGAACATTCACTTTGCAAATCTAGGCTCTACTTTTCGTTATTAACATGAGCATATGCAGGATATCTAAAAACCTTTAAATTTGAATAATTAGCTGGAGCACTGACCATACCTGTTGTAGAGTCTTTTTCTCAATTAGTAGTCGAGGGAGACATATTAATTGGAAAACATGCTATAGAAGCTGCTTTAGCTAAAATGTCTTCGGTAAATGAGCATTTGAGAGCATACATCAAACTTTCTCCATTATAGTTCTATTCATCCGTTCTGCCACATCATTTTGTTGTGGAGTATCGGAAACCGTCAAATGCCTTACAATTCCTTCTAACTTGCATAAAGCATTAAATTATTTGAATAGAATTTCAAACCATTATGAGTGCAAAGACATTTACCTGCTTCCCTATTTGTTTCTCAATCAAGATCTTCCACTCTTTAAATGTAGATAATACATCATTCTTCTGTTTCAGAAAGAACACCCAAAATTTTCTAAAGAAGTCATCAATAATTGTCAACGTGTAATTAGCACATCCACTAGAAGGCACTCTAGATGGCCCCCAAAGGTCATAATGTATGTAATCAAGTGTGCCCTTTGTGTTATGAGTATCTATAATGAATTTGACTCTCTTTCACTTCCCAAAAACATAGTGTTCACAAAATTTTAGTTTGCTAATGCCTTGTCCATCAAAGTCCTCTTCTACAAAGTTTAGTCATATCATTTTTACTTATGTGCCCTAGGCACTTGTGCTAGAGTCTAGTAACATCACTATCTAATAAGGAAGAAGAAGCGATAGCTGCATCACCTGTAACTATAGAACCCTGCAAAACATACAAATTTGCATTCCTTTTTCGCCCCTTCATCGCCATAAGGGAACCTTTACTAATATTTAGAACTCTAACTTCACTAGTGTACTTGTACCTTTTTGATTCAAGAGTACTCAAAGAGATCGAATTTCTTTTTAGTTTAGGCACATGTCTCACATCACTAAGTATCATGTCAACACCATCAAACATTTTAAATTTAATTGTATGAACACTTGCAACCGTGCAAAAGCATTATTTCCCATCAAAACGACACCTTTAGATAATATTTCATATGTTGAAAACTAGTCCCAATTAGAACACATATGAAAATGTAACTAGAAACAAGAATCCATTCCTCACTTGTTTTAAAATCATCATCAGAAGCAATAAAGAGCTCTCCACCACTTTTGTCTTTTGCTACATCAGCTTCACTGGATTTTTTTGGTTGATTTGCCTTTTGATTCATAGTAGCTTTTTTGTTCTTGTTCTGCAATTTATAAAACTCAGATTTGATGTGCCCTTTTTTTTGCAATACCTGCAGATTTTATTCTTATTTACATACTTCGATCTATGCTTGTATTACCACTAGAATTGTGATCTTGATTCTTTCCACAAATAGCAAGATGCTATACCTGAGACTTGGATCCAACCATAAGATGCTTCATCTTTTCAAAAGAGCATATAGCTTCATAAACCTCATCAATGATAAGAGAATCACGACTATATAGTACGGTGTCTCTAAAGGTTGAATAAGAGGGAGACAAAGAACACATAAAATCAAAACTAAATCCTCTTCGTCATACTTAGCCTTTAAAGCTTCCAAATCAGAAACAATTTCTTTAAAAATGGTTAAGTGATCTTCTAGAGATGCACCTTTTGTCAAACGGTGAGAATATAGTTGTTGCTTCATATGCAACTTATTGGTTAAGCTTTTTGTTATGTACAATTGTTCCAATATCAGCCGTAACACAGCAGCAGTCTTCTCTTTCAATACATGTGTATATGAATTTGACATAAGGCTTTTTGATCCTTACATTATTTTTCCTCTAGTGACCATGATGAAGACATCTTATTAAACCATAGCAGCGTACCAACTAAATCCATTTGTACAAGAATTGCTTGCATCTTTACCTACCATAATGAAAACCTGGTGTTGCGATCCAACAATGGAATATCGTATTTCATAGTTGCCATTATCGTGAGTAAATCAAACCTATTGCTCTGATACAAGTTTGTTATAAAAGAGATAGAAGAAATAATGACAAAGAAATGTAAATCACACACACAGATTTATGTGGAAGACCTTTGACAGAAAAAACCATAGGCAGAGGAGAGAAAATTCACTATATGTTGAAGAAAGAGTACAGGTGTATTGTATTACAATGTGTTGGAGATGATAACACACAAAGGATATATATATATATATATATATCTTCGCACAAAACCCTAAAGATGTGTATGTATATATATATATATGTATAATGATGGTCGGCTCAAAGCCGGCGGCCTAAGAGTAAAGACCGACTCTTAAGGCTGATAGGTGTGACTCTAAAGCTGGCAGCTTTGGTTTGTTATTGGAATCGGATCACAAACTCCAATAGACACAAACAAAGTACACATAAGAAAAGCCTATCCTAAACACTACTTATTAGTAAAACTTGATAATAAAAAGAAAATTGCAATCAAAATAGACGTACCATGTCAAGGGATTTTCATGCTTATCCGATATAATGAGCTTCATTGTTAGATCATTATCTTGATTCAATGAAGATGGTCATTGGTAGTTCTATACGAAACAAGTGGACCAACATCAGCTATTGTTGTTTTCTTTGAATGGGAATGAAGTAATTGATGGCCTCGACTCAATTTCGGATGCCACATGTAGAACGACAAAAAAGAGGGTATAGGTAGGGACAATTTATGAAGAAAATTAAAGTTCTCTCCCTCTTTTGTCAAAATAATTTTCGATGGAGCTACCCTCTATTTGAATGGTCCTTTTTATTTAGTTTCATATTTTCAATTTCTTTATCCTCATTATATAATATGGCTACGGTTTTTGATAAGCATGAAGTATGCTTAAACCCCTATACTTTGTCGTGTGGACCAGATGGATTCATGATTTACGGTTTTATATATGGTGGATATTTAAATAGATTGAATGGGTTAATTTGAGGGTCATAATATTTTACCTATGGAGAGTTGTAAGAATAATATGGATTCATAAGTTTGAATTTGATTTGATTAATCATGTTTAAGTTTGATTTATTAAATTTTTTTATTATAATTAAAATAATATTAATATCAAAATTCGGTTAACAATCATGTTCCACTCCAGTTGGATTAGGCTTATAAATCAATCAAGCTAAATAATGTGAAGCAGTTCGTTTACATCTCTATTCATAATGTATTAATATATATAATATATATATATATATTTCACCCTACTGCAATAAGGCATAAGCCTTTACAATGGTTTGATGCATTTTTTGGGTCAAATTTACCCAATTTCATAGTGTACCGAGTTGTCGAAGTTTTCTTATCATTTACCAAAGTGATTTTTATTTTATTTTATTTTTTCTATTTTATACTGTGTTTCGAATTAGACGAGGGCTAATATGTATATAAAAACCTATATAATGATTAAGATTAGTTGACGTCATAATCAATTATTCATAATTTTATTTTACTTTCATATATATATATATATTTGTATATTTTTGCTTTCACCGCATCACTTTTTCATTTGTATGTATGTATTATGTAAGATAAAAACTCATCTAATAAACACAAAAAAATCACTAGTTTTATGGTCACTTGATCAACAATCACTTCGGACAAATGGCTTGCCATATATATAATTTGTACAATAATAGAACTAGCAAAAAGATGTCGCGAAGATTAGAATATGTTGCTTTTGGGATTGATTAACTTGTCCAGTACAATAGGAGGTTTGAAATAATTTCTGTAATCATTTTTTGTTATTATGAAAGATAGGTCTTCATTATTTATGACATAAAAACACAATTCAAGCACTAATAACACACGGGAAAGAATCATGAGTGAATTTCAGTCAATCATCACTTGACATGATGAGAAATTTGATAGATATAAATAATCCGGTGGGTTAAATCTGTTTGAACCAGGTTTTGTCTTAAAAACGGTTTTGTTTGGTTCTGGGTTTATCTATTGACTCTTAAGCCTTGACATGTCTAGATTAACCCTTTAAATTTATTTTTGGCTCAAATTGTGCAATAATAAAAATCATAAATAAATAAAAACAAAGATACTATTTCTACATTATTGATGCTTGAAAATGACAAATATTTAAATAAATAAATTATATATAAAATTATTTTAAAAAAGGACAATTTTCTTAAATTATCATTCAAGGAAAATTGACCTTGCTCTCTCCTTAATTATCTAAATTAATTTCTCTCAAACTATAACTATGCTTAATTTTTTTTTTTTCAAATCCATTGGAAAACACCAGCCCATCCCATTCATTTTAATTGATCACATAAAAATAACATATAAGATGCAAAGGTAAATTGATGCATTAGCGATATATGTTATTAATAATTGGCTTATGTCATTTAAAAATTGTTGTTATGTAAAATCTAAGACTTTGGCAAATCTCACTAAACAATAGAAACCCTATTATTTATCAAGACCATGAATATTGCAATTTTCAGAGTTGAAAATGTAAGCCCGCACGGTTTCTTACTTTTTTCTCCCCGTTTATAATAATATCAGAATTTTTTTTTTTTCTTTTTTCCTAACGAAAGAGAAATTATTACTCGCACAAAAATTGCAATAGCCAACCTTGAGTCTGGTTTGATGATAAAATGGAAAGCGACCACAGCTTCAATCACATCTAATTTACATCCAAAACTATTAAAATTAAGAAACCATAACATGTGGATTAAATGAAACCAAATTAAACTTCGGATTTTCTTAATGAGAAAGAAAGTGCAGTCATAATGGTTTGAGCGGGAGGAGAATACACAGAAAAAGAGGGTTAATAGTAAGAGTAAAGGAGGCACATCTAAACAACATTGTCCCATGATATATTAAAAAAAATGTGTCATACGTTCAACAAGTTGATTAACAGTGCTCTTGAATTTTATATTGCAGAACCATATCCATCATTCTTCAAATGTTCTAAAACACTCACAACAATTTTTCTTGACATTTGACCAGTGACAACTCAACCCATTGTCTATATAATCTCAATTGGGTAATTCAATAATTTCAACTTTTGACTATCCTTCGAAGCACGAACCCTCTTGCTATTAGGTTGTTGAATAGACGACTTCTTTTATTAGTATCTTCATTGTATTTCATCTTTAAGTTCTTTTACGACTTAACATCTTTGTTAGAACTACATCCAGCATTTTTGTTAACCTAAATTTTCTGTCAATTGACAAACCTTTATTGACTTTAGTTTTGTAGCATCACAACTCCAATTTCGTCCTTCTAGTGAAAAGTCACAAGAAATCACACATCCTCAATTTTATCAGCAGGTAAGTGATTATAGTACAATCCTTTTGAAATGTTTTTCCATCTTGAGAATGTATTGAATTCACTTAATTATTGTCAAGAAGAGCACATATTATAGTACAATCCTTTTGAAATGTTTTTCCATTGAGAATGTATTGAATTCACTTAATTATTGTCAAGAAGAGCACATATTATAGCACAATCCTTTTGAAATGTCCTAGAATATAAATTAGAAGCATGGATATTTCATTTCCCAGCTCTTTTAAAATAGGGTTAATGCCATAAATGATACCTAAACTTTGAAAAAATATATAATTAGGTACTTAAACTTGAAATTAAACAATTTAGTACTTCAAAAAACTTTTTGTGCATGCCAATATTACCTCCATCAAGTTATTTCATTACTAAATTAATCAATTTAAAAGTTTGAATAACTAGTTGTATATTTTATCAAAGTTTAGATACTATTTATGATATTATCCCTTTAAAATAAGTGAACTTCATTTGTTTGTGCAAAACCAACAGCAGAGTTGGATCATATCCTAAAGATACCCTTGCCATCCCTTTTCCTCCTAGTAAGTGATCGAAAAGGGGGGAATAAAAAGAACTTCATCCCTCCTCTCTCTTTTCTCTTGGTTTTTGCATTCATGATTCATGGTAATCTTTCCTTCTCTTTTGGTTCTCCCCATTAAATTTTTCTTTATTGGATTCAAATGAAAATTGTTTTTGATCCAAGGGAGATGTTATGTGAAGTTTATACGAGAGAAAAATTGTACGATTTTTGTAAGTAATGAAAATTGTGGTTCAATAGGAATGTTAATTTTTCTTGTTAACTAATGGCTAAATTAGATCAACTAACCCATTGATCCTATCGTACTATTTTTTTTACAAGGTAAATTAATACAATATTTATAAAGAGTCATCAATCAAATCCTCATTTATAAAATAAGGGGAAAAAATATTTTTAAGTTACCTTGTAGGTACTTACGTACCCATTAATTGGGATTAGACTAACATAGTTCTTTTTTGTCAAATTTTAGAGGTTTAGTTTTTAACATTTTGAATTCTTTCACTTTGAGTTTATTCAGGTAGGTCATGGTAATATATCTACTAATATTCTATCTTTAATCTTCCTTTTCACTCCAACTTCACTTATGATATGGTTTTATATTAATTTACTACGAAAATTCAAAGCACCCACCAATGGATGGAGCATAATGAGGCATGGGATAACCTAAAATTGCTAGCTGGCAAAACCTATAGTCATATATGTAGTTTGCATCACTGGTATAAGAAGAAGAGCGATGGTGAAGTAGTAGCAAATCAACTATTAAGTCCTCTGATATTGTTTTGATGATAACAAAAGGAAATTAAAGTGACTAATGTGTTTATTCATGGAGTACAGGTTGTTAATAAAATAAAACTTGCAAGGTGGATTTTACAAGTATGTGGTGGAACTTAGTTCAGATACTTTGAAAGTAAAGATTAGATAAAGTTGTAAAATGGGTTTTATAAGTATGATTTTGAGAAAAGGTCGAAATTTAGCAAAAAATCTATCAGAAGCTATTCCAGAATGTTTAGCAAAAAACACAACACGCTAGACAGAAGCTACTTCATAACCATAATGAGAGAAAAATAAATTTAGTAGAAGCTGTCTCAGAACCTTTAAGGTTAATACATGGTATGTTCTTAGAAGTTATATCAGAACCTTCAGGTCTGACTTGAATTTTTTCCAGATTCGCATAAAGTTTTTTAAAATTGGATTTTTACCATTTTACAAGACTCAGCTCCACTTGTCAAGTATATTTAGATAATATGCTTGATGTGTTTCACTAAAGTTGGATTTACTATATGTAGATTGCATCACATCAAGTTTTCTCAAGGACTTACTTAAAATCAAATTGTTTCTTGGAATATATTTTGTTGCTGTCGTACGGTATTTTTTCAACAAATTTTCAGAAATTTTCAATCTTTTCTTTTGGGAATACGGTTAAGGAGGATAAGATAAGTTGTTGCAAGTAAAGATATGGTTCAAGGTAAAAATAAGGTCATTACAAGAAGATAAGCGTTCAAATTTAAGGGATATCATAACAAACTCTATCCAACTAAATTTCAGATGAAGATTATGATATTTACAAGGATATTTCGGTTAAAGCTTATTTAGAATTTATAATTTAGAATTCAAATAAGAAGAAATATCAGGTACATTATGAGAATAGCCGTTGGTTTCAAAATTAAAGGATAAATATATAAAAAAAAAGAAAAAAGCACAAGCAGTTTAACATAAGAACTTACATTTACAATAACAAGCTCTCTCTAACACAAAAAGGCTCAATCTTATTTCTCTTGATTATTCGATCTTAATTGAAGAAGAACTTTATATTTATTTCTCATTGTTGTTTGTCTCTTCTTTAAGAAGTGGATGAGAGTTGTAAATCACTTTAGATAAGTGATTAGCTTAGTATAGAAGTTAGGAAGACTCAGCAGTGAAACTTTGCCAAGTTGTTAGCTCGATTGTACTCTCGATTTGTTTTGATATAGTAAAACACAACCGACAAAGACAACTGGATCCCCAACATAGAGTTGGAAGAGATGACTAATGTATAAAGCGAAATCTCTATACATCAACTACGCAATCTCTTCTCTTTCTACTTTTAATTTTGCATATTTATTTAAATTTGCAAATTGAGTGCAACATTGAATTAACAATCAATCAAAGGAGATAACTTTATTAAATTTGAAAATTTTTGGATAACAACCAATTCACCTCCCTTTTGATTGTTCCAATGGGACTAACATCAACCATCGGCAGGATTCAAACATATGGTTGAGGAGTGGAGAGGCTTTTTTCATTTCTTTGACACTAAGCCAAAGTTTAGGCTATGTCATTTTGCATACATTAGTCCACCATGTCTTCTCACTTGACATGTACCACATAATTTATTGGTTCTTTTTTTTTTTCCTTGCAGCATCGATCTAGGATAATATCGAAAATATAAAGAAATAGAAGGTTATGCACATGGTTGGGACAAAGTCCTACATCTACCATGGGATTACAAAGGTAACTTACAATTTTTATTTTCATTTTCTTATTTGAGAGACATATTATACATGGATATTGTAACTACATTTATTTTTCCTTTAGGGCTACACAATAATCTAGAACTATTAACAGACATACATTAAAAAGAAGGATGGTGAGGCTATCGACTGGTTGTTGCTAGAGGATGCCAAGGAATTATGTAAGGAAATTCATTAAACACACTTATAATAAAATTATATTTTTATTTCTTACCCTTGCAGATAACCATATCATAATTTCAAGTAACAAAAGATGCGCAATAGGAGGAAGAAGGAGGACCTTGTGGTTAACTAGACCGACTAGCCTGCAATGAGCAATGTTGACAATACTGAAGAAATGTTGGGCCATGACAATCTTGGAAGAAAGATATGCTTGCTACAAACAACCATGTCATAGGGTTAGTATTAGCTTTGACAGTACCGAGCCACTTGGTAGAGAGTTAAGATTGTGGAGCATATGCTTAGTTTGTTGTAAACACTCTTAATGCCATATTATTCATGGCTACCTTATCCTTGATTTACTGACCAATAGCATAAATTTGAGCTAGCCACAACCTACTGTTGTATCATCTACATCGTCTCGCAAGGTTATTGTATCGTCTACTTTATCCCTGTACCAATTGTAACCTTTATTAAAAAGCAATAGCAAATTAAAATTTTTAGCTTAATTTCAATTATGATTCAAAAGGCAAATGAATTGTTAATCCTTGTAACATAGAGATTAAGTGTGAGTATCATCCCGCAAGGATCAATGAGTGCAAGAATCACTCTTCTCTTATTTTTTAGCCATCAAATTCAAGTAGTTCAATACAATTAGTAGGTATCTAATCAACAATCATAAGTTTAGAATTCACAAAGATAATCACATAAGGAGTACTGATAAAACAAATAATAAGACACTTAATCCCTATTTACAAAGAAAATTTGTAACTTGGTTGAAGCCTAATACTTGACTAGCATAAATCTCCTACTAAGATAGTATAATCTTCTAAATCTCAGTTGTTGTTGTTGCCCATTTGGATTTTCCTTCACACAGAGCTCCTCCATAGCTAAAAGGAAGTTTCCTCTCTTTAGAAGGAAAGTTGCTTCCTTGACAAGAGGGAAATGATCTTCTCTTGATTTGAGAAGTGGAATCTTCAAAATAAGAAAGAGAATCTTCAATTTAGAAAAGTAACTCATCTCATTAATAGGAAAGTTTGGGTCTTGAAACTTT
The DNA here is from genome assembly GCA_024138025.1 of Combretum micranthum. NCBI lineage: Eukaryota > Viridiplantae > Streptophyta > Magnoliopsida > Myrtales > Combretaceae > Combretum > Combretum micranthum. The sequence goes on along the minus strand of JAMXBD010000189.1, from coordinate 1,051,826 downwards.
TCTAATTTTAACATAAAATGCCTTCTCTCTCCTCAAATTAAGCACATTTTTCTTTTTAAAATTGAAATCTAAATCATTGTTAAAAACTAGGCATGACACGAACTAGACAATGTTGTGTTGCCCCTGTGTCACTCTCCACAATAACAACATTTTAAAAACGGATGAGACACAACTTATACATTATTGTGTCCTTATTTGTATCATTCTTGACTTTCAAATTCGAACAATTTTGCTTAAAATATTAATCCACCTAGTGTTGAAGTGTAAATAGCGTGTAGATTTTTTATTTGTCTTTTGCCACATGTCTTATTTCTTGTATCTATTTCCTTTTGTTGTCACATGTGTTGCATACAATTGTAAACCATATAAATATTTCTATCATCACAAACTGCAATTAGCTAATCATTTTTCACATACAAACTCATTTTGCTGACTGTTTTTCCTCTATTTCTCGTCTTGCTCGTATAAGCTATCTTCTTAATCGTTCGAGAAAAATTGAAGCTTCAATTTTTCACATGGTATCAGAGCATTATTCGATTGATTTTTTTTGGTAGTTTCGAATTGTTTTCTAATTGTTCATGTTTAAAATTTTTGGCTATAGCTTTGAATAATCAATTCAGAAATTTAGATATTGTTAGTAGTGATCCTTAATACCTGTCTGGATCAAATAGTCCTGGAACTATGACTACTGCTATAATCTTTAATGGCATGAATTTCTTACGTTGGAGTAGATCCATCAAGTTAGCCTTAGGTGCAAAATCAAAATTAAAGATTTATAGATGGATCCTATGAAGAACCTGAGGATATTAAGGCTGAATTACTAAGATGGATATGGTACGATTCAATGATCTGTTACTGGATATTAAACACAATGAGTACAGATCTTGCCGAAAGTTTCATGAATGTTAGTTTCGCAAAATATCTTTGGGATGAAATTGTAGAAAGATATGGACAGACGAATGGTCCATTGTTGTATCAAATCCAATATGAAATTGCAAATCTACATCAACAAAATTGTTTAGTAACAGCTTATTATAATAAGCAAAGAAATTATGGGATGAATTTGAAAACTTTGCAGCTTTGCCTGATTGTAGTTGTGGTGTATTGGCTGGGTGTACTTGCAATATTGTTAGTCGATTTGGAGAAATTGAAAATAGAGCTCGTATGATATAGTTTCTTATGGGCCTTAATGAATCTTATAAAAGTGTTAGAAGTCATATACTTTCACTTGATCCTCTACCAACAATAAGCAATGCTTATTATTTGGTCAATCAAGTTGACAAACAAAAACAAATTTCTAGAAGTCGTGCTTTTAATGAGGAATCTTTAGCCTTTAGTGCGAATTTCCATTAGAGGTTTGGAGATAGAAAGGATAAATTGCATACATTAAAAGAAAAGTGGACATTTTGTTGATAGTCGTTTTGAGTTGATTGGTTATCATAGCTGGTTTAAGAATGGTAAGGACAAGAAAACTTCTAGATTTGCTACACATATTACTCAAGACAAGTGATGATCCGGCAATACCATATGCTGGTAATGTTTCTATTCTAAGCTCTTTCATAGGATCTTCATTGGTTCATGATAATTTTGTGTATGATTGGATAATAGACACTGGTGCCTCGGATCATATGTCACCCTTTAGTCACATTTTTCACCATAAACAAACACCAAACCAACCAATCTATATTAGACTACCTGATGGAACTATGAAATCTACTAAAGAACATGGTACAATGTACCTAACAAAGGATATCGTATTAGATAATGTGCTTTATATGCTAGATTTTTGCCACAATTGACTTTCTATAACTAAACTTCTCTCAAAAGGAAATTTACTTGTGACCTTTTATGCTACCAAATGCTTGTTTCAGGACTTGAATAACTAAGAAGTTGTTGCAAATGCTGATGTTAAGAATGGGATCTACATTTTGAAGTCTTCTCCTTGTCAATCTTTGTCTATTTCAGTTGAGAACCTTTCTTTTCATTGTCCTTTGATTGATTGTAATAAACTAGGTCATAAACCTAGCTTATCTTTTCGTGTATTACATAATAGATTGGGACATCCTTCTTTGTCCAAGATGAAACACATTTCCTTGTATGAATTGAATGTTGAAGATACCTTTGTTTGTGATACTTGTCAACTTGCAAAATCACATAGACTACCTTTTCCTTGTTCTTCAATCTTTACTCACAATTTTGAGTTGATACATGTTGATATACGAGGACCATATGGTGTTGTTTCACATACTGGAGCATGGTATTTTTTGACATTGGTGGATGATAAAACTAGATGTGTTTGGACATATTTGTTGAGTCAGAAATCTCAAGCTGGAAGTATATTGAAGAATTTTTTCTCCTATATTAAAAATCACTTCATTGTTGTTCCCAAATATATTAGGAGTGATAATGGGGGTGGATTTTTATCACATGAATGTGAGAATCTTTTCAATACTCTTGGCATTTTGCATTAAAAAAACAAGTAACATTCCTCAATAAAATGGAGTAGTTGAAAGAAAGCATCGAATTTTACTTGATACGGCTCGTGCAATAAGGATACATGCTAATTTGCCAAAAGAGTATTGGGATGATTGTTTAATGGCAGCAACTACTCTTATCAATCGCATGCCAATTGAGAAATTTAGTTGGAAATCCCCTTATGAAATTCTTTTTAATAGAGCTCCTTCCTATGTTGATTTGAGAACTATAGGATGCTTATGCTTTGCACCAATATTAGGAAGAAAGCTTGATAAAATGGATGCAAAGGGTATAATGTGTGTCTTCTTGGGATATCCTACAAATAAAAGAGGATATACGCTGTTGGATCTTAAAACAAAGAAGATTTTTGTGAATAGAGATGTTACCTTTATTGAGAATGTTTTTCCTTTCCATTGCACAAGTCCACATTCTGTTTTAGAAGAGTCTACATCAAGTATATTTCTTGTTGAGTTAAATGAAAACATCTTAGATTCTTTCCATACACTTGATACTGCTATTAAGCCTGTTCATTTCCAAAATATTATAGTATTTGAGTCTTCTGTTCCCTCTTCTACTAATTCAAAACAAATTACATTCAATTTTGTTCCTACTGTTTGTTCCTCAACTTGAGTCAAATGAAAACATCTTAGATTCTTTCCATACACTTGATACTGCTATTTCTACTAGTTCAAAACAAATTACATTCAATTCTGTTTCTATTGTTTGTTCCTCAACTTGTGTTCATCAAACACCATCTTGGCTCAAAGACTTAATTCATGGTGTCCATATTTCATCAATAAAAGCAGTGAATACTCATGTAATTTCCTTTCCTTTATTGAAATCTCATACTTTTTCTCATTATCTCACCGATTACATGGCATCCTTAGCTAATGTGTTAGTTTTTCAAGAACCACAAAATTATCATGAAGCAAAAAAAGATCCTAAATGGATTGAAGCTATGAATAAAGAAATTTTAGCCTTGGAGTCTAACTATACATGGGAAGTTGTCCCTTTGCCAAATGGTAAAAAGCCTATAGGATCTAAATGGGTTTATAAAATCAAGTATAAACCTGATGGGACTATTGAAAGATATAAAGCTCGTTTGGTAGCAAAAGGGATAATTAAGTAGAAGGTATTGATTATACTCATATTTTTTCTCTCGTGGCTAGATTGTCGACAGTTAGACTCTCATTAGCAGTTTCAACCATTAAAAATTGGCATGTGCATCAATTAAACATCAATAATGCTTTCTTACATGGATATATAGACGAAGAAATTTACATGAAACCACCAGATGGATATCATTCTATCCCTTCTGGTCATGTTTGTAAATTAACGAGATCTTTATATAGATTAAAACAAGCATCGAGACAATGGAATCATGAATTCGCCCATTTCATTACATCACTTGGATTTTAATAATCTAAAACCAATTATGCTTTGTTTACTAGAATGTCCTCTGATCATTTTGTTATTGTCCTAGTTTATATTGATGATGTATTGGTGGTTGGGTCTTCTCTTGATGATATTTCTTCAGTTAAACAAGCTATACATGAAGCATATACCATGAAAAATTTGGGGGAGGTACGTTTTTCCTTGGGAATAGAAGTTTTCCGTCATCAGTAAGTTTTAACTTAAATCAACGAAAATTTCTCCTCAATATTTTACAAGATACTGGTATGACTGGGTCAAAACTAGTTCGAGTTCCATTTCCACAATGTCTTCGTTAGATAAAAATTCAGGAGACTTACTAATAGATCTGGAATGTATAGACAGATTGTGGGAAGGATTCTATATCTCACGCTTACAAGACTTGACATTTCTTTTGTCGTTCAACAATTAATTTAGTTTGTAGCTTGTCCATGGCTTCCTCATCTTCATACTGCGTTTTATGTTGTTCGGTATCTTAAGGGAACTTTTGATAAAGGAATCTTTTATTCTTCTTCTTCTGCCTTACAATTAATAGATTACTCCAATGTTGATTGGGAAGCATGTGTTATTGATTGGAAATCCTTAAGTAGATATTGCATGTTTCATGGGTCTTCCTTAATTTCTTGGAAAACTAAGAAGCAAAAAATCGTGTCTGCTTCTTCCATCAAAGCTGAATATAGGAGTATAGCTTTTGCAACTAAAGAATTATTATGGTTATCACATTTACTTCATGATCTAGGAATTGTAGTTAAGCTGCCAATTGCTCTTTACACTGATTGTAGGTCAGCTCAATTGGTTGCTGAAAATCCGTGTCTCCATAGTCAAACGAAACATATTGAGGTAGATGTGCACTTTACATGAGATCGTATTGCTAATGGATTTCTTTAGATTCATCATGTTCCCTCTTATATGCAACTTGCAGATATTTTTACTAAAGTTGTTGGTGAAGTGCAGTTAACCTCTATCATGTTCAAGTTGGGTCTACAAGAGCTTCTAACTTGGGGTGGGGGGCTAGTGTTGTTGAAGTGTAAATAGTGTGTAGATTTTTTATATCTTTTACCATGTGTCTAATTTCTTATATCTGTTTCCTTTTGTTGTCACACGTATGCATATAGTTGTAAACCATATAGATACTTCTGTTATCACAAACTGCAATTAGCTAATCATTTTTCACATACAAACTCATTTCTCTCGACTGTTTTTTCTCTATTTCTCAACTTGCTTATATCAACGATTTTCTCAATCGTTCTAGAAGAATTGAAGCTTCAATTTTTCACACCTAGGACATTATTGTGCTAGCATCATGTCAATTATAAATTGCTCTTTTTCATTGATCAAATCACTTCTCATGTTCATGAAACTTAGTCAAATCTTTTCTTTTCACATAGTCATACTTTAGAAACTTGAAATCAAATAAAAAAAGTATTTTAGGTGTTATTTTCATAATATTATATATATTAAATTAATTGAAGTAAACACATTTTAACACTTACAATTAAGGATTAAATAGAGTTTATCATATACTAGTACGAATATTACAGTTGGCTAAGCTAGTCATACTCTTATGCTCAACTACCACCTCTACTACTAGCTAGATCCCTAAATAGCTCCTATTAGTCTCAAGGCCAGCCTGTACCACTAGCTTATTATTATTGACTCTCCTGGTGCACATGGGGTGCATCATTGGAATCATTTTAGTAGCCTTCTTCCTAGGCACAACCATCTTCGCAACAACAACATTCTTATTACATTCCTACAATACCCCCTGTTTACGGTTAACACTCATATGCTCCATCTGCTTCAGCCACTCACCACAGATAACCTTTGGTACATTATCAATCTAAATTCAGTAGTGTCATGCTCATAGATGTTAGGTTGTCTTTCTATCCTTTACTCGCATCAAATATGTTATATTTGTTGTTGCACGCAATTAATTATACTGAGCAGGGCGGGCACGGTACGGTTCAATCCGATTTGCCCCTTGAACCGAATCAAACCTAAAATTACGGTTTGGTTATTTTTACAAAATTGAACCTATCCATACGATTTGATTTGCTAATTTTTCAAACCTAAAAAAATAGTTTGGTACGGATCGGTATACAATTCGAATCATATATTGAAGGACATTCTCTTTTTTCTTTTCATTTCAATAAAAAAACTATGAGTTATTTTCTTACATTTCAAATCTCAACAATAAATTGACAAGTTGATTTATTAATTTATCGAAATCATTAATAACACATTTGTCAATTTATGAAAGTCAACATTCAACTATGATGAGCCAAAAATTTTCACATCATTAGTATACGTTGTTAAAATGAGAATAGCTAACATAAGAACATATTGGTGTTATAGTCTTTTTTTTTTTTTTTTATTAAGATTCAAAATTAGTCAAGCGCTATTATAAACATGTGTGTGTGTAAAAGAAGGAGTAAAATTGGATTTTCTTCACCGATGAAAGAGATAACCAATATAATATTTTTACTTTCTAATACCCATTAAACTACAACTATTTTTTAACCATTGAAACTCTAAAAGTATTAATTATAAATATAAAAAATTAAAAAATTTACCCCAAAACACAATTAATTATAAAAATAAAAATAACATTAAGAGGATTTTTTTAAGGTGAAATGGTTTGGCTCGGTTCATGACTTCGAACCGATCCGTGAACCGAATTTTTATAACCGAACAAAACCATTTAAAAAATTAATCGAAAATTAGGTTCGGTCTAGTTTGGATCGGTTCGCGGTTTGATCGGTTTTTTGTCCACCTTATTACTGAGACATATTTTTCGCATACCCATTCTCGATGGACTTGAATGCATCAAGATTTATTAACTTATTGTATGACTTTGGTAATTTACTTTACTTCTGTTAAATTATTCAGTGTATGTTTCGATATTTAATTGCAATATTTACACGGAAATTTGGATCTTTGGTAAGGAATAATAATAAACAGTAAAATTATTATACATACATATTCTATTAATTAATTTTTTTTTTCTTGTTTTTGCAAGAATACATATTCTATTAATTAGTTTTTATTGCATATATATTTTAAAAAATTCCTTGTTTGGCTCCAATATACGGCAAAATATAAGAGACGAGTCGTCGGTTGATTCACCTTATTAACCCTATTGAGGCAAATTTTTAAGGGCCCTTTTAAGGTGAAACTAATCACCTCAAGAGCGCGAAAACATACTAGTGTAGCCATATAGGGGCAATCATTAACAAAAGCATGAACTACCTAATCCCACTTAATTAATCACACGAGAAAAATAAATTAATTAAACAACAGTAGTGCATGCATCATTTCTGGACATGCTTTGCTACCCAAAACGTATTATCTATATATTTCCTATTAATATTGCTAAGATTTCATAATGATTAATGTCATAAATGATATCTAAATTTTAACAAAATATGCAATTAGATATTTAAACTTTGAAATTGGTCTATTTAGTACTTTAAGAACTCTGAAGTCGATCAATTTAATACCTAAAAAAATTTGATTAATTTATTATTAGCATGTACAAAAAGTTCTTTCAGGTACTAAGGGTATGTTTGTTTCATCTTAGTTTATTCATTTTGACATTATATTTTTATTGTTTTCAAACAAATATTTATCAGGAAACAAATACTAATGAAAAACTGACAATTTTATTTATAAATAGCTAAACAAATACAACACAAGTATGAAACATAGATGTATATTTTATATGAATAGGATACAAATAAAAATCCAATCAATTGAACATATCTCAAATTGATCAATTTAAAAGTTTAAGTACTAAATTGATCAATTTAAAACTTCAGTTACCTCATTGCACATTTTGCAAAGTTCCGATACTATTTGTGATTATCCCAATTTAATAATAGAGTTATACACTAAAAAAGTCTTGATGAAATTTTGAGTTGGGCCTCATCAAAACCGTACCATGACTACATTATAATTTCACATGCACTTTTATGTTTGATTTTGAAAAGTATAAGGACAAGTTGGATTGATTTATATTGACTTCCATCTCTAATAATATTTTAAAGAAACAAAGTTCACATGGGACGTGAGATGTTAAAGTTTTGCACAATATCTCATATTGGATATAAATATTTGTCGAGAGAGACGTGGGGGAATCATAATCACAAGACACATGTGGTGTATATATGATTTTTTTTGGTATTGTGAACATGTCTTAGGTTTCATCCCTAAACTAATGAATGCCAGAAGGAATCATTGAAAGAATCGGAGCCTGTAATCCAATCATTAATTTTAACGAAATTGATCAAATCACTATCCAATAGTTCACATTATATCTAACAATTTTAAATAAAGACTTAGGTACCTATGTCGCGCAATAAATGTATTATGTCGTTGAAAAAAAATGATGAATAAATGAAGTGATGAACATGTCGTGTCTAAACCGAGGAATAATTATAGGACAACTTTGCTTGGTTTTGATCTGCAATAAAATTTTGTGCTTCACCAAGATGTAAGCTTGCTAGATACTTGGCTTGACAAATTAAGAATATAATCATGTACCGTCGGCAGGAGAGGAGGGTCTTAGAATCGCAATGATACGGCACCGTTATAACTAAAAAGTTAAAAGCGAAAATGTCAAATTTAGGACTAGATTTTCGAATAAAAATTTAATTTAGTAGATAAATTTTAAAATGGTTAATTTAATATCTAGTCAATTTTTTTTGTGACTATTTTTAACTCATCTTTAACAAAATTTGCTTTATTTGCAAAAGTTAAAAATGTTGCGAGTCATTGAATTTTTACTAATATTTTTAAAATGGTATAGTACTGATAAGTTACTAATTTCCACATTAAAAAATATGACAAATGCTATTAGTAAGATAGTCAAAATATCTAATAACATTTTAATTAGATATTAAATTAATCATTTTAAAATTTAAATATCAAATTAAACTAGTGGAACTTGAACAAGCTGTGTTGAATGATGTGAAGATATACCACAAGAAAACGTGGATGGATCAATTAACAGTTGCCATTTATTTTGAACATGTGACATCTATCAATTTTCAAAACATAAAAAAATTTACTATCGCTACTTCTACTATTAGTCTGTCTCCATTTGGTATTGAGGCTCTATTCTTAATTATTGATGAAGATCGCTCTAATAAAAGATATACCCATAAAAAAGGGATAAAAAGCCAAAGTGTTTCAAATGTAATTTAAACAGGGAAAACAAGCAATATATATATATATATATATATATATAGTAATGAAGTATATGATATATAAATACTTTAAAAAAGCACCAAGTAAATTTATTTATAACTTAGCTTTAAAATATAAATAAAAAAATTGAATATTACTTGGGAAACTATTTTTTATTACTTAAATGAAAAGGTGATTAAGGTTAAGAAGATAGGAACGGGGTCAAATCGGATAAAGCCGAAGTATTTAATAAGAACAAAGACAAAGTCCTGTCGATAGAAGAATTCAACGAATTCAACATCCTAATGAAATAAAAGGCGACCTTAAAGGAAAAGAGGCATTGCTTTGTATGAGTTTGTCTACAATGATTGATGATGGACCTAAGTTGGACATGCCCGGCCAACTAACCATAATTTCTTGTCAGCTCGTAGGACCAGACAAGACAAGCTTGAAAAGGGACGCCCTCTTGGATTGGCTATGGACAAAACAAAACTACCACTTTTTTTTCTATTTAATGACAGATCAAGTAGTTGTTTTTTTATTTTTTTGATAATTTAATATTTTATCTATTTAGTTTTGATAAATCATTATTTATATTTTTATTGTATGCGTAATTCGATGATTGTTTTAATTTTATAGTACTTGATAATTTATTATCAGATCATTAAATCTTTACCAAATTAGTGCTTATACTTTATGAGTATATGTGATTAAGTAGCTCTATTAAATAATAATTTGATGGATATTTATTTTGATTATATGGAATTAAAAAAAAAATCAAGTGTTGATGATTAAAAAAATTACACATTATCAAAAGTCATTGGGTCTGTTTGGATTCTCTGTTTTTCATCTGTATTTGTATCTTTTTTAAAATGATATGTGTAAATATATCCGATTTGCATCTAAATTTTATCTATATTTGTTCTATTTAATCTTTTGATGAGAACTGTCAATTTTTTTTTATCTATATCTATTCCTTGATAAATAATTTGTTAGCAAAAAGTTTGAAAAAGTGTCTGTATCTACCCGAAAAAAACCCAAAACAAACAGACCCATTATCTAAACTCTATCCTTTTAGCGTTGGTACCTCACATTTCTAAAATGGAATAAGCGTAACCCCTACAGTATATATTAGATACCAATTTTTATGAAATGTCAATAGAATAATGTTAAAGAACAGTAAATTTGATTCCAAAAAAATTTCATGAGAGATATAAATTTATTAATGAATGTAATAGTGTAACTATAATTTCATTTCCTAATCATGTTTTTTTAATAGTAGAAGTTTGAAAGATTAGAGATGAATTGATTTTGATTTGATAAGGGACTTAAAGATGTGAAGAAGTCATTCAAATCAATGGAAGATCAACTTCATGCAATTTAATGAAGGCTTAAAACTTATAGACATGTGTTATTCAGTTCCTCTATCAAATTTCCTACAACAAAAGATCCTCCTAAACTCTATAGTCTCTCAACCTCCTCTTAAACGACCAAAATCAAATGATATTTTTATGTTTTCAAACTCTTGTTCACGTTGTTTTTAAGACTTTATAAGATGGATGATGTGAAACATAATGGTCAATCATGAATTTGATGAATGATGATGAATGTCTTAAGTGTCAACAAAAGTTGTGTGAAGGATATATATATGTTTCTTTTGAGGCAAATTACACTAGAAGATATAACATGTAATATTTGAGGGTAAATTAACTTAAGGTATTAATATTTTGAGTAGTAAAAAGATAAATAAGTATTTTATAAATTAAGTCAAATAAGATATCTTTTGATGAAAAAAATGAGGAAAATTAATAAAAAATTATCCAAAATTTGATACGTTAAATAATGAAATTTACAAAATATTGATATGTCATTTGACTTATTTTATGAAATATTGATTCTTTTTTTAATCACTCAATATATTAAATGACTTATCCTATACATTGATATTTCTAATATAATTTACATGTTTCTTTTATATAGAGTGTTGGTGTACTATTCCCATGGTTGTTTCCTATTATTAGCCTAATAAGTTCTCTAACTCCATAGTTTGGGTTTGGCTTGTACAAGTAACAAACATGAAATAGAAGGTGTCAAAGATATCCTTTCTTGTCACTCCAACGACATTCCAATACTCAAGTGACTCGAGAACTCTAATTACTAGAGAATGCAATATCAAAAGGAAAAGAACTTGGAGGGTAAATTTGTATCAATTACCCAAATTAAGGTTTTCGTCGATGGCTTCTTGAGGAAGGTGGGTACAATATTGGTGTTAGAGAATATATTCGGTGGTAAAGGAGAACCAAATTCTCCCCCAGTTTCTCATGTCAGTCGGATATATATAAAGGCTGACCAATCCTAGGAGGGCATGCCCTTCTTCTCTTTTGTCCTCTATTGCACAATAAAGGACACATGCTTGTAGGAGGATGGGTAGTGGGCAACGACATCTCGTGTAGTGCCCTGCTGTGATGGGTTCTCTTGTTTTCTAGTGAGAGGCATCTCCAGCTTAATCTTAGACTAGGATGCCTGGTGGAAAAATGACCATCGGCATAACTGGAGTTGGAATACTTTGATTTCTCAAATTAACATTTGTTTTGTTTTAAGTCTTTTTGAATCTCTCATGTTTAATGTCTTTATCTTTTTTATGATAACAAAAAGAGAGAAGAGGAGGGAGAAGATCACAAAGAGAATGGGGAAAAACAAGAAATAGAGTATGTAAGAATAGTGAACATCACATGGGAGAGTAATATATGATATATATGAAGAGAGATAAAAGTTAATTTTTTTTTTTTTTTTTAAATATAACCAAAGTGGGGAGTTAAGATCAATGTTAAAAATAGTTTGAGAAAACTTAAGAAACAAATAAAAAGGGGAGACATGTCAATAAAAGTTTCTATCAAAGAAAATAATAAGGGGAGATAAAACAAAAGGTGAGATATATCAATTGAAAAAAACAGCTTATATAAATATCGTTAATTTGTGATCAAAAAAAAAAAACGGAGGTGAATATTAAATTCTTGAAAATGTTTAAATGATAAAAAAAAAAAAAAAACGACGTGTTAGGAACAATATCGGAAGCTTTGTCAAAGTGTGCATTACAAGGATATTGAAGTAACAAGTTGCAGAAGAAGAGTTTGATTAATTCAAAAAAAAAAAAAAAAAGAAGTGAAGAAGAACATTGAAGTTGAGGACTATTTAAAAACTTAGTTTTTAAGATACAAAAAGAAGAAGTGAGGTGAAAAGTGAATTTTGCTTGGAGGGAAAAGTTTCAATTTATTGTTTTATTGAGATCATGGTTTTTAAAATTATGAGTTAACTCAAATAATTGTATGACTTTTGATTTTATAATGTTTTTCTAGTTAAAGTAAATGCAAAGTGTGTACAAGTGTAAACTTTTGGAAAAATATGAACTTTTTTTGTTTTTTAACCAATGTAAAATATGAACTTAATGTACAATTTTTCATGTATACAGTTAAAACACAATTCTACTGATTGTATTAATTTTATATGCTTTGATCCTTAGTAGCTAGTAAGTTTAAACCTTAATTGAGATTTTGTGCTAAACTTGTGAGGAACCTTATTATAATCATTGAAATAATAAGTTTCTTTTTGAAAACTTGTGTATGAGTGTTAGTTGAAGAGAGTAAAGATAGTTTCTGCAGATCTATTTGATCTTGTGTGTTAGATTGGCAGGTAGAAAAAAAATTATGATATGTTACTCTATATGATCTATTGATGGATTAGGAGGCAGACGATATTGGTAATTGTACCCTTACTAAATTCTTTTTCAATTAGAATTAGACTGGTTCCTTGGCTAAATGCTAGAAGTAAAAAATGACTCAAAAAAGAAGCTTCTATATTTCACTGAAAAATAGAAAACATTCTTAACTATATACTCTTCTAGTTACGTCTTAGTTTATTTATTGAATGTTTATTGCATGTTGAATGCAATATGATCATTGTTATGTACACATATAAACAATACTTACGAGTGGATAATAATACGGGCTATCACATTTGGATATGAAAGTTAAGCTTTTGCTTGCAAATCTCTTATCTAAATTTGAAATCGTTGATTTGTCAAAATCTTGCCCCAAATTTAGTAGTTATCAAATTTGAATAATTAAGAAGTGTTTCTATTCTGTTCAAAAGTTTTAACTCCAAAATATCTTTCATAAGCCATAATAGTAATTTCAACTCCCTTTTTTATTATTCAACCGATCTAGGGCCTGCTTGGGTACATTGGTTTGATATTGAACCAATACATATATGATGCCGATGAAAACTAATAGTTTTACTCATAAGCTGATCAAACTGAACAAATATTGAACCGATACTGATCCGATATTGATAAAAAAAATTAAAAATCCAAACAGCCCCTATAGATTTAATTTTGGCTTTGCATATCAAAAGATGTCTAATTCTAATATGGGGTGGGATATGCAGGACATGAATCAACTTACAATTGCCATTATAGTGGGCTAGAAAATCTAGATAGAGTGGCAACGTAGCGTTAAACATGAGATAATGTAGTGTAGGATAAAAGATCGATTAGCATTTTCCATTAATGAGTGGAACATCGGGATGAAGTTGCAAAGTGAGACAACAACTATTTTTAATGTGGGGTTTATTAAGCAAGCTGTAAACTAAACTATAATACCGATTTATGTAGGTTAAAATGTTGGGGCTTGGGAGGATGCAGCTCTTAGGTTATTGTTATGGTTTTATGATCAAGCAGACAGGATAGACGGATCATGGGCTTATCGATAACAACAGAGAGATAGATGTGAAGAGGTTAACTCCAGTGGGAAAAACGGCAGGAACCCACCCAACGACGACCACCTTGTGGCTTATATTTGTGAAGCGTGATTGGGTAGTACAAAATGATTTTGTAAAATGAAAATTGGTTATTATTTTGCTTGGCTGAATATTATGTTGCGGTTTAGGCAAGAGCACTGTGTCTGTTGATGTTACAGGTTCATTCCAATGTCGCCTGGCTTGTGCCGATCCTCCAAGAATACACATGGAGCATTGCCACATCCTCTAGTCTCAAAGCATCCACGAGATGGGTTTGCTACAACCTTCCCGTCTCCAAAGAAGGAAAGATTTACGATAAATACCGACATGCCAGAGACAAGGACATAGTAAACGAGGAAATGCTTCAAAACAAGGCACGTTTAGCTTGGAGTATATAGATGCTGGTCATTTTAGGGTCCTGGGTTCTATGAAAATTGACTCGTTAAAAACCTCACTCAACGGGGATCTTTCATAAGCAAGTCACTGCAAGGATCTAACACGTTTTAGGTCAAAAAATAGAATTAGACACTATATATAAGACAGGATAAAAACGGCTAAAGTTATGTCATCCACTTTTTCATTCTTCAAATTTATCATACAACTAACTCAATCCCATTATTTCCTAAACAAAAATATGTAACAGGGCACAAGATACCAACCACCAAACATGGCGCAGAAGAACATTCGAGACAAATAAGACATTCTCGGCTATGCCATGCCAATGGCTTGCCGATATATATACCAGAAGGCAAAAGCACTTTTAATTCTCTCTAAACCTAAAAAGGAAAAAGGAGAGGATAAACAATTGGATAGAATGTTGAAAACAGATGATGATATAGATACAGGCCAAAAATACTATGAAGAACATAAATGAATGAAATAGTAAATTGCTTTGTTTTAAATAAGTAAAGAAGTGAACAAACAAATCTCCCTAAAACAACCACCAAACACCCCTGCTTTAAAAAAAGAAGGTAAAATCATAAAAAAGAGGAAAGATTTCTTCCAAGTGCACAAAACGATGCATAAAAGTCTTGCACCCAAGTTTCTCCTGCATCAGTGCTTCCAACCAATAGGAATTCAACCCCAACTCCCAAAGTAAAGGAGCTACATATAAGTCAGCCAAAGATTCCAATTTACAGAAAGAGGAAGACCCATATACCTTTGTGATCAACTGAGGATACAACATGAACTTCAAGATTACTTCACATGCCAGTTATCAGAACCAGTATAAATCTAAATTTGCAATCGAGCACAACCACGGATAGTACCACGACACCGTGTCATGGGAGTTACTTGGCGCCAAGTTGGTCTCTCACTGCCAATTGTAAGAACATCCACATCTGTCAGTGGTTTAATGTCCCAATACCACCTATCAGGGCCAAGCACCCCTCCAATCATATATATGTCATCCCCCATTCCAAACATGGCGAAACCAATTCTCTTTTGAAGCTCAGAGGCTGAAACTATTAATTTGCTCCCATGCCTTTCTTGTCTATAAATATTTCCATTGCTCATTACATAGATTGAACCTTGAACAAGTGCAATTGGACCCTGAAGCCATCCATAATCTTTAACAGTCCACTCTTGAGGTGAATGCTCTAAAACTTGAACAGTTGACAACCCTTTGTGCAGGACATGTACTTTTCCATCAATAACTAGTCCAGAGCATGCTGAATTATGTGTACGATGGAGATCAGGTATTGATGACCAGACATCTTTATTTGGATCATATATTTCTGCTTGAGAAATGGATTTCCGGCAAGTAGTAAATCCACCAGCAACAATTATTTTACCATCAAGTACACAGCAAGCAAACATAGCACGAGGCACAAGCATTGGCGAACAGGAGGACCATTGGCGTATTACAGGGTCATATGACCAAACTTCATTGGTAGCAAAACTTCCATCTTGGTCACCAGTCTGTGGATCAACTGAATCACTTCCACCACCGATTACAAAGAGCTTTCCAGCAGTTGAAACTGCACCAAAATGAGCTAGGTGTCTGACTTTTGATGGAAGAACTGGAAGAGAAATCCAAAGGTCTCGAAGTGGATCATAAAGCTGCCACCAGTTCTCTGGTTCAAAAGCACATACACACAATAAATCCTCCACAGAACCAACTTCTTGCCGAGCTTTAAATAGTTCAGCACTACGTATGGCGGCTCTCCAGGACTTGGAAACAAGTTCTAATCTAGGATGGAGATAAAAAGGAACCCAGGCAAGGCATCTGAGTGCAACAGCATCCGGCAGACCTTCAATTAGTCCAGACATAGTATATTCTGTATCATCAGTCTTGACTTACTTCACTGACCATTTCCAAAAATGACTCCCAAGAGGTGACCTGAAAAGGTAATAGCAGCAATATTTGAAAGATGAGAGACCAATTCGATGAGAAGAGTTGAGCATATGAAATAATTAGATCACAAAGGAAACTACTGTTTTTCCCTCAACTCAAAGTATGGATAACTCCCACCTTATAATTTTCTTCTTTCTGTCAAAATTTAGGTCCCCATGCATTGTAATTTAGGTGTTTGGAGTAGGAAAAATTGTACCCTTTTTTACATGTTACAGTACGTAAGAATTAAATTAGAACCACAATATTAGAAATTTCAGCCTTTCTATGGCAGAAATGTAGCAGTTTCCACTAGAGAGATAAAATGATGCCACAGAGAGCATTATTCACAAATATATGACACCACAAAGGCATTTGAACATCTCTATCTGATCTTAATCAAGCAAGCCCTACAGAATAAAAGAAAAAAGCAATCAATAACCCTTAGCAATGGTTATCCTATAAAAAATTTACCCCCATGCAAATTAACAAATGTGACTATGATATGAACATCTGGAATCATAGAGTGGTGTTGGAAAACATATTCAGGATTGGTATAAATAGAAAAAATTACAGACTGTTATTCAACAATAGAATCTAGATTTCATTCATAAGCCAGCTAGAGTCTTCTCCTAGACCAAATTCAGAAATAGACATATGATAAGCTAGTGCATCACACAAGTAAAATATTAGGAATTCATCTGACTCCCACCCCTGCAAGAAGGACACTGATCATCTCCATTAGTTAAACCTTGCTTTCTAAATCCTCTTTTTCATGAGAATTGAAGTGATAGCTCTTGCAAGATAATAGATTTTGATACGTTTGCACATATTGTTACAGAAAGCAAGCATCATTATTCAAATCATACCCATCTTTTAAGACAGATTGTCCTCACCAAGGCCTGTCACTAACAAGTACCTTCTACCCTGATAAAACTTTTTATGATGGTTTTATCCCTAGATTGATAAAAGCATTTATGAAATAAACTAATGGAGTGATGAAAGGAATCATGTATATTACACTTGGCAATACACAGACACACACATACACAAACACAGAGATTACAACAAAAATGTTCACATATTTAAGGGAATACACTTCTTCCAACAACAATTGATGATGATGATGATTCTTTTAGAAACAATTTCACATCCAAGCAAGATACAGAAATCAGCAAACTTCAGTTTGCCAATTATTTTTTAAGCCTTAAGACTAGCTACCTGGATAGAGAGGTAAACCATTTGTCTCGATAACTGTTTCTGCCTTTACCTTAGTTATGTATAACCAAACAATAGTTGTTTGCCAGAATCCATCAAACAAGGAACATAGTTAAATATAAAATAGTTGTGTGTAATCAAGCTTGTTTGGATTATCTTTCAAGTTTGACATGTGAAGTACTTAAGTTAGCAGATTTAATTAAATCATCGTAGAGAATGAAAGGAACAAAGAATTGAGCTTCTACAATAGAGACATTTGACAATAATTTATTTTATAAGAGTAGCAATTGCTACTGATTTTCCACTATGAACCTTTGGACTTTGTTCTTTTGATTTAATATCTACATAATCGAGTCAAATGAACTTACCTAAGACCATGAACTAAAAGAAATGAATTGTATACAACTCAAACATTATGAAACAGAGTCTACAAGCTGGCCTAAGAGAAATCATAGAAATGAATAATATAGAACTTGAATCATTATTAAGCAAATAACATACAGAATCAGATGAGAACAATATATGAAGGGATGATAGTAGGTGACTTCTTCAGCAGTAATTTTTTAATCCTTCTATCTCATAACAAAGCATCGATGCTATCATAGCAAAATTTGGCATATTACAGCCCTAATTAATCAAAGCCTGACCCAATATCCCCACCTACAATAAGAATCAATCTCTTGAATAACAAAAAAATTTAATTTTTACAAAAGAAGCAAGATTGTGTCTGCCTGTTCAGTTCATGAACAACAAAAGTGTAAAGAGCAGGGAAAAGGAGTTGGTGAATCGCTGAGTAAATAAAGAATCGAATAAATCCTAGACAGTCACAATGATACTTCTTTACATAAGGTGAGATCTCCAATTCAGACACAATTTTCAGTCCATGTATTTGAGAAAAGTGAAACCTTAATTCTATTTGTCAGCCTCCAAAAATGTCAGGCACATAGGTCAAGAAGTAAAGTTCAGAATGCTAAGTTTTAAGAGTTTCATCATTGGATATTTGGCCAAATGAAAATAGCAATAACAGACAGTATTAAAAACTAAAATCAGCTTTCATTATTCAGTATCAAATTATAGTAGATCCATACTCAAGGTGATGAACTGATTTTTTTGCTTAATTTGTATGCCATTTAATAAAATTATATATGGCTAAGTACTATTGCTAAATGGGTATCTTTCAAATATTTAAGATTACTAAACAGACTGAAAAAAAAAAAAAATTGAACTTTACTAAGGGAAAGGACTACAATTCAATTGGTGCTGTACTTTTCTTTGTCTACAAATTGAACATTATAAGACACAACACTATCCCATGAAAAATATGCTGCCCTTGCATCATCATTCGCTATTAAAAAAGTCTGATTTTCTTTTATATTTCATTTGTATCTTATATGCATCTGCATCTATATCTGCATTTGATCTGTTTGATTCGTTTATGGATAAAAATGTTTGTTTTTTATCTGTATTTGTTTTTTAATAAACATCTTATTGAAAATAATAAAAATAAGATATCACAATGATTTAAAAAAGAAGAAATAAGCAAAGCCATATTCTGCATCTCTTTGCTTGCAATGATGGAAACCCTTATGTAAGTCTAGGATCTGGTTAAGGTCTCAATTTGTAAGCTTGCTTGACACCATGAATGTGGCTTACTTAATCCTCACCATAATACCTACTAAACAATATGTAATATTGTAAGATCTAATTCTATGCTTCCATGCAAAATTAGACAAGAGGTAGAGGTTTATCAATCAAAGTAACTATCAAACTGGTCATTATAAATTTTATTAACATAAAACAATCATATGAAAATGAGCAGCAAAACCATCCAAAAAAAAGTTGAAACAAAAAAAGATAAATAAATTCTTTTCAAAATCCACTTGCCGAAAGTAAGGAAATCTAAATAATCTTTCACTTCCAACCCAAAAAAAAAATAGAAGCCATTTCATATAGATTAAAATTCAACATGCAAAGGAACTCAACTAGACACATAGCCATGGCTACACTTCAATTGAGAATAAAGTTCTGGAAACTGATTATACTTACCATGCAGAACATTCTAAAGGGCCATTCGAAGATGGAAACGAAGAAAGAAAGGGGTAAAAAGCACTAGCTCCCAAAAACAGCCTGGATATATTAACATAAACTACTATTTTCAAATTCCTATCAGCTTTTAATGGTTACTTTTGATATAGGCTTATATTAGATGAATATGCCATCTGCACTTGTCCTATTGAATCCTACAACTACTACAGGGGAAAAATGTATGAGTGATGATAGTATCTAAGCATGTATTGACCAAAGAAAACATAGCATGCCTGTGTCATCAACATAAATGAGTCAATAAATGCCACATCATTAATTTGTCATGTGAGGAAAACAATTGCAAGAAATAACAGCGGATTA
Organism: Combretum micranthum; assembly: GCA_024138025.1. Classification (NCBI taxonomy): domain Eukaryota; kingdom Viridiplantae; phylum Streptophyta; class Magnoliopsida; order Myrtales; family Combretaceae; genus Combretum; species Combretum micranthum. Next base: position 1,031,983 of record JAMXBD010000189.1, on the reverse strand, counting down.
CAATACTGTTTCGATTAACAATATCGATTATAGATGAGATAGTAAATCCAAGTGTTGTTAAAAGCACTCATTTCAGCATCTAGACAGATAAAGCAAAGCAAAGCGCACAATGCAGCTTGCCCAAGCTAAGGCAAGGCGATTGTAAACAAGTGTGTGCTTTGGTGGCTGAAGCACAAAGCACTCGAGGTGCTACAGTGATTGCTTCCTTGATGACATCAACAAAGTAAAAAGATAAAATTAAAAATAAAAAGAAAGACTTGTAATGCTGCTGCCCACTGTTTCATATAGAAGTTAAAAAATATATCTATGTAAGGGCATGATGGTAAATATGCTTATAAAACAAAAAACTTAATTTTTTGTGTGTGTGTGTGAGAACAAAGCCCTAACTACGATCCCCATTGCCCACTGAATTTTAAACTTGAAAACATAATCTCTTGTGCCCCACTTCGCAATCCACTTGGTGATAATGAGATTATGAGAGTAGGGACCGTGAAAGTAATGATGATTTGGATGGTGCCAATGATGAGCTTGTGGAGAGATTGAATCCGGTCAATTTCTCATTTTATATTTACTATCATAAAAAGAAAGACTAATATATTAGTCTTGATATTTTGTGCACATAATGCTCATTTTGTGAATATGATGCTATGCTAATTTAGGGTTTGTTTGGATGATGTCATCGGTATCTATATCATATTTGTTTTATATTTGTTTTTCTTCAGTATTTGTTTTTTACAAACAGTCTGTTTGAAAACGATAAAAAGATGAAGTCAAAACGATAGAAAAGATGACAAAACAAACCGACCCTTAATATTTGACTTATTTGAATAGTTTTTGTTAGTCTAACGTGAGCATGATCATAGAATATTAATATTTTTAAGCATCAAAACAATTTTACTAAATTTATTAATGTTTACAATTCGTTTTTCTTGGGCGAGTGCTCTATTTTGCACTTCTTGCCTCAAGTGATGATAGGCATTGTGTCTTATGTGCCCTTTTCACTCTAACAAACCTAGTAAATTATAAATAAGAAAGATCAAATTTGAGATTTCTAGACTTGATTCCCTTTTTATATATAAGAAGTATCCCACTCATTAGTAATTAGATTGTGTGCACATACTTGCCCTAGAATAGGGAGGAAGGAGCATTGTTTCAACCATCAAAAGAATAAAAAATATTTCCATCAGCTGACATGGATGTATCAGCTGTTAAATCGCTTCCTCCTCTTCCTACAAAGATAATTGAAAGCCGGTTTTTTGTTTCCTAATGAAGGCGCAAGGCTATAGCTGGACTGCCTAAATCCAAGCATATAGTCTACACTGCAAGATTCTAATTTATCATTCTGGTGGTCAAATAGGCCAACTAATTGCGGTTAATTAGAGAGAGGGGGGGAAAAAAGGAACACCAAAGTATGGCGGAAAAGTGAAAATTAACAATAAGAACTCTATAGTGTTTTCTTTATGTTACAAGAAAAAACGTCAACACTGGTGGCATCTCTCAATGCAAGGACATCATCTATTGGGCTTAAAATACAAAACAAAATAAGACCACCTCCAGTCATTTCTTCTTGATATGGTCATCACAACTCCCAAACTAAAAATTGGAAAACCTAATTATTAGGCTCAAGCTATTGGCATTCCTGTTGCGCTAGCACCAAATATTAAAAACATAAATCACCATATAGGGAAGAAAAAAGAAAATCCTGAAAATGTAGAAATAGAAAAGTCTAATACCAACACTTGATCTTAGCCAAAAGGCCGAGAAAAGGTATTGTCTAATACTAATACATTGATTCCATAATCTCTATTTCATATCATAACCAAATTTTGAATATAAAAAGCCAAATTTGGTGCTCAAGTGTCTAATATAAAACTTCAGGTTAAGCACCAAAGCAGAAAGAACATCTTACAAGTATCCATATAAACATAGGAAACATTAGAAAATTGATTGCATTTGAACATAAAATGAACTTGGCGTATGCACATGTGGAACAGCAGAATCTCCACCATCTCACATAAAATTCAGATTCAAATCCAAAACCTTATGAAACCCATTTCTGGCCAGAAAAAAGGAAAAAGTAAAAATAAAAAAAAAAAAAAAAAAGCAAGCAGTCAATTTTAAAATCAAAATCATAAAAACATGTCATATCTGGTGTGACTAGAAACACATGCATTTCCTTAAAAAATTCAACATATATATACTCGTAAAAACTAACAAAAAAAAAAAAAAAAAAAACAAAAGCCCAAATTTTTGTTACGTCAATTCTAAGCGTTCAAGGCCTAAACAAGCCATATCAACGATTCAATTGATTGACCCAGGCGAAACAGACGAATTAAAGAAACAGGCCATAATCGAAACAACGCTAAAACCCTAAACTAAAGAAAACCCAGTTAGAAGACACGCATTTGAAATAAATTGAACCCAATAATTTTACAGGAATAAACCTATTTCGCGCATTTGCATGTCAAGCTTTGATATTTTTCCTTTTTTCCTTATCGTGAAAATTCAGCAATTAAAACAAAATAAAAAAAGTTCTGCTAATTGCATAAAGAATGAGATATATAGAGAGAGATAGAAAGAGAAAAGTTTTACCTGAAAGAGGAGCATAAACAAGCAAAGTTGAGGAAATTAGGGCTGTGGCGTGAGAAAGAGAGAGGAAGAGATGTTTTTTTTTTTAATAGCCAAAGGTAAGAAGATTACGGAGGAAACGCTGAAGTTACACAAGTCCAAGAGGAACAAAGTTGATCTGTTTTGTTTGGAAATGGTTTTTAATCTACGTCGTCTAGATTTGTAATTCTGTTGTTTCCTGTGTCTGTGGTTTCTGTACCTCCGGTCCTAACCTTTTTTTTTTTTTTTTTTTCAATTGCTATTGGTCCTTGTGCTTTGGAATGATAAATATTTTAATTATCATATTTATTTTAATAATTAAATAATTATCTGAATAATTATTTCAATAAAACCGTACACCATTAGCCGAATATGGCTTACCAACTTTTAAGATTCTCTCTCCGTTTTTTTCTTTTTTAATCCATGTATTGCTTAAAATATTGAACACCAAACTTAATATATACATTTCGAGAAAAAATATATAATATACATGTCTAATATAATATATATGTATTAAAATAAAACAATCTAATTTTTTTATATATATTTACATCTAATTTGTTTCGGGATAACCTTTTTGTACCAAGTGATAAATGAGATCGAAGCGATTTATTTGAAAAACTTTTATATTTAAGAGATTCAATAATATTATAGATGTTGGAATTATTAAAGTCATAAATTTAAACCGTAAAATCCATGTGTATGATAACAAAAGAGTTATAAAAAAAGTGATCTTTTATGATATTTGCCTACCAAACTTCCTCTGATTCCACGGAATATTAGCGCAGTAGGGGGATATTCCAATTGGCAATCCTGTACTGTAGCCATATTAATTTTTTTTTTTTTTTGGCCAAAGTAGCCATATTAATTTAGTCGAGCATCATATTATTATTTTTATTTAAATTCTTCTTAGCTATGTGCATAACATGTGTGTTTTGACGAAGGAAAGCATATCTTTTTGTTTTGTTGATCCCTTCCGTCTCCTCTCCCAATTTTTTGCCCTTTTTTGTTTGTATTTTAACAAATGTTGCCCCTATCCCTATCATATGCTCTTTACAATGTAAATATAAATCTAGTCGAAGATTTATAATCAAAATAACATTGTCAAATCCATGTCTGCTTCATTGAAATAAAGTAAAGCCAAAAGCCCTTTCGATTTTCGTTATATGATAGGACGTGTTTAGTTCGTATAAATTTATGGGATTAGATTGAACGAAAATCATAAGTCATTGTTTGTTTATTGTTATGAATTTTGATATCAAATAAATCTTAATAGTTTTAGATAAATTTGAAGAAAAATAACATCAAAAAAGAGGATGGGATAAATGATCTTTTTATTAGATAATTCAAATCTTTTATAATATTCTCGTGATGTATTTTATAAATGTCATATAATGGATGATATAAAAATCTTTTGTTGAATATCATAATACTAATATAGTACAAATGAATTATTATCCAATATTTTTTTCTCTATTATTTTTTTTTATCACGTTCTTACACCTAAACCCACGTCAACGCTCACTGTTTCTTCTTCTGTACCCTGTGGGTAAGATTGTCTGGTAGGAGATATTTCCATTAGATTTTAAGTAATTTGTATATATAGCTGATTATTTATGGTTGTTGGATTTCATAATGAAAATCAAGTGCAATTAGAGTAGATTAGTGGCTACTATCGCAATATGAATAAGACAATACAAAACGGATAGGATAGGAATTGATATTTATATTTGAGATTATCTTAATTTTAAAATTATATATATCATAAAGTATACAAATTATAAGTTATACAGGTATCATATGATATGTATTTGATGCCTTTTTAATACAAATTATACCAATATAAATATAACAATTTTCAATAACTACACAAAATATGAAAATACAACGTAATGAATAAAAATGGAAGAAAAAGACAATAAAGTAATTAACCTCTAAATTTTTTAAATAATGAATTAATTGGGTTATTATAGATTTAGATTAAGGATTTGTGTCTAAGGGTTCTCTTTCGGACAAAAATAATAAGCACTCCTTAATTTTCCCTCTGTATGTAAATATTAAACGGAAACATGACCTGAAGGAGATTAAAGAAGCAAGGTAAGGGTCTCATTCCTTCGTCTTGCTTCATTCATTTTATTTCTAAATGGATATAAACTGTCAAATTCTGTGTGTATTGGAAGATATTGAATCAAAATCAAGCAAGGCTCAAGCAAAAGTTTGAAATTCAAGAAGACTCTTTAAAGGGTAAGAAATCATACTTTTGATTTTAATTAATTTATGGATTTGAAACCTTAATTAATCTTGCTTTCAAGGATTTGAACCAGTTGAAGGTAGTTTTAACCTAAAGAGATAGTGCATTTGTGGAATGGAATTAATTTTTCTTCTTGCAATCAAGTGGTTAAGATCAAGGAATGCTATGGTGCTTATAACAAATAATAACAGTGCTACAAAAGAAGATAGGAAAATTATAAGGCAAGATAAAGAAAATTATAATATAAAGAATAAGAGAAATATTTCATTAAAGAAAGAAGAAAAATAATTTATAAAGGATCGCTAAAACGTAAAATACACATAAACTTTGACTTTTAAGATACTCACGTTAAAATTGGTATATTGTTGTTGTGTATGTTTTGTTTTGTGATCACTCACACTACTAAATCTATATATCAAAGGACCTATTTATAATGTACATATAACATGGTTTGGTAACTATAGTTGGTAACAACCTAATTTACCACTTTTTCTATTATATACTCTAGAAAAATCTCAACTAATATTTCTCGAAAAATCTCAGCCAATGCACTTAGAAAAATGCTATCTACCACAACCAGGAAATTCAAGATAGTTCATAATTAAAAGCATGTGTACAAATCAAGTTCATATAGTGCTTGAACTTGGTTACTAAAAGAGGCTTTGTTGATATATCAATCGGGTTGTCTACCATATTAATCTATTTCACCACAATGTTTTCGTTAGAAATCACATCTCAAACAAAATGAAATATAAGGGTCTGTTTAGATAGTTTGTTTTTCATTTGTATCTATATTTGTATTTTATTTGCATTTGTATCTTATATATGTCTGATCTGTTCTAGTTTGTTTGGTGTGTTTATGAGTAAAAATATATATTTTTAATCTGTATATATTTCTTAACAAATAATCTGTTTGAAAATATTTGCATATTGTCTATACGTTGACAAAACAAACAGAGCCTAATGTCGATATCCTTTGTTTTCCATGAAATGTTTTGAAATACAACGAACTCTTATCTAATTAATTTATAAATGGTTTAATTGTATAATATAATAGATAATTAATTTTGAGCATGGTTAAATAATTTAAATTAATAAAATAAGTAAACAATGTAAAAAGGAATAGATGATTTAATACAATTAAATTAATAAATCAATCAAATTGAGATTTGAGATTTAAAATATTCTTTTGAATCCTTCCTATGTCTTCATGATTTTTCCTTATTAACTGAACTTTTCATTTTCTTCAAATTCTTATATTGAGACTCTTTTTTCTTCGATTTTAATTCCTAAATCAAAATAAATATTTTAAATGTTTTGAAAACTCTCAACCCTTAAATTTTAATTATTTTTTATTTTGTAAAATCTTATTAATTTTTTAAATCAATTATTTATTTAAAAATATCAATTTTAGACGAACCCAAATTAAATATCTGAATTTTATAAATTAAGCTTTTGAATAGTGTTTCTATACTAAGTTGTAAATTTCTAATATATATGTCTAAATTTTTCTAATTAGTTTTCACACTAAAGATAATTATCAGAAAAGTTTAAACTCAATACCGTATTTTTAAAATATCTTTAATTTTTCCTTTTCCTTTTTTTTATCCTTATATTTCCTTTTCTCTTTGCTTTTTCATTTTTTCTGCTTTCTTTCTTTCTCTTTTTCATTTTTTTCCTTTCACTTGCTATTCCTCTCTTCCTCTTCTCTCTCTTCTTCAAAATTTCACACCAAAACTCAAATCTAAACAAGTTTTTAGAAAAAAAAAATGAAGCAGGAAACAAGATCTAAAATATAAATCATGCACAAGCTTCAAGAGCTTGGGAAAAGTAAAGATAAAGAGAAATCAAGAAATTATAGTTTCTAAAAAAGATAAGCTTTGGTTTTCCTTTGTTTTAATTTGTTGTTTATGTTAGAATATGTTAGTTCGATGCTTGTGGTATGTTGAGTGGATGAAGAAGATGATGTAGATGTAGGGTTTGATGAAGTGTTTTGAAGGTGTTCGATGGGTTGAATGAATATAGAAGTATTAGAAGCATAAAAACTAGTTTATATAATGATGAAATGATGTTTTGATGAGGTAAAAAGTGTAAAAAGTGAAGTAAAAATGAAGTTTAAAATAGGGAATTTGTTATAGTTCAAACACCCTGTCAAACGGCCTATTTGGAAGAGTGTATAGGCCAAAAGACCCTTGAAACGACCTATATGAAGGGGTGTTACAAATTCTGAAGCTTTTTATACAAATTATCTGGGTCTAAACGGCCTTGGAAACGTCTAGTATGAGGGGATATATGGAGTAAATGGCCTTGGAAATAGCTCGTTTAGAGGGGTGTTTCACTCTCGGATCATTTTTTAGTAAAATCCCTAGATTGAAATGGCTCTTCATACAGCTCGTTTGGTTTTCCCCACTACAACATTGTTTCGTATTTTGCTCGTAAACTTTTTCTTTTGACCTCGAATTGAGGTGATTGAAAAGGGCTTAAGAGATCTACAATTTTATGGTTTAAGATTTTGAAAATTATAAAAGTATCAAGGCCGAAATTTTATTTCTTTCCAGCTGCTATGTTTTCCAGACAAAGTTAAAAACTTGTGTTTACTTATTAAGCATGTAGTTAAGTATAAAATGAATCTTTTTAGCTAAAATGAAATAGATAAATGATAGTTAATTGATATAATTAAGCATGAGTTAAGTGGATTTACAAATTTAATAAATAATTTGATTAAATATATAATTAGATATAAAATGAACCCAGTTAATAATCTAAGTTCAACTTGGCTTAATGAACTTGAATGAATTAAAATGAATTAGATTGATTAAGTTTAATCAACTTTGCTAAGATTAAGTTAATATACACTTAAGTTAACATAAATCTTAGATATAAAATGAACTTGGTTAATTAATCTTAATTCAACTTGACTAACTAGACTTTGATAAGCTAAAATGAGTTAGATTGATAAGTTTAATCAAAATGACTTAGTAATAGAATTAAATGATTTATCTAATCAATTCGGCTACGATTTATTTAGAATGAGTTAATAGTTAATAATTGGTTTAAGTTAATGAGATAAGATAATCTTAGATTAACATGGTGAATATGATGTTTCAAATATAAGTTTGATTTGAATATGGATGTTTTTTAATATGAATGGCATGATGATGTTTTTATAATAAGAGACCATAATCAAAGTGGAAAGAAATATTTTGACAGACAAAGGAGAATTGTTGTATTTTGGCTGGTTGATATTCGTAGCCATAGCGGGTTTCTATTTAGTGTCTAATCAAACAGATTTTAATAAAAGTTTGAGATAAATGGATAATGAGTATAATTTCTTATATGAGTTCAATTCTTGAATTTATAGATATGGATACCTGATTTATTTTCTGAAATGGATTCTGGCTTATCTTCTGTTTCTGTTGGGATTCTAAATTAAAAAGGTACGCAGTAACTTGTGTGGTGATTATTAGGATAGACATCATAAAAAGAATTAAAACTTAAACTTGGCTTAATAATTGATGAGTAATGGTTGTGCATGTGCGTTGAATTTGGTCCAAGGAGCAGTAACCTTATATGAGTAGACATAGTTTAGGCGCTTAGGCCCCTCATTATGATGCAATGACTTCCAATAGGTGGCTGGGTGGATAATTGATAGGGTGTATAGTATCGGTGTAACATTTGCTTATTTTTAACATAATATAATATGATTTAGTTCACGTTTTATGGGATGATTGAACTAAGTAATATTATGGATTAAGTTAAGTAAAGTTGAGTAACGACTGTAAACCCTAGATAAGCTTACTTTTTCTTTATTGGTTATAACGAAGATATAAGTATTCGAGCTACTTATATTAACCCCTTAAGTAGCTGCGGTTACTCAGGACCCCCAGATTTTTACTCTAGGATAGTTACTTACGAGGGCTACCGATGCGCTCTCCTATTACTGCGGTGGTGAGCCGAGGATGGTAAATCATTTTCCTAGATTATTTCGAAGTGTAAGTGCTCCAATGTTGATTTGCTTACTTTAAATTAAAGATAATAACTTGTTGTTTGTTGCATTGCATTTAGTTAAGCTCGTGTAACATTCTGTGTGTGTTGTGTTACTATGTATTAAGCTTCAGCTCATCATTGTTGTTGTCGTTCTTTTTCCATGTGTTGTATTGATGAAGAAGATGACATGATGATCGATATTGTTGTTATTGATGATGATTGATGGTGGTGGGGATGATATGTTGATGTTTAGATGATGATGATGTTGATATTGATGAAGATGATGTAAGGCTCGGGTTTAGGCGATGTTGGATGAGTGAAGTGGGTTAGGGTCGTATATTTTATTTTATTTTGTTTTGTTCAGGTATAAAGGATTGGATTTATGATTTAGGTTGTAATATTCTTTTAAGGAGCCTGTTACAGCCCATTGTTTTTGTAACAAGTCTTTTAAGCTCTGTTCACCATCATGATCTGTTCTTTGATAAAGAATACATCATGGTATGGTTTCGTTTTTAAAAGCTTATCTACTCATAAGAGTAGTATATAAAATATTTTATAAAGTTTATTTTGTGAATTATAAATCTAGTGGTTTCTAGAATTTAATTTAATGATTTCATAATTTAAAAGCGACTAGTAAATATTCACAATAAACATATTATTAAAGGAAGTTTGAGCGTGTAATATATGAAGTATTATATGTGACGGTAATGCCTAAATTAAATTTTGGGGCATTACATGTTTTGTCCTTAGTTTGATGTATAGCACTTTGGTTGCCACAATAGACATTCATAGGCATCAAATTCAACTGGAGTTCACTATATTAGCCCAGTAACCAAGTGGCTTCTTTACTAGCCAAAAAAAAAAAAAAAAAAAAAAACCAAATAGCTTCTTTAATTGCTTTAGTCTTAATCAACACTAGAGTTGTAAACAAGTTGAGTCGAGACAATACAGTGCTAAGTTCAACTCAAAATTTCAAAGCTTAAGTTCAACTTGAATTAACATTATATAAGCTTGAGCTCGTTTAGACTTGATTATTAATATATATATATATATATATATATATTAATTCTAGTATAAATAATATAACTACCTAAACTTGATTTGAATTCAACTAAAATATTTATACTCAACTCGAGTTCAAGTAAGCTCGGTAATCAAGTTAAACATACGAAACTTAAGTTTGGCTCAATAAACTACTCTAGTAGTTTAGGCTCGAGCTTGACTCGAATATTCTTGAATCAAATTAGAGTAAATATCAAGTTGAGCTCAAATAGTTCGTGAATAGACTTGGTTCATTTGCACCCATAGTCAACACCACATATTTTTCCTTTATAGTAAAGAAACCAATTGTAGCCTATAAGATTGACTTTAAATTGTTAGCTCAATTATCTAGACAAAACATTAATCTAGCAAGTGATCTCCTTTTGTTGAGGTCACTACCATAATCTGAGTAAACATAATCAAACAAGCCTCCATTCCCTTTTCCAAACTCCAAGAATGGATCAATGGGACTCCATAAGTATCTAATGTTAAACTAATTAATTCTAAGTGTGATTTTGATGAGAACAAAAAATATGTAAATCATATGGTAAACATACATTACTTGATTGAGACTAATAGATCATTTCCATTTGTGTAAAAGAAGGTTATCTAAACAAGGAAATCTATTATCTTTAAAATCAAAGGAATCTATGTGTGTGTATTTAGAGTTTTGTATTTGCAGTTCTTACACTGACAAGCCAGTACAATTTTAACCAGCCACAACTTGTATTGTGGCTTCATTATGTGGGAGCATTTTATTTATCCAAGGGTGCAAATACTTGACCAGCGAACCAGTAGAGTAAAAGTAGTTGTTATGCGCATTTAATGCTTGACATTTTTCAAACGTTTTCTCCAACGGGTGTTTCACCTTTTGAAGACTTATAAATACACATCTTTGGAAAATTGAAATATTATAGTAGCGTTTTCATTTGCAAACAAACAAGCCCATTGACCCTCTTATAACTCTTGTACACTTGTTCATTATTTTTGCAAAAAATTTAGAAAGAGAAAAATCAAATTAGTGCTCTGTTTTTATATTTGTTATTTGTAAAAAAGCACCATAAAAGTGAGGATATTATATACTCTTAAGTGTTGTAATTTGTGTGTAGCTTTAGTTGAGCATATGTGATTGTGATTAATAAAATGTGTGAAGTCCTTAGTTCAAGGAGATTAGCAAGTGGGTCGAACTTCATGTTATATCCAGGCTTAAATTTTCTTTCCTACATTGTATTACCATAACTGCTATCATCTAAGATTGGTTTGATCTTTTGCATAAAAAATTTATTAATTTGCTGTTTTATGTCAAATACTCAATCGAACCCCCCCTCCCCCACCCCCCACCCCCCCCAAACAAAAAAAAAAAATATTTTTTTAAGTGCATTTTCATCTAATAATCCATTTTGTTTGTTTCTCTCAATTAAGAATTTTGATGATAACAAAAATAATGAAATAACGATTATCTTAAGTTATGTTTTGTCAGCAAATTATCCAGAAATTTTATCAAGAAGATTAGAATCTCTATTATAAATAGCAGAAGGTTTAGCAGAAAGAATACTGAGAAGGCAGAAGGTTCGGCAGAAGGAGCATTGGTTATGAACAAGTTAACAGATGAAAAGGCAGAAGGTATATCAGAAAGTGCAATATTTACATCGTCATGAAGAAAAACACGTTATTTGATCTGTTGAAGACCTAGCTCCAATGATTGAATATATTTGGGAAATATATTTAATCTGTTCCACAAAAGTTGGTTCATTATCCACAGGGTTATTATTTTCGAATTAAAATAAATTAAGAAAGTCCAAGATATCTGAAAATTAAATTGGAATAAGACTGAATTATACAGATTGTGTTCGAATTATTTTATAAAGGAATCGTGAGACATATCCAAGAGATTTTGGGAGCTTGTCAGAAAATAGTTGGATTTCGAAATCTATGAAACTTGAATTTCTGAAAAATGAAAGGTTCCAGACGTAATCCAATGAAAAGTTCCAGACGTGATCAACGGGAGAAATATTTGAATTTCTTGTTTGAGATTTTTATGCAAGATTATAGAGATCTGAAGTTATCCCAATCTCATGAAAGATTGTCAGACGTTTCAAATTTCAAATACAAGTAAATCTAGAAGATAAACTTGAAGAGAAATTGTCTTCGAGATATCAGGAACGAATTTATCATTATCTTCAAAATTTTCAAAATATCAGGAATTCAAGCTCATCTGAAACGGTTGAAGATTATCTTTTCGACCGTTGAAGGGAACAAATAAAATACAGGAACTTAGAAGCAGAAGAATACAGAGAACAAGTCCAAGAGAAAAGAAAAAGCATTCAACGAGCGAAATACTGTCATTTTTATTATTGTTCATCTTTTATGTTCAAAACAGTCGAGGATCTTTATTATTTTTCCTCAGATTTTGCTAAATCATTCTTTGAGTGATCGTAAGTTGCAAGTAGGCTCAGTAGGTTGATTGTTTGAGAGAATCAAGCTGAGTGAATTGTGAACTTCTTGTAACGAATTTCATTGATTGGATTAGTGGAACAAAACTGGTGTGGATTACCGATGACCTTGGCTTGGAGCTGGAAGAGATGATTGACGCTCAAGGCGGAACCTCTATAATTCGTTTTGCATTTCTCTCTTTATCATCTCTCTTTAATTCGTGCAATTTTAATTTGTTTTATTGCATTTGTTCTTCGGTCAGAAGGTTTATCAGAGTGTTGTACTTATTGTTCTTGAGTCAGAGAGTTGGTCAGAAGGTTCCAAGGAGAAAATTTTCAAACTTTAGCTTAAGTATTCGTGAGATTATCTATATAGGATTATTCTGGTTTGTTGTTTTAAAGAAGTTACTCATCAACTTCATTTATTTCAGAAAGATCAAAGGTCATTTTAATAGAATAACCAAGTGTGTGAAAATTTGTTTAAAATTTTCCAAAACAAAGTATTATAACCAATTCACACCCCCACCCCACCCCCTCTTCTTGGTTATCATTTCGGGACCAACACATTTAACTAGTTATTAATGTGCTTTACTTGGGTTAGCCATGTATCCACTAATGGATCTAATCATATGTGAGATGTCTAGATGAGCACACATCATGCTGCCAACTGTACTTGTATAAGGAATACGTGTCATGTCACTAATCTCTTCATCTATCCAAGAAGATAAGACTGTAGAAAGCTTGAAATGAGCTGCTAATGGAATACTAACATGTTTAGCATTTTTCATACTAAAATGATCTAGGACTTCTCAATAATTTTTTTTTGAGTTAGAAACGACTTTCCTTCCTTCTTGTCTCTTTATATCTCTATGCTAAGAATTTTCTTCATATCTCCTAAATCTTTCATCTCAAATTCATTTTTCCAATGTGTTTTCAATTGATTGACTTTAGTGATGCTCTTCACATCAATGAGCTTGTCATCTACACATAGGAGAAAATAAACAAAAGCCCATTTAATAGTTTTGTAAAATAAACATAATTATCATACATGCTTCTTGAATAGCCGTGAGTGATCATGAAAATGTCAAATCGCTTATACTATAGCTTAAGAGATTATTTAAGCCATAAAGTAATATCTTCAATAAGTAAACATGGTCTTCCTTCCCTTCAACAATAAAACCTTCTGGTCGTTGCATATAAATTTATTCCTCTCAATTACTATGTAGAAAAGAAATCTTGACATCTTGTTACTCCAATTCCAAGTTATGCATGGCTACCAATGCAAGCAATACATGAATGAAATAGTGTTTTACCACATGTGAGAAAATATCATTAAAATCTACTCTAGCACCTATCTACTTTTTTTTTGCAATGGAGAGGACTCCTTCTTTTTGAAGACCCATTTTCAATTATTATCCTTTTTCCCTTATGGTGGTTTGACTAGTTCCCAAGTGTCATTATTTTGTAAAGAATCCTTTTTCTTGTATTTACACCATCCATTTTTTCGACTGCTAATAAAGTGTAAGTGACTAATTTTAATATAATCAATATATTTTGTGGTGGTTTAGTTTCTCTTTGTTCCTTACCTTTAACTATGGTATATAGGACTTATTGCTCAACTCCACCTGATTAGATGATCCATCTAATAGGGAGGTTTCTGGAGCAGCATCTTATTTTGTTACTTCCATTCTAGCTTCTCTAAAATGTTCTCTACTAGTTCTTTTTCTAGAATACTTTGACTTTAGGTTGAGCACTGACTGCTCATTAAAAGTTACATCTCTATTAATTGCAACTTTAAGTGACTTGATTTTGAACATCATAACTTATAGCTTCACGCTAGAAGGGTAGCCAATGAAAATATATTTCTTAGCATGTGGTTCTAACTTACCATCATTGACATGCATGTAAGCTAGACAACAAAAAATCATTAAATTAAAATATTCAAATCTATAAGATTTTCTAACCAAACTTCCTCTAGATTCTTGCAATTAATTAGGTTATTGGAGATTGATTTACCAAGTAGCAAACCATAGATGCAATCCTTTAATGAATCATATTCAAGAGTGAGCATTGTGCTTTCTCAATAAGAGCTCACTCATGCATTTGTAACTCCATTTTGTTAGAGTGTGTTTCTAATCGTACGATATTAGACTCTTCCCTTATTCTTGCATAACTTATTAAACTTGTCATAACAAAATTCCAATCCATTATCTATTCTAGCCACTTTATCTACTCCCCTATTTGAAAAATAGTAAAAACTTAATCCTTGTTTAGAAAGTCAAGCCAAACTTTTCTTAAAAATTTTCAATAAAGGTCATATATGTCTAATACCACCTTTGAATGAACATGAGAAGAACCTTAAAGGTTTGTAAGAATATAATCCAAGGCCCTTTGGTCTTATGATTGTTTGTGCTAACACTTACCCACTTTTGTTTCTTGAAGACATAATGTTTATAGAACTCCATACTTCTTGTACTCTAACTACATAACAAACCTCTTGTACTCGATAAGGACACTTTTCTTATTCAGATTCCCTAGTCTCAAATGCCACAATTTTGTAACATCATTATTAAAGAGTGATGAAGAGCTTGTAGCATTAGCACTATTGACCATATGTCCATCCTACATGTACAATTTTGTAAACCTTATGGCTTTTATCACAATAGAGCACCTTTGGTGACCTTCACTAATCCAACTTCAATTGAATACCTACACCCATTGGCATCAAGGTTACCTAAGGAGATGAGATTCTTCTTTAAGTTTGGAATGTGATGAACATCGTTAGTGTTCTGACAATGCCACCATGCATTTAGACCAAGATTGTTCCTTTTCCTACAACTTTGCAAGTAGCATTATTACTCATTAGAACACTCCCATTTGCAAAAGATCATATGTTGAAACTCAGTCTTGAATAACACATATGACAAGAACAACAAAAATCCATAATCCATTCATCTTTAGATCTACCATTGGCATTAATAGTGGTGAAAATAAGATCTATAGTAGGCTCATAGTGCTAGCCTCAACAAATTTCCCTTTATTGTCATGTTCTAATTGCTTATTCATTAACTTATATAATCGACTTAATGTGCCCCCTTGACAATAGTTGCAGCTCATATTCCTATATTTTAACTATGACTTTGACCTTAACCTTACTTTACTACTAATCGAATCTCTCTCTTACGTAATTCTTCTCGTTATTAATCTTTTTATTGGATTATACCTTTGTTGTGTCATACAACTCATTATCAATAAAATATTTACATAATAGAGCAAATTTAATATTTTCTGAATTACATTTGTTTTGTCGCAAAGCAAGGCTCTAAAGGCAGCAAGGAACACAACAACTTGAGGGCTTGATCTTCATTACTAATTTTAAATCCTACATTTTCCAAATACAAAATAATGGACATAAAATTATCAATGTGAAATTTAATGGATATGCCTTCCTCTATTTGCAAGCTATAGAAATGAAGCTCACTAGTGAGAATGATGATCTTGTGTTAAGTTGACTATACTTTGTTTAATTGATTAAGTACCTTTGCTTTGGAAAGTAAGAAAAATGTTGTTGGAAAAGCAATTCGAAAGCATAACTATATATAAATAACCAAAGTAGGTCATTAATTTTTAAAACTAATGTTATGTTTAGTTTATTAGGATGGAATAAAGTTGGAAAGAAATAGCAATTCTTTATTTTATAATTAGGTTTTTTAGAGTAAAATGTGTTCTTTTATCGGAATATCTATTCCTCTAGTGAAAAAAAGAAATGGGGATTTGTAATATATTTCACATTACATGGAATAAACATTCCTTATGGTAAAATATGTTACAAACCAGACGAAGGAATTAATATTACATGGTTATATAGTTAGAATACAAATTCTTCCAATAAAACAAACGCACTGTAAAGGTTAAGTAGCATGTGTAGAAAGGGCTTGGGTAATGCTTGCTTTACTACGGCCAAATCAAAGGAAATTTGGCTTGTGGAAAGGGGTAAGTGTAAATTTTAGAGCACATGTAAGGCACAATTAAATCCTTCACACAACGGATCTTTTTATATACATCAATATCTATGTCTATATATAATTGATCTTGAAATTTAGGCTTGAAGCTTGATTTCATTTAGATAAATGAGCTTCATTTTGAGTACAAGCTTCTCATTTACTAATTATGTTCGAGCCTAAACATTTATTAATCCAATTGAACGAATCGAATGTAAAGAGAGTCGAGTTTGAGTAATTCGCAAACAACTCACTTGTTTGTGACCCTATGAGCCTAACTTTTGAGATGGGCTCATCTAGTTTAAAAACTATCAATATTTTTATCAAGCTCAAACTCATCTTATTTAGATAAAGTTGGTTCATTTGTAAATCAAGCTTGAGCGATTTGAACTTTTTTCAATTTAGATAAATAAATTTCATTTTGAACTCAAGTTTGATTCATTTTTCATTTAAGTTTTATATCTTTATTTTTTAAACTAAAAATAATAAATAGGAGCTACAAAAATATATTAAATAAAAATTATTTTTTTATTATTTTGGTTATATATTTATTTATAATATATTATAAATATATATCATGAATATAAAACTCATAAGCTTGCTATTAAGGATGTTTATGAGCCTACTCATGAGTCACGAGCCTACACAAGCTATTGAATGAGTTGACTCATGAATCTAATTAGAGATCAAGTTTGATTTGTTTAAGTAAACAAGTTTTATCTTGAGGTCTAACTCGGTTCATATACTAATTAGAGAAGTGAATCAAGTTTAAATTGAATTAGTTTTAGTGACTCATGAACAATTAGGATGTTTTGCTATCCTCCAGGATACTAATTATTTTTAGTATTTGGCTAATTTGTAAGCCCCATCCTAGTTTAGAGTAATTAATTTCTGTGTTGATTGAACTTAGATTATTTTAGGTTAATTACAGCACGAATTGTGTTTATTTGAATAAAGTTGATTTTCAGCAGAGTTGGTAGTTGATGATGTTACATCCTCCTTGGGAACAATGGTCGATCCCTACATTAAAAACTGTTCTTATTATTAGCAAAATGATCGATACCCTTGTCTCAAAGTCACTTGTCCAGTTATTAATGATTATTTTGAATTAGTCATCCTTCCTTCTATATCTACTAGATGTATTCATATCTATATGCATTAACAAGCAAAAATATTTTATAAAAACTTTGCTCAAGTAATAAAATTATTAAAATCAAATTTTAAATATAAAAAAAAATTTGTTCAAATATCAAATTATTTAAAATGAACTTCACATAGGTACCATTTTTGCTATTAACTCTTCGTTATTTAATGTAAAAACAATAGTTTGCTTTTAGATATGATTTGAATTGTATTGAAGATCGATAAGTCCTTCAAGTTGTTCAGATTCAAACATTTCAAACCAAGTTAACGAGAAAATGGAAAGAGAAAACGAGGAATTGTATACAGATGCGGTTCGATTTCTTGACCAATCGACCCATACTTTTCCTTTAGTCTTCCCCCCTTTCAATTTTACTCGGTCGGAAAATCCATTTCAACCGTTTGAACCTGGTATTTCTTCCCCATAAATGTTACTGTACCTAATCATGTTTGACTTGCCAAAGTAGTTGCAACTTCAAAACCACTTTCGTATCTAACCATGTGTTCCCTCGACTCCAGCTTATACAAATTTTCTTTATAGATCTTGCGATGAACAATCTCACTTTATCATCCTAAACTAAACCTTTAAATCATTATTAGTTAGAAAATCATCTTATCAATGAATACAATCTACAGGCAAACAAAGATAATTTGTTTGCTTCATTGTATTGAGTAAAGAGGAATTGAATTCTAATTTAATACTATAATATTGACATGGATGTGTAAAAATAAAATATGTTTATTGAAGTAAAAGATAAATTATCTATAATGTCCTTTATCTTTATTATAAAAAGAGGACAATTATATATATAATATTTTCTAGATAGAGTATTTATGAAAAATTTAAAAAATAAATCATGAATGATAATTCATAAATATGAGAAGATGAACTACTATTTATCATTATATGTAATAACAATTCATTATAAATCGTTATTCCTCTCAAGTGAACATGATTTAATTCCTTTATGTAGAATAAAAAAAAATGAATAGTTATTCATGTCAATTGATCGAACTGTTATATTTTTTACTCTAGACTAGTTGAAAATTTATGACATTTTTTTTTTTTTTTTTTTAGCCTAATGGAAGGAGAAATAGGTAAGTGCCCATAAAAAGTCATAAACGATAGAGTTTGTGTTTGCTTTGAAAATTCATAAATCCATGCCATACCCTTAACGACCAAACCACACTGTAACTATCTATCACATTATTTGCTATCATGGATGATGTCCTAAGATCATAGATGGTATCAATATTAAATGTCCCTTAGAAATTAGAGAAGGTAGGCTAGAAATTCACAAGGCCTCATGCACCTACTCGGAACTGGCTGTTTCCCAAATAAGAAGAAAGGAAAACTGTATTCTCCTTATCGCACTTGGTCCGTCAAAGTTGTTGCAACTCCAAAGACCACTCTCAAATCTAACTAAGTTCTCCCCTCCAAGCCAGCTAGTAATTCCTTTATAAAACCACACACTTAACATAATCTTCTCTGTCTGTTGTCCTATACAACGTTTGTCTGTTGTCTGTTTGTGTTTGTGTGTGCAACGCAATGGATAGCTTCAAAATTCATCATCACAACTCAGTACTCTGTGCAGCACTCTCTGCTATGGTGATACTGCTGATTCCATCAAATGCACAAATCAATACACCATGTACAACCTCAACCATCTCAAGCTTCACGCCTTGTTTCAATTTCATAACTGGAAGCACTGCTAATGGGGGTTCTCCTACATCCGCATGTTGCGAATCATTCAAGACGCTAATGACAACAAGCGTGGATTGTGCTTGTCTGGTGCTTACTGCTAATGTTCCCATTCCTCTGCCAGTTAATCGAACTTTGCCATGTCACTTCCCTCGCATATGCAACGCCGGCGGCGTTCCTATGCAATGCAAAGGTTTTGAACTCGCACTTTCTTTGTCTTCATTATTTCTTTTCCTCAATATCTTCGGAAAGATTTTAGCCTCTTTAAGGCTAACTGATGAAATTTCGTTGTGGCATTGATTTGCAGCCTCTGGTTCACCATTGCCTGCTCCAGGTATGTAGATTCAAATGTATACAATCTTGTTAACATGTGCATATTGTTAAGAAAGTAGATGATATACGACACGTGTGAATTATCTATTGAATATTTTTTAATTTAATAAGTGCTTCAAAACATTTCATCGTTTCATTGGAACATTATATGTGAAATTTGGCAGGTCCTGTGTTGTTAGGACCTAGTCCGCCTCCACGTGCACCATTAGCATCTCCTCCTCATGAAGCCGCGTCTCCTCACCACCACGCTGCGTCTCCTCATCACCACGCTGCGTCCCTCACCACCACGCTGCCTCTCCTTTAAGTCCTCGTGGTAAATGGTCATTTTACATCATGAAACCATGATATATCAGTATACTTCATATTGAATTTTATGTTTTTTTGATATTTTTCATGAGTCAGCTTCCAAAGCGACAGCCGCTGTGTCTCCACCTCCACCACTAGCACCAGCACCAGATGTCGACGACGCGGTGGATCTAGGCCCGGCTGCTCCACCGCTGAAATCCAAACGGCCGTCAACAACTCCAGCAATCCGACCTGTATTGACCCCATATTCATCTGCTCCATCTTACATTTCTTTGCCGCATCTCCTTCTTGGGCTCATTGGAATTCTTCTACTTGAATTATTTTGATGCCGTTGTGATTATGTATGCCACGATTGAAATGCTCAGTTCTGCTAGGAATATCGGATTGTTTGATAATTTTTAGACAATGAAAGATGGATATGGAATCTTATTCCATCGTATTTCGATTGCGATATTTTTAACAAGAAAAACATTAATAAATATCTATGACAAATTATGATTACCGGATTAATCTAGAAGGCCATTTCTTTGAAAGAGTTTAGATTATCTCTTTCCAATATGCTTATGGTTACCATTTTTTTAGAGAAAATTGTATATTACCAAAAACTTTTACTAGATTCACTCTCTAAATTATCCAAGTATACTTTTTTATACTTAAACTTTCGACAATTGGTATAGTTAATGATCAATTGACATTTTTGAGTAAAATAGAAAAAAATTACTTTAAGACTTAAATACACATATAAAAGTTTATGGGCTAAATTTGGACATATGATAAATTTGAGGAGTAATTGACAATTTTTCTCTTTTCTTTCAATGGAAAAATTTATACCATTATTAAAAGAAAAAAAAAAACGAATTTGTACCTAAGTGAAAGTTCAGGTATAATTTACAATTTTCTTATTTGTTCTCTTTCTTTTCTTATAATGAATTTCATTATAAAAAAAAATATGTATATATTAGGAATGTCCAATTGAAAAATTGGTAGGGGCAAAATTGTTCCATATAAGAAACAAAATGGTTCTACCTAAAAGAACAAAAACCAACTAACCAACAAGTGTAATGAAAAATATAATACTCCTCAAATATAGATGATAGAACTCTAATCGTAGAGGTGCCTTTTGATATAATGACTTAGAGTTTATCGGAACATCAAAGTTAAGTGCGCTTTAGGCAAAGCAATCCAAGATGAGTGACCTCTTGGGAAGCACTGACAACAAGGATAAAACCTTGTGACGTGTGGTCAAAGCGGACAATACCTCAATGGCAAAATTTCGAGCCATTATAGGTGGTATTAGAGCAGTTCACTAGCAGAATGGAGCAGTGTCCTTCATGCCTGGTGTGGTTCTGAACTTGTATAACGAAGCTATGAGGACGTCAGTTCTATGAGTTTGGGAGTATGTAATACTCATCAAATATAGATGGTGGAACTCTAATAATATAAATGTCTTTTGGTGTAATGGTTTAGAGTTTATAGGAACTCCAAAGTTATGTGTGCTCTAGGCAAAGCAATCTCAGGATAGATGACCTCTTGGAATCGCACCAAAGGATAAAATCGTGTGGGTATCACCAAAGCGAACAATATCTTGGTGAGCGAGTTTCGGGATGTTATAAAAAATAACAATCACATAAAATAGAGAAATACTTTGTTAGATAACATATGCCATGCGTAATATATAATCGATAAGTAAATATCAATTATTTTTTAACATTACTTATTTTAGAAATTATTCAGCATTTCTTTAAAGGATGATTGGCCCAGTACATGCATATATACACAAAATGTATTAACTATTCAATATATATTTTCTATAAAAACAATTAATTTGAATACTATTGATAAATTAATATTAGGTAAAAGAACAAAACCAACAACTAACATGTATAATGAAAATTTTAGCCAAAAAAAAAAAAAAACAAGTATAATAAAAATAAATCACATAAAATGGAGAAAGGCTTTGTTAGATCATATATGCCACACGTAGCATACACACAGTAAGCAAGTATTGATCATATTTAACATTAGTTATTTTAGAAACTATTCGTCATATCTTCCATATGTTAAAGTATGATTGACGATACAATACATGCATATATACACAAAATGTATTACCTATTCAATATTTTTTTTACATGAAAACTATTAATTCTAAATATTATTGATAAATTAATATTAGCTTTGTTGCCACAATCTTCAATTAACTAGATTTGTGAATTTACAGTGGATTAGTGGTGAAAAGGCAATATTAATGAGAGTTGGTCGTGGAATAGTTAGAGGAAACAAAAA
Organism: Combretum micranthum; assembly: GCA_024138025.1. Lineage (NCBI taxonomy): Eukaryota > Viridiplantae > Streptophyta > Magnoliopsida > Myrtales > Combretaceae > Combretum > Combretum micranthum. The sequence goes on along the minus strand of JAMXBD010000189.1, from coordinate 1,009,897 downwards.
AGAATAAAAATAAAAACAAATAAGATTAATATGGGAAGATTTACATTTATTGAGATAAGTAGGGTTGACTTGTGGATTTCAGGTGGTGAAAATAAGAAAAAAGAAAAAAAAAAAAAGAAAAAGATGTTCTGAAAACGACCACCTCTCTACACTAGGTTTTTGTCAAGATGTTTAAAAAAGAGAGAATATGTTTTACAATTATTACATAATATAATAAATCTGTATAAAATACACAGATAAAATTTGCTATACACGATTCTCGTTTAAGGGGGTAAACAAACTAATAGACGTTGAATCCATTAATTGTCACGCCCCGATGGGTATCCTAAACGTGACAGTCTGCCATATACAATACTAAAGCCTAGAATGACTACCTCAGTCACGTAAAGGCTTCCATATCATGTACAAGGCGTACGTCACAACCAAGGGAACGCATCGAGTAACGCATTTTATATTGATAATAATTAAGTAACAAGGTAAAGAGAATACTTATCATAAAATATAAACATGTTAAATTACAATTCTTAGGGGCTTATCCCTCTATTGTCTTCAAATAATATATATCTTAGAATTTCCAAAACACTAACATGGAATACATTACATATAAAGAACCTTACAAAATAACTTCATCTTCTGCTTCCATTGCCTTCATAAAAGCTTAACATCCTCCTATGACTTTCTTAACATCATGATCCTCAATTTAAGCCACGGGTATACCTATTTCAACAAAATCTATAGGGGTATAAGCTACATCTAGCTTGGTGAGGTATTTCAAACAAGTTCATTTAAATTTTCACACATATGCTATGCATACAATGCAACATTCACGTGATTACGCAAATATATATAATTATCCGGAAACTATATAGAACGATTTAGCCCTCCGTATCGAAGGTTAGGGAATCGTGATGAAAATCATCGATCTTCTACTGCTAGTCCCCAGGTCCCTACCCAAAGCATTCGGTTGGCTTGGCTCGAACTAGAGTCTCATTCCCGGGCGATTTGATTCTCTAGAAGGAACATGGCCCGTATCACAGTACAATAACAGCTAATCTAACTCTACGCATAGGAGTAGCAGCCTTCCGAAAGAGATGTGAATCGATGAATGCTATGAGTGAGCGTTTTATTTTTCTTAAGCCAAACCTTATGAAGGTTTATTAGGGGGCGGTCAATCAATTTAACAAATAATAAGTAGTCATACAAGTAAGTAAACAAAAACACTTAAACAGACAATTTGAAGTTGTGATATTCTTAATTCTCATTTCACGCATAAACATAGAATCACATATATACATATCCCCAAATTCCCCAATATATATATATATATATATATATCCATTTTTTAAATCTTTTCTTAGTATACTAATGCCACTACTTTACAAGCACAAGTAAGATAACGAAATTAAGAGGAATAACTCACTCGTCTATTTCGCAATCTTCTTAGTCGTAGAAATCCTCAGAAGTGGAATCTCGTATCATCATCTAAACAAAAGAAATACTGGGATGAGTATTTCATAGAAATTCTACTCAAACTTTCTAATTCTATTTCACAATGTTCGTCAAAATCGCATAGAATGAAATTCTAATTTTAAAATGGCCATAACTTCCTCATTTTAACTCGGAATTTCACATATAATATAGCGTTTTCTACCTATTCGAAAGATCTATCAATTTCTAAGGTTATATTTATCATATAAGGTCATTTGGGTTCCAAAATGTAGGTACAAATTTAAAACGAATATTTCTAGATTTTGCAAAAACCATTTTCTAACTCAACTTCATTAAAAATCCTTTAATAAATAAATATATATATATATATATATATATGATTGATAAATCCTTTGAGTATATAAATAAGCTCACTTCATATGCAAAAATTCTAATGGTAGTGTCTCAATAATTTATTTCATAAAACAATTCTTTTTAAAGTGTTGAAACTTATCTTGATAAATTTCCTTTCAAGTATTTTGAAGAAACTTTATATTTTCATAGGTTGTTATATATGAGTATATTCTTATTTTATTTTATTCATTCCTTTTCCAAAACAAGTAAATTTTCCTTTGACCTAGTCTTTCATAAATTTTACTTTTAGTGATAAAAGATCAAATTTATCAAAAGTGTATTAAGTTGTTGAAAACCTTTTTATAAATTTGTATTTAGAGTATTTTTAGAAAATGAGTCTTGTCTTCTTATATTATTATTTAAAATATAAGTTTTTGTTTTCTAAACTTGTTCTTTTATTTCCTTTGAAAAGAATCCTCTTTATTGATAAAATCCTTTGTTTTTAATCTTATCTTATTTATATTCTTTGAAAATAAGTTTCTTCTTTAGAAACTTGAAAATCATTATTTTCCTAAGTGGGTTTATAACTTTATGGGTTGAATTCATCTTAACTTTGAAAACTAGTTTATTTCTTAGTTTTATTATGGAGTGGAAAAGAGTTTAATCTTAAGCTTTTTGTGAAAACTTTGAATATTAACAAATTATTTTACTAAAACTTAGGTTACCATAATATACAAAGAAAGTATTTATTTCTTATGTTTCCTTAGTAAAGCTATCTTTGTTATTTGAGAAAACTTTGAGAAAACTTGTATTACTCTATTTCTATGTTGTTGATAATAACTCCATTATTTTGTGATAAGTTACATAATAGAAAATTTAGTTTTAAGTTCCTTTAATAAAGTAAACTTCTACTTTTGAATTTGTTGAGACTATATCATTATATAGATGCAAGTATTATGAGCATGTAAAATCATTATTTTCCTAAGTGGGTTTATAACTTTATGGGTTGAATTCATCTTAACTTTGAAAACTAGTTTATTTCTTAGTTTTATTATGGAGTGGAAAAGAGTTTAATCTTAAGCTTTTTGTGAAAACTTTGAATATTAACAAATTATTTTACTAAAACTTAGGTTACCATAATATACAAAGAAAGTATTTATTTCTTATGTTTCCTTAGTAAAGCTATCTTTGTTATTTGAGAAAACTTTGAGAAAACTTGTATTACTCTATTTCTATGTTGTTGATAATAACTCCATTATTTTGTGATAAGTTACATAATAGAAAATTTAGTTTTAAGTTCCTTTAATAAAGTAAACTTCTACTTTTGAATTTGTTGAGACTATATCATTATATAGATGCAAGTATTATGAGCATGTAAAATAATAAGAATATGAGAAAATACTAGAAACACATAGTAATAAGCAAGATAATAAAAATATCAGGTATTGGGAACCTTAGCTTCATCAAGGTATCCCGGTCAAGTATTGAGAGCCTTAGTTTCATCAAGGTATTCCGGGACTAAGAATACACTAGTCTCAAAAGAATAAAGAGAATAAAGAAAATGTTGTTTTGACTTGATATGGACAAGTCTAAGAATAGAAAGACTAGTATTAAAGAAATAGCATGAAATAAATAAATTGCAAAACATGAAATTAAATAAATAACAAGTGAGCTTATATGCTCTAAAGATTATATATAAATAACAAGTGTGCGAAAGAATGAAGGAGGAAAGGGGTATTTATAGAATTTTGGAGTGAAAATTAGATGTAATTAAATTAATTGAAAAAATTTAAATGGAGAGTAAAGGGAGGGAGAAGTGGACGGCAACAAGGAAGGAGGAAAGAGAAAATTGATTAAAAATTAATTTTAGAAGAAAAGCGCAAGTAAAGTTTGAAAATATGTGGTGTAGAATTTTTATGGGAAAAGAAAATGGTAAGAAATATGTATGTAGGTGTAAGAATAGGTAGTAAAAAAAAAAATAGAGATAAAAGAATAGTAATGAATAGTAAAAATACTATGAATAGTAAACTAGATAATTAAAATACCGATAGTAATAAAAATACGCGTATAAATGCGATATCTGTAATTTTTAGCTACCGAAAAATTCTAAAACTGATATTTTTAAAAACCTTACATTTTGACGAGTCTATTGGCATTAATGGAATATTTTTTACCATTCGGTATACTAAGGCACAATTTTTGAAAATTGATCCCGTTTGGATCCGAAGGACACTAGAAATTTACGAATCTGATATTTTTAAGCTTCCCTATATTATTACGAACTATTATCAACAATTATTTTCATTTCGTTATTTAGGATTTAAGAGCACGGGATTGCCAGATCTTAAATACTAAGGTTTGTTGTAAGCTTTGTTGACTTTTAGGGTCCTGGTTTGACTTTCAGTTTTGTTGAGTTATTCGTAAGATAAAATTTTGGAGTTTTGACCGTATTATATTTTTTTGTTCGATATCTATGGTTTATCTCATTTTATTTGTGATTATTTAATAGTTTTCAGTTCTCGGGATCGTTTAACCGAGTCTAAGGTTACGAGTTGGCTTAATTTGACTTTTGGTAAAAATTGAAATTTCTGATTCTAAAATTCACCGAAGGTTTTAAGATCTTAGCGTTTCGTTGTCGAGCATTATTTGGATATATCATTTTGATTTGTGTTTTAGGAATCGGGTGGATGATTTGATTGGCATACGAATGTTGATTCAACCGATAGTTGGATTTTCTATTTTGTTTTTTAGGGTTCTCTTTTTCTCAAGATTAAGAAATCTCATTTTTTATTTTATTTAGAATTAAGTTTTAACTTGATTCAATTTTTAGGGTTTCGATTCCGGTTTTTAACTCTTAGGATTATTTTATAAGAATTATGAACTTTTCAAGGGTTTACACTAATGGTCATCAAGTTTGTTGCTTATCTTTATCATTTGGTAAGCATAAGTAAGACTTTGAAAACTACTTTATTTTATTCACTTTATTGAAAATAAATATAATCATTTAAAATTTTTTTTTATTTAGATATGTATCTTTTATTATTATGAAATTAGATTATTTATTTATGTTTCAATTGTTGTTGTGTATCTATGAGTAAGAAAATTTTTATGTTTTAAATTTTTTTCCTTTTTCTTCTTGATTGACCCTCTCATATTACATAATTACTTATTGATTTATACAATTGATTAATTACTTATTGGTTTATTCAATTGATAATGTATGGATTATAATCACAATATATTGAAATCCACTTCTCATATTGGGATGCTATATTCCAATTTTATTAAGTATATCATTGTTATTTAGGTCAATACGAGAGAATGAAATTAGTATATCATTATAGTTTTATAATAGATGAAATCTCCCATTTATAATTTTTACATATTTATTTAGGTAAATAATTAATTTTAAATATTAATGTTTATATTTATATTAGTGATAATTGGTATTACTTTTACCATGTCTTTTCATTTGTTTTTCGGTAATTCCAAAAAATTCATTACTTGAAGCTGATTAGACACACATGATGTAAAAACAAAGCTTTCTCAGCCCTCTTCCTGCCAAGATATAATCAAACAAGGTTCCTTAACATTACTTAAGATCTCTTTGGCTAACAACATAAAAGACTCCTCTACAAAAAGACTATTTCTTGATTGGTTATAAGCCTTTGTCCAGACCTTTCTAGCTAGGTGATCAGCAAACATATCTGCTTCCCTGGGCACACAGCGGACCGCTGCATTTTCAATCCCCTGTAGCCTGTCTCCGAGCCAAAGTAGGCTCCTATTGAATGAGATTCATCAAGTGATGGTAGAAGATTCGCTGCAATATATGAATCAGTTTCAAAGATTATATTATGTAGTCCTCTTTGTTGGCTCATTTTAACAACTTCCATGAGGCTCCTGAGTTCTGCTTCCAAAGGGGAAGCACAAGCAATTTGCTATGCAAAACCACAAAACGACATTCCCCCTATGGTCCCTACAAGTTCCTCCTATTGCACTTCTTCCATCTTCTGCAATAGCGCCATCACAGTTGAATTTCATCTAATTAGGTTCCGGTGGCTGCCATTCACATATTCCTTGTTGTTTTTTGCTATTACTTTTTTCCCTATACCATATAGCCCAGTATTCAGCAGATTGAGATTTGACTAATTGGATCCAGTTATTCACTGGCTTGCTGAAAATTTTCTTATTTCTAGTGAGCTAAATACCCCAGATCATAAAGACAAACAAGCACCCCATAGCCTTCTAGTAGTACGACTCTGCTCTCAATTGATTTTGTTGTTCTTTTTTATCCATTGTTTGAACCCAAATCCCAGTATCTTCTAAACATAAATAATCATTAATTTGCCTCCATCACTGCATTGTAACTTCACAGTTCCTAAAGAGATGGTATGCTGTTTCTTGCTCTTTTTCGCACAGTGGACATAAATCTGAAATCAGAGTTAGTAATTTTCCACCCAATTTTTATTAGATTGGCTTTGTTTTTATCTGCTAGATCTTTTAATCCTAGACCCCTATCTTTTTTTGACCTTTTGATCTTTTCCCAATCAATCCAATGCATTTTCTTCTTCTCATCTGTGGATTCCCAGAGAAAGTCTCTACTCATCTTCTCTATTTTGTTTGTGATATTCTTTGGCATGGGGATTATTTGAGTATAGTAAGTCACGATGCCTTCTAATTCAGAGCTGAGCACCAATCTCCTTTCTTCCATACTAAGTAATTTCAATTTCCATCCTGTCAATTTTCTTCTCACTTTATCTATAATAAATTCAAGATCCTGTCCCTTCAAATTCCCCCCCTTCTTCACTGGTAATCTTAAATATTTACCAAGATCATTTCCTAAATGTAGATCAAGCACTTCAGCTATGCTCTCTTTACTTTGTTGATTTACATTTTTGGAGAACACAATAGCCGACTTCTTGGTGTTGATTTTTTGTCCACAGATAGAGCAAAAAATTTCCATCACATTTCTAATTACATGACCATTCTCCATGCTAGCTTCCCCCATAAGCAATATGTCATCTGCGAAAAAAGAGATGCGACAAATCCAGTCCTGTGCCTTTCATATGTGAATATAAAATTATGTGGTAAATTTGTCAGCTACAAATTCATCTTCGTGGATATAATGGATTTATTTAGCTAACAACAATTGATATATGACTAGTAAACATTTATAATCTACAGATTAAATTGTATCATAAAATAGGATAAGGAAATTACTTATATTACTAAATTTAAATATATATACTGATGAGCACCCTTATAATTTTCGTATGGTGATCGCCCGTGACGTTCAATGATTATGTCGCATCGGAGTGAAAATTCATAATTGCTGTGACGATAGGAGGGTACTCTTTATATTCACTCGGAATTCGCTCTCTTTCTCCCTTGGTGACATATTAACATATGATAAGTTTTGTCCCATTTATATAGAGGAGATAGATGGGGAAGAATTTGTTCGCACGGAATCAAAAACACTTACGTGTCCATATGATATTAATCCAGTACACTTGGCTTAGCCTTACAGAACATCACTGCTCAAGGAATTACATTAAGTTTCTTGCTAGTAAAATCAAACAACTTTGATGTCGGTAAGTTTCCTGGTGTTGATGACTTTGACTTCTAATGCCTTCCTAACGAAGGATTTGAAATTTCGAATATAGGTTTCCTTCGTATCATGAGCTAAATGTTAGTCTTTTAATGGAACTAAAAGTTTCAATATTAGATGAAGCTTTTCAATATAATTTTATCTTGATTTAATACTTTTAAATGTTTACAGTTATTGAGACCTCTCACTTGAGAAAATAGGAAATATGTCATTAGATTATAATGACATCGGCATTTAAAAGACATACTTAAAACATCAAATTTAATAAGATTACTCCATCCTATCCTTTATCAAGCTTTCAATATTATTCGTTCAATTAGTAGGGTCTTACATAAGGGTAAATTGCAAAAATCCCCCTAAACCTTAAGGGCAACACAGATCAACGCCCCATACTTTAAAAGGGTATTTTTTGACCTCCTAATTTATAAACAATTAGTACAATTAAGGATAATTGTACTTTTTTATCCAAAAAGTGCAATATTTGTATTGTTCTTGACCATACTTTTTGAATGATATTGGTATAGATACGGAGAAATGATAGAAAAAGTACATATGTCATTAACAGTATTAATTGTTTATAGATTCTGGGATCAAAAAACATATGTCATTAACAGCACTAATTATTTATAGATTATGAGGTCAAACAATATCTTCTCACTGCCCTTAAAATTTATGAGGTTTTTTTGCAATTTCACCTAAAAATAAAATAAGGAGTTACTAAGTGTGACAATAATATTTGCAAGATTCCTCCTTTAGCCTTCATCTGAAAAGGCCCAAAAAAAAAAATGCCTCTTTTAGTCTAATGGAGTGTGGCACACGTCTATTTAGCATGGCCAATGGCAGAATGCCAAACTTTTCAATTTCCCGTATCATCTGGTTAAATAAATAGCGCCTATCCAACGTGCTTTGATGGCGTATGTGAGGCAGGAAGGCAGGTATTCGTATCGAATACCCCTAAAGAATTATGTATCCATGCTTACTTTGATTTTAATCGATAGTTTTGTATAGACACGACCATCTGGATAATTCCATATATCAATATCTATCTAAAAGAATTGTTCAATGACTTGAAATTATTCACATCTCATAAGTTATATTGTACTTGGAGCAGGAGCGAAAACAGGTCAAATTATTATTATTCTATAGAAGCAACATTAACACTGTACGTACGGCCTTCGGCATTAGATGGGATAAAGTTTCTTCATGTCTCGTTTATTAGAAATTTTGAAAAGACATATTATTCAATTAATTTATAATGCATAAGCCATGTTAATTATTAGTGATTCGTGTAGTAGTTGAAGAGAATTAATCTAACATTTTATTTTTATAATAATAAGACTGTTGGTCTAATTTTCAGCCGATGAAATGGTTTTGATTTCCAACGCTGAATTTATAAGGAGAAAACAAGGTCCACTAGCAATCCCATGAATTGTGCGTATCCATTATTTAAAAGACATGAATAACAAAAAACAAAAGGCTGGCATACCCTATCTTCAGGTTCTACCTCACGAAGCCTTCTATTATTTTTCTCTATAAATGGTATGGGGTTACCCTCTTGCAAATTTGCAAGTCTCCGGGGCAGCACAAAGAGGAATTACAATAATCTTAAAAAGGACCAGCTACGTAGGTTTCATTTGTTGTTGTGATAAGCAAAATGGCCAACAAGTTGTTCGCTATGTTCCTCGTGTGCATGGTCGTTGCTGCCGCATTCACGGTGCAAGCCTCCAAGGATGATGATGACTACAAGTCGTGCTTCAAAAGTTGCGACAATAAATGCACCGGTGAAGGCCTTGGCTCAACACTCTGTGAGATGAAGTGTGATTCCGATTGTGCCCAGAAAGTTATTGACGGTATAATGGGTTTTATAAACATATGATATGCACATATACATATATATATATAAGAGATATTATGATGACAGGCTTTATTACCGTAGGTTATGTACATTGATTTAAGGATGAAATCTTTCTAAATCGGTTATACTGCCATGTGATTAATAACTTGTACTATGGACTTAAAAATCATTGCAGGAATTTTTATGTGAGCTTTTTTTTTTATTTTTTTTAATGATATTTGAATCATATCTGATGTAATTGAATTTTTATATGTCAAATAATTGATTATGAGTTTTTGACACATCAACTTAAGGAAAATGAAGATGGTAAAAGTAAAGATTTATCGGCAAAATGGTAATATTGGTATATCATATAAGGATGTCTAAACGCAGTTATATTTTTCTAGGTTACACATGCTCAATAAAGGATGTTTTGAAAAAAAAAAATGATCTATTTACTTCTTTTACTCGATGGAGTATTTGAAAATTATAAATAATTTTGAAATTTTAACGTGTAAAATTAAGAAGGTGTAAAAAATTTATGTGATGAGAATGGAAACTTTATCTTCATCAGTTTAACAGTATATTATATAATATATATTGAAAGATGAGTTTAGTGTTTCATTGCACTAACGTCCATCCTGTTGGACATTGCAGCTGAATTGGACATCACGCTCCACTAAGCAGGCAACGACAAAAGGAGACTCGTCTGAAGAGGAACAACGCTGTTGAGCTCCTCTCATTATTGTATTGATCAATAAAATAATGTTCTCCTATCCATAATAAATGAACTGAGCCATATTTTCCACCACGATGCATTTTTCCTTTGATCTCATCAGTGTGCATTTTGAGTCCGTTCGGCTATCGTTTGGGCCAAGATGGCAGAAATTTTTTCCAAATTTTTTTTAATAAATTATTTATTAAAAATGTATATATAAATAAAAAACAGTTAGCAGTTCTTATAAAAAGATCAAATAAAAATAAAATATAGAGATAAATAAGATATATTTATACATATCGTTTCGATATTGTCATATAGACTAACAAACACCATACTCATATATTTGGGATATTTAAAAGAACCAAATATTTAATTAAAACTTCAATATATTTTATTTATTCAATATTATACAATACTTTTATATGACGTTATATTTGTTCCGTACATCTTTTAATATTATAGATACAATTGCCAACATGTAATTAGGTAGCAAGCCCCTAAAAATTAGGATTAATCTGATTAGGTTGTAGTTACCGTATATAGTGAATTTTCCAATATTAATTGTCTTTCTCATGAATTATATTATAGTAGGAAAAATTAAGGAAACGTCAAATTTGTAAACGATCAGATGTAGAATCAACATTGAAGAAGTTAACCATAGTTATGGTCTCGGATCACATAAAAATTTGATATGTTTGACTTTTAGTAAATTTTGACAAGTTTTTCAATTTGGTACTGCAAATTATTCCATCTAGAAAATAAATATGTTACGATCCCAAAAAAAAAAAAAAAAAAAAAATAGAAAGGTAAAAACAAGACAGTAGCAGTACTGTACAAACAGGAGACGAGGACAAAGGAAAGCTCCAACATATGGATTAAAAGACTATGTCACTTAAGTAATAGTAGTTACAAAATTTAATAAATTTTATCAATATTGCAATTTGCAACAAGTCTCATCAATAGTAATAGATCTATGTATGATATTTAGAGATTGTAACAACTTTTGTAATGAAACAATAAAGAAATAAATGAATAAAATTAATACAGTTTGGTATTTTATATTCCGAATTAGTCATTGATAAAGTGGGCTGGGGTTCTTATTGTAATAGAAGGCTTAATATCTTGGTGCTCTTGTTCTTGAAATCATTGCGTTAGAAACTCGTTCACAAATGCAAACATTAGATATGGACACACTGAAATTAGCATTGTTAGCAATTCAAGAAATTAAATACAAACAAGCACTTGGATGGAAAAATTATAGTCAAATCAAAATCAAGAAACTGATAATCAAGAACCTCATAAAAATCTTAATTCATAATCTCAAGAGATTCCTAAATTCTTAGGCCTATATTTATTGGGTTGGGTTTCCAAGGTAGGTAATTCTTTCGATTTCTAGAAATTGAAGACGAACAATGGGTTATCATAATATCAATTACTTTGGAAGGTGATACCTCAAATTGGTATAAATAAATGTTTCTGGATAAGCAATGGCGTTCATGGTAGAATTTTGTTAAAGCCCTACCAGCAAGATCATTTGATCCTTCACATAATGAAGATGCCCAAGATTCATGTAAGAATGACGGCAAAGCGAACGTTGCAAGCACAAAGAAGTAGAAATATGGTTTTATGAACATTATTTCTATACATGAGCAAGACTCTATTCTCACCAAGGATGAATCAATATTTAAGGAAAAAATCAAAGTAATTAGCAAGGTCTGAGAATTGAGTGAGGATGACTTTCAAGACTACTTTGAATGGGGAACGAAATTCATTGTAGCAAGATATAATATAAATCCAATAGAATATGAAGATTTTAAAAACCACAATGAAACTCCACCATTTTTATATGTTTCTACCATAGTTGATATTGTTGAGGCTGGCAATTTCCAGTTAGAAATTTAGGATTCATTGGTGGGACGACATATGGATGCATTTGCAAATACCTTTGAGCGGAAAATGTCAGTGCTTAAGTCCAACATTGATGGGGATTTTAGGATTATGGAGAAATTGAATGACAATGATAATGGCTTGAGTACTTATAAGATTGTTAATGCAAATGAAGTAGTGAAGCACCATGGATCACTATTAAAGAAAGAAGAAAAATTGCATAAGGAATATTTTTCTGGTTTTTATGGATTAGCTCTGGGACTGAATCTTACCAACACAAAGCCTACTAGCCTCACATATATTCATATGAGCAGATGACATTGTTTCAATAGTTCCATGGGCTAAGATTGAGGCATTTTCTCAAACGTAAAAAGCACAAATAGGTTGGATTTTAGTTTGAAGAGTAGGTAATTTTCAAATGTTGGGCTACAAGACAATAGGAAACAATATTAATTTTGTGGTCCAATAATAGGTGAATCCGATAAGTTTTGACAATAATATTACAGACATTTGAAGACCATAAATTTTTTAAACTCGTGATTTTATATAGGGGGCTGGACACATCATGTGGTTTTAACGACGATTTATTATCATATACCCCATCCAATATGAATTGAATCTATTGAGCATGGCCAATGGAAGTACACCAAACTTTTCAGTTTCCTATGCCATCTTGATAAATAAATACATCGGATCCAACATTTTCAATGGCGTATGAAAGGAAGGTAGGTATTACGAGAAAATTGTCTGATTAGCTACATGTCTAAATGAAAGTTACATAGATACAAATTATATAAAAATAGTTTCTAAAGTATCATACGTATTTGCACATAATTTATATGTCACGCATATGATTTATTATTTTCTTATAAATTAATTTATGCACATAAATCACATAATATACATGTCATTTTCTTTGGATAGCTAAATCGTAAAAATAAAATCATATATAGTAGATGCAATTTTATGTTGATAATTATGTAATTTTTTTTCAAATAGATGTTAGTTTAAAAATAGATATAAATAAAAAAAAAAAAAAACACATTTTTACTTATAAATAGATCATATACAAATAAGATACATATAAAATACAAATATAGATAAGATATAGATGGGATAAACAATCCAAATAGACTCCTTAAGTGTTTTGATAAAAATGGATCCCTTCATTTACTTCTTTTTAAATTTTTTTAATTCGTTTTTTAAAATAGTCAATTGTGATTGATCATTTAGCTTATAAGGAAGAATGTGATGTTATAAATTAGATAACTAAAAAAAAAAAGGGAGCAAAAATTGAGAAAGTGTTCTCTTTATTTTATTTAATTTTATTTATTTATTTACTAATTATCCATAGAACAAGCAGCATCAACTGTATATGTTGTATTGACCTCGATCCGATGGGATAGAGTTTCTATGCCTCTCGTTAAATAGAATTTAGAAATAATGTACTTAATAAATCTTATTAGCCAGCGATTTGTGTGGGCGTGCGTAAGTGCATGTATAAGCGCAAGTGAGAGACGGAATTATTGATCTAATTTTCAGTCGACGAAATTGCTTTGATTTGATTTGCTAAACTAATAAACCGAATTAACGATATAGAGAAAATATTTAACGTCCATAAATGTTGTCTTTATCCTATATCAACAAATAGAAATTTGACATATGTTAATAAATTTAAAAAATAAAAATATCCTTAAATAAAATTATTACCATTCTATATACTTATAGCAATTATGTATGTTGAAACAGGATGGAGACAGTACCTATAGGACCATAAATTTCTATCTACAAAGAGAAAATATTTGTTGTAACATAGATACTATCTTCATCCTATGTCGTCTAATAGAAATTTGACACGTGTTAATAAATTTAAAAAATAAAAATATTTTTAGAATAAAAGAAGCAGTTGCTATCCTTCTATATACTTGTGACAATTATATATTTGCTGAAACAAGATGAAGAAAGCATCTTTATAACAGCAAATTTCCATCCATAAGAAAGACCACTAGCAAACCCGTCCATTGCGGGTATCCACTATTTTAAAAAGTAATAATAGCAAAAGGAAGCTGTCATAGGCACAGGCATGCCCTATTTTCACTTTTCACCTCACAATGCCCTCACCCATTTTCTCTATAAAATGCAAAGGGGTTTCCGTCTCATATTGCAAGTCTCCAGAGAAACACAACGAGTACGACATTAGTTTTGATATTTTATATCAGTAATCAGCCAAAATGGCCAACAAGTTGTTCGCTGTGTTCCTCGTTTGCATCGTCGTTGCCGCTGCATTCAACGTGCAGGAGGTCAATGCTCATTTAGATGAGTACAAGTCATGCTTCGAGGGCTGCGACAATTCATGCAAGGGCGAAGGCCTTGGCTCAACACTCTGCGAGATGAAGTGTGATAGCGAATGCACCCAGAAAATAATTTCAGGTAATAATTAATAGGTTTCTAACCAATTGATGACATATATAAACTCATGTGCACACATTGCCAAATACAAATTACATCAAAATAATTATAAGAGTACCCGTGCTTAATTGTATTTAAGACATATATGCAATATATATGTGTGTGTGTCAACACATGTATCGCAGCATGCGATTTAGTATTTTATGTGCGATCAAAACGTTTACACATAGATCGCATGTCATATATGCGATTTATATACAACTACAGTCACACATCTAACATTCTACTTACTCTAAAATGAAAATCGTGTATAACATATATACACACACATGAGAAAAATGGAACTGATATTCAATAAATTATGATGCTTTGTTGACATAAAAAAAAAAAGAATTTTATTTAAATAAACAAATGTCTATTATGTTCATTTTATAATAGCAAAATATTTATTTCATTTATGGCAAAAAGAGATGAGTCAAATAATGGTAGTGTTTTCAAGGTAAGGACGATAACAAGGATATGATTACTAAACCATTGAATAACAATCATGATTATGTTATGCAATAATAATTCAAATGCGGAATAGCTAGTTATTCACCCTATATAAACTTCCAATTGGTTTGTCATGTGGATTTTTTAAGAATGAGATAGAAAGTGGATTTGATAAATTAAGATTCATTTAGGTGTAACATTGAACACTGCAATTACAAAATTTAACATCCAAAAAGTACAATATATGTATTTCAAACATCTTTTGCAAATTAAATAAGTCACACAATAAATCAAGAAAGTGACTGTAACACTATCCTGATATTATATTACTATTATGAAAGTGCTTCGTTCATTACTTTTATTGTATATATTGAAAATTGGATGCAGATTTCATTGGAATATTTTTATTGTGTATCCTGTTTAACATTGCAGCACAATTGGACATCAAGCTCCATTAAGCATGCAACGACAAAGGAGACTCGTCGGAAGATGAACAGCATGTTGAAGTATTTATGTATTGATGATGAGTAGAATAATAATGCTCTTCTTCTTCTTTTTCTTCTTTTATTGTTATCCCAAATGGTATGATATGATATAAATTTTCCAAAGATACAATTTCTCATTCATCTCTGCTTTGGTGTATATTTTATTTTTGTACACATATCTCCTTGTGTGGAAGCTTGATCAAAGTTAAGCAAACACAATGCTATTTTCACTTATATTTATTTAAGTGGTAATGATGTGTGTGTGTGTATTTATTTTATTTTTGAATACCACAAGTACCAAACAATATATATATTTTTTTAATTATGTAACCTCGTTAAAGAACACCAAAAAAAAAAAAAAAAGAACTACATTTTAAGTAAATGAAATGTTATTGATCAAATATGTAAAAAACATTTCCATCTAAATAAACTAGGATATTGACCAGACTATCCTGGAAGATGTCTCCTGGAAGACGACTCTCTTTGGCTCCCAAATAGATGGAACATCGTTGGAAAGCCTATACTAGGATTTTTAACCCTACAATACATATACATATATAGCAATTTCCGTCCATCGAGAAAGTTTACATGAAATTCAAACTATAGCCAATTGCATATATTTGGTGTGCTCTTTATTGATCGATCTAGTGGAGAGAATAAGATGTAAGGTCTAAAGTAAAAAGGATCATTGGATATTATAATCTATGTATCAACTTATTTTTAAAAAGTATTCATTTACATGAAAGTCATTTATTTTCTAACGATTTAATAAGTTACATTGTACATAGAGCACCTGTTGAAGCGTTTTCATTATTTTTATTCTACACGATATAGCCGTATAAAAGCAACCCCAATGGAACACTTATTACGTACGTTTTTGCATAAGACATCGTGACAATGTTTCGCTATATATGATATATATGATATATAGACACCTGGATCGGCAACAGCGGGTTCAATGTTGGACCGGCCCTCCCAGGGTGGTTTGGAACCTTCGGAAAGATCCATCAAGTTGGCGGGTCCTACACGGTTCATCCCGTGAATTCATCCGACCGGTAGGTCTCAAAGGCTCCAGCTGGAAGGAAAAAAAGAAAAAACCCACACCAATAGGTCAACATTGAAAGACGAACAAGCATATAACTCAATAAAGCAAATAAAGGCAAGACCTATGATATAAATCTATCCCTATCCTAGCCTATATGTCTAAGTAATGAGTACATGATGGACATCTATAAGTGTATCTTGTAAGGCCATGAGATGTAAATGTAGACAAAATTACATCTTTTGGTAAACGTCATGTGAATGTCAAACTCAAGCATAAAATATATATATATAATATGGATTATAACGTGTAGATTTACCTAGTCTACAAATCTCCCTGGTCTGGGTAGAGGATCCAAAATCGCCCTACCTTAATGGCAAGGTGATTCTAACCCATCGACCTAATGATTCACAAGGTAGTCCAAACAGTCTCACCCTTTAAAAAAAATTAAATAAAAAATTTATGTTATAATTATTGCAATAATATGACACTTCAAAATTCTAAAAACATATAGTATGAGTATTTTACCCAATGCATTATTTTGATGATTATTGTACTTATTTTCGTGAAATAATGTTTAACTACATGATATTAAAATCATTCGAAATGGACCTTTTCTATTAGAATATAATACTATTAGCAATGTGAGGGGGACATTATACCTTACCTCCCTTACATGTCATTAAGAAAAAAATTAATGCAAAATACAAGTTATTTGATATTTTGTAGTCACCCCGAAGGTGTCTATTCATCCGAAATTTAGAATCAAACCATCATAGTTCAAGTAATTAATAGCATATAAAGATGTAAAATCACTATCTAAACTTAATGTGTTTTTACTAGTTTTTGATGATTCCCTAATTAAAGTTACCGAGTCTTATAATTTATAAACCTATATTTTATCCTTTACTCGGTTAAATAAGCAAGTATACCTATAGTTTTATAATACGGATAAGTATAAGGTTGTCTCCACTAGGAACAGATTCAAACACTAGTACTAATTATTCTTCCTATTAACTAGCAAATTAAATGATTTAACTAAGTGAATTAAACCTATAATTAACAACTAAACTATACTAATTCGAGTATTACACCAAGATAACACAGCCAACAAACTTATAATACAGATAATATCAATTTTATACAATAGGTTTACTCCATCATGTTAACATGATTTAGCAACAATTCATTCTATTAACTACTTATCTGCTGGAATTCTTAATTCATGGCCATTCTTCTCAGAATAATCCAATTTTAATCGCAGTTGCATCCACCAGGATCTCTCCTAAGCGAATGGACAAATCAGAATTGCCTTAGATTCCTTCGTTATCCTTGAATTTCTTAAAACATATAGAAAACTTCCTAATAATATCTCTATTAATAGGAGTAGTTTGTCTTATTGACTTAGTTCTACTCGATGAAACTGTTTCTCAACATGTTCTATCAAGATCTGGCGTAAGATCATGTTGTGCATACATTCTCTTAACTTTTATAAATTCTATCACTAGAAATTCGTAATTAGCAAGAATACTAGCAATTACATGCACTTTTCATGTTAATATAACTTCGTAAAACTAAAATAACTACTCACTCATGATGAAGAAAATGATAACAATAGCAATAATAAATGTAACAACTAAGAAAAAAGAATATGAAAACAATCCTTAAACAATGATTCAACTCAAGATCTTGATACAACAATGCTCACTATATTTCTTATACAAATACAATGATAACAAGTGGAAAATTTCTCCCTTCAAAGTGTGTATCTAACTTCTCCTCCCTTTTGTAATGTTTCATTAAAGTATTTATATCTCTCCTCCATTAGGTGCGTCTGATGGGTGAAGGTATATCAATTGGCTTTCATCTCTCTTCAAAAAGGTGCTAAAAATTTGGAATGGTGTGAAAATATCCCACACGTAACTGCTATTACTTCCATTACATGGGCTGTTAGCTTCTCAGAAATGGTTATCCAAGGCAAATTACGGCGATATTAGAGGTTGTTATCTCCTTGGATTACATTTTTTACAATGTTGTAACGTTCATAATCAGTTCTTCATGCTTTGTTGCAAATCAACCCTCGATCAGTCATGGTCATATTGAAGATCGTGATCTCCACTAAGGTCCATTTATCTTCAACAAATAATGGTGTAGCACTTAAGTTTGCCAAATCTAAGAAGATCCCCAAGGATGTGGTAGTATCATAGGTCGTAATCTCCTCTGTGAGTGATTTTCTCTTCTTCTCTTGTTGGTCACGTCCGCAATTGATCTTTAATAACAATTCGAGATAATCACTAGCTTGGTCACAGGAGTGATCTGGATTATGATATCTTCAACTCCAAATTTTGTTCAAATTGATCCAAATGTTGATGTCTCTCCTTATTAAACTGAAATGAACATATTTTCTGATTAAGTACCAAATATCTAAAATTAAGCAAGAATTTAGAGCATAATTGACCATAAATAAACCAAAATGAGTATGATAAATTAGCCCTATCAGTTTTACATGGCTAGTTTGGAATTATTAAATGTATTGAATTTTTACTCCTCAAGTTTACCTACATCTCATATTTTACTTGTAGTAGTTGAAAAATGAGTATTTGCCATGTCAACTTTTTTTAAAGATAATGGAGATAGTAAATTTAAAGAGTCAAGGTTGACGATAATAGTACATGACAGCCTTAAATTTTAGATATACAATAAAACATCAGCTACAAAATTTGAGAAGCAAAAATTCAATGATAAATATGAAATTTAGCAATTTCAAACTTCATATATATAATTTGAAAAGTAAAGAAAATAAATAATAATATCTACATTATCTTGATGAAAATATGAAAATTTTATCTTCGTTCATTATTTCACCTGTATATATAGAAAATTGGATGTGGAGTTTCATAGGAATAACGCCATTTTTTTTCTTTTACATTATAGAAAAAATGAACATCAAATTCAATAGCACACAACATCTAATAATACATAGGAGACTCGTCAAGAGAGGGATGACATTTTTGAGCTATTAGTGTATCTATGAGTAGAATGATGCCCTTCTTCTTCAAATGCAACACCTAGATAATTTCAATTAAATGCAATTTGGATAAATTATACGAGACAATTCTAGAAGTTAGGAGTAAATTCAAATAAGATATCAACTTTTTAAGTAGTTAAAAAAAGAATTAACATTATACAAAGCGATGTAAATAAAATATAACATTTTAAGTGATTAAAAAATGGATGAATGTCTTAAATAATGACAAATAAATATATATAATGATCTTTATTTGCATTATTTTATATAACTTTGATCTCTTTTCTTAACCTCTTAAATTGTTAACAACTTATTTACACCACTTTGTATCATGTTGATTCTTTTTTTTTTAATTATTTAAAACATTGATATCTTGTTTGGATTCTCCTAAAAACATTGATTCTTTTAATAATGAAATTTCCATCAATACTATTTCTCATTTATCTTTTGCAATAGTGTATTGTTTATTGTTGTTGTTGTTGGGGAAAATATCAAATTTGCTACCTGAATTTTGTATAAAAATTCAATTTGATCTAAACTTTGAAGAATGAAAGTTTTCTTGGCTATATTTATTATCACTAATACCATTTACTCTATTTCTTGATATGGAAGAGTAGTCTATCAATGCCATAGTGTTAAGAGTTTTAGTAAAAATTCAATGATATCCTGTGAAGGTAGTAAATACAGTTTTAAAAAGTTTGATTGGGGATTAAATACTATAGAGGGTCATTTTGGTAATTATGGTTGAAGCTCAATTTAATGACATGGCTGATCTTCTAGGCTATTGAACACCAAGTCCAATAACAGATATTGTAGGAAATTCGGTTTGGTAGGCTTAGAACATGGATCGTTAGACCGGTTCATTCTGCTCTCAGTCTCATTCGATTTTCTCGTGCATGAAAAATAAAATCCGAAATTATCTTTCTAGGCTAATTTAGCTTCATTTGACTAAATAGGGCTTATATAAAATTAAATTTACCTATTTTATTTTATATTAAATATAAGTTATTTTAATAAGAAAAAATAGGCTCCTTTTATATTATAAAAGCCGTCATTATATTCTAAACTCATATCCAAAGCACATACCCATAAATATAAAAGAAGGATGAATTATGACCATTAGATTCATAGAAAAGATCCAATAGTTGCGAATACTCTTCATCTCAACCATCTATCCAGAAGTCATCCAACGGCTACTACTAACCTCCAATATCTTTAAATAAGATACTTCTCTTCTCACTTTAGGATCATTCTGCGTATTGATAAAATTGAGAACAAAGCAGAAACTCTGCCAAAATAACTCTAAAAAGAATCAAAGCAACTACTTCTTAAGAAATAAGTCAAGAATGATCAAATCTATCTGATTTGATCTTCTGTCACACTCGCGCACTCGAGAAATCAGGTTTTTATGTTCCTCCTTTCACGCCTCTCTTTATAATATTTGACACATGTCATCAATTCAAGACTTCTTTTGAGTTAACGCCATGTTTATAGCACATGATCGACCGGCTGCAACAATCCTACCACACAAATACATCATTTTTAAAGTTTAGGTAATAAATCAACCAATAAAGAAAGTTTAGGTCTTAAATAGAATGGTAAATTATACCGTAGGGTCCTAACGTTTAGGGGGAAGTTCATCAATATTTCAAGTGGTTCAAAAAAGATCTCAATGTTTAGAGAAGTGAGTTAATTGAGGTCTCCATCAACACATGTTATAATGTGGCGGGTCTTCTATGTTTTAATTAAATATTTTTCTTGTTGATACGTGTCAATGAAGACCTCAATTGATCAACACTTCTTAAACATTAGAATCTCTTTTGAACTACTTAAATTGGATCTCAAATGAATTTATTCTCAAACTTTGGGATCTTCCGTTATAATTTACCTTAAATAAAATCTATGTAAAGTTTAGGTATTATAAAAACTTTTGGTATTAAATTAGCATTAGTAAAATTTTGTGTAAAATTCAAATATCAAATATCAAATTTGACATTCGCCTTTGTTATTACAGTGAAAGCTTAACCATAAGAGCATTATTACTTTCACTTATATTTATTTACACAATAGCAGTAGTTGGTATATTTATCATCGTGTTTTACTTTTAACTGCCAAAATATTAAATTTTGTTTTTAAATTATCTAACCTCATTTTAGACGATGCCTACAGCAGGATTCATAAGTCTTTCAACTTTTTACGTAGGAGTAGCAGCATTTACTGATGTGAGTAGATGGCATGCTATGCATGATCAATTTATTATTTGATTTATGATCAAGTTACTTTCCATTTAGGGGTTATCAATAAGACAACTACGTAGACATACAATATAATAATGGAAACATAGAGCATTAATCAACCATCTCAATGTTTCGACATACTTATCTTTTATTGATTAAGCATAAAAGAATCACAAGCATAACCCCATGATATCCTAATGCAAATCCATTTTATCTTTGTCTTATATTCTAGTGCTATATTTTACACGCATACATAAGAAAAATTAAGAGAAAGAACTCACTCGTCCATTAGAGTAATTCGTAGTTGAAATAATCATTAAGGAAGGGAGTTTCATAATCCTCGTCACATGAATAAAGAAATATCATGGAATGAGTATTTCGTATAGATTCTACTTAAATTTCTAACTCTATTTATTCTACTCGAGTCATTTTTTCCGATTACAGAAGTTTCGGTTGAAAATGGTTATAACTTGCTTATTTTAACTTAGAATTTTGCATATTAATAGTCGTTTTCTACCTACTTTGAACATTGTATCCATTTCTAAGGTTTTTTAACCTTTTTGGCCATTTGAGTCTCAGAATCATACTATATAGAATGCATCCAATATGTTTTAGACTTTGTCCTTTTAAATTTTTCAAAATTTTTACTTCATTTGGACTCTCTAAGCCAAGTATAAAATATTCCCATCTTTAGAAACCATATGATAATGACAATGACTCATATTATATGATCCTAGTGATATTGCCAAAAATAGAAATTTTTATTAAAACAACTTCCATGGAAGGTAGAAAAAGTCAAGTTCATGAAAAATAGCTTTTAAACTTTTATAAAAATTTAAATTCCTAGATCTTTGTAAAAATTTAATTTAATTAAAAATATGGTCTTATTTTTTTAGTTCACATCCTCAATATTTTTAACTCATAGTAAAATTTCATTTAACTAATTATTTTTCAAAACATGAATCTTTATGTAACTACTTGTAACACAATCTTGTTTTTGAAAATTTTGTAAATATGAAGTCTAAAGAAAATTGTGGTTTAATCATTTGATTCAAACCTTTGAATGTTTCATACTTACTTTCAAAACTTCATTTAACAATTTTTACCAAACATGGATTTTTTCTTGTTTATTGTGAAAATGCTTTTTAAGTTGTATTTCTTAAAAATTCTACTAAATCTTGGCATTTTGAAAATTTAGATGGATGTTTTATTCTAAATCTTTGTTCTTGATAAAGAGATTCCCCATGTATTGACAATAAAATTTTTAGGAAAATTTTACATAACAAAGAATTGCCAACATTTATGTTTTTGAAAAAAATTCATTTGGCATTTTTGGAAAGTATAGTTGAGTATCTCTTTCTAATTCTTTATTCCTAATGAAAGTATCTCAAGCATTGAAAATAAGACTTTTAGGTAACATGTTGCATAGTAAAGAACTATCAATAATCATGTTTTTAAGAAAATCGATCTTAGCATAGAAACGACATCATCTATGACCATGAATGTGCATGAGCTTAAAATAATAATCATAAAAATAAAATCACTGGTGTGGACTTATATCAAAAACATAAGAATTATAAATAGAATAACAAGAATATAAAGATATGAAAACAAAATTATGGGAGTCCTAGCTTGTTATCAACACTCTCTAGGATGTGAAATATTTCAATCACCATATGAAATAAAATAAGCATGAAGAAATAAAAATGGAAGTCTTAGATTTTTGTCAAGACTTCTCGAGACTTGAAATATTTTCAGTTTCATAAATGAAAATCAAGATAGATAATAAAGAAAGCATGGAATTCTTAGATTATTGTCAATGTTCCCCGAGACTTGAATTATTCCAATCTTCTTCGGACTTGAAAATGGATAAGTCTAAGACTAGAAGTTGACTAGTCTTATAAACAAATAAATAAATTGCAACAAATGATGTAAACTCAAAGTTTTGTAATCTAATTAAAGCTTAAACCCTTATTAGAAGTCAACTGGATTTCTAAAGCCAACAAAATCCTAGTCTACCGTAATCGCTTAAGTTCTGGCATTCCTGTTTAAGAAACCCTAAGAGAGTAAGAAAGAGTTTAAGCAATAGAATAGTTTACAATTATCCAAGGAAGCTTAAAAAGATTAGTTTAGTAAAATCGTAACTCATCTTGAACTCGATCGGATACAGATCTTAAAAAACGTGTCCTGAAGCTCGGAATAGTAAAAATATTCCGAATATACCATTAGACTCGTAAAAATATAAGATTTTAAAAATATCAATTTCATAATTTTTCGGTAGCTAAAAAAATCAGATATCGCATTTATACGCGTATTTTCTTATTACCAATACTTAAATTGCATGTCTACTTTATATTACACTATTTACAACTATTCTACATTATTTATCTATCTCTACTTTTTCTTACAACCACTCTTACAACTCATACCTCTATTTCTTACACATTTTCATTTCCAATAAACTTCACATTTCATATCTTACTTTTAATTAACCAAATACAAAAAAAAAAAAAAAAATTCACTCCCTCTCTCCTCACAAATAGCGTCGGCTACCTCTTCTTCTTCCCAATTTGTTCTGTTTTCAATTTATTTAATTAACCAAATTATCTCCCACATTTTCCTATAAATACCCCTCTTACTTCCACTTCTTTCACACCTCTCTTCTACTAAAGTTACTATCTCAAAAACTCTCCAAGAATTTCCTTTCAATAAGCTCTCTCAAGTTTAGTTCTTTTAGGTAAAATTTCTTCAAGTCTTTTATGTTCATTTACTAATATGAGCTTAGTGTATGTTTCTAAACCATGAAGGTTAAGGAAAGCAACAATAGGTTCATACTTTGTTTTTGTTCATGATCTAATTCCTTTATGTTGCTTTTATATTTATAACTATCTAATATATCTATGTAGCTATATATATCATTTAGAGCATATAAGCTCATTTGTTTTACAATTAATTTATTTTCCATGCAATTTATTTGCTACCTTGCAATTTATTTTGCTTTCATATTGTTTTGAAGACTAATCTTTCTAATCTTAGACTGTCCTCATCAAGTCAAAAATTTTTTTTCTTTTTCTTTTTTTTTTAGGATAGTTTTCTTAGTCTCGGGATACTTGATGAAGTTAAGGTTTATTCTTTCAAGTTATTGTGTTTCTTTATGTTTACATAACTTTATGATTCATATTCATGCATGAACATAATGATTTTTGTCTTAATAAAATAAATGAGGAAATGTTTTCTTAAAAACAAAGCTTCTTTTTCTAGAAATAAGAAGTAATTTTTTTTCTTAAACAAACTTTTCTAAGAAATCTAGAGGAGTTCATAAACATGCATAAAAAAGAACTTTTTTGAAATAACCAAAAGTTTTACTAAAACTTCACTTTTTATCAAGTATTAGAAATTCTTTTCATCAAAATGAAATGATCTCAAGAAACAAAGAATTATTTCTCCAAACATAGAATTGTTATTACTTTCAAAAGAAAAGTTGGAAGCTAAGTTTAGAAAATAAAATCATTCCTTAAAAATTTGAAGAGATTACGGAAATTAAACTTAGAAAAGAAAATACTCATTTGAAACAACTAAGATATTTTTAAAAGCAAAATAGAAAGGAATATTTCAAAAGTCCTCACTTCCTAAAACATTTAAAAGACTTTACTTTTATTTGAGACAACTTCATTAAACTTCATACATTTGATATGAGTCAATAAATATATGTATATACATTTCAAAGGTTTTACAAATTGTTATAATATCTATCTCTTCAAAATGAGCTTTAAATAAAAGAAAGAAAACAAGTTTATAAAAATTCGTGGTGAATCTGCCGCTACTTTTTTGGAGCCCAAACGACTTAGTTTGATAAAAATAAGTTTAGAAACAGATAGATCTTTTCGAGTAGGTAGAAAACCGTATATTATATACGAAATTCTAAGTTAAAATGAGTAAGTTATGGCCATTTTAAGTTGGAATTTCCTCTTATACGATTTTACCGCGATTTTGAGAAAGATTTAGAATCTTCAAGAATAGAGATTTCATGAAAGACTCATTTTGGGTATTTCATCTTGTTTAGGTGGAGAAGGACCCGAGATCACTTTCCCAGAAGATTACTTCGATTAGGATCTACCGACATGGAGTGAATTAATTCTTTACTAAGTTACATTTTCTTGTTTGTGCTTGTAGGTAGTAGCACTAGCAATTAAGGAAAAAGATAAAATGAATAATTTTGTGTGACTTGGAATTATGATTGGTTGAATATAAGTTAAAAACATCGAAAGAAGGTTTGATAAATAAATTGTGATTCTTGTGTTGATCGCCTTTAACTTGAACTCAACATTATTTGGTTAAATATATCTTGAAATTAATTCATGCATATCATAATTGTGAGTCACATTTATTTCACTACTATTCTTCATGTGGGGAAACGAGGAAACGGTAGTGGTGGCTAGTAGGAGCTGAAAAGTCTACATAGGCTAGCAGGAGCCAGGAAGTCTACAGGGCGAGTAGGAGCCGGTAAATCTGCAAATATTGATGGTCGTAAGAGCCTGTAACCTCCCAACCCTCGACATGGATGGCGTAAAATCCATGCTACACTTCCTTTCCGATTAATCATGTGTATTTTGTTTGTTCATATGTGTGGTGCATTCTCATATGATTGATTAAATACTTGTTTGAATTATGAAAATGTCTTGTAGATGGAATTATCTCACTAAGCTAGATTTGCTTATACCCTTATAGCTTTTTGTTACTATATGATTACCTTTGGTTGGCCCCAAGGAGCCCCGTATGTCAGGTATGAGTTTAAGCTACTAGGAGTTTTTGGGAGAAGCTATATGTATTTAAGTTTTGAACATAGGCTTCTAAGAAAATCTCTATAGTAGGATTGTGTTATAGTTGCTATTATTTAAAAGACTTCTAAAGTGGGGGAATGCCCCTAAGATGATGTAAGGATATTATTATGAAGATCTTATGTTTATTTATATAAGTTCTTGCTTGCTTTTATTATCTACTTAAATGTAATACCCCTGTGAGTCTCTTACTATCTTGGAAACACGCCTTACATGTGATATCGAAGCTCTGCATGACTAAGGTTGTCATTCATTAGCTTTAATATTATATGCGGCGGATTGCCACGTTTAGGGTACCCTCCAAGGCATGACAAATGAAGTGCAAGAAATAAATAAGGTTAAGTTAGTAAGCATTAAACCTTAAAGATTATAGCTACATATATATAAATATATATATATATAATATATATAAGTTAGGTTAGAGATCATAAAATATTAACATAAATAACATGATCATAAGAAACAACATAGATGACAAAAAGAAGTTTCATTTTCGCACTGTCATCCCCAGCTTTGAATGCACCATGGGGAGATTTTGTTCTATGGATAATGCATGAAACTTTTATGGATACTCATGGGTATTTTATAGTATAAGAAGTTTATCTAAAATAGGAGACACATATGTATGGATGAGTGTATGTGTGTGTGTAGCCAGCGGTGGTTGTTCTCCATCATAGGGGTGTCGGCTCAAATTTTTGGCAGAGGAGAGGAGAGTGTTTTGGAGGGAAATTTTTAGAGGAAAATTTGGTAGAGTTTTGTTAAGGTAGAGAAATGAAAGTGAAAAATGAGAGGAAATTGATGGGTATTTATAGGGAGAAAAAGGAGGGAACTAAATATATAAAAATAAATGAAAAATAACTAAAATATGAGAGAAAAAGAGAGGGGCAGCAGATGCAAATGAGGAGAGAGAGAGAAAAAAAATTAATTTAAGTAGAAATGTGTAATAAAGTATAAGAGAAGTTAAGTAGAAAGTATAATAAAAGTTTTATGGAAAAAGAAAATGTAAGAGATAAGTATGTAAGAATGTAAGGGTAGGTGTAAAAAAAAGTAGACTAGAGTGAATAGTAATAAATAGTAGATAAACAAATAAATTATTGGTAGAGATAAAAATACACATATAAAAGCTATAACTGATATTTTTATATGCCAATAAAATTGTATATGATATTTTATGAATATCTTCATATATTTCTAGTATAAATTATTTGTCGAAATATTTGTCTCATTTTTTGTGTTAATGTTCTAATTTGGAAACTAATCTCATACAGGTTCGTAACGATTGAAATTTTGCCAAATCTGATCATTTTAGGACTTATATATATTCAGTTCATAATTCGAGTTTGCTCTATTTTTCTAATTTATTTAATATTTTAGGGTCCTTGAGACTGCCTAATCGAGTCTAAGCTTTTATGATTAAATGTTGACTTAGGTTAACTTTAGAGCTCAATTCTATTTTCGACTCGATGGTTCTATTTACAAGTTGACTGCAATATCTATAGGTTTACAATTTTATAATTAATTATTATCGGTAATGTTGTCTCGGTCTACATGTTAGTATCCTGGTACAAAACGATTTGGTTTAACTAATAAATTTATTTTTTGACTCGATAAATTAATATTATATTATATGAAATTATTTCTTATTATTGCATCATTAAATATTACTTCGATATATTGCCTCAATTTACTTGTTAGCAATCAAATAAACACATTATTTAGCGTAGGTTTCTGAGTCGAACGATTATCAAGTTTTTGTTTTTGAAGGCACACATTTTCTTAAGGTCCAGTATCTGGAATTTTCTTATTCCCATACTATTCATCAAATTTAAGGTTATCTGGCTTATCTAACATTGTTTAAGGTTTTTGAACTCATGATTGGTTCGGGTCAGTTATAAGGTTTATAGGTTTTATGGTTGAACTAGATCAACTAGGTTGTACATAAAATCCATTTGATGATGATATGTTCTTTATAAATTACCTATCTTTATGGTTTCAAGTTTCATCTAATTCATCTAATATCTAGGGTTATAAAAATTTTATCAATCCAATTTAGAGTTTCGAGAGTTCTATTTTAACTTGGCTCAATTTTTGGTGTTCTAGTTTTGATATTAGCTCTATAGTTTTCATCTAAGAGTATAAAAAAATCAAAGTGTTTACAGCGGCAGTGTGACAAAAGATTAAATAGGATAGATTCGATCGTTCTTGATTTACTATTCATGAAGTAGTTGCTTTAACCATGTTTGGAGATATTTTAGCAAAGTTTTTATGTTGCTCTCAATTTTAGCAATATGCAAAATCATTGTCCATAAGAAGAGTAGTCTCTTATTTATAAACTTTAGAGGCTGATGTCAACCATTGGATGATATCTAATTGGATAGATAAGATCAAATGCAGATAATGTTGTTAGATTATTTCAAATGATCCGAGAACTATTGAAGCCTTCTTTTTCTATAGTAGTGGATTGTGATGAGCTTGAAAATGGGCCTAAGGGCTTTTATAATGCATATAGAAGCCCATTATCCTTTTTAAAATAAACTATTTTTAATATGAAAATGGTTAAGGCTTATTTTATTCTATATAAGCCCTATTTTAGTCAAACGAAGACCAGATTAACCTAGAAAGATATTTTTGGAGTCTACTTTTTATACACGAGAAAACCAAATAAGGTCTAGAGTGGAATAAACCAATCTAACAATCTCTGTTACAAGCCTACTAAATCAAGTCTCCCTATGGCATCCTTTATTAGACCTATCTTCTAGACCCTACCACTAGCCTAAAAAAAACGGTTTTTGGCATTAAATTGGGCTCTAAGTCCAATTACTAAAATGACCATCTACACTAGTTTAATTATTAAAGTCTTTTTCATTATTTTGGCATGCATATGGGGACTCTTTTGGTGAAACAAATGTAATAAGATTAGCATATTATAGTTTATCTTATTTGACAAAAACATTTATGGCCTACAACTATAGTGGTATATTTCTTGGTTTATTTTTTACACTTTAATTAATGCATTTGTTTCTCATATTTACAATTTGATTCAATAATTATTTTATTATACTAAAATCTATCATATCCCTTTATTTAAATTTTACCCACATGTTGTGGATAACATGCCTACTAGTCATAATTATTGTTGTGCATTTTTCCTTTTCTTGCTCTCTTTATAAGAACTATTTCTGTATCATTTTTTTTTAATATTTGTTTGTATATAACTGGATTTAATAATTGTACCATATATAAACTTTCTACCCTTATTGTATGCTTCTACAATAGATGTTCTTGCTAGCTACCACTACCGTGACACCAATCAGTTATACATTGCCATCATAGGCAAGTGGATTAATTACACCTTTTGATTTTGCCCTAACAAGCCTACCCATTCATGTAACATAAAAATGATAATATATTTGAAATGCGAAACAAAAGATGCATTGTGGTTTTAGTCTTCAAAATCTTTCCAATCTTTTTATCCTTTTTATGTGCATTAAGTTATATACATTTAACTGAAAATAAAGAAGCATCTATGATTTCGTTGTTAATTTCAAAAGAATCAGTTCATATCGACTTATAAATTCATCCTCATAATTAACATATCAAAGAGAGAATGGTCAAAAGAATTGTCCAGGTTAATTTCAATTTGCTTTTTCTTTTTTACTTTTAACGGCTATTGATAATTAAAACATATGGTGAAATATAGGTGACAATGATTTGCACTAATATAATAGACAAATAATACACAAATTAAATGGTTCGAATAATTTTAGATACTTTGTTGGCTTTAATATATATTATATATTTATAAATACTTGTTCAGGATCACATAGTTTTTGAAACTACACTTAAACAGAGTTTTCAATCCCTCGTTACATAAACAACCCGTTCACTTGATATAAATGTCTATTCATTCTCTTATCATTCACCTTGTTCACTTGAGGAGAATCATTATGTAAAATAATGAATAGTAATTCATGTCTCATATTTCATGAATTACCATTCAATAATATATTTTAAAATTTTTCATAAATATCATTATCTTGAAAATATCACCTACATAATTAAACACTCTCTTTATAATAAATACAAGGACTATTATACATATTTTACCTTTTTACTCTAATAATTATTTACTTTACTATTTATACAAAATGAATATTATACTAACCATTATAATCCTATTACATTTCATTTCATTGAATCCTTTGGCTTATACAAATCAGGCTAGTCAATTCTCTCTGCAAATCGGTTTTGGCAAAAAAGTATGACCCCAATCTCACACTTAGTTAGGTCTTCAATAAGCCATGTATATATTATATAGGCCATGTATACTCGAAGAGCAAGCGCCCATTAGCTTAGTATTTGATTAAAGAAATTCTGGCTAAAAGGAAAATCATTCTCATAGATTCTTTTACAATCAAAGAAAGTAATACAGCCAAGCTCCAACATTTCTCAACACCTATCCATTCAAATTAGATGAAATGACAAGACATTATATGACTTCCAAACTCTAAACAATAAACATATATAAAGAATCAAACAAATTTTCTTTCTCGTATATGCACGCATAACTCAATCGTTATGATATATAAAGTGGAACTCTCCGTAGATTGTATTTTTATTATTCCTCAGTGTCCATCACCAGGGCCGGGACCAGAATTCACCTTGAAAGCCCCGATAAAACCATGACCCTCTCCTCCTGAGCTTGGACCTCCGGTTTTAATGGCATCCAAATAGATACCTTCAATTATAAGCTCAATTCCTTTCTTTGTGGGGTTACCGTAAACATCATCACGCAAAGGACGAGCTTGCGACGATGAATACAGAAAGAAAATTAGGAGCACGACAATGGAGATCATGGCACTTGTTCTTTTAGCCATAATACTAAACTAAGCAGCTTTTCACAAGCTAAGTAATAAGTTGGTAAAAATGATATGTGCTATATGTTTTTTGTTTTGTGGGTTGGAAGAAACATTCTACCTAGGCCTTGTATTTATAGGGTTCATTTGTTGAAGTATTTGTTTGTTGATGTGAGACGTTAATAATATATCATATTTGATGGGAAACCAAGAAGAAGAGGTATAGTAAAACTTGGATTTGAAATTTGACGAATGGAATGAGAAGAATGGGAAATCCATGTCTCTGTTGAAGCACGTGGGTGGCTGTTTAAGTGGAAATAAGAGCATCTCTTGGTTCTTTTTCTTTCATGGAAGTTGGACTTGGGAGATTCTGAAATATCTTGGTAGTTTCATAGACCACTAGTAATAGAATATTTGTCAAACTTGGAAGGTTTTTGCTTGGTGACTAGTTCATTTCCATATCTTTTTGTCCTTTGTTAATTGTTTCCTAGTTGCTTCTGCTTTTTCCATCTCGACGTCCTCAGCCAGGGTGTGTTTAGATGGACTTTTTTTATTTTTATCTATATACATATTGTGTAAATATATTTTATTTTTATTTAATCTATTTGATTTTTTCATGAGAATTATCAATTTTTTTTTTATCTATATCTATTTCTTAATAGATAATTTATTAAAAACAATTTAAAAATAGTACCGTGGATACATTCTTGAAACATTTTAACTGGGGGCAAAATCAGGAGAATCCGAAACATTTTAATCTTGAAAACCCGATATGTGGTATGAGGTAGACATGCAAATGGGCCCAAGCCAGTTGTGGACCCGCACCGTCAGGTCCAAAACCTGGATTGGCTTACAGTCCCCACTGGGCCAAACGCAATAGGTCTATATAATTATTTCATCTTATTAAAGTTAAAAAACACACTGCTATTAATTCGAAAATAATTTAAATGAGTTATATTAGATAGTTATTAGAACTTAGAACTTATATTAGATGACATGGATAAATTTTATTAGATGTTAGAAATGATGGGATTAAGAAGTATGGATATTGAAATTGCTAATTTAATTTATCTATTTAACTATCCTTTATTCACACTATATAACAAGCAAAGACGTCTGCTAGTATTACAGAAAGAACTCAATATTAATTCTTTTTCTTTTTACCAAAAAACACAATATTAATTTAATTGATGTTTTTAGACTTTAGTTAAAGTTAAAGTAAAAAAATCATTGTGTAAATATGAGATTATACTGGAATTTAGTATTTGAGATGGAAAAACATTGATTAAACAATTATATTATATATATAAAAGGAAAAAAGATTGGTAGACTATGTGTCTATTTATTTTTTTAACTCCTTTCATAACAATGTACTATATGAGAAAATGAGGACTAATTTTTCGATTGTTGTCCTTTTAATGGAGGGAATTACCATTGTCTGCCTACCTACCTTGTATCTTTAGACAATTAATAAAAAAATAGGGCTTTAGTCAATAGGGGACCACGGCTGATCAACTCAACCTCCTAGGTACTCGAACCACCATAAACATTTAAATGCTCCCAGTTTTCATCTTTTGATCTACACAATCCATTCATATTGTTCCTAATTAGGGTAAAAAAAAAAAACCACATTGTTCTCAAGTGAATTGCCTCTTTATCCCATTAACATAAGAAACCGTCATGCATGATTCTCCAAAATTGTAAAGCTTGCGTTGTATCCAACACTTCAAATTTGTTATTGAGTTCATTTTTAAATTCAATAATGTTACTATAGGTTAAAACCTATTATTTAATTCTCGAAACCAACAATAAGGATTATAGCTTGCTGGCCATTTAAATGGAATCTACAACCCCACTTTGGCATGCTTAATTGACTTTAACTTTTATGATCAAGCTTTCTTCTATAAAATTGTATTTGGAAGGATCATAGAATTTTTCAAAATTGCATCCATGCATGCAGTGAAAAATCAGACATAGTGAAAATACCGTTGAAGCAAAAAAATTCTATTACCTGGGAATAAAATATGAACAATCTTTCTTTTGTTTTATTTTCTAATAAATTCAAATATTGGGACATGTGGTTGTACTTAGTTATTCTTCTGAGCAAGTGAAAGGAAATTAAGGGTTTGTTTGGTTAGTATTTTTTGGCAGATACAAACACTTTTTTCAAACTTTTTTCTAATAAATTGTTTATCAAGACATAGATATAGACAAAAAAAAACAATTGATAGTTCTCTTGAAAAAATTAAATAGATAAAATATATATTCAAATTGGACATATTTACACATATTGTTTCGATACAGATACAGATACAAATGAAAAACAAACTATCTTGAATATTTTACGAGTCTTGAGCAATGTTAGTTAATATAATTAGACTTAGAAGTTGGATCCTCTAGCCGCGTACCCAAATTCTAAAAATTTCCATTTATGTATCATCTAATTTATTATAATTATACTTACAACTACCATATAATGAAATATAATTGCAAGTTGTATTCTAGAAGCAAAATGATGAAGGAAAAAAGGACAAAAACGACAGCAAAAAGCCCTCTAGAGTGGCATTTGAATTTCATTCTAAAAGCAGGAGAATTTAATATGTGGCCTAAAGTTAATCGATAAAAGTATAGATCAAGACCACTTTAAAAAAGCGATACTGATTTAGTTTCATTGTATCACGGATCAAGATTTATAGAAGTATATAGCACAAATAATTGCTATAGATATCCCACAAAGGAATGTGATACATGCATGATAATCCTTACATTGATTCTGAAGGCTGCTTGGATTAGATATATTGTTTACCTCCTCAAGATAACTTGGTTATCTTTATTAGAAAAATCAATTAATCTATAATTAAGAAACTCTTCCTAATCGAGGGATTTTTTTTTCATAATTTTTCGGGTTCTTTTGCTTTTCTTGAACGAATCTCATGATCCTCTAACACGTTTTCTTCGTTTTCTCCCTCTTCTTGTTCTAAATTGTCGATTAATTTGTATAACTAGTAAGAAACCTTTTTACCTATTTCTTTTATTCCAATGGAGTTTTTTCTTATTCTTTTAGCTTTCAGATCAGCCATAATCGTATCAGATAAAAATTTGACAATTTTCATTTCGTCTTTTGAATCAATTTTTTTTTGCTTGCTTTTATCAAATGTATCTATTTTCTATTCAAATTTCTCATAATTGGTAATAAAAAGTATACCATGAATGTTATTTATCAGACTTGTCTTTATATCATTTTTTATGGAAGTTTCAGTCATCATTGATGGTGAAAAAAAATTTTTTATCCTTTCCCGATGGGATTATTTAATAATAATTTTGTGGCTTAACATATACAAATATATTAAGGTAAAAATATTATAAAAGAGTAGAACAAATAAAAAAGAATTCTTCATTAGAGGACAACCTAAAGTAGAGACCTACCTTATCAGTCCAACAGTCCACAAAATATTACATATTAAGTTTCTACTGTTGAACTCGACAAAATTGGTCTCAAATAAGTGCAATGCCTATCTAATAGTTAGACAATCGTTAAATCATTCAACATTTTTTTCATTATCCTTATCTCTATTAAAACGGGTTAGGAGATTTGTATCCCATCAATTCTAGTAAGAGTTTTGTATTAATACCACTAGACCTCAAGGTTTTAGCAATCATTCAATAGTTTAGTTCTCAAAAATAATGCATGTCATAGAAGCATAAATTTGAAAAGAGTTGCATTTGTAGAAGGTTGGGATAACAGAGGAAATTGAATGAATTACTCCCTCTTATTGGAGAATGGATGTGGACCATAGGGACAAAACAAATAACTTAATTTTTTAATGTCTTCACTACATCATCTAATAATAATAAGGTAAATTGATGTTTAAGACAAAATATGATTAAGTGAGACCCAGCTTTTGCATCTTTTTATGCAGGGATTTGGTTAAAAATCAGACTTGGGTTTTAAACAATGGTTTTTGTTGTGGGAAAATAACAAGGTTTTTGTCAGATTAGTAGGTTGGACAACACCCTGTTAGAGCATTGGTATCGGGTCCTTTAACACGGGATACACAAGATCTAACAATTAAGGAATGCTAGATTAATGAGACAACATGGAACGAAAAGAAAATAGGCTTTCTAATTTCTAACTTACTCTTCACCTATTATGGACTTGTTGGTTTAACTCTTAATCAACCTGATTGTTATGGAATTGGTATAGAAACAAGGTTAAGCCTTCTTTGAAGGGTATAAATCAAATCCTTCTGCCTAAACCAAACTCTCCTTCTAAGCAATGGAAATGGTTATGGTGTTCCATACTCCCTCCAAAACTTAAATTACTTTTATGGCATGTGTTGACTAAATCTTTTGCCAACTGTTGATAACATTCATAGAAGAAATATAATAATGAATGTGGGATGTCCTAGATGTGGGGAAGTGAATGAAATTGTTGAGCATACCTTAAGTTATTGCCATTGTCTTTTGGATATCATAGGAAATGGGGTACAATCAATAAATTCTACATCTACTTCAGATATTTAGTTTAATGAATGGATAAAATTAAATTACAGTATTTCAAAAAATTCTTCACACAATGTAACACCCCCACATGGATTTACCTTTGTTGTTATGTTTTAGAGTATATGGTATTCTAGAAATCAATTAATATACCAAACATCATCATCAGCTGAAGATTTACAACAATGTATTTGGGTAAGATCACATGAATTGTGGGCATATCTAAAGAAGTCGCACATCATTCATGAGATTAGAAAAAAAAAATTAAAATGGCAATTTCCTACTCGGAACTAGTTTAAGCTAAATATTAATGCTTCTGTTAATTTATCTTCATTTTCTACTTATGTTGGTGGTGTTCTTAGATGTGAGAATGGTGCTTAGATTGGAGGTTTTGCAAGGAAAATTGGAGGGTGAGTATTGTTGTTGCGGAACTGTGAGTGGTTTACTTTGGTATTTTGTTGTGTCTACAATAGAATATTACTAAAGTGGAGATAAATATTGATTCTCTTGTGGTTATGCAATTGTTAAAACACAATATGAATGTCAAGATGAAGATTATAATGTGGTTAACTTATGCAATGCAAAGATGTGTTGTTTACAGGCGTACAAGGTAGAGTATCAACCTAGGAAGATGAATTGGACAGCCGATGCCATGGAAAATTTGGCTAGATCGATTTAACCTATAGCTGTGTATTTTGAACAGCCACCACAACATATAGCTAGTTTGTTAAGAGAATACTTGTTACCCTATGGGTTAAGTAAGGAATTAAAAGTGCATACTGACTGCACTTAGTCTTTTGTCTTTTTTTATACTTTCTTTGAGAAGTTGTAACTATCATGTTGTATCTAGTTTCAACTATGTAATGCATGAATTGGTTCACCCAAAAAAAAAAAAAAAAAAAAGGTAAGTACTATTTTTAGGGGTTCAATTCCAAAGGGGTTAATGTGATGAAAGGTACCTAAATTATGGCTAAATGTACAATTAACTTTGTACACTTTAATTTGATCAATTTAATACCTAATTCAACAATTTGCATTTGCTTTTGGTACCTCCACTAAGTTAGCAAACTCTTTTATCCTAGTTGGCATAACAAATAAATGTAATGATCACACATGTTGTGTGACAAATTAAATATTATTTTCAAAGGGTTGACTTAGATAAATGGGAAATGTTTTAAATTTTAAATGTAGATAAAATAAACCTTTTTAACCTAACCTAAACCAACCATGGTTGAACTGTTCAAGTGGGAAAAAGTTAGCTATAAAATATCATACTTCTTCAAATCAACAGCTCCTAAAATCAAAAGTTGGAACAACCCATTCGAAACCCTAAAATGGAACCTTAACACCTTAATCGAAAGAACAAAAAGCTTTGTTGGAATCTCGTTTCGATTAACCAAAGATATGCAGTTAGTTGGAAACCGTAAAGATGTAGTTTTTTTAACTAGAAAACCTTAGCTTCATGATAAGTCATTTATACCTATTCAAATAATAGGAATTCATGCTTAATTTGATTCATATTTAGATAAATTCCCATAAAATTGTGCGATTATTGTCTAATTGTTGTTTTTTAGCTCCTAAGATCATGGAAAGAAGAAACAAAGTGATTTACGCAAGATTTAGAGTAAAACAGCAAAGAAAACTGAAAACAACTTCAACTGTGCGTAATTAAGGACTATGCCCATGGTATCAACCCGCGGTTTAAAATGAGATGACCACGGTCGAAGATGAAACTCTATAGCTTCAACCAAGATTGTGATTCTACCCGCGATCTATCCCGTCTGGCATATTACATTTCATAAATGTTTAAATCAAAAAATTTGCAGGACACTTTCATGAGATTTGGTAAGTTAAATTTCCATTCAATGGACTTGAACAAGAACAATGATGAAACCAAAAAATCAACGAAAAGCATTTCTCTAAATTTTAAGTGGATACCTGTACTTTCCACCGTCAGCCTGAATCTTCTAACGCAAACTTTATCACAATCATTTTATTTAGGTTCAAGAAAGATATCCACTGGAAAAAAGGATGGGGTAAATTTATTTAAGATATTATCATTTTGAGTAGTTTAAATGAGATATAAATGTTTGACAAAGTGTATCAAATAAGGTATTACATTTTGCAAAATTCATTGAAGGTATCAATGTTTTGATTAGTTTTTAACTAAATCTCTTAATTTTCTATCAATGATTAATTATTAATTCCTTATTTAACTCATTTTTTTTAAATATTGATATCTTTTTTTAACCACTCAAAACATTGATACCTTAAATGAATTACCCCAAATGTTGATACCTCTTTTTAACCAGTTAAAAAGTTCATACCTTAAATGAACTTAGCTTCAAATGTTAATACATTTTGATATAATTTACCCCAAAAAATTAGTTAATGAGTTACCAAATACGATATAAAGTAACGCGAATACCGCATTTAGGTGGCATATGTTCCTTTTCTTCTCTTCAAAGTGCAATTAGTCTTAAGACCCCTGATCATCGTGCCCTCAATATATGGATCCCTTTTTTTTTTTTTCCCTTCTCTGGGAACAAGTAAAACAAGGTCTGTGTTTTAAGTCTTTATTTAGCAAACATCAGGTATAACTTAAAGCATTTATGAAATGTAATATGCCAGATGGGATTGTTCGATTTCCTATTTGAGAGATTTAATATTGTAGAGTACTTAATCAAACATTGCAACTTGAAAGCCCATTTTATAAAAAGATCCAACTGAGCCTAAATTTTCATGGTAATCCAAGTAAAATTGCCAAAACCTTATAGCTGCGTGATATAAATAGCAGTCTCCAAACGGAATCAATATGGGTTAGAAATTCCAACACCAAAAGTTGTAAAAGATACTAAATAAGAAGAAGATGAAGATGCAGCAAAGAATCAAATTCATGATGCGATATTGGACAAATTTAAAATATTAAAATGGAAAGTTAGCTAATGCATGTATAATCTAGGATATTTGAATGGAAAGTTGCCCAATGCATGTATGATTAATCCATATTATGAAGATTTATCCTGGAGCTTTAAGTAACTTTAAGAAGCGAGTCAGTATTTGAAGAGCCTAAACTTAATTATGGTAGTTCATGCAAAAACCTTCTAAAGTATCAAACAAGCAATCCATGCTTTTTGTTTAAGTTCTTCACAAAATATATATATATATATATATATATATATATATATATTGGCGCCTGTACAATATCCACCTAAGGTAGATTCTTTTTTTTTTATGGGCCCGACACCTACGGTAGATTCATTGAACACGATCATGTTTGATATAGTTTTAGCAACAAAAGAAATGGCTTTGTTTATTCAAGCTTAAATAAATATACAAAGTATGACATAGATATATTTTTTTATACCGATAAATGAGTAATTAATTTTTTAAAATAAATAAAAAAAATACCCTAATTACTTGAGTAGCAATACAAAGAATATTAGAATTAGTAAGTATTGTTGCTTTATAATTAAGATAGGAAATAGTAAGAATAACAAAGCTACAAAATCGTAATGGCGGGAATGGGGGAATAAAGGAAAAGACAAATACTCTTTCCCTTACACATACAAGTAGTATAATTAAACAGCAAATAAAATCTGCGGAATGCCACTATGTTTTCAAAAATTTCCTTATTAAACCTTGAACTTTTATTTTGACCTCTAACTGTTGAATTTTCCAAATATTTATAACACTCAAACGACTTTTTGGATCATATGACAAACCAAAAAATAACACTTTACATTATTTAGCCAAAAAAAAAAAAAAAGGACAAGTCTATGAAGAAAACCATATCATTATTGAGTAAAGAAAAGACAAATCCAAAATGCTATATAATCTAAAATATCTAGATGTTATACGAGTGGAAAGTTATCGAAGTGGTATAATTAGAATTTTTTTTTTTAAATTTAGTGGCTTCAAAAAGTTTTGGGAAAAGTAACAGAAACATAAAATCAATAGGAACAATGTTATAATTTATACTTCTATTTTACACATTTTTACAATTATACACTTTAGGATTTAAATTGCCTAATTATACATCTAATTAGATATTTAGTCGCCATCATTTTTTTGGGTCAATAATTGTTATATCTTTGATGTCACACGGTGCAAATCACAATGTGACACGTGTAATTTCTTCATTTTATAGTTTATATTAATACAATAAATAGCCTAGTCATCTTGCCAAATCATCAAAATAATCCAGCTCAGCAATAAAAACTAAAAAAAAAAAATTAGAAATACACAATTAAAACTAAACATCGCGTCGTCACTTCTTTTTCACCTTCTTCTTTTCCATTTCGCCACAAAACCCTAACCTTAAAATAAAAGAACTTATCTTCCTTCTTCTAGGATCCATAACAATTTCTCGACGAACTTTACATGTAAAAATGGTAAATATAATCCCCAATTCCTTTAGCAAAATATAATCCATTTGTGAGTTTCAAGTGGAAACATCTAACCTCATGCTAGATAATATTGTGCACATAAGTGTTATAGGCAAGAAGTCCTTTTATGTGTGCACATTTGTGCTTTCATTTTTTTATTTTTATCTTTTATTGTTATTATTTTTTAAACTATGTTATGTGGCCATAGATGTTTTGGACAATAACATCAATATATCCTTTGAATGCTTAAAGTTTGATTAAAGAAAACTGAATGAGACAAAATTACTTACAGCTAAATCATCTCTTTCTTCTGTCATTTTAATTTGTGTATTTTTAATTTCTTTTTTTTTTAAGTTTGTATTGTTGAGTTTAAGCAATTTATTGTATCGGTATAAAATTAAAACTTACACATGTTATATTGTAATTCACTCATTGTGATAATAGATATAATAATAGTTGACGAAAAGAAATGGGGTGTAGACGGTAACAACTAAACATATAACAAGATGTATAATTTAACAATTTAAAATTTGAAGTGTATAATTGCAAAAATATATAAAGTTGAGTTGTAAACCATCGTATTGTCCCAATTCAATAGAAAATGACATTCCCTATTTTGTCAACATAAATATTTAAAAATATGTGTGACACTCCAAAATCATGGCATTTATAGCATACCACGTGTTTATTTTAAATTCGGAAACGCAAAAAATCAAAACCTTCTATTAACAACTATAAAATCATATATATAACTTCAAACACATATATAATAACAACTCTAACATAGTAATACACATATTAACTACTTGTTCACTTCACAAAATAAATAAGAATGTAAAAAAAATGTTATTACTAAGTGACGGATTAGAGCTATTATAGGATTTTTATATGTTAATTTTTTTTATTTAAATGAAAGTATTCTAGAAAAGAAAATCAACTTTGGCATTGAATTATTTTTGGTACGGTTTGGTTTGATTTGATTCAATTCACTATTCAGTTATTATTATTATTATTTTTTTTTACTCAGACCTATTGGTCAATGAAGAATACATTCTCCCAAAAAAAAAAAAATTTGGTGAATAGGCATGCAATCATATAGCACAAGTAATATCAAATAAGTGCCCATGCTTTCTTTTCACTATTCCATTTTGTTGATAAGCATATTTTTAAGTTCTTTTGATGGACAATGCCATGTATCTTGAACATTTCTTCACAATCATGAGAATATATTCACTCGCATTATCTATATGAGTGGTCTTAGGAAAAACATTAAGATGGTTTTTTAAATTAAAAAAAAAAAGAAAATTAGTTAAAATGGTGAATATATACTATTTGTGAGATATCAAGAAGGTCCAAAGTGCCAATTACCAAGGCCTCTTTCATTCACTATTGTAACAAAATATTTGCAACATGAAACTAAAACTGCAATGTAGGTACTCCATAAATCCGCATGAATTAAGCCAAAAGGCTATAAAGAAAAGGACTCACTAGATTAAAAAGAAAAAAAAAAAAAGGCAGCCTATTAAATTATGCAATTTGACAAGCATTACATAGGAATTTTGATACATTCAAATGTTTACAATATAAAAACATGTTGAGATTTCGACAATGAAGCATGTCATAATCTTCTATGGATGAGTTCTAAAGACACTTGAAGGGAATTCATTATTGAGACCTAAGACTTGAGCAAAAACATGAACATCAACAATTTCACAGTATTTTAGGTTTAGTACATATGCCAAAGTTTAGCTCGTGCAACACATTTTCTAGTACTTAGCCCTAAAAAAGTCATTTCAAATGATAAAAAATCACTCAAGTTAGTAGTTTTAAGTAAACTACTAGCTTAAAAAAGCTTATAATGTGCATGTTAGGGTACTATAGTTAGTTGATCACATGTGCTAAGCACATCGGTCAACTTGAGAGGAATTCTAAACTGATAACATGCGTATAGGAGCCGTAGAGAGAGGTAGGGGAGGAGGAACAAGCAAACCTGGTTTCTCAAGTACTCAAACATGACAGAAGATCAAATCGAGTAAACTCAATCGTTCTTAATTCATTCTTTGCAAAGTAGTTATTTGATCTTTTTCTAAAGATATTTCAACAAAGTTTTCGCGTTGATGGAATAGCTTAGCAATACATAGAAAAATATGTTTGCAAATGAGGGGATGAACTTCTTATTGATAAATGGTGAAGATTGATACCAGCCATTGGATAACCCTTGGATGAACGATTGAGACCAAATGTTGCTAATGACCATTGGATCATTTCCTAATGATCTGATAGCTGCTATTGAAGTCTTTGTTTCTTTTAGTAAAGGGCTAAACTTGGAAATGCGCTTGAGGGCTTTTATAATATAAAAGATTCCCAATATTCTTTTAAAATAGCTCATTATTAATGTAAAAAGGTTGAAGGCTTCTTTTAGTCCACATAAGCTCTTTTCTAATTAAATAAACCCAAATTAACCTAGAGGATATTTTTGGAGTCTACTTTTCATGCGCAAGACAACCAAATAAGGCTGAAAGCGGAATAAA
The DNA here is from genome assembly GCA_024138025.1 of Combretum micranthum. NCBI lineage: Eukaryota > Viridiplantae > Streptophyta > Magnoliopsida > Myrtales > Combretaceae > Combretum > Combretum micranthum. Next base: position 967,259 of record JAMXBD010000189.1, on the reverse strand, counting down.
CTAGTTTAGTGATTCCTGATTCGAACCTACCAAGCCAAATCTCCCTACAACATCTCTTATTGGACTTGTCTTCTAAACCCTGCCACAAGCCCAAAAGATCAGTTCTTGGCATTAAATTAGGCTCCAAGCCCAATAATCGAAATAACCTTATACATAATGAAACTCATGTACTAACAAAACTTTAATTAGCAAAATGCAGTTATTTAGAACGACAGTTCTAAAGGTGTAAAATAATTTGATGTGTCCATCAAGTATATTAATAGTATTCGGTGTATGAATTTGAGAATAAGGTGTCATATGATCATATGCATCCGTCTTGACTACCCATTGACTCATCTCATTATGCGAAAGTAGAGTAAAGTCTTATAAGAAGATGCATAAACGCATTACTTGTAAAGTTACTCGATACTTTTATTTGGTGGTCACCGACTTGTTTATTTTGCATCATCTTCATCACTTCATTGCATTTCCTAGAAACAAGCTCAAAATTTATAGGTACATTACTATTGGATAAATTGCACCAGAAGCTCACAACATTTGAGTAGTTAAAAAAATATTATAATATTTAGAGAAGTGGGTTAATTGAAATTGCTACTGACATGTGTCAACAGGAAAAACATTTTAAAATTAAAACTTAAAAGATTTGGCACATTGTGACATATGTCAATGGTGACCTCAATTGACTCAATCCTCTAAATATTGTGATCTAAAATAAACTTACTCTCTAAATATTGCAACCTCTTTTTAACCACTTAAAGCGTTGTGACTTCAAATGAACTTACCCTCCAAACATTGTAATCTTCTAGTATAATTTACCCAATTACTAATATTATCAAAGTAAACATAAAGATGATTATCCATTTATAAAGCACTAACATATGCAAGAAATTTTGAATTCTTTCTATCCCTCTCGATGTACTAATGTACCAATTAGGATATCCTACAAGTTCAAAGCAATTCTCAACTGAATGACCAATTTTTTGCAATGTGCACAAGCTAGTTTGATTTCACTTCTATTTCACTTATCTTGATTTGACTAGTTTTGTTTTTTGACTTGAGAAACCAGATGGCATGCTTTACTAGCCAAAAGCAGGATCATTGATAGTATTTAATTGTCACAACTATACTGAGACAGCACCAACAAGATATATGTTTCTTGCAACAAGATACTGCAGTTATATTGTTCCATTATATGTATCTTGCATTTCTTGCATTTTAACAAACATCTCACACCTATACTGAGACAGCACCACACAGCATGTTGGAAAACCACACAAATTATATATTTCATCCTAAATTGTAATACATTGAAACACTCAGTGTCCCCTGCCTAAATTAACAATTTCATATCATATTTGATAGAGATGAAGATCATTCGTCAGGTTAAAATGCTCATAAATGTCATCCTAGAACATTCAAAAACGGAGCATACATAAATGCTTTAGATTAATCTTTGCTCATGAAATTTAGAATCATCCATTACAAATCACTTTAGATGCTTTGTAATTCACATTTGCCAAAGACACGAAACTTAAAATAAAAGAAACGATTTGAGAAGAGTAAACGTGCGGGTGATATATTAAACATACTTAGCTCTAATACCACAAAAAGTACATCAATCTACTAGTTGAATTTGAAGAAATCCGCCATGAATGAGTCATTAAAGAGAGGAATGAAAATGCCTATATACGAAAGCTGTACACGTATAAGGTATAAACACACTACTGACCATCAACACATGTATATATATTCTGCTATACAATTAACACAAAGCAACTGCCCATACACCATGCAGTAATATAACGCTTTATCCTTCATTCGACATTCTACGACAAAACAGCTCAAGAACTTCGTAGGCTGCTTTTGCAACTAACTACTCCCACCCCAGAAAAATCAGCAGAAAGGAAGCATTAACTTAATATTCTCTTGACTATTAACAAAACAATTAGGCATTCACCTTTTTTTTTTAATATAATAAATATAAGAGGAACAAATTGGCCCTCCAATGGTCACAATTTACAAGATATGAAAATCTGTATCCTACATAATAATTCAACCTTGTCTACTAACCCCACCAATTCAAACATGGCATGTCCTCTACAAGACAATGAGACCCAATCCATGCAGTATGCCATTGTCATAGACAATTTTTCCTCTTAATCCAGGTAAAATAAGGTAACAATTTTTCGGAGATTCTTAGCCTCCTGGCATGTTTCCATAAGCAACTTGCTATCATGGAAGGCAAAACAGATGACTTGCTGTACGTGCGAAATGATATCCATGTTGCATAACCTGCAGGCATTTATAAAACTCTCATTAATCATATCAGAGAACAGGGCATGTTCATGCTATTCCGTGAGGCATAGTCTTCACAACAGTTACTCATGCACATCATGGTAGGAAACCAGGAAAAGAAGGAAGAATCACTGCTGGAAAGCCCAAAGATAGTCCAAAAATGGACTCTTGGCATCTAAGATAAGTTATGTGGAATTGCTACTAAAACAGAATATACTTCAGGATGCTTAGCATATGGGAATGGGTTGCACCAAACTCAGTAAGAACAAACATGAAAATGGAACCACCATCAATAGTCATATTTGTGACTTGTACCCTCTTGCTAGTAAAAATCATTTTATTAATAATACCTTCTACCATCAACACTCTTTTCTGTTTAATTAAGCATAAAATAAATATGAAATGTATGCAAAGTTAGTACTTTTTAGCATTGTAAACAAATCAAACCCAAATCAAATGCTAACTCACACTCAACTTAAAATTTCAAAACTAAAACTTAACTCAAATTCAGTGAAGCTTAGAATTTTGAGCTCAGGCCCCACTAGTGACACTCAACAAGCCCGGACTCAATTTAATTAAATTTGTTTCAACTGGATTATCTAAAAATTATTATTAAACTAATCAAAATAGGACTAAAATCTAAATTCAAATCTAACTTGACTCAAGCTCAACTCGACCTCAATATTACTCAAGTTAGTCAAGTTTAATATCACATAGCTCAAGGTCAAACTTGAACTCAGCTCGGAAAACTACTCGAGCAGCTTGAACCCAACTGGCTCATGAGATTAGTTTGTCTCATTTACTCTTAACACTCGCATAGAGGGCTTTAACCTTTGCATTTCTTAATACAAAATAATACAGCTCTTAGTGCATCATATTGCATGCACACGATTATAAGATCGTAACTCTTTACTAAACGACACATCATTTCATATAAACGCAAAAGATAATTAATTGTTATATATACACATATATATAAACACATACACACAATTTAACACTAGTATTCGCAACAAAACAATTTAAGAATGTATATTGTTAATATATTGATTATAGCAATCATCTAAATAAATTTTTTTTTTTTTGGTTAAATATAACTTACAATGTTTTTTCTATGTTAGTACTTATGTATGTTCGCTTCTAATAATCAAAATAGATGATTCTACAATATATGACATTATTGTTACTGGCCCCTAGTAATAAAGTTCAAGAACATTTTGGTATCATCCAAAACATTATTGTTACTGTCCCCTAGTAATCAGCTTTCTTTTGACGGTGCATTTGGTTTTTTGACCTAGGGTTTTGATTTGATTGTATGTTTTTTAACTTCCTGAACTGTGATTTCTTCACTGTTTCTACTTGGCATCAAATTTCACAGGTAGATCTAAAATCGTGCCTTCAAAACACGATTTCAAGTCTGGTATTCTAGATTATTGTTGAAAAAGTTATTATTTTTGTGTTTTTTTTTTTTTTAAATTCCATGTTTTTCCTTTTCCCCTAAAATAAATGCATATTATTAGTTGTGTTTTTAAAGATGAAAAGAATTTAAAAAAAAAAAATACTAGGCTGTAACATGATATATTAATTTTATAAGTAACAGAAAAATATATATATATATATATATATATTAACTGTCCTGACTGCAAAATTATCTACACAGAAAGAAAAATAGCAAAGTGAAAACAATACAACTAATCCTTATCTAATTGTAGGAAGTGATATGAAAATATTAGTAGATTATTTAGGATACAGTTTATGAGGAAAAATTGGACATTGACAGGACTATGAAGCATTACGTATTTTAACACAGGCTCATGATATGATATGCAATTAACACACTAGGGGTCATGTTCTTCAAAAATATAGAACTTATATCAATGCAGAAAGTCCCACACACGACATAACAGATTCTTCTTTCACACAGATCAGTACAAACCTGCTTGCTTCTATTAGCGGTAAATGATCATTATGAGGCTTCTCAATCACGTTCTTCACCTACATATGACAGGCACAACAACATAAAAAGTAAGCAAACAGCATTTAAAAGAAATCTACACCACAGAACTCTTAGCAAGAGAATTAGTGCTCCTACAGATTTTACCAAGTTCATCAAAGAAATAAAAGCCCAATAAAATTCAGAAATACAGATTGACTACAAGTTCATAATGCCTGATATGTGAAGAGGTAAATAAAGCTAAAACATGAACACCTGTCCCATGATCACGATTATGTTGGACCACAGCATCTGGAACACTTGTGAGTGTTATCTAAGAGTGGAAAACATAAGTTTCACCAAAATAAGCTGATTTTTATGTCAAAACGATACTGTTATTGTCTTAAAACATCTATTAATTTCCTGAAAAGAATATCACATTTACATAAAAGTGGCAAAAAAAATAACTTTGAAAATGAGAAGCAGGTTTACAAGAGAGCAGACAAACATTATTATGGTGATAGATTAAAACATGACATATACATCACAGAAACAGCAAGACGTGCAATTCAAAACACAAGATCTCATATTATTTAAGAACAATGGAAAAATTACAAGTATGGCGATGGCCATCTTCAGTAGATATTACCTTTGACAACAATTCCTGGCTCTCTGGGGGTTGCTTCTTCAAACTCTGAGGCAAGATCACTGTCAGCAGCTCTGGTTTTTCTGCTCTCAAAGCACCTCTTATGACAGCTGCATTGGTGCCAGATGCGCCTGAAGTATATATGTGATTTTTCTACAGAAAATAGAATGTGAAGTGTCAATATTGATTTAATTAATGAACACTCTCTACCAGGATAAACCAATAAGATGAAAATTGAAAAAGAATAGACTGTATGTAAAATGCTCACAAGTATTATCCTCCCTCATCCAAAAGTAGAAAGCAAAAGAACCATGTGGTTTGAAAAATTTATAATTTTAAAGAACTAGCCCTTTCTCAGATATTTTAGCAATAACGATGCATCTGATATAACTATTATCTCAAAAAATTTAAAAAAAAATCAAAGAAAAACTTACAGTAATAACCATTGCATAACTGAGTATCTCAATGAGTTCTTGATGCATAAATCCCATATTTCTGGTTCCAAAGAAGCCAATATTTCTAGGCCCTTGTTGTTGTATGGCCAATAACTCCTGAAGAAAAATATGCCTATCAGTGAATTTGAAACTTTGGAAATGAAGCACAAGTCAGAGATATATCAACTGCACAGCTTGAACAAAGCATAATAAGAGACAAAGAAAGGAGAGATGCTATGTCATCTATCTCATAATGTGACATTATTGCATCTGCTAGCCAACAAACTTCTCTTTGGAATTTCTTGCCTGATACCCAGGTTTTGATAATCCTCCTGAAGTTTGAAACTTCATATCAGAAGACAGAAATATCTATGCAATTAAAGACCACCACCCCATTTTCTCATATGGAAAGAGCAATCACAGACGTCTACAAAAGGCACTAACATAGAGAATAGTGGCAGTTGAGGCAGCCTTCTGGGCCTCAGCCTCACCAACTAATAACGAGAAAGAACCTGACTCTAACAGCAGGAGAGGAAGGTGGGGATAAAGGAAAGAAGGAGAGCGTATGCATTGTCTTTGCCGTAATTACCATCTTAAATCATCATACAAGCAAATAAGAAGCCACTCACAACTTGATGGATGGCATGCAATTACCAACCATTGGAATAGACTTCATGCTTCTGAGTAAGGAAATATTATATGAAATGGCTTTACTTACATTACAATTTAATGAAAGCTTAAAAATCGGGTAAACTGCTGCAATCAAATCTATGTACTATCTTACACTGAAGCACAAAATTTTATCTTCTTAAAGAACCTCTAGTGAATTTTCACCAAGAAATTGACAAAGCTAGATGGATCATGTCTAAGTAAATGGTTTTTTAACATACTTTAACATCAGTCAATAAATACCACAGGGACAGAAATTGCATGATCATCATATGATTTTATCAAAAGAAACATTCTTCACCAATCACTCTAACTTTACAGCTTTACGAAGTAGATATCGTACTAAACTGAGTTTAAATAGTGTTCATCCAAGTCAATGTTAGCTTCAATTGGTTAAACCTTTAGAGCAACACTTGGGCATACCAAAAGGTAGAAACGAAAAACATTTGCAAATTCACGATTCTTATGTGTATAAGACCTTACTTCTTTGTTTGACCCTTTCTCTAGCACAAGTGATATTGCCATAGACATGTTAATGTCTTGCTGTATCCCATAGGTTTCCAAAACAAACAAAAACTCGATCCTTCTGAAATATGTAACCAAAGCTTAACCAAAATTCATCACAGCTTTCATGAAAACGACTACCAATAACATCATCCTATAACAACATGCCTCCAGTGCACAGAATTAGAGGAAGTCTTTGATCAGCAAATCAAAGATGAGAAAATTGAATGCAGGAAAACATTGTCAATGTATTCTCAACTGCCAGACCATGGCACATCATAAGTGCCAATTTTAGGAGGTAAAAGCTTCCATAGAGGGAAAAATAAGATAAACAAGCTAAAACGAATTCATGAACAACCCTCAAAAAATTAGCATCTTACCTGCAGGTAATCCACATCGGGAACTGGTTTGTACTCTGCTACCAGAACCTCCCCGGATCCTTCAACAACAGACTGAGCCTGGGTTGGTATTTGGGTGCCATTCTCTCCAACCATACCAAATATTTGCAATTCTCTCCCTCTCCATTAACCGGGCAATCCTTATCTTGTTGGTCTCCTCTCGTACTCCGACAAAGCCACTATACCAGTACATAAAAACAGAGCCCCTGCTAGTAAATCATTAGTGAAAACCAACTGCCAATAGACATTTTTGGTAAGAGAAATTGATGCTGAAAACATTATTCAAGCGAAACACGTTGACAGGATTCCACTTCTATTTTACTGGAAATCAACTTCTCTTCTTTATAATTTTGTTCCAGTGAGCAAAATTTGTTTAAATAACAAAAGAAAGGCAGAAAACTGTATCCATCAGCTGCACACAATATTCAAGCTACTCAAGCGCAAAAAAATCCCCTTACTATAAATTTCCTCTATCTTCCGTTGTTAACTTATATATGCGGTTCTTTCATATCTTATCTATCCCGTATCTGATAGTGTAATTTTCATGATATCTGTTTCGTATCTTTCCAGGCCAGACTCCGGGTTCAAACCAGTACAAAATCGAGACTAAACTGGCACCAATATCATACCTGCTGAATTTAAAAAACAAAAATAGAAAATCCTTTTCTATCAGCTTATTGGACTTATTTTGTCATCAACAGATTTAATAACCTTAACATATTAAAATAAGTAACTCATAAATGAACTGAAGTTTCATTGTTAACAGCCGGAACACCTCATGAAACACCCACAAGAACCAATCAGCGAAGAATTAAAGCTTGTACTATTTAAGCAGCGCCAACAATTGACCTTAGAGCTAATTGGGGGTCTAACCACTGGGCCAAAGATCGGCTCTTACGAAAGATTTAATTTTTATTGTCGCACAACCATGAAACACCCCATGATTCCTTAAAAAAAAACTCAAATTCCCAACAACAAACAAACTAGTATCTAGCAGCATCCGATGTTTTCCGATTTCTACCAAAAACAAAAATTGAAATGAAAATCTAGTAACAACACGGAAAAAAAACAGGTAGATATTTATAAATTTGAGATATAGAAGACATAAAATGTTACCGTCCGGGAATGCGAAGATGCAGACTGTAGATTTGCGGCATAACTGCATTGATTAATAGAAGAACCGAGATTAAGGAAGGTTTTTAGGGTTTTTATAGGAATAACAGGATGGAGAGGATACAAGCAGGTGTTGGTGGCGCTCGTGGGTGCAGAAGTAGCAGCGGATGAAGTAAACGTGGCGCTTAAAGGCAGCGTGTGCCTCATCGGCATCATTATGCCTCTTTCCACACACACTCACACACTATCTTTTCTCTCTCGCTCTATGGGTCCGAAATCCCAATGGAATTGAAATATGGTTTTTTTTTATTTTTTTTCTTTTTAAATTCCTGAACTTTTCATAGATTCTCTTTGCGTTTTTCTTTTGCAGTGCCTTTTGTTATTGTAATTGCTGTTGTTGTCTCTCGGTCTATCCTACTCAGCTTTTCTTATCTTTTGGCTGACTACAAAAGATAGGGTATGTAATGTCAATGATAGACTAGGTCAACAAATGAGTGGAGTCGAGGTAGAATGCACTGAGTTTGTGTTCGGCTTAAAATGATGTTATATAAACTCAAACTCATTCTATTAATCCCTTTTAGGTTTGATATATTAAAATTTTATTTTAATTTTAATTTAAATTGTAGTAATATTTAAATTTGATTAATATTTATATTTAACTTGAACTTGATAAAATTGAATTAGGCCCACGAGCTAATCAAGCTAAATATATGAAGCTGTAGATTGACTCAATAAACTATTCGAGTAGCACGAGCTCAACTTAACTATTCTCGTATTAGATTCAAGTAAATATCAAGTCGAGCTCGAGTAGTTTGCGAATCGGCTTGATTCATTTGTACCCTTATGCAAGAGTTGATCATATGAGATCAAAAGAGTACTTGTATATTACGAACCACTACAACTAGACCTAAGTTTTCTAAGAAACTTATTTGATATATTCATTCATACTATGAACAGTAGTCTTGTCATCGATTGCTCTACTATCCACCTTATTTGCCTTTAGATTGTATGTGTTGAACAAAACTAATGTATAACAACAAAAGAATAAATAAATAAATGTGTAAAGATGAGTTAAAATAATTAGAATTTACTTAGAAAGAAAAATATAAATAGAGGATTCAAACTTAAAAGATAAAAAAACTTACCACACACATCAATAATTGTATGTTAGCATAAGGATCCGACAAATATTGGCATATACTTATAGAATTTATTTAAGTAAAATGATTTAGACAAGAATCGAGGAGGAAGGAACTAAGCAATCTTTAACAAATGGATACACTTTGGTAGATAGAGTTGGAAGATTAAAGATATAAAATATATTATTTTTAAAAAATAACAAAAGTAAGGTTGCTCAAAAAAAAAAAAAAACCCTTAAAAATGGGGCACTTAAAAATTGAAATCATGTCTAAGCAGTTTATACATGAAATACATGATTTTATTATGCTACATCTGACAGTTACTATAGCATTTCAAATTCAACATGAACACATTGTTATTAAAAGTAAATTCATTCAATAAGTCCAATCTTAAAAATAACTTCAAATTTTATACTCCAAACTCCAAACTTTAGACGTCTCAATCACAAACCATGCTATCATGCTCCAACCCTATATGTAACAAGGTATGAGCAACAAGCCAACAAAATGTGAATGAAAAGTTTGTTTAAGCTTCATTAATATAGGATGAAGTGTATAAATACATAAGGGTGATAATATTTGCACAAAAAATCGCTACAACAAACAAGAAATATATATAATGAAATTATTTTTGTCATCTGTTCCTCTTCATGAAGAACCACCACGCTTTGTTATAAGATCAGTTGTGACTCTAGTTAGGTATCCAACTATATGAGAAATGTCATCCCAAATTCCAAATAGTGGACTATAGTGAGGGCTAACATGTATTGGCCACTGGGATAGGATCAGAACAAACCTAAGTGAGATGTTGGGTGCCTCCTGTGCTGAGTTAGCGGAGTCTGTGAGTTGCATTAAAGTTCTCACCTACAAGAGTCTCATATGGAGTAAGAGACATTGCAAACGGATCCAATTCTTCAAACTATATTAGTGAAAGGCAAGGACCCTTATGAACAGGCGATAGCCCCAATCTCTTCTAAGGCATGCCTATAACTACGCCCTTAAGATAGCCCTCTCCTTATGCTTGCAATGCCGTCCTTGAGTCAACTGGTGTAGTGAATCATCTCTACTCGCATCCTTACCCTCCACTATCTTCTATATAACTAGATGACGGTTTGATGTCAAGTAGGTGCCAATGTGATCCTTTATGACATCTCATGATTCCTTTAATTTTTATCACCGCACAACCATGAAACATCCCATGATTCCTTTTAAAAAAAAAAAAGTCAAATTCCTAACAACAAACAAACTAATATTTAGTAGCACCTGATGTTTACGATTTATATGGAAAAAGATACTAAAAAAAAATTGAAATGAAAATCTAGTAACAACACGGAAATAAAAAAAAAAGGTAGATATTTATAAATTTAAGAGATACATAAAACATAAAATGTTTCCATCCGGGAATGCGAAGATGAAGACAATAGATTTGCGGCAATAATTGCATTGATTAATAGAAGAGTTTCTTTAGTAACAATAGCATGGAGAGAATACAAGCAGGTGGTGGTGGCGATGGCAGTGGCGATGGTGGATGCAGAAGTAGCTGTAGATAAAGTAAATGTGGCGCTTAAAGGTTGTGTATGCCTCACTGACATCATTACGCCTCTTTCCACACATTATCTTCTCTCTCTCTCTCTGTGGGTCTAAAATCCCAAGTAGAATTGAAATATGGTTTCTTTATTTTTTTTTTCTTTTTTAAATTCCGAAACTTTTCATAAATCCTTTTGGGTTTTCTTTTTGCAGTGGACTTTTGTTATTATTGTTATTGTCTGTTAGTCTCTTGTACTAAGCTTTTCTTATCTTTTAGTTATCTACAAAATGTTGTGTAGATAATGATAGATGGAATTATTGCAACAAACGAATTGAGTCAACATGATATAGTATTGAGTTCGAGCTCAAAATCGACCGAGTTTAAGATTTTAATCTTGAGCTCGGCTCGAAGTAATACTATATAAATTCAAGTTTGATTTGATTAAGCTCATTCAGGCTCGATATATTAAAAAAAATTAATATAAATTAATACAATATTAATACTCAAATTTGATTAATATTTATACTCGACCTTAATCTGATAGAGCTCAATTAAGTCAGCAAGCTAATCAAGTTAAACATATGAAGCTCGAACTCGATTCGATTATTCTCGAATCGAATTCATGTAAGCATTGAGCCAAACTTAAGTAGTTTGCGAACTGACTTAGTTCGTATTCATCCTTACACAGGATTCGACGAAGTGAGATTAAAAGAGGACTTGCATATTATGAACCACTATAGCTAAGACACTATTTGATATATTCATTTAGACTATGAATAGCTATCCTATTGTTGATTGCTCTACTATCCATGTCATTGGTCTTTAGATTATATGTGCTAAAAAAAAACAAACGTATAACAGCAAAATAAATAAATGTGTGGAGATCAGTTAAAGTAATTAGAATTTACTTAGAAAGAAAAATGTAAATAAAGTATTTTAGCTTAAAAAATAAAATAAAATAACTTATATTAGAAATGAGATTGTACATTAGCTAACTATAGGAATATATTTATTTCCTTTCTTGTATAGGAATATCTTTATTCCCTTCCCTGTATAAGTTATACATTAGCAAGCTATAGGAATATTTTTATTTCCTTCCCTGTATAAGTTATACATTAGCTAGGTATTGGAATATTTTTATTTCCTTCCCTGTATAGTAATATATTTATTACAAACTATTCCATATGGAGAAGGAAATAAAAATATTCCTATACCTAACTAATGTACGATCTCATTTCTAATAACTCACAACACACATCAATAACCGTATGGTAGCATGAGGTTCCAGCAAATATTGACATATACTTGTAGAAAATTTATTCAAGTGAAATGATTCAAATAGGAATCTAGGAGGAAGTAACTAAGCAAGCTGGACAAATGGATACACTTGTGATAGATAGAGTTAGAAGATTAACAATATAAAATATATTGTTTTTAAAAAACTAACAAAAGTAAGGTTGCTTAAAAAAGAAAAGAAAAGAAAAGAAAAACTCAAAAAAATGAGGCACTTAAAAGTTGAAATCATATCTAAGTAGTTTATACATGAAATACACAATTTTATCCTACTACATCTAACAATTACTACTGCATTTCAAATTGAACCTAAACACATTATTAATCATTTTAGACCTATAAATACAAATCAATACTAACTTCTTTCATATATAAATAGCAAATTCATTCAATAATTTTAACTACTCTACCTAATCTTAAAGCTAACTTCAAATTCCAAATTCCAAAATCCAAACTCTAGATGTCTCGATCACAAACCATGCTATCAATCTCCAACCATATATGTAACAAGGTATCAACAACAAATCAACAAAAAGTGAATGAAATGTTTAATTAAACTTCATTAATATGGTATGAAATATATAAATACATAAAGGGTAGTAAAATTTGCACAAAAAATTGCGACAACAAACAAGAAATATAGATAAAGAAACAATTGGTGTCATATGTTCCTAAAGTGGGGCATACGAGCCTGATGGGTATTTTTTTTTAATTTTTATTATTTTTTCATGTTAGTTTATGTGAAAATTAGAATATTTATATATTTTAAGGTCTTAAATATATTAAAGATTAATTTTGTTAATACTTTGATTACTCATATATAAAAATAAGTTTTTAAATGATTTATTAGATATCTTATTACATTTAAATCCATAAATATATACTTAAAAAAATGTTATAATGCTTATAGTGCATGTATTAATCTATTTCTTCCATAATATATTATAAATAATTATTAATATGTTATTATGTTATTCTTGTTCTTATTTTTCCTCTCTTTTGTCTTTTTTTTTTTTTAAGTTTTGATCCACGGGCTGGCTCGACTCATCATGAGCCAGCCTACTTTAGCCCGCAGATTAAATAGGCCGGGCAATTCGGCCTACTTTTAAACGAGACAAAAAAATTTGGTTACAGCCTGCTTTTTAAAGTGGGTAAACAGGCTGGCTCGCAAGCCACGGCCTATATATCCAGCTCTATCTGTTCCTCCTCCTCATGAAGAACCACCACACTCTCTTATGAGGATTGGTTGTGACTTTAGTTGGGTACATAACTATATGAGCAGTGTCATCCTAACCTTCAAATAATGGATTATAGTGAGGGTTAACAAGCATTAAGATGGGATCAGGGTCAACCTGAAAGAGACCTTCCCCATATTATTAGTAAGAGATGTTGGGCATCTCTTGTGCTAAGCTAGAGGAGTGCACGAGTTGTATTAAAGTTCTCACCTAGAGGTATCTGAAATGGAGCAGAAGACATTGCAAATGAATCCAATTCTTCAAACTGTATCAATATAAGGTAAGGACCCTTATGAATGAGCGATAGGTCATCCCTAATCTTTGCTAGGGCATGCATATAGCCATGCCCTTTATGTTAGCCTTCTCCATATGGCTTGCGATGACATCCTTGAGCCGACTTGGGTGATCCTTGAGTTGACTTGGGTGGTGAATCATCTTTACTCATATCCTCACCCTTTACCATCTTCTACATGATTACATGATGGTTTGATATCATGTAGGTGCCAATGTGATCCTTTATAGTATGAACCAACAATAACTTCAAGAACCATGCCATATGTCCTTGGCTAAATATGTATTAATGCATATGTTAATGACACGATGTGGTTGTCACCGCTCATTACAGTAGTTATGAGCAATTTGTATTTGTATTTGCCATATAAATAAGTCTCGTTAACGGTGATTACTAGCTTGAAAACATTGAAAAAAGATTAGACAAAACATAATCAAAGTTTACTTTTGCATACCTGCGATAAAAATTGCCTCAATGCAAGCCCAAAGACTTAATAGAGTTTATCTAGGGAAAGATGCCCTATGATATCAGACTCTACTGATCTATACTTGAAGTTAGTTTATGGTTATGGATCGACTTCTTTTATAGCTATTAATAGGTATGGGAGCTTAGCATATGATTGGTTTCAACTACCATGAACTTATCTATAATTGTACGCTTCACCTCCTTAATCCTCTTTACATGAACAGTAAACCTAAATTTCTTGTGGATAGATGACTGAAGATCTCATGCCTTAACAATAACAGAGTTTTAGACCTCAGCAATGATACATATAGACCTAGTATTCGAATCCAACTAAGGATGATCTTGTATAACAATTGCACTCAAACAAATGTGTGGTCTCTCAAACCTAGTGATTTGAAAGCATCCACCATATTTCTTAAAGCAAGCTTTCAATCTCACTTGCGGCCCCTATCAGGTGCGGCACACTTAATCGACCACATATTATTAAATTAATCACGTCATAGTTATGGTAGTTTGTTATCTGGTGTATCTTCAATGCTCTTATATAGTGATTTTTAGACTCAAATTGCATACTTACTTTAAATGCATCGTTGAAGCTCTAATTACCATTGCACATTAGTTATTTATTTTCAAAAGTTACATATCTAGTACCCATGTTCTCTTTAAAGAACAACATGGCATCTAATTGCATCTACATTTCTTTAAGCTAACAAATAAAATGCTAATTATTGCTACTCTACGAGTGGTAGGATTCACCAAGTGTCTGGATCCAATCTTCACTCCCACCACTACCCTTATGATATACACAGGTTTCACCATCACCACTAATGTTCATTTGATTAAAAACTAAACACTAGAGGCCAACTATTGCCTACTTTTATGGACATGGAAAAGCCTATAATTCATACATCTGACTTTCAACTAGACTTCCATACCCGACACCCTATGCTAAATTAGTCCCATTTGCAACTAGTAACTCATTGTCATGTATCTCCACATATGACTTAATTATGTGTGAAGTCTAACATCTACCACATATCATAGTCACCTGACATAGGTATAACTTCATAATTTACATTACCACCCCTATCAAAAACTTCACGAAGCAATCAACCATGCATAGTCCTATCTATTTTTAGATGACTACATGTTTTGTCCACATACTGCATGTAACCTACATCTCTTGAAACAATAACTACTCCTTAGCCATCGATCATAACAAGCCCCCTAATTCATTCCCTTCCACTATGTTGCCATAATTGTAGTGAACAACCCTAACATCTCCTATTTTCACCCCCTACACTGCCAACTCCACATATCTAGTCACTCGATACAAATAGCATCGCATTAAAAACACAAATAAACCATCAATTTCATTCAAGATATATGGGGCATAAAACAATGATGAGGAAATATATAAACATGTAATGGAAGACCAACCAATATCTTTCACATTTTTATATTCTACAAAGGACTAGCAAATTACCATAATCAAGAGATGAAAATATAAGTGCAACTTGACACAAAATATTCTACAATGGAATAGCCAACGAAAGTTGATACAAAATATTCATAAGTAAGCAAGAGCTTTCCGAGTATTCTCACTAATTACATGTTTCCTTCAAATTGGGTAGGCTTTTCAACGTGAACGTTACTCACCCATAAATTGATGCAATTGCGTCAACAACTTTAGCCATCATGTGGTACTTTTCAAACACTGAACTTTGTATATAGCATTGGTGAAAAATCATTAGTTGTATTCTCTCTAGCAATTTTGTGGTTTCACTTTCTTGTCAAATAACAATGACTATTTGTCATTCAAGAATACATATTATTATCGTAATACTTGTGTTGCTACATATATCTATAAATTACGTTAGTGTGAAAATTTCTTGATATTGCAATAATAATCATGCCAAGAAGCATTGCCACATCTATGTAATCTTTCAAGACATTTAGTACATTATGTTGGTAAAAGAAAAGGCAAACATACATCAAAACACTCAAATCAACCAACTAGAATATAAATGGCATCCACTTAAGAAATAGCTTAACAATAGTAAACATTGCAACAACTATTCTCTGGTTACCAAATAATGAACAAAAAGTTCAATAAAAGTAGAATGACAATATTCTTTTGCTCAAAGCTCAAACAAAGATTTTCGAGCAAGCATTCCAATAGAGCTAGAGTTGACAACTAACGGATTGCTTCAGAGAAGTCAGAAAAATAGAGCCAAAGGAAAATAATTAGGGAGTCACCGGATCACTTTGCTCCTCTTAAATGCACGATTAAATTTGAAAAATATGACGAGATGCCTTTTTTCTTCTCCTCCTATATTATTCATTCCCCTCTAGCAAAATTTCCCTTCCATGTACAAGTTGTTATTTATGACATACCCCATACATACTTTATTTATAAGTCCTTCAAGAAAAGGTTCATGGAACGTGATATACTACATAAAATGATTAATAAAGTATAAATACTCGTAATATTTTCACTTATCTGCCAGTTACTCAACATGCGGCATATCACTTTAGTTAAAACTTTGCGGCTATTTGTTATTTACAAGATACCCGTTAACATTGCAAGTATGGAATACCAAACATTATTATTTTATTACTATGAAAGTTTCTACGGTCCTATCGATGGAATCTGAGTCAAGTATCTAATCGTTAAAATAAATATAATACTTAGAATATTGACTATTTTAGTAGTTTGATCATGGGGAAAAAGAAAATTAATTTTTTTTAAATTACAAAAATACCATAGAGATGAAAATAATTTCAGAATTAGACAAGTTAATCTTGTCTCTTGAATAGACGAATTTAACTTGCCTATTTTTGGGATTTTTTTCTCATATGATTAGATTTGTGTAATTTTTTTTTTTAAAATTGACATTTTTTTCCTTAATCCTCAATCACAGTTAGATATAATTTATACTATTAGATAATAACAAAATCAATCTCATCAAAATTAATTATGAGGCCATAAAATTTCCTTAATTACTATTTGGTAATCTCCAAGGCCACGTTAAAAGGAAGGAAAAGAAACAGCCCCTTTTCGTTTTCCTATACTTCGGGTGCAATTCAATAATTGTCTTTCCATTATTTGTTGAAACCAAAAACAAGGTCTGCATGGGCAATAATCCTCTGTACACCACCCACGTGAAGCTCCTAGCCTTTGACCTCACCACTCTCGCACAATCCCCCAATAACCCACCCACCTTCTCCCGCAACGGCATCCCTCTCTCCCGAGCTGAGACGGTCGGCACCGTCACCTCTCGGGAGCACAAGCCCAACCGCTACCTCAAGTTCACCGTCGACGACGGCACCGGCTGCGTCCCGTGTATTCTGTGGCTCAACCATCTTACCTCTCGTTACTTTGCTCAACGCAACAACCTCAACCCGGAAGGTGTTCGATTTAATGCCCATGTGGCCAATCACCAGACGTCGCTTGTGGTGTTGGGTTCCGTAGTCAGGGTCCGTGGGAGGATAACCGGTTATAGAGGTGCGGTCCAGATCACCGTGTCGGATATTGTGGTGGAGAGAGACCCGAATGTGGAGATCCTGCACTGGTTGGATTGTATTAACTTGGCTCGTAATGTTTATGATCACCCGCTACGTATATGTGATAGCAGTAAATGAAACACTTGATTCCTTCCTTCCTTCTCCCTTCCTGCTTCATGAGCTTGAGCTTCTGCTACTCCTCTTCAAAGGTTGTTTTGCTTACCTTTAGTAAATATATGAGATAGTTCCATGAAGCAAATCACACGGCAAATTTTACGATTCTGTAGCGCTTATAATAAGACTAATCCAATCACATTATTAACGGTTTAGATCTATTTCAACTCTGATTGAAACTACTAAAATTTTTTATATTTATTTTTTTATAGTCAATTAATTTATAACAATAATAATGGTGTGGTAGCGTGACTAAACTGTAAATTTTCTTTCGACATAACATTATCTAGACAAACCGTGGTAATAGCGCACTTATCAAAGCTCCACTATATTTATATATCATTAATTAAATTTATTTAGCGTATTGGTATCATTAATTTTTTTTTAATACTCATGAGCTTGTATCAAGATTTTTTTTTCCACTTTACAATTTAAGAATGATAATATAACCTGTTATATATAAACAAAAAACGGAAAAAAGAAAAAAGAAAGAGAGAAGGGTCTGTTTGGATTGTCTGTTTTTCATTTGTATCTGTATCTTTTTTAAAATGATATGTGTAAATATATCCGATTTATATCTAAATTTTATCTATATTTGTTCTATTTGATCCTTTGATGAGAACTGTCAACTTTTTTTTATCTATATCTATTTCTTGATAAATAATTTGTTAGAAAAAAGTTTGAAAAAGTGTTTGTATTTGCCGGAAAAAAGCCAAAACAAACAGACCCAAAATATGTTTGCCTTTAGTTGAGTCACCACCTGATACAATTAGAAACACAAACTTGTATGATACATGATATAATACATATGATGATAATGCATAACAAGCATAATTATAAGTAACTAGAGTATTATAGATGTCTAGATCCTTAAGTGCAAGTCTAGTCTTCAATCATAAATGCCTCTCCTAACATGGAGTAAAAGATACGTCTAATGTTTTTGAGGAAAAAAATTACACAAATAAAAATTGGAGGAAAAAAAATTATAAAACTACTATTGCTATATCACATGTTAAAGATAGGATATAAGAATTTACACAAATATCATATTTCTAACATATGATGTAGCGACCTACTCAGGCAAACTTGTGAAAATAGGTGTATCGCATAACTAATATGTGGTATAAATTTAATTGTTTATCGCATGTTGATCAGCGATACACATTAATAATTACATGAGTGTCGCAAACATGCAACACGTGTAATTTAAAAAAAAAAAATTGTATTGTACACAATGATATTATTCATGTATTATATGTGTAATATTCTCCCTAACATGTATTATAAATAGAGTATTATGGATGCCTAGATCCTTTATAAATTGTTGACTTGAAAATAGAAAATGATAAGTAAATAAATAAATGTTAGCTGGTACTGTAATTTGTCCGTAAAACCGTATCACATCACTATAGCCTTGGATAAGAATAATCCAATTTTAGCTATATCCTCAACAGAAGAGTATCCGAAATCGGATGGTCCTTGTAGCACCAACTATTTTTCCCTGGATAATGATGGGATGGAGGCAACCACAAATGGCTTTGGCAAAGTTGAAGAAAATCCAATAAAATTAAATGATACGGATTATCTATAATGGTTTTCATTTTTTTCTGCCAATACTCTTTACAAGTTTTTCATTTATGACTGGAAAAAAAAATTCAAATAAGAACGTTTAAATTGTACAAAAACAAAGTTCATGGCCGATATTTTGTAATGGCAAAATACTTCCAAAAATTTATTGATACTTTTCACCAAGAAATTCAAGCAACAAAACAAAAATTCAAATTGATTTGGATGGCCAATTTGGTTTATTCTGTTTTTCCATTTTAAGTACCCATACATAACCAATTGTAATCCATTATCTATACATAATCCAAAAAGGGCCCTGCTTTCATAGTGTAAGAGCTAACCTTTTTAAATTTTTAATACTTCATAAATATCCATATTTTACAACAACATCTAGATTAAGATAAGACTATATAAGATGCAATTAGTATTTTCCACCCTCTAACTCCTTTCTTTACAGTACTTTGAAATTGAACTCTCAGATTTCGTTCATAATCATGAGCCTTTTAAATTACCTATATTATTTATTCAGCAGAATTTCAACGCAGCAACACAACTAAATTTTATAAGTAAATGATGACAAGTAAGCTCGGCAGAATGTTACCACTCATCCATCCACCTTCCATCTCCCACCCTCAAAAGGATGAATTCCCTTTTTTTTAAGTGTCAAAACTATAATTAGAAATCCTAGGCCAATTTCATTGGTTGATGGGATGACCTAGTAGCCTCTACCATTGCAAACAAGGTTGTTTGAAAAAGACTGACCAACAACACCACCATCTTGCCAATTCTACTTGCTAATTAGGCGGGTCGTTAGGCCATTTACTTACATTCAACTGGGTAGCTTTTGAGTGTATGCAGCCTCTTGAACTTTATTGAATCAAAACCTAGCGTTAAAAAACTACAAGAACAAAGTTCTTGATGTATTGTATTCCTAGCATCTACCAAATAATCACCTAAAAGAAAGAACTCCATTGATGCAAGAAAACTACAAGTAAAATACAGGAGTGTGGCTGTCGAGAAACACTACACTTGGTTTACTCCCGCAAACTGGACAACTAAAGCACTTTTTTCTCTATTTTCAGTCGCTAACTTTAGCCTTCAACATTATAAATACCTTTTGAACACTTGCCCTTCAATCACCTTCCACAGGTCGTCTCTATAACCTCATTATGGTTGCCTTATGATCCGTGCACCATCAACATTTGGAATCTACTACTGTGTAACTGCAATAGGAAAAGACTACCTTCTCTGTCCGAAATCTTCACATACCAAGACCATAGTCAAATGAAACTTTCATCTTCTACCAGTAAGCAAGAACCTTCTGCAGTATTCTCACTGAAAACATCCTTCCTAAATAGGGCAGACTTTTCAATATGAAGTCCCACTCACCTGTAGATTGGTAAAACAATCACATTAACAACTTTAGCCATCATGTGACATTTTCAAAAGATTGAACTTTGTATATTGCATTGAAAAAAAACCATTGGCTGCATTCTTTCTGACAATTCCGTAGTTCCTCTTTCCTGTCAAATAACTATAACTATTTATTGGCCCAAAAAGCATATTGTTATGGCACTACTTTTGTTGCCACATATATTTATACAACAATGCTAATGTCAGAACTACTCGATACTGCAGTACTAATCAAACCGAGATGTGTTGCTACATTCATGTAATTTTTCAAGGCTTCAGGACATTATGTTGGTAAAAGAAAAAGGTAACTTACCTCAAGAATCTCAGATCAACCAACTAGAATCTAAATGGCCACTCAAGAACCATCACAACAACAGTAAACACCACAACAACAATTCTCTAGGTACCAAATATAAAACAAAAAGTTCCATAAAACTAGAAAAACGGCTCATTTTTTTTTTTTTTTTTTTTTGGGGTTAAAGCTCAAGCATAATTTTTGAGTATTGCTTACTCCAAGTTGCACATATGAGTAAAATGATCATCCGAGGGCAAGTATTCTGATAGTGCTAGAGGTTGAAAACTAATATATTGCTACTGAAAAATCAGAGAATAGAGCTAAAGGAAAAGAATTAGGGAGTCAGCACAGCAATTTGCTCGTGAATGCACTATGGAATTTGATTAATATGACAAGATGCCTTTTCTCTCCTCCGCCCACATTGTTTATTCCCCTCCAGCAGAATTTCCCTCCATTGTACAACTTCCTATATACAGAATAGCCACTGCCAATACTCTGTTTATGAACCCCTGCTACTACTTCTCTGTTATTTACAGAATACCCCTACTATTACTAGTGCTGAATACCAACTACTACTAACAGTTTTCTTCTTGCATCGCTACGTAGTTCTCTGCTCCTTAACTTTCCATTCACCCTATGTGATGTACCTAAACCAATGTTGATCTATCGTATTCTTCATTTCAATCCAAGAGCTTCACTGCTACAAAGAGCTGGACTTCTTCAAGGCTACTAGGACATGGCATGGGCACTTGAGACGACCATATCCACTATGTCGCCATAAAATTGCAGATGTGCTCTTAAGGAATTTATCCCTAAAATATACTGCCAGAGGCTCCTATACAATGGGATAAGCTCAATTATAAGTTATTGTGACAAAAGCCAACTTTCAATTATAATAATAAATGTTTTATTAACATGCCTTTTCTTTTTCTTTTTTGTTTTGTATTTTTCCTATTGTCTCCATTAGATATTGTGCCTTCTTTATATAATTACACCTACCCCTTCCAAACTACATTACTATGTAAACTAAAAGCAAATACAAGTAAAACTTAAAAATTTTTTCCTCACCAGTTGAAATCACTGATCCAAGGGCAAAGTTTCAAGTTGGATCATGTCTCCAAATCTGCCTTTCCCCTCCAGAGAATAATTTGCTCATCCTTAAACAGAATAGGGATGCAAGGAACCAAATCCTGCATCAGAAAGAAATTAGAAAAGACAGGAGAGAGAGTCTAATAAAAACAGGGTATAAATAAACAATGTCCATATTCCAAATGTAGTCGACTTAACATACCCTCAATTTCACACCAATCTTTTTGCAATCACTTGTACCGACATGCTTGCAGTCTAGCCTCACAACCTCTTCATAATTGAAGGCCTCCCTCACTCGCTCAACAACATTCACGTACACTCCATTCCTTGCTGAAAATGAAGAAAATGAGGTAAAGTACAATTAGGGTATCTATATCATTGTCCAACTTACCATATTTCCAAAAGGGAAAAATGGATCAACATAAACAGGTTATCTACATACTAAGCTTCATCAAAGCAGGAGCATTAAGCCCTTTGTTTCTCATTTCCTTGTTTCTTCAAAAGTTAATCCTTCAACCACACCCCCTACAAGTTTGGGATATATTGGTGCATAAGGCTTCCACAGCATGAGGGGTATGACTGGCCTATTTTTGGGATCATAATTCCTACCCCTATACAAGAGAAGGATATTGATGTTTCGGTAAATAATCTTCCCATAGGATTTGTCCTGCATAAAACTGGCATGTAATCAGCTAAGAATACTCGAAAGAAAAGGTATAAAGAGAAAAGTGAATCACATTCACACTTGTTGTTATATGTCCAGTGCCATGCCACTGAACTACTGTATGTCCAACGTCCAAAATAGAAATAATTTCCGTCAAACCTCAAGGTGGAAGGAAACATTGTCCATATCAAGCGTTGGAACTCCCAGGCACTTGATCCTCACTGCTTCAGCTCTCTTCCAGTGATTGTGTATGTCATCTAGCAAGTTGTGAGTAACTCCTCCTTTACCTGAATGCAATAAAAATTTATATATGCTTAAAACCAGATAAGATATATCTGAACCAGAGAGAAGAGAGAGAGAGCGGCAGCAAAGACAACAAAGGCTGTTACTTTAAGTGAAATTGGCTTTAATAAACAACGGCAAACTAGTTTCTAATAACCTCATGAACTCGGCATATAACAAATACCGAACATGACCATCTTCCGAATACATGAACACAATAACCAGAGTTGATGATGTTCATGAACTCTCAAAACCAATTGTTGTTTCAAGCAATAACCAGGTTCTTAATTTAAACATCATAAAACATTCGCATCCATATATATCAATAAAACATACCAAGATTTATCTGCCGATCGCAATCGCTATGCCGATAGCGTTCTACAAGCTCTGCAACTTCCTCCCCTGAAAGTGGATCCCCAAGAATCCGATTTCTTTCCTTAGCCACTTCCTCTGGATCCACATGCACTGGTGCTGGGGCACAAGTCCCTGTCCATTTCCTGTCTAGACGCCCAGGTCCAAATGGAGAAAACCTAGGCGATTCACGAAATCCAATAGGCTCCACAGCAGGATTACTCTCGGAGTACGAATATTTGAAATCAAATGGAAGGTCTGACTTTAGGGGGAATTTTTCTTCCTGCTTATCTCTTGACTTTAAAACTTCGTGCTTTTTCGTTGGCTTTGGAGATTTAGGAGTGAATGGAGGGTCATAAGAAGTATCAGAAATAGATCGAATTAGAATGCAGAGGTTTTGAAGAGAGAAAGAGGGAAATCCAGAAAATGACTGACGTGATGAACTAACTAGAACCATCCTAAGATGGATAATTATCTAAAACTGATTGTCCTAGAATTAGGTTAGTGAATTCGCATCAAATAAAGTCCGAATTCAGATGTATATGAGTAACGTAAAGATCAAACGTGTAGCAGATTCATATGAGAAGAAAGCAAGCTCATAAATATCACGACACACAAGATTCACATTCCTAGATTAAGATGCTTGCCACTAGTACTGCAATTAAATTCCAGTCTGGATGCAGAATTAGAAATGTATATAACACTGAAACCAGACCCAGGCAGAATGATAATTAAATGGAAATTACATAGCCGTGAACAAACTCGTGGTTCACTATTCATCCTACACGTGAGACTTGGGCAACCGTAGAGTGAATTCGAAAGGAGAAGAAAAGAGCGTGTGCAGTATGAGATGCAGTTCAAACAACAGATACCTAAGACCGCAGGTTTACTTGAACAAAAGCTCAAATATTTAGGATGGGCATTTCATCGAACAGGTTGTGTGCAAGCCTTGTGATCAACTTGTTGAACCTAAAAGTCCTAAATCATCTTTCTCATATTACGCTACACCATATCGATAACACCAATATGTAACGGCACCATGGAGACGAAAGTGCTAAGGAAGTGCTCAGAAAAATCTACTTTTTAAAGGATTTGTATGAATTGATGATCTTTACATCCAAATTTTTAACATGGAAAAATTAAATTGAACATACGACACGAAACTAACTACTACACTACTACCGGTACCGGTGAAAACAGAATAGCTATTGTTATGGCATAGATGGAGTTTATGTATATGTTCCACATCAAATCACAAAAATTGCATGCTCGCGACGACACTCAACGTAAGAAATGAACAAACATAAAATCAGAATTTGCTAGCTTTAGATGTTTGGAATTGGAACCCAACTAAACCGGCGGTTTGCATGTCTCTATTGATGGAACAACCAAATCCAAGGAAAATTTTTCACGAGTATGTCCAGCTTGGAACGGCAGTCGAGCCGCTTTGGAAGGAAATGGCAATAGGTTGGTTAGTTTTTTCTAACCATACAACTCTTTTTTTTCCCCCTTTTCTAATTAGACGCGGATCTGTCTAAAAAATTTTTAAATTAAACAGACTTAGTTTTTATGACAAAACCCTCAATCTGATCTGGGGCCTACTCTTCTGTAAATTGATGCCAAGTGTCCATTTTAGCTAATATAGATGATAAAGTACAAAAAGTAAATATTATGTCTTGATTGATAAGTGATATATATAATTCTTCTATTAGGCTAGGAAGGAATTCCATTTTACATTTCCATTTTTTTTTCCCCTTGAATATATAATGTTAGAATACTTGGAAAGTCGCACAAATTACTTTTAACGTTGAAGGAAAAGTGAAACAAGAAGGAAAAGTAAGTAAATTTTGTGTAATAAAAGATAAGTGGAATGAGAGCACATTATCGTGGTGCATCAAAGTCACATAGTCACAAGATATATGATAATATGCTCCCATTTTCCATTATCGTATTGATAAGGGTATGACTCATTAGTCGGTCTTTGATGCACTATTCTAATCCTTTAGTAAGTAAAACACTCTTTTCATATTATTCTACTAATAATAATGTACTTTTAAATCCTCATACATCTTGATACTGTAGGGTTTACTCAATATCTACGTACTTATCTTCTTTCGATTTCCTTCTTTAGGTTAATGAATTTGGTGGACACAACTATCACCGGTGACCTACTCCTCCATCAAGTTCATTGAAATGCTTTGCCTTTGCTTGATGTGCTACTTAATCTCTTACTAGTGGACCATGCATTCGCGATGCATGTGCAAAATTTAATATAATATGATCAATTTGTAATTATAAAATATTCCAACTGAACATCTTAAGACTTATATTCTTAAGAAAAGGAAAATTGAAAAGTCTACACGTGTATTGATGATTACTTATAAGTAAATAATATAGTTTTATGTTCTTCTTGGTATTGTAGGAATATTTATGAAAAGAAAAACAAACAAAAGGAAAAAAAAAAAAAGGAAAATTTGTATCACTAGTAGTTGAAAAAAATTAACACTAATAATGATAGTATTTGTTTTCCTATCCCAATATTTTGTTTTAGTTGAAAGAAAACAAATTTTTTTACTATAAAATACTCCTTGCTTGTGATTTTAGTTGGAGAGCTATCTTTGAATTTGAAATAGAAACTTTTGAAAAAAAAAAATGGGGGAGAGTGGGGAGTGAAACAACAAAGAGAGAAAGAAAATAAATAAGGTTTATAGGAAATCTATTACCCAGTTATTAGGAGTGGTAATTGTAACTTCTATTGCCTACGTGGAAGTTGACGGTTAGTGAAAGATTAGAAAGTTTAGAAATGTTCAAATATAGTTCATATAAATTAATTGATAATTGGTATAAATGTTGATGAAAATTAAAAAAAAAAAAAAAACCTTTTTATGAAAAGGAGTAGTTTGTAATTACATAGCATAAGAAGATTAGACACCAAAACCTTTATTCTTGCTTAGATAATATAGATATGATGGTATCTTCTATCTATGTAACTTCCATTTAATCTACCAAAGTAAGTCACATTCTCAACAACAGCTAGTCTAACTCTCACTTGATGTGTCAATATCTACAACTCCATCCCATGCATGACCCCAAGCATATGTTGTTGGAATGTGACCGAAATAGCTGATTTCCTCACTTTTTTGAACATAGGGTATCCAAAACCAAATGTAATTCTAAGATTATAAAGCATTTATATATTATCCTTTATTGACTCTAGTCATCATCTTTAACTAGAATATTCTACCTTCAAAATACATATATATTTGAGGCACTTATGACTAATACAAATTTTACACTTCTCCCATTATAGAGGTATCTCCAATGTTTCGGCACAAGTACCACCACTACAACTCGCAGTCATAAATCAATAATTTTCATACGATTTAAACTAACTAGAAGCACAAGTAATCCCCATTGATGGTGTCATCGTCGCAAATAATAAAATCATCATTTCTGCTACTAAGTAACGTTAACAATAAAGCTAAAACCGATTTCTACTTTAGTTGTTGAAGACATGCTAATCAAACTTTATCCTTTTTTGATTTCATCTGGTCAAAGGGTTTGCAATTTTAGAAAAAGTTTCACAAATCTTCTATAATAACACCTAGACCCAAGAAATTTATGCAGTTTGTTATTATCTTTGGTCTCGATTGATTTACTCCAACTTTGACTTTTTCAAAATTCGATGCTACCCTTTTATTGATGATGTAACCTCGAAACGCCAATTGTTTGAATCAAACACATATTTCTTAAATTTATCATAGTGGCGTTTGTATGCGGACTGTAAAACAATAATTAGATGTCCCTAATGTTCCTTTTACGCTCTGACTTTTTTGATACACCAATGAAGCCACTACTAGTTTACCAAGTTAATCCCAAACCCAAACCCCCTTATTCATTAGGTCCATTATGTATTAGCTGGTCAAAAGGTGTTATTAGGAATTTATAGTGCCAATAACGCATGCGTAAAGCAAACTTACGCACATTTGCTAGTTGGATCTCAAGCTAATAAATCCCAACTTAGATCTATTTTTTCTGTTGTTACATTTTAGATATAATGCTTTGATGTCACGATTAGGATTGTTTCTTTGATTTCATTTTTGGCATCTTTGTCGTTTTTTTCACAATTTCTTATCGGTGGAGATTATGGGTAGGTTTATTATGAATTTTTTTACGTGACTTTTTCTCAATTTTTGCTCTTTATTTTACTCCCTCTTGGTTAAAAAGTTAAAATTTTTACTATGCCTAGCAATGGACCTTGTGCGTCCCAAAGACTTTTCATTCGTAAGAGAATAGAGAAATTTATATATAATTGTAGATGGCACAAAAATTATGAATGGAAACATGAATGTATTGTTTTTCACTATAAAGTAGGGAGTTGAGAAGAAAACCATAAAAGAATTTCAAAAAGTAATTATAAGTTACTTCTCACAAACTTTTTCCCCATTAATTTATAGTTCGAGACATTTTCAAAGTCCCGACATCTACAAGACATAAAACTAGTTCCTGTTGAATTTGAAAGACTATTCCTAAATGGTTGTGTTACAATTAAAAGCTCATGAATTAATTATAGAGAATTGTTGATTTACTATAAATTACTTAAGAGACATATAATAACAAGGAGCTTAGTTGGCTTATACTATAGGTTGGCCTTGCAAAGCGTTACCAACAGACAAAAACAGTAAGTTGCTCCCGAATCTCTTGATTTATAGTTCTTGATTTAGCCCAGATTGTCCTTCAAAATGTGGGATGTTAGTTTTGGCCAGGAAATGAACGGATGCGCGCTTAGCGGGATCTACTCCCCACAGTAAGATATCATACTCCATCATGGTGGGGAAAAGGAATAAAAAAATTATATTGAGAAAAATGGGAAAGCCAAGCAAGTTTCCAGCTGCTTGGAGGATCTGTGGCATCTAGAAGTGAATCCGTACGTTTTGTAGAATTGAAGTCATTTGTTACATTTAAGGAGTACAAAATTTTCCAACTTGCCGGCAAGGTAGATCTTAAATACCAACTGAATGAAAAGACTTCATTCCCAGAATCCATAAAAATGATGGCACCTTGAATGCATTTTACACAGCTTCTTGCAGACGCTCTATTTTGAGAAGAATCGAGCCCGACTAGGAAGAGTCCTATATATAGCTCTGATGGTATTTGGTGTTGTTCTACAGCAACCTCCAACGAGGGAGGCTCCTGCCTCGCACCATCTATTTACATATGAAACGAAGTCTTCATCTGATACACCTGTGTTTACCTGCACCCCATACAGAGAGAACATATTCACTATGTGCCTTAAGAAATGGTGACTGCAGTAAGATTGACAAATCAGTTAAAAGAGACTACAGATACACTGATACATCAAGTCAACATTTATCCATAAATGAATAAATAAAATTTATGCATAGAAAATGTTCAAATACACTGATAATGCAATGATTATGCCAACTTGGAGAAGAACAGGGGAAGATGATAAAAACAGCAGCAGCAAATTAATCACATGAAAGAGGTACGAGAATTTTCTTTTCTGAGAAGGATGCAGTGTTAAGTTAGGAACAACAATGCAAATGAAGTCTTCTTCCAGTTTGAGAATAAAACAGCTGCATGGTTTTTAAACTCAAAGAGCTTACCACCCACTCTTTCCTGTCGCCTTCGTAACTCTCACCACTGTTTGGGTATATGACTATAGGTTTAGTAGAGACCTGGCAGTCATTTGGAAAATGAATAGGTTAGTAACTGAGTCCAAGGATCACTGTTACCTAAAGAGATGAAATAGGAATGCTGAAGCCATCTTGTTTGAATCCACTAAAGCAAATAAGGAGATATAACTACAAATAGTAAATTATACAGCTAGGGTATCATTTCATTTCATCAGAAGAAACTCATCACATACAATGAATTTAAAAACCAATGGAGTCCAAATGAATAAACTGCCAGCATTTTTTCCTTCATACCACTTCCTTCCATGCGGAAGATTTACTATGGGAGAAAAATAAGTGTGAGAAATCAATCAAACAGAAACACCAATTAGAAACAAAAATGGAGCTGGTTTAAAGGATTATGACATTGGAGGCAACTCAAACTTTGTGCTTCTTATATTATTATTTTAACAAACAAAAGTTATGAAGAGAATTTTCTCATCAGCAAATCTCTAGCATCCATCCCACTGCATTAGGCACATCCATAGTGTTGAGATAAAGATGTCGTTATAATGTTATCCATCAATTCATGGCACCGTATGCTCAAAATGCTACAGGAGTACGGAGATGAACTTTCAAACAACAAAGAATGAGCTGAGAAATCCATAATAGTGAATACAGGACAAAACCATCACAAAGTGTTATATGGAAGGGTTATGGACTTCAATGTATGATTTATTGTGAGATTGGTGTTTACGAAGTGTTTTAGTTGGTTGGAGTTCCTTCCATTATGGTTGGAACGTATGGCAATAGATGTTTTGAGTGCTTGTTGGAGAGAATACTCCTTGATGTTGAAAATTTTTTGAGAGAGAACCTTCCAGTCTCTATAAAAATAATTTGACAATGACCCTTGCTTATTTCAAAGTGAATGGGATGAAACCTATTTATATAGGATTTGTGAATCACCCTCACAGTTAACATATATTGAATCTGCCCATGCATGAACTAAACTATTCACACGTTCTTTGAATAAAACCTATTCATGAATGTTCTTATTCATTTAATCTAGATATAATACTAAAAAGGACATAAAAAGGGAGCGTAATCATGCATCTCTAGCTTTGCTTCCCTCCAAACAATGAGCACCCAAGCTCACACAGAGCAAGTATTCAGCCATTTTTCTTTCAATATTCATCTTTGGACTCGTCATCATCAATGAACTCCGGCCCAAAGAGCTTCAATGAATCAGGGTTTAGAGATGCTTCATTCTATATTTAGAAATAGTGATGATGTGTCCAACATTAAGAAACAACAGCAATTAGTAAAATAACAACAATCCTTATGTTTGCCTTTTGCAATGCTAGGGC
Organism: Combretum micranthum; assembly: GCA_024138025.1. Classification (NCBI taxonomy): domain Eukaryota; kingdom Viridiplantae; phylum Streptophyta; class Magnoliopsida; order Myrtales; family Combretaceae; genus Combretum; species Combretum micranthum. The sequence continues at coordinate 936,971 of JAMXBD010000189.1, read as the reverse complement.
ATTATTAATCCCATCTATAGACTTTCCCATATATGTTTCCTCTCTTGCAATCTTTCCACAATTTCATAGATTTGTTCTGGAAAGACTAATAATCCATCTATATTCTCAATTAGTTAGTGATAGGGATTCAAGTAGTTGGCCAATCCAAGCTCACAAAAAGAGTTGAAAAAAAAAAAAAATACAAAACACACATTAGTTCCTATTCCAAGCATGCAATTCATCTCTTTGCCTATTGCTAGATGGTTGCAACTTGTAAGTAATCATCTTAACATTGACATTAAGGTTGAGAGCCTATTGAGTGAAATGTGCACTATCATGCATAAGAAAATCAAAAAGAGGCAATAAAACTACAGAGTGCCACTGCCAGAATGCTCCAACTCTCCTCACTTTTCTCCAACACACTTGCTAGCAATATCCAATGATCAAGAACCACCAGAAATGACACTATTGCTGACTTTTGGTTACTTCACGCCAATTGCCATCTTGATTTCACAACCTAACACTACACTTCAACTATAAGCCATTAGGGCTCGTAGTTCCTCCCTACACTTAATCTTGATCCCACAAGTATTGATCATTAAAAGCCATGACCATGTTCTAGAAACCCTAGACTCAACCATGACAATTGGCTCCAATACCTAGTTGTTATGTCAATGATCTGTAGATCTAATCAACAAATGATTCACTATGAAATCAGTATTTGTGATGTGTTTTAATTTGTAAGAGTTCCTTCACGGTTGGAACCTATGGTCATGGATGTTTCAAGAGCTGATTAAGGAGAACATTCTAATCTCTTCAAAGCTTGTTGAAAAAATCCTACTAATCTATTTAGAAATTTAAATATGATAATAACCCTCACACACATACATTTAATCTACCCATGCATGATGCATCTCTAACACATAATAAATTGCCCAACTTAACACATCTTTTGGCAAGTAAACAAAGTACACACGTCCACATATATGTAGGAAAATTATAGGAAAGACTTTATGTAAGGTTGCCCAAAGGAAGATATGTTGCTCCCATCATATGACAAAATGGAATAAGAGATTTAACCAGACTCATCTGATAAGAACTTGAAAATTAATTTCCCAGCAAAATATGGAACTTTGCTTACGTATAGAGGACCACTAATGTGTAGTGCAAGGATTTACCTTCTTTATAGATGAAATTAAACCATGAATAAACCTCGGCGGGGTGCAATTGATTCCCAAAGCAATTACATCCTTGCATGCTTCCGCAATTGAAGCACATTCAACTAAAGAATCACCACTGACCACATTTACACCATCCTTAGAGTTGAAACAAAACCATGCAGGAATTTTTAGATTCTCTTCCTCCAAGATCTCAGAATAAGCCTACACCACAGAGCACAATTATCAAGAGTCCAAAACTGCATAAAATTGGTAGTAGCCAATCTCAGTAAACAAACAATCTGCACCATTCCCATCAGAAAATAAATTTGACCCATTGTCTCAATCTGTCAAGTTGATCCACCAATGATGACTAATTGATAAGTACTGAATAACATATACAGGATATTGAAGGGTTTCCTTAGATTCTTATGGAACTAAAACTCCAAGTTTTAGCATGTGTATAAGCCAAAACATGATGACTATAACTACCTGAGCTTCAAGCTTATTTGGAATAGTTTCAAACGCAAGTAGTCAGGTCAAAACCTGAATCCTTCTCCGATGAAAATCTTTCAAAGTTGCAAGTGTGACCGCATCGCCATAATCCCCACTAGAAAGCACATGAATGTCAATACTAATCTAGGGTATCATTGGTCAAGCACCAATTTGAAAAAAATAAATAAATAAAACCATTGCCCAATCATTTGTGATGATACCAAAAGATAAATTTTATCACAGAAAGAACACAACTTGTATAATTGGTTTAATCTATATAATGACTGACCTTGCATAAATGTCTACATTTCAGGATGTGATCAACAATGCAAAAGATACTTTTAATATCTCTTTGGAAAATCAGAATCACATTAGGACCAGACATTTTAAATGAGTATTTCAGACTTGGCTTCCAAAATGAACAATATGCAAAACACATTTTGTTGTAATTTATACATGTGGAACACATCAAAAGTACATTTATAGAGTAATACCTTCAAATGGTGAGCCTCACATACCTATACTCGGACCCATCGGCCAAATAAGCACCATAACTGCCCACGGATGCTGCAATTAACAAAGGCCTATGCCTGAGAATTCTACCATCAGTATTGCCAATGGAAGGAGATCGGGCACAGTTTTCATAGTATAGATCCCGTGCCTCACGGGCTATTTCTACGCTCCTTCTGAGTAATCCTTCACTTTCTTCTCTAGAATAGCCTTTAGCTTCAAATCCCTGTATAGTTGCCTGTTGATGCACAAAGCTGAAGTAATCATCAGGTGCACCAGCTCATCATCCAAAGTACATCATAACAGACATTGTACAAAGAGCTAGCAAGAGAAGCAGAAATATTTGAGTGCTAGAACAACTACTGGAGATTGGTTGCCCAACCACTTCGGCTTGTTTACTTCGCCATATGGAATAAGGAGGGAATTGAATTTTTCAATTCAATAGGAATATAATAGAGTTGCACTGACTATTATAATGTTTACTTGGTATAAAATAAAAACAAATAATTAATCAAATAAAAGTAAAAACTTTATAATGTCCATTATCTTTATTACAAAAAGGATAATTATATAGATGATTTTTTCAAGACAACAGTGTTTATGATAAAATTTGAAAATAAACCATCAAAGATATGAATTGTTATACCCCATTTTACGTAATAACAGTTTATTATGAATTATCATTTCCTTTAACCAACACCGTGATAAAGCTTTACATAGAACGAGAAGGAATGCCCCTCAAGTGAATGAATAACTACTCCCCTCAAGTGAATGGGAAGCCATTGCTAGGATCCACGAGTCTTGCATTCCAAGATATGCAGATGCCAACAGTACATCAGAATGTGGTTCCAGAGACACCCAATAATTTGTCCAGAACACGATAATCACGAAAGAATATTTTCAGAAAATCAACCACAGGCCATGTCACCATATTCACTAGAGACTAAACTGTTTCTGCCATTCTGATTCTGATTTATTTCGTAACTCATGTTTTTGCGATTATTGCAGGGATTATGTACCTTTTAGTTGTCCTATCCACAATCTTTGTCATTCAAATCGAAACTAAATCCGATTGTTTGACAAAAATGAATCGGCATATTTACATACTTATACACGTACATTATATAAACACAGAAAAAAGAGTGGTTTTATTATTGCAAATACAAACTTGATAAGAGGAAGTGATAATGATATCGGCACCGGCTTCAAGATAATCAAGGTGAACCTGCAATGCAATACGGACATACAAAATCAATAACAACATCAAAAAACACGTACTATGATATGACTGAATGATACTATATAAAGACCGACAGACAAAAGACAAAATATGACCTGGCGAATGAGGTGAGGAGAAGTGAGAAGACATTTGGCGCTCCAGAGAGGATCATTGAGGTCGGCGCCATGCCGCTCCAGTTCGTGGCAAAACCACCGTCGATCACCCCCACACCACCAGCCTCACGGAGGAACTCCCTTATGAGGTGGTGGTACATCCGAGGTTCTTTTTCCGCCATTTGTCAGGTTTCGGTTTGGTGAGGTGAGGGAAGGTCAACGTAGTGTGGGGGATTGGGGTTTGGTGGCGCTGTGGGTTTTGAATCGAAATGATGATTTTCTGGAAACTATTTGTTTATCAACCAATTCATTGGAAGTTGGGGCCGGGAAAAAAAAAACGTTCATTGGAAGTATTTTGGCATATGCACTAGCCAAAAGGTAAACCTCTCGCGTCGCGTTTTACTTAGCTGACCGAGTTCACGTGTTTTTGGATGGATGGATAGATTTGGAAATACCACAGCACCATCCACATAAATTGATCCGTAAATAATTTAATTAAATATAAATTATAAGAAAATCACATGTCATCATATAAAATTTTTGTCTGAAATTTTCTATTTATAGTAACCTGCAATTTTATAAACTATTATAGTTTTAAAACCGCATATTTTACAGAATATTTTTTTGTTAAAAATAGAACCGCGTCTTTTATTTTTCATCAAAATTTACAATATTAAAAAATATATGATTTGTATTTAAATAATTTATTTTTGTATAATCCTTATACAGGTGTTACACCCATGTGCACATTGTATATTGGATTTGTATCTATTCTATATATGATCACATCAATTTAAAATCCGACTTTTGGAAAATTATCTTATTTATTTCTATAATTTTATAATAATGACAAGAGCAGTGATTGAGGTGTAAAAACTAGGACACAGAAATTCACGTGCTTTTTACTAAAAGGTTTCAAAATTATATATTTTATACATTGGAAAAATTTTTAATTGATATTTGTGTAAGAAAATAGAAAAAATAAAGGGTGAATCAGTCCAACTTCGTAGAAATGTATTGAGTATTTAATTTTCAAATAGGGTATATATGTAATTGTATCTTTATTTTATTGGCATTTGTTTATTAACATGCATATCTATTTGAGCAATACTAAAACAATACCGAAAATAAGATGAATAAAAAAAAAAACCTATATTTGGTACACTTAAGTGACGGAAGGAAATAAGGAAAAGGAAAAAAAATTAATAATATGATTTTAGGAAATAAAATACAACACTTTTAAAAAAGTTAAGAATACGATATTTATATTTTATAATCGAGTTCGGAATGTATGATTTTAGATTGCCTTCAAATAATAGAGAATCTAAAATTGATGTCTCTGACGCTGCATTAAAGTCCGCAATTTACAAGTATCTGACCGAGCTTTAGGCTGAGCTACAACTAATTTACATCTAGTCGGGTAATCTTGGTTAAATCTAGGGAGCACTCATATGCACCAAAATCTAAGCAAACTAATATTATGTAAGCCCCTTCCTCGTTCATTTCCATGAATCAGGGTGCAGTAGTGTTTGAATGTAAGTGCTTGAGTTCTTCCCTAAAGGTGCCTCAAATGGCACAAATGATAGTACAAGATGACTTAATTTATGCTACCCACAATCCAATTGAGTAGAAGATGCATGTGATGAGAAGTTATGTTGAGGGGGTGGATCATCTCTAATATCTACATGGCATGCTATGATATTGCCCTTGATCCTATCTTTACCCTAATCCTTGATAGTAGCTTATTTAGGGTAGTGCTAAGAGTCACATCCAACATTTGCTGTTCTTAGTGATATTACATCATCCAAAGTAACATCTTTGAATTAATGAACAACTCTTGCCATTTTTGGTGCTTCAAAAATAATGTCAATGTATGGTATTGAGGCAGTTGATCGATAAAATTAGCTGCATTTACACTTTATGGTTCAAAATGCAAAACAAATAAAATATGATAATGAGTAAATTGTATATGTATAAGTATAGCATATCATATGACCCCACATGGCCTCATCTAATAGAGTATTGTCATGTGATCTCTTAATACCAAGTAGCATAGTTTAGGGTTATGCCATTAACCAAGTTAACGGTGACTCTAAGTGAATGATCCTACCCTAATAGTCAGTTTATTATGCTAACCAGGTAGCATGAGTCACCAACCAATTTACCTCCTTCTTACTAGATGGTTTACATAATGAAGTTGTCTCTTAGTATCAATATAATATGGTATATACTAGAGGCATGGGAACTAACAAGTGACATGATCAATGAAAAATAGCTTCAAAGTGTCAAAACAAATCAATGATGCCTATACAAGTTATATCTCACTACTAACTCAATAATAAGCGTTAGGCTATTTATCACCTCTTATGTGTACGAGCATTAAACCACACTAGAACTTACAAGTTAGAGTATACCATAATAATGATAATGATGATGATGATATGAATGATGATGATGATAAATAATATAATAATAATAAAAACTTTATAAATGAAGCAACATAAGTGTATGAGCTCAATACATATTGGGAACTTTGTAGTCACGGGTGTCAGGATACTACATAATCACATGCATAAGTAACTAGGTGAGGTTGAAGCGTACTTCCCATCAGTAAAGTAGTGGTCAAACCTCAACTACAATGGTGACTTAGTGATGTCAAGGGGTAGTGTGTGAAAGTGTTGCCATGTCTATACTTGAAGAATCACTAATAAGCCACTAATCTTTGCAACTTCTATATATGTTATAAGACAAAGTTAATGACAAAGTCAAGTAAAGGACGTTGCCCCTACCTAAGCATATAGGATAGCTTGTGAGGTCAAATAAAAGAAGGAGGAGTATCATAAGGATAAGGTTTTAAAATGTATTATCAAATACCATCCTGCGTATCAATTGCAATACATATGCTCTTGCATACTATTATATCACTACATCATCTACTTAATTAAGTAATACACTGAAAGTGTCCTTTAACCATTACAATTTTAAGCATAAGCCTCAATGCAGTAGGCAAGAGGCCCAACATCTAATTTCTACTCACATATACTTAGCTAGCTCAAGTACGTACTACCAACTTGCTCATCCACTAGGAGCTAACTAGCAATAATGTGTCTTATAGAATAATATTGAGCACACAAATTGGGAAGTAGAAGGCATGAGTTGTCATGCCATGGATGCGTTAAGATATAATTATGTATCAATTCACCTCGTAATCTACTTAAGTGGGTTATCTAAGCTTCCAATTAACTACATGAGTTTCAACCATTTTTAGGTAAAAATCATATGGCTAATTTTAATACAACTTTCGATAAAGTTCCACATGTTTGAAACAATTTGAGATTGAAGGAACTTATGAAAAACATATTCAAGATATTATAAAACAATTTTAACAACTTTTTGCAAATTATACATCTATATGATATCAACATGGCTATCTTGACCTCAAAACTTGTAGGGCTTAAATGCCTAAGAAGCGTTAAGTATAGTTATGCTCACTCTCGCGCTAAAAATAGTTATTTCAGCAGTATAAAGGACTTTTAGTATTTCATTATTTAGAGCCATATTGGATTTTCAAAATCAAGTAAAGAACAACTATCAAGCACCTCCAAATTATAAAAAAATTAAAAAAAAAAACATAACTCATTGGGATAAGCAAAGCCATTTGAGCATCTTTATACAATGCTCTCGTCACCCCATCTAACAACACTATGGTTACCCTCAAAATCAAATCCAAAGAGTCACAAGTAACATCTACATAATGATCATAATTTTCTACTAACAAAAGTGAGCTACATCCACCTAAGTACATTATTAATTGCAATCACAAATCTACAAGTCATATACCCCTGTTTTTAATGCAACAAGGTGACTAAACTTAATGTTAGACAAGCAACATGTCTTCAAGAGCCCAAATCTATGATAATGGAGGAGTACTCATAATTTCATAGCAACATAATGGGGAATGTAAAATTTAGTCTCATATGGAGATTACTACTAAATTTATCATCGGCAAGCATAATTGTAACTTCTTTCTTATTTAAATTGGTCGTACTTGCTATGGATTTTTCCAATCATCACCTATCAAGCTTTTTTATGCCATCCATGGAGGTTAAGCACTTAATGGTTAAATACTCCCATCAATTGTGCCCACATACACAAACCTAATTTAAGGTGTCACTTACTAGAGATAGATGACCAAATAACAACCAACACACATTTATTTAGATCAAGGTTATGTAGCAGTTTAGTTTTGAAAATTTTATCATAAAATGCAACACCCATGATTACTACATACCTACATTGGAGAGCTTAACCAATAACAAAAAGCCAATATGGATTTTGATTTCAAATTGATTTACAATTAAAAGAACAAGTATTAGTTATAAATTGTTTAATCAAGTTCAATTAATCCTATTAAATTACATTAATAGCTTGAACCTATTGATTTTATAGTCTATATATATGTATGTATGTGTGTGTGTGTAAGGTTTAACTTGAGTGGGATCCACATAGGTTTGGGCTTTGAAGTATAAGTTCAAGTATATACATATTGAAATGATCTAAATTTAAATTCTATTTAATTTCCATGTGTTTGTTTAGTTATCTTAATTGTTGAATTAAATGAGCATGATGTTTAGGATAGTTGTGTTGGTAATAGTCTAAATGTATTATTTTGCATATGTAGTGAAATTAATATTTTTGTTTTATATGTATTAATGTGTGTGTAGTATAATTATTAATTGTGTCTTTTACACATTAATGTGTTAATTTAAGTTTAGATTTATAAAATCAATTTTGGATTTGCTTAAGGTTAGTTGATAGAAGTTCTTAGTAGTTAAGTTAGTAATTAGGCCTAAATAAGCCCCAAATGAAACTCAAATTCACCTAAAATGCACCCTAAACTTATATATGCCTTAAAGGGCAAATTTGGGATATGTTTAAGGCTTAATTAGACATCGGAACCGCCCCGAACCGTCACCGGTGGTTCCGGACCCGGGAACCGCCCCGTGGGTGACGGTTCCGAACCGTTGGAGGACCCGCCGGAACCGGCGGGTCCAAACGGTTCGGCGTGGTGGAACCGACGGTTCAACCGGGTCCGGAACCGGAACCGGCGGTTCCAACCCGCCAGAAGGAGAAAAAAAAAAAACATAAAACGAATAGGAAAAATGGGAGCGTGCGGCGCATGAAATTTGGGAGAGGGGGGGGGGGGGTGTAGGTGGGGGGGGGCCAGGGGCAGCATTTGAGGGGAGAAAAAAAAAAAAAAAGATAAAACCAAACAAAACAGAATAAGTCAATATTGTCGGCAACGCAAATGAAGAAATGAGGAGGGGGGGCCTTGCACCGTGCAATAGTATGTCCAAAAAAAAAAAGCAAAACAACAAAATCACCGAAAGTTGGAGAGTTGAAAAATTATCAACGGCTGGGGAAAGTTGGAGAGTTGAATCAGGCAACTTATGTTTTGATATTTTACACACGTAAGGAGCTCTATAAATATAAGAGTTTCATTCAAAAAACAACGAAACATTCAAAAGCTCATTACAACCTTCACAGATTGAGTTTTCTTAAATTATCAACCATTCCCGTGTTTTAAAAATATCAGACATTCATGTGTTTGATATTGCTTGTTATTTTGTAGACTATCTCGCACAAAGGAGTTATCCAACAACACTTATTTATCGTGTTTGCTCTTAAATTTTCAATTCTTCTAATACTACCACTCACATTAGTACGTACTCGTTGTTTATAAAAAGGCTAGATGGCTTCCTTTTTCTTTGGTGGTTCATCAAAAAAATCTGCAAAGAAAGACAAATTAAAGGCGAAGATACCAGAGTGCCAGCAAGAGCCTACTATCAATGTAGATGAGGATGCTGACTGCTATGACTTTAATGAGCCTCGGGTATCCGACTTTGATTTCACACCTGAACAATTCCCTCCGATTCCACCAGGTTTCGAGACAGTCAATCCAGTTTACCATCAACAAGGAAATGATGATAATGACTCCCAAGATCCGGAAATGGAACAACTACCACAACATGAAGCCGATGATTATGGCGGTTTGGGTGAAGAAATACACCCCTCCATTGAGACAAATCCATCCACAAAGCCACCTCGACCATATAAGTCTAATATGTTCACCAAACATTTTAGGAAGGTCGAAGGGCCAGATGGGAAGACTAGGGCGCATTGCAATTATTGCAATGCAAACTATGCCTTTTCCAAGGGAGATGGATATGGTAGTCTTTCCAAACATCTAAAGTCAAAGCATCCTAGTGAGTATGGTTTGGATCCATCACAACAACAAATATCACGATCGAGTTCCAAGAAAGAAGCAAGGCTGTGGCATTTTAATGAAGAACAATATCGTGATGCCATGGTGCAAATGATAAGCGGGTTGCATTTGGGTTTTAATGCAAGCGAAAATGCAGATCTTGTCTATTGCCACCAAGAAACATTGCAGCCACAAGCACCTAAATGGAGTGCTACGACAATGAAACGACATTGTCTAAAAATGTACCGCAAGGGTAAGGGACAGCTCCAAGCAACTTTTTCTGATCTCGATACATGTGTGTCCATCTGTTCTGACATTTGGACTGATAGATGGGGTGAAAGTTCGTATATGGGGATTACATCTCATTGGATTGATAGACATTGGGTAATGCAAAAGAGATTAATTGCATTAAGAAAAATGGATGGATCCCATACAGCTCAAAACATATATGCCACAATACGGATAATTCTTGATGAGTACGGGTTGACACAAAAAATTTTTTCAATTGGATTCGATAATGCTGCAGCAAATACAGCAAGTATTTCTGATCTTCAATCGTTATGCCAACCAACGCTTGGGGGTACCTTTTTCCACATAAGATGTGCATGTCACATCTTAAATTTATGTGTGAAAGATGGAATGGATTCTTTAAAAATCCGTACATCTCCGATAAAAGCTGTGGTTGACTTCATTACCGACCATCCATCTATTAACAGAGAATGGCGAAAATGGTGTGGTGTGCATGGCAAAAAACCGAGAAAATTCAAAAAGGATGTGCAACACCGATGGAATTCGACGTACGAGCTTCTAGCTAGCACGGTACCATATAAGGAATTGCTATGTAGCTTCGCCATTGCACATGTACCAAACATACCATTGCATCCTAATGAATGGAACTTCTGTAGCAACTTGTTGCAGCTGTTGAAGGTCTTCTATGACTGCACAAATGTTTTCTCCCGTGTGTACAATCCCAGTGTCCATCTCTTTTTACTGGAGGCCTGCAACATCATCGGGACACTCCAACAGGTAAGATCTGATCCAATTTTGCAAATGTGTGTTAACGATATGACTCGCAAGTGGTTGAAGTATTATAGGGAAATTCCTATGATATACAACGTGGCATGGTTGTTGGACCCACGCAACAAAGTTGAGGGACTTCGCGAAGTCCTGGATTACTATTACGATCATGTGGACAAGTTGTCAGACACTCAAGACATTTATGCAATTTCTGCTCATAATGTCGTGAAAGAGACAAGTAATGTGCTGTTGAACTTATATTCTCAATTTAGTAGCACATATGGTGGACAAATACCCACCAGTCCAGCAACCCCAAGTAATGCCCCCATATCAACCACCGTGGAGAAGCCCGGAGTGGTGCTCCAGCATCGGCGGTTCAAAAAGCACCGTGGCATAGGCGGTAGTGGATCAGACTCTGAGATTGACAAGTACTTGAACACGGCATTCGAGTTTGGTGACATGGTGGATGCATACAACTTTGACATCTTAGACTGGTGGAAACGTCACCAGGAGACGTTTCCAATACTATCTCGAATCGCTAGACAAGTATTGGCTGCACCTGCTTCAACTGTGGCAGTTGAGCAAGCATTCAGCATTGCTGGGCAGCAGTTGGATGAGCATAGGTCCCGGTATGGTCCCGCGACGGTTGAGGCACTAGCTTGCAACCATGATTGGACTCGTGCAGAACGACGGCAACAAGACTTGAAAGACTACTCAAGTGAGGAAGACGAGTATTTCAGTGACTTCAACTCATCTGCGGGAAGCACAGCTGCGACCTCTCCGGGAACTAGTCCAGGCCAATGAGCATTAACTTTACATTTACTCGATTGATATTATTCTACTATGAGTGTTGGTATTGTAGTCAAGATGAATGAACTGTGTGATTTTAGTTAGTTATTTGTGGTTGTAATAGTTAGTGTGTTCATGTTGTAGTAGAGGTAATATGTAATGTTTGGCGCAATAAAATTTATTCGTCATCGTTTGCCTATATGTTAATCGACTTCTATGTGTTCCGTAATTATGTTTATTATTTGTTAACCATTATATTTTATTTTAAAAAATTTTAAATGTTTACTTTGGGTATAAATAAGTTATAATTGTTTTTGTTGATTTTATGATTTTTGTTTTCTTTATTTTTTCCAAAAAAAAAAAAAAAAAAAAAAAACGGTTCACGTGGAACCGGAACCGGAACCGCCAGAACCGGCGGTTCCTTGGAACCGTGAACCGCCCCGGCTCTCGCGGTTCCGGTTCCGGTTCCACGAAATGTGGAACCGTGAACCGGGTTCCGGTTCGGGTCCGAACCGTGCCGACTCTAGGCTTAATTTTGCTTAATTAGACTACTTTTTGGGGCAGCCACCATTTCATACGAATTTTCCCTTTTCTTTCTTTCTTTTCTCTTTCTCTTTCATTTCAATTTCCAAGTCCAATTCAAGAACAATAGCAAGCTTTGAAAATCAAAATTCTCTCCAAGGCAAGGCATTTACTTGTGAGTTGATTTAAGTATGGCTTTTGTTTTGTTTCATTTCTTGTAATGGTTATGTGAAGTATTGGATGAAATGAATTTAAATGCTATCTAACTTGCTTGTTCATGCATTGAGATTAGCTAGAAATGTGTTTTGTGAGTGTGTGAGTTTGTTCATGTGTTGTGGAAGTGATATGAAGTGTTGGGAGGAAATGAAGATGGTTTGTGTAGGAAAGTTGAGAATGAATGAAAGTGGAATTTGAAGTGATCAAATGTGTTGATTTTATGTTTTAAGTTGCTAAGATTGAGTAGTGTAGGTAGGAGTGAGTATATGAAGTTAAAAATGTTGTTGATGAAGATTTAAAGGTGTTATAGGATAAAATTTTCGAAGTGGAAAACAGGGGATTTGTGTTCTGTCGTATAGGTTTGTTTTGATCGTACGCTGGCATCTGGGAATTCAACGCCGTCGGCTTAGAGGCAGCATTGGAACCAAATTCTTTAACGCCGCTTTGGAACACCGCCCGCTTTTACAATAAATTTTGCCAGCGTTTGTTCTTCAGAACGTACGCCGGTAATTTGTGAGTTTAAGCCGTCGGCGTATCGTCAGAGGCTGCCAACGTATCCATGTACGCGGCCGGTTTGTACCTCTCTGGAAGTTTTGAAAAAATTTTGGATTAGCATTTTACACCGGCTCAAAGCCGCCGCGCGTAGAATGAAGGCAATCGGCGTACCCTTAAGCGCTGCCAGCGTTGGCAGTGTTGATTTTCATAATGTTGAACACCGGCTCAAAGCCGCCGGCTTTGAGTGCCGGCGTATCCCCTGCGCTTTTAAATTTTAAAAACTTTTATTCAAAATTTTCCGAAGTTTGATATTTGATCAATTAAGTATTTGTTAAGCGATCTAGGATATAATAGGATGTTTAAATGCTTTATTATGACTTTGTATTAAATTATTTGAATTTCCTTGTACAATTGATCTAGGATTGTGTTATATATATATATATATATATATGTACATAATTGTGAATGAGGAATATATATTTTTTATTGATTATTTTGATATTCCTATTTCAGTTAAGGATTCTTCGGTTAGTTCTTCACCGAGAAATCATAGTAATATACTAATGGGTTTAGGTACGCAATAACTTGTTTGATGTTTGCTAGGAATAGGCATTCCTAATCTGACTTAAATTGATTCGGCTTAATATTTGAATGAATTGGATGTCTATTACGCTGTTTAATCTGGTCCGAGGAGCAGCAAACCTGTCATGATGCAATGACATGTTAGTTAGGCGCTTAACCAAGTCATGATTCAATGACTTTACCATGATGCAATGGTACGCTATGATGCAATAGCGATTCTTTCGGTTAAGTGGATAGCCGATAGGAGGAATAGTATCTGAGTAACGTTTACTTAAACTTAGGGAGAAATACCATGGTTTAGTTTAAAGTTTATGGGAACTTGTGAACTAGGCTTATGTTATAGACTGAGTTTAAGTAGAGTCGGGCAACGGCTTTTGAATCCTAAATGAAGCTATTATCTTCATGAAATAGATATAGGAGATATAAGTATTCGGACTGCTTATATCAACCCCCTGAGCAGTTGCTGTTACTCAAGATCCCTGAATTCCTGAAGCGTGATCCGGGGTTTGAATACCCTCCTGTTGATTTGCGAAAGAAAATTTAATAAAGATAACTACTTGTCTTCTAATGCATCTCATTAGACTTATGTTGGCTTGATGATTTGTATTTGCATTTGTTATTGTGTACTGGGCCTTTGGCTCACTTTTGCTGCTTTGCAGGTATTGGAGACGAGTTTTATGATGATTTGGGCTATGGGTCCGATTTCAAGAGATTCCTGGATGAATGGGACGAATACGACTCGATCACCCTAGACTTTTGGAAGAATTTTTGCTAAGGGAAAAGTTATGTATAGAAAGCTTGATAGATAAGACTATTTTTATAAAGACCTTAAGATCCTCTGGGGTTCTTTTGATTTAAGAAAACATGTAAATTTTGTGGTGTCTTGTATTGACACTAAACAGTGTTATTATGATGTAAATGTATGTATAGATTGCTTTTGTTAGCAATCTCGTTTTGTTAAAAGTTCTTTATAAACTTATAGTGGTTTTGATCAAATAATTCTCATAAACTGTTAGTTCTAGGACAACCTTACATATAATGTGAAAACGTTATATGTAGTTGGGGACTCGGTATTCTAAGTCTCAGGATTTAGAGGGTCGGGTCTTTACACATATGTGTATATATATATTCCTATTATAAATTATTGGATCCTTCTCTCAAGGCTTCTCATCCCTAGACCTCCTAAATTACATTTTGGATAAAATAAGAAGTTATTTCCCTCATCATACTTTTAAGTAGGGGTGAGCAAGTAACACTATCGCATCGAATACCTACGTGGACCCTGCTCGATCGAGGAGGGTCCAAGTGGGTATCAAAGGCTATAGGGTAAGGTACGGGTAGCATTTTTTTGACCCTATATTTTTATGATAGGGTACGGGTATGAGTTTCAATACCATGTACCCACCCTGTACCCTGTATTTTAAGTATAGGGTATAAGGTACCCTGTACCCACCCAATATAAATCTAAGAAGAAAAAAAAAACTAAAACTAATAATAATTTTTTTCTAGTTAAACAATAATAATAAACTTTACATTTGGCCCAACCCAACAAAACCCTAAACCTACTATCATTTTCACACCAATCTTCGTGACTCTGTCTCAGCTACCCACACTCCTTTCTCACGCCACTCTCTGTGACTCTGTCTCAGCTATCCATACTCACATTACTCTCTGTCTCACCTTTCTTATGCCACCCATTTACTCACTCTTCCATGAAAAGGTATGTTCATTTTGTATATTTTGTTGTTGTTTTCATTTTCAATTTATTTTTTCAATCTACGATGGAATATTTTGCCATTAGAAATTTTGCAATGATTTAATTTTAAAGCAAGATAAATATTTAATTTTAGAAATATAACTTCCAGTAACTTGAAAGAAAAAGGAAATAGTATTGAGCTATTAGACAATTTGGTATCAAAATAAGGAAAATAGAATTATTTTATTGATGGTTTTAACATTCGATAGAAAGATTACCTAATAAAAATAAAATCACCTGCTTATTATATAATATTTTACGATTGAGAAGCACATGTGTATTTGTGAGAAGTGTATCAAGAGTTTCTCAAATCGTGGGTTGAATTTAGTAAGAAGGATCCATGTGAAGCCGTTGGAATTGGACAGCCACAAAGGGGGAAACCTTGAAGATTAAGTGTTATAGTTAAACTCAATGACCAGAAGAGTCTCCTCGGAGGAAAATTAAATACATGCATGGTTGATTGGACATGGTTAGACCTCAAAAGTCTCTCCTTTGACTTTTAGATGTCTACCAGTTCTAAGCTGTGAAAAGGAGATAAACCATGCATGGTTACTAGGGATGATCTAAAATGCATAGACTCAGATATGACCCAAGATAAATCAGCCAATACATGCCCTTGTAATCTGTTAGGAGGCTATACCCCACAAAAATCATCATTAGGAGATTGTCTACATGCTTGACGTTTTCAAATAAAATCAACAATCACTATAATAAAGACTAATTTCAACCAACAAATATGCAATAGTCTTATAACTTATGGTATTGACACTGGTGTTTTAAGGAAGATGGACCGAATTAGAGTTTAAAGATTATTTATATTTTCTCCTACTTATTTTTAGCATAGATATCAGCTATGTCTAGTTGCTCTTTATATGTTTATTTGAAGGTTAACAAAGATACCTAAGTTTGAGAAGAAGGCACATTACTTTGGACAAATCGGGGAGTGTTTAATTCTAGGATCAAATAACTCTTTATTTTTAATTTAATTATCTCCAAAAATAATTGTAAAATGGGACGGTTAGTTATCCACTTGTTGGTTGGCTTATATTAAGAAAAATCCCATGCATATAGTCTAGGGGGTAAAGGCTGACCTAAAAAGCTATATTACTTATTTGTGGACATGTTTTATAAAGTAATACCGCGTTCCTCCATTTATGTGCCAATTTCCAAGTATGCTAAGGTTGTAAAATTATATTTCTATGTTAGCATGCCACACATAAGATATATTTCTAAACTCCTTTTCCATTTTTATGAACCATAAACGTAAAGCATGTACATTTGAGTTAATGACTAATTTATCTTGTTATATTTTGATTTTTCTAGAGTGAAAATGGAAAGTAAAGGAGAGGAGAATAATTATCCAGGTTCAAGTTAAGCCTGCATTATCAGCTAGTGACTCTTCATTGCAGGTATGTCCCAAGAAAAACAAAGGTTCACCTACTTGGGCTCATTTTACTAAGATTACTATTAGACATGACCATAAGCAAAAGACTATTAAGACAAAGTGTAATTATTGTGGAATTGAGTTACTATATGATTCTGGTTGGGGTACATCTTCTATGTTGAAGTATTTGAGATCCTATTCTAGATTTCCCTAAAATATGGATAAAAAGCAAAAGATTCTTACTTCATTTAAAAAAATAAGGGAAGATGTAACTGATAGTGGCAATGGTTGTCTTATCTCATGGAAGTTTGACCAAGATCATTCTAAACGTATGCTTGCTCGAATGGTCATTATTGATGAGCAACCATTCTCTACTATGGAGCGCAAAGCTTTTAAGGATTTTGTTAGTGTAGTGCAACCAATGTTTAAGCATGTATCACGTTTTATCATAGCTAAAAATTGCATGAAGCTTTATGTTCAAGAAAAGTCCCAATTGATGGAAAGATTTAAATCTTTAAAATCTAGGATTTCTTTTACAATTGATATTTGGACTTCCATTCAAAACCTTAGCTATTTATGTCTCACTGCACATTTTGTTGATGATTCTTGGGCACTGTATAAAAGGATCCTTAATTTTGTTGTCATGTTTAGTCATAAGGGTGAGGATATTGGCAAAATGGTAGAGAAATGCATACATGAATGGGGGTTAGAAGATAGAATTTCTACTATTACTGTTGATAATGCATCTTCAAATGACACCGCTTTGAAATACTTGAAAGAGAAATACGAATGTAATGGTTTGCTTATATTGAATGGGGAATTCTTTCAAATGAGATGTGGTGCCCATATTTTAAACTTGATTGTAAAGGATGGGCTAAAAGAAATTCAAGACTCCATAGATCGAATTAGAAATGCTATAAATATGTGAGAATTTCACCTTCTAGAGCTCAACAATTCCAAGTATGTATTAAGCGTGAAAGAATCACTTATAAGGTTTCTGTGTGTTTAGACATTTCTACTAGATGGAACCTCACATATCTTATGTTAGAAACTACCCTTAAGTTCAAGAAAGCCTTCCAAAGATTGGAAAATAAGGACCCATCATATACAATTGAGCTTGGTAATGATGTCCCTTTGTGTGATGATTAGGAAAATGTTAGTCTTTTGTCTAGATTTTTGAGAAAATTCTATGAGACAACAAAAAGGATATCAGGATTATTGTATATTACATCTAACT
The DNA here is from genome assembly GCA_024138025.1 of Combretum micranthum. Lineage (NCBI taxonomy): Eukaryota > Viridiplantae > Streptophyta > Magnoliopsida > Myrtales > Combretaceae > Combretum > Combretum micranthum. The sequence continues at coordinate 919,235 of JAMXBD010000189.1, read as the reverse complement.
CTTACTTTTATGAAGTTGTTGGCATTTTGACATCTTTAAATGAGTGGGAGAATGTCACGCCCCGGAAGGTACCTAAACGTGGCAATCCGCCGCATATAATATTAAAGCTAATGGGTGACAACCTTAGTCATGCAGGAGCTTCGATATCACATGCAAGGCGTGTTTCCAAGATAGTAGGAGACTCACAGGGGTATTACATTTAAGTAGATAATAAAAGCAAGCAAGAACTTATATAAATAAACATGAAATCTTCATTTTAAATATCAAACTCTTACATCATCTTAGGGGCATTCCCCCATCTTAAATGGTCTTGATTTAACTAAATCATTAACAAAGTAAACATAAGCCTACTATAAAGACTTTCTTAGAAGTCTATGTTCAAAAGTAAATACATATAACTTCTCCCAAAAACTCCTAGTGGCTTTGGCTCATACCTAGCATATGAGGCTCCTCGGTGCCAACCAAAGATAATCATACTGTAACAAAAAGCTATAGGGGTATAAGCAAATCTAGCTTAATAAGATAATTCTCATCTACAAGATATTCCCACAAATCAAACAAGTATTTAAACAATCATATGAAAATGCACCAAACACATGAGCAAACAAAATACACAAGATTAACCGAAATCATGTGTAGCATGGATTTTACGCCCTCTATGTCAGGGGTTGGGAGGTTACAGGCCCATACGACCATCAATACTTGCAGATTTGCTGGCTCTGCTCGCCTGTAGTCTTTCCGACTCCTACTGGCCCACGTAGACTTTCGGCTCCTACTAGCCACCACCACTACTTCCTCGTTTCCCCACACGAAGACTAGTAGTGAAACAAATGTGACTCACAAATATGATATGCATGAATTATTTTCAATATAAGGTTATTTCATCCTTGTTAAATTCAAGTTTAAAGGTGATCAAATCAATATTTATCATATCGATGTAAGAATCACAATTTAATTATCAATTTCTCTTTCGATATTCTTAACTTATATTCAACCAATCATAAATTCAAATCACACAATAATTTTATCTTTTCCATATCTTCTAGTGCTTCTACCTACAAGCACACAAAAGGAAATGTAACTTAGTAAAGGATTAACTCACCCCATGTCGGTAGCTCCTAATCGAAGTAGTCTTTCGGGAAAGTGATCTCGGTTCCTCTTTCACCTAAACAAGATGAAATACCCACAATGAGTCTTTCATAAAATTTCTCTTCTTGAAAACTCTAAATCTATCTTAAAATAGCGGTAAAATCATATAGGAGGAAATTCCAAATTAAAATGGCTATAACTTGCTCATTTTAACTCGGAATTTCGTATATTATATACCATTTTCTATCTATTTGAAAATATCTATCTATTTCTAAAACTATTTTCATCAAACTAAGTCATTTGGGTTCCGAAAAAGTGGTGACCAGATTCACCACGAATTTTCATAAACTTGAATTCCTTCTTTTAACAAAAGCTCAATTTGAAGAGATAGATATTATAGTAGCTTGTAAAACCTTTCAAATGCATATACATATATTTATTGACTCATATCAAATGTATGAAGTTAATGAAGTTGTCTCAAATCATGAATTTTTGTAAAAGTAAAGCCTTCTAAAGAAAAGTAAAACTTTTGAAAATTCTTTTTGCTAGAGAATATTTCAAGTTATGAGTTAAATTCCTTTTCCTCTAAATTTTCAAAGAATGATTTTATTTTTTTTGTTTCTAATACTAACAATTACATCTTCATAGAAATAAATTCCTTGTTTCTTAAAATTATTTTATTTTCATGAAAGGAATTTCTTTTACTTGATGAAAAGTGAAGTTTGTTTACTCAAAAAGTCCTTCCTATGTCATGTATGTTTATAAAAATTCCTATGAACTCCTCTAAGTTTGTTAAGATGACTCCTTGGTTTTAGGAAAAATTACTTCCTACTTTTATTTCTAGAAAAGAATCTTTATTTTAAGAAAACCTTTCCTCATTTATTTTTGTTGAGACAAAAATCATTATGTTCATGCATGAATATGAATCATAAGGTTATGAAAACATAAGGAAACATAATAACTTAAAAGAATAAGCTAGTAAAGAAATAAATCAAGTATTGGAACCTTAGCTTCATCAAGGTATCCCGGGACTAAGAATAGACTAGTTCCATAAAGAAAAAGAAAATGTTTTGACTTGATGAGGACAAGTCTAAGACTCGAAAGACTAGTCTTAAAAATAACATGAAAGTAAATAAATTGCAAGGTAGTAAATAAATTGCAAAACAAATGAGCTTATACGCTCTAAAATATATATATATATATATATATAATATAGCTACATAAATATATTTAGTAACATATATATATAAAAGCAACATAAATAAATTAGATTCATAAACAAAAACAAAGTATGAACTTATTGTTACTTTCTTTAACCTTCATGGTTTAGAAAACACACACTAAGCTCATACTAAGTAAATGAACACTTAGAAAGCTAAAACTATTACCTAGAGAAGAAGTGAAAACTAGAGAAACTTGAGAGAGTTTGTGGAGAGATTTTTTGGAGAGTAATTTTTAGTGTATGGAAGTTGTGAAAGAAGTGGAAGGAAGATGGGGTATTTATAGGAAAATGTGGGAGGTTAATTGTGTTAATTAAATAAATGAAAATAAAACAAATTGGAGAGGAAGAGGGGGCATAAGGAGAGAGGGAGTAAATTTTATATTTTTGTATTTTTGTAAATGAAAAGTAAGATATGAAAGATGTGAAATTGTATTGGAAATGAAAATTGTAAGAAATAGATATATGAGTTGTAAGAGTAGGTTGTAAGAAAAAGTAGAGATAGATAATAGTGTAGAATAGTAGAAAATAGTGTATGTAATGTAGACATGATAATTTAAGTTACCGGTAGTAAGAAAATATGTGTATAATTGCGATATTTGATATCTTTAGTTACCGAAAAATTATGAAATTGATTTTTTGATAATATTATATTTTTACGAGTCTAACGGTATATTCGGAATATTTTTACTAATTCAAGCTCCGAAACACGCTTTTCGAGAACTGTGTCTGGTTGTGCGCAAAATGAATCGCGATTTGACTAATATGATATTTTTAAGATTTCTCAGGTTATTACGAACTATTCTACATACCAAACTCTTACTAACTCTCCTAGGGTTGCTTAAATGGAAATGTCGGACTTGAACGGTCGTAAAAGACTAGGGTTTTATTGACTTTGGGATTTCGGTTGACTTTCTAATTGGGTTTTAAGCTTAAATTAATCTCAAAACTTTAGGGGTTTACAGAGAATGATCCAAATCCTTCTCTTCAATCAATGACAAAAAAAATAAAAGAAATTTTTTTCAAATATTATGGAAGTGTTGAGAAAACAAATTTAATGGTGTTGGTTGATGTTGTGTTAGATCCAAGGTATAAATCGAAGTTTCCGAAATATTACTACAAAGAAATTTATGGTAATGATGATGTGAAGCTAGAAGCAATGCTTAACAACATGAAGAATGTGATTGGAAGATTGTTTGAGTTTTATGATCGTGCTTTTGAGTATAAAATAGTCCAAATTTCTCAGGCCTCACTTGATATGGAGATAGGGGATCAAATTATTGGTGATGATGATATTCATGTTTTAGATGAACCCTCTAGAAAAATTAAAGAAGGTTTTGAAAAGTTTATGGAAGCTGAGGAAAATGACGTTTATAAATTTGAGTTGGATCAATATTTAGAGCAACCACTGAAAAGAATGATGATGACTTTGATATTTTAGCTTGGTAGAGAGCTAACAGTTCAAGATTTAGAGTTTTTTCTCAAATGGCAAGGGATATTTTGCCTATTCTTGTGTCAACTATTACATCAGAGTCTGCATTTAGCACTTGAGGTCGAGTTCTTGACCAATTTCGTAGCTCTTTGACACTAGGGTTATTGAATGCTTGATTTGTGCACAAGACTGGTTGAGAAACAATCCAAAGCCAATTTCTGTAGAAGAATATTTAGAAAATGTTGAAAGATACGAGATGGGTAAGTTTTTTGTATTATATTTATTTCTTTTATTCCTCTTGTATCAGTTATTCAACTTTAAAACATTATTTTGAATTCCATATTACTAACTTTTTATTTAACTGTATATTTTTAATTTGTAGAGACAAGTTCGATTGATGAAGAAATTTTGGATGTTGACTAAAGTATAAGACAAAATGCATTTTCACCTAATGAAGTAGCTATGCTTGTGGTAGGAATTTCTTAATATGTACCATGATTAATTTCTAATTATCTTTTGTAATGTTTACTTAGATTTTAATTCTTGTTATTTATGTGCTTAACAGACATGTTCAAAGGCACCATAGACTTTGTGCGTCACATGAACTTTCTCCTTCATATTGTAAATTTTCTTTCATTTCAGTTTTACAACAAGCTGCCTCACAAGCTATGCTTTCTGGAAGTTGAAGGAGTTTTAGAGATGATTCTCAAGATGTTTTTGTGTTCTTGTTGAAGATACTGGATTTCACAACTTTGTTGGTTGGTTTTTTATTCGTATTGATCAAATTTTTTGTGTTGTTTTTTGGTTTTTTCTACTACGAAATTGTCAGTTTTGTTGTATTGATCAAATTTTTATTTTAAAAATCAGCTTTGATGTGTGTGTTTAAATTCTAAATCAAACAAAAGTATTATTTATTTTCTTGCTATAGGTATACCATATTTGATGCTGTATAAAGTATAAATAAAAACAAATTCATGAAAAAAATTATTGGCTCATGAAATACTTTACAGGTTCCTGCATCTTGTGGGTATTACAAGGTACGAGTACATGATGGATAGATAATACTACAGGGTAGGGTTCGGGTAGCAAATCTACTATCCTGTACCATACAGGGTAGGGTATGGGTAGTACCTCGTACACTGCCCACCCTGTACCCACTCACCCTTACTTTTAAGGGTAAATTAAGGGGATATTTATTGTATTTTGTGAAAGTTGACTGTTAATTACTGATGTTGATATTTTTCGAGGGGTTATTTATCATAATTTTAAAAAAATCAATTGCTAATGTATTTTTAAAAATTTACAAACGTGATCAACTAATTTTCCCTACTTCTGATTAAATTAAACTACTTAATTTTAATTTACAAAACAAAATTTATTTTAATTTACAAAAAAAATTTATTTTAATTTACAAAACAAAATTTACTTTAACTAAATCTTATAGTCACATAATAAAATATGATCAATTAAAAAATATGCCAATGAATGCCCTAAATTAGTAATGTTGTACTTAAAAAGGTAGTTCAAAAGTGGCTATTACGGACATCAACAGAATGTTGTGGATTATGTACAATAAAAACCGGTGAAACACTAGGATTGAATAGTATGATTAACATATGCCAAAGAACATGGATAAGTTTAAAGTTATAAGACACCTAAAGATTTTATTCCAAACTAGCAAACGATTCACCCATGATACATATGCTAAAATATAATGATAGAAAATTGAAATATAAGCTATAAAATAGTATAGATTTTTTTTCTAAGAAAAGTTGGAGATATCAAATTTTCATTGAAGAGGGAAATAATTTATATGCATAAACATCCAAGCAAGAGGGGAGAGAAAAATGGAGAGAGAAAGTGGAAACTGCAAATGGCAATAAGATAGAAAGAAATAAGTAAAATGCCTTCACTTAAAAATATAAATAAATTTTAAGAGAGAAAATATGATGTGGCGTAATTGTCCCATGTGTTTGCTTAATAATAGCAATAGATATAAGGAGCAAGTTAAGAAATATTAAAATTTTAATTTATCAACCATACCATATCACTATGAGGTTTTATTTCCTAATAATTTGAGCAATCTAATCGAGATAACTTCAAGAGTCATGTTGAGTTGGGCCAAGACTTTGTCAGTTTAGAGAATGAAGAATCAACCCCATCACACGAAGAGGTAAGCTTTCTCATGAACCATGGACCTATTAATTCATTAGACAAGTTTAAACCTGAATCAACCCTTTATTTATTTATTTTTTTAATTTGTAGAATAAGATTAAAAAACAAAATTTTTAATTTAAAGTAAAATTTTAAACTTAAAATGAAATCTTGTCTAAGAATATTATAATTTATACTTCTTATCCCATTTTCATATTAGAATTACTAAAGATGTGCATTTAATTATATATAAATATATCTTCTTTTAATGAGAATAAAATACATTCTAGAGGTTTTAGAGAAGATTGTAAGAGAAAAAAAATATCCTACATTACGAAGAAATGAGATTTTTCATTTGTTAAAACTCTATTTAAAACAAACCAAATATGTTTTTTAGTATATTTATTACTTATATTGTTACAAATAATTTAGATGTTATGAATCGGCAATAATTTATTTCTTTTGACATAAAATATAGTTTAAATATTAAGTGTTGTTTACTTTGTATTAATTTTATTACATGTTATTACATTTATATGGCATTTTTCTTTTCTTTCTTTTCTTTTATGCCTTGAACCAAATGGAACTCCAATGGATCTTCCAATTCAGATTCGACAAGCCTAGACAGATCACAGGTCAAACTCACTTGTCGAGACATATAACGGAATCGTTAAATTGACCGTCTTTTTAGTCACTATTCATTAGCGTGGCGATTTACTATGGATTAAATTACTTAAGGAAAGAAAATGCGGTACAAGGCCTGTGTTTGTGTGTTTTTTTTTTTCGCAAAAGAGATCCCAAATTTATAAAACAGGCATTTAGGGTCTCCACTATTTAATTTCAGGTATTGAAGAATTTCTTTTAACATTTCATTCACAGAATATGACCTGGCATTTTAAAAAGGTTAAAATAAATGTCTCAATATGCCACATAATAAATTAATCTCTCTCTCTTTTTCTTTAGAATTTTACTATTTTCTTCTTTTTTTAATTTACTACAAAAAAAATTAAATTATTCAATCATTATTTTTTATTAAATTATAGCTTTTCTATATCTCTCTACTTTATGGACAAAAAGGCAAAGAATACAATGACACGATTCTATTTATTCTAAATTGTTCTATTAAATAATGATATCATTATATTTTTATTTATGTTAATTTATTTCTCCCACACCAGATAAATATGCAAAACAAATACAAAGAGCTTGTTATAGTTTATTTGGTTGGTCTATTTTTAACCTCTATATGTATCTATATCGAAAAAATATATGTAAATATATCCGATTTACATATATATTTTATCTACATTTGATATTTTTATAAGGACTGCTAATTTTTTTGTTTTTATCTATTTCTTGATAAGAAAAAGCTAGCCAAACAAATCCAATATATTGGCTAATGAGATCCTAGATTAATTTTTCTCGATACAATTTTATAACAGGCTCTTTTTATTTATTTTGATGCATTTATTTAGGGTCGTAACACATGTATGTTGTTTCTATACAAAATAATTACCACTATACAAGTGAGATTATATTAATTACCAATATACAATACCAAAATTGCATTCGAGAAATAAGACATGCTTTTTTTTAATATGTAAATCACGTGTCCCACTCGTGATATCAAGTTTCACTATTGTCGCTATATTGTAGGTGTGAAAAGCGATGCACGTGTATCGCCATTTCAAATCACGATATAAGGTGTATATCATGATTACCAATCATGATATACGTATGGTAATAAAACGTATATCGCTTATTCCTTTCGAGATATAAGTATGGTATTATAATTTGTGTATATTATGTGTCTAAGTCATGATTTAGCGAATAAATATTGGTAATTATTTTTATATGGATCTTAAATAAGTAATTAATTTTCATAAGTGTCCTAAACAAGAAATTATTTCGTTTATTTGGTGCAGGAGAATAAACTAATGTAAACAAAAAATATATTGATATTATTAAAACTTTAGAATAAATGGAATAAGTGTCCTTTTATCCTTGTGTTTGTGATGATTAACCTATTAGCTAACATGACGCTTCCAACCTATACAAACATGCCACGTATCAGCTGATGTGTCAATTTATTATTTTATAATGTTGTCATTATATTTTTTGTTAATTTATTTAGAATCAGCATAATTAGTGTTTATTTATTGATAATAATAAAAATTCCATAAGCCAATTTAAGACTCTATACATAGTAGACCCAATCATGATTAAATTTCAACAATCTAAAAGTTGTCTAATCCATACTTATACTACAAATCCTAGGGGTTGAGATTTCCAACCACGTTTATAGCAAATGATAGGAAAATCAAGTTCACAAACATTAAACATTCAACAAATGAGGATAGTGCTTGCTTTTGGGAATATGAAGATAGGAAATGTGGGTCACCATAATCATCTGGTATCAATCATCACCCAGTATCATCGTCATCTTCGTCGACTCTTTTGGCTGTATGACGATACAAAATGATGGTCACATATATTCCGTGCAACTCTCTTTCTTAGTCCCATGAAATACTTGATAGGAAACCTCTATTTTTACATAGGAAAAATAGAGCACATCAGAATGAATTGAGGTGAGATCTAAACGGGGGGCTCCATGTGAAAAGGTACAAGTTTTTGGCATCCAAGGAATCGTGTGAAGACTTATATTATGAAGTCACTCATTTATCTTAGCCGTAAATGCTGAAAAAAAAAAAAGAAAAAACTAAATATATATTTATAATACTGGGGATCGAGATTTTCTAATGAAATCAGTCATTTTTATTTTGAAATATTAAATTTAGACAATAAAAAAGGGAAAAAAACAAATTCCTCTACTTAATATAAACGAGGAGGTTATAAAAAGTTTTGAACTTACGGGAATAGCAATACACAAGAGACACAATAATTGGTTTAGTTTAAAAAGTGCCTCCCTAGAAAAAAAAATGAAGAAGAAGAAGAAGAAGAAGAACTAACTAAGATGTTGTAACGAACCATGTGGTATGAACATTGCTCTATTTTTGTTGCCTAAAACAAAGTTGTTTGGGTAGGGTGTGTACGTGAAGCAGTTGATGAGGGGTAAGAATTCAAAAACCGGTACTAAGATGTTGATGGAAAAATAAAGGATCATTTATTTTTGGTAACACCCTCTATTAAAGGTATGTCACAACATGCAGTACATATATGATACCGCATATGATCTCACGTGCTTATTCGGCACACCCTCAATGAAGGGTATTGCTAAAGATAGGTGGTCCAAGGATTATCCAACTATCTCTCGATGTAGATATGTTGAGAGTCAAAGACAGTTTGTTGTAGGAGATAGAAATGCAACTATCATGTATTTAAATGTCCGATCTTTTCATTTCATGAATAAAACAAGATGTTATTTAATGTCTCTTTTCCTTTACTACCACCTGCCAATGTGAAGCTTATTATAATTCAAAATCACATGACCACCATTTCTTTTATTGTCCATCCATTTTGGACTTAGTTTCAATGTGTTACAAGGTGCTGATAAGGGCCTTGTTGCAGATGATGGTGGAGACGGAGAAATTTAATTGTCCCACATTGTTAATTTCTCAATGGCAAGTTTTTTATATAAGATGTAATCGGTGAATGTTGAAAAGTAAAATTTGTGGTTTTAGTGCAATCATCTCGATTGGGTTTTATTTAAATTTATATAAAGCCTTAATAGGCAAACGGGATTTTCATTATTATGAATGAATAAAATAAAACTAATTAAATAACAATACAGGTTGTGGTAATAATAAGAATATTGCAAATTACATTAAGAAATAATAAATTGACACGTTAGCATTCTTGACATTAAAATAAAAAATTTAAAAGAAGAAAATAGTAAATACACAAATATAGGCCCTGTATTGCATTTTTCCCAATTACTTAAACATTCCTTTTTACTAACGAAGTAGGGGAAAAGGAAATTAATATTATTTTTTTAAAAAAAAAATTACAAAAATGCCACTACGATAAAAATAATCCTAAAAATAGGTAAGTTGAACTCGTCTCTTCAAGAGACGAGGTCATTAGTCAGTGTAAAAACATCAACCTCGTCTCTTGAGACGAGGTTGAATCAAATCATCTTCAACCTCTTCTCTTCAAGAGACGAGGTCGGCCACTAATGACCTCGTCTCTTCAAGAGACGAGTTTAACTTGCCTATTCTTAGGATTATTTTTTCATCTTATGGATTTATGTAATTTTTTTTTAAAAAGATAGTTATTTTTTTCCTTAATCCAACGAAGTAGTGATGCCCCCCAATACTAAACCATTAAAAGAATAAATGGTGAGGGTAAAAAATTGTTGAGCACTAAGAATAGATTTAAAAAAAAACAGTGAAAACAAAAAAAGAACACAAATGCAAAAGGAATAAAATTATAGAATTGCAAAAAATGGAAAAATAAACAATTTCAAAAGATATAAGAATATGAAGAGTATTAGACCCCTCAAAGCTTAAAAACTTTATATGTCGATACCTTTTCCTGTCAAATTCAATTTCGATTGTAATAGGATGAGAGGAGAGAGAGAGTCATTTGTTGATAATTATTGAGTAACTTCCCATAATCAATTGCTATAAGGGCTATTGAGATAAAAGAGGAACATGAAGTAACTTCCAATGACCGATTGTTATGAAAATGAAATCTGCTTTGGATTAAAATTTAATAAATGTCTAAATAGAGCCTTGTGGTATCAATTGATAACTAATACAGGTCGGAAAAAGTTAGAAAAAACGAATATAAAAGGATTAATTTGTAATTTCATAACCATGAGCGGTAAAAACACCAAAACCCCTCCTTTGACTTAAATAATATGTATTAACGCTTGTGCTCCAAAAATACCACATGCTTTTCTTAGGGAATTCGTGGCACACAAGGTCAATGGTAGAGATAAAAGGGACACCTGCACTTTGAAATTTTTTCTTTTTTTTTTAACATTTCTTCATAATCTTTTTTTCTCTTTTTGTAAACATTTTTTCATGATTTTTTTTGCTATAGAAATTGGTATTAAATTCAAGTTCAAAATTTTTGTGAGAGCTTAAAACTTAAACTCAACCAAACTTACTATTTCAAGCTCTAATTAGACTTTAATAAGTTCAAACTAAAGTTTATTATACTTTTTTCTAGACTAAATTTATCAAGGATAAATGTCAAATTTAGTATCTAAACCTCACATGAAAGTTTAACTTGGTACCTGAAACTTTGAAGTATTCAATTTAATATATATATATATATATATATATATAAAGCAGTATATCAATGCTAAACAACATGAGGAAAGGTAATTTAAATTTAATGATAAGACGTCTCTTCTACGTCAACAAATAAAGCAAACAGTATTAGATATATAGGAAAATAACCATAGAAAGTTTGATTGTATATTAAATTAAAAACTTCAAAGGTCAAATACCAAATTGAATTTTTCCTTTATCTAAAAACACTATATTTTCTATTTAAAGAGCACAATACTATTAATATCCAAATTTTACTTGAATGGAATAGTGAGCCACTTTAATTGAACGATACAAGGCTAAAACTCAACTTAACAAACTGATCCTACTCAATTACTATCGGTGAACTCACCATTAAGCTGAACTTAAATAATCAGGAGTTGTTTAACTTGTGTACACCACTTGACCAGAACCTACCCTAACATCCAGTTTGCAATATACGGTTTCTTACGTTACAGGTTTAAGGGCCGCCAGATTTCCACGAACACTTTCCATTATTAGTAAATTATATCTCCATGAAAACAAAATTATAAAATGAAATTACAAAAGTAGTATTGTTGTATCCCATCTTAATGATGCAATACAGATTTTTTTAAAATTATAAGTGTATCGCATGATCAACAAGTGATACACATATAAATATATGTATATCGCTCGTTGAATATACGATACAGATCAGACAAGTATTGCATAACCAACATGCAATACTCAAGCATCTATTTTTTTTTTTTTTTTTAACCTAGGTTGCCATATCTCTATCCGAATATGAGATACAAGTATAAATACTTATATCTCCACTCCAAGATGCGATATAAGAATTCTATTTTGATAAATTTTTTTTGTATAATTTATATTTATGTATTTTTTTTTAAATCAACCCTAAACATGTGTTCAACCTGATACGTCGAGAATATTATATATAATATAATACTGCATCAAATTGTGTTTATATTATTACATAATCTGTTAACATCCTATCAAATGTATGCACATAATATATTGATTTTGCCATTGTACGGTAAACTTCAGGCAAACATCTCTTTTTATCACACTGATTTGCTTGAGCTTGAAATATTCAGAATCTCCAATCAACTAAATCACATAACGATCCTCGTGAAAGGGAAACAATGCTCATTAAATTATTGTAAAATCGTACAACAGTATTACAAATATGACATTATTTGGCAGTCCTATGTTCTATATACAATTTTGAACTGCCGGGAGGCCATGAGATCCCCCATTCCATGAGAGTGGTAGTATACAATTATTACTCATTTCCACGTAGCAATCAACTTTTAAGCTCGGAAGATCATTCATGTGAAAGCATAATCCCTCTTCTTAGCTCCATCAATTCGTTAAAAATGTCCAACAGCCAAAGTACGTCCTTAACGTCTACGCCGCCTGTTTCAGCAAAAGTAACGTTAAATCATTATACAGAGGCATTGATTTATAAAATGACGCTCTTAACGATTCACGAATAGATATTCCATTTTGAAGTCACCACATAAGGTGAAAATGCAATCTAATAAGCAGTTCAAAATCAATCAGAAAAAAATCAAGCTGTTTCAGAACCCCACATTTGCATATTTAATATTGCCAATGTTATATTTGACATATTTCTTAACGTAAATGTGGCACTTCAAGGATTTCTCAGAAACATTTACACAAAACTATGCGGTGTAAAAATATACACACCATATAGGTTTGTGTTGCGTCATGCTGTGTAACCATGTATGATGCAGTTGAGCTATAAGTCTGTAAATAATACCTAAGTCCGATATCCTTATGGTTTCTCAGCTCAGCCAGAACAAGTCATAGATGTAAAAGAGACTCTCTGAGTACAAGATATGGAGTCGAAAACATTCTCTCCCCCTGTCTCTTCTTCTTCCTTTTTTTTTTTTTTTTGGTCTCCTTTTTAAACTTATCAAGAGGCTGGAAATTATTCATAAGCTTAAAAGTTGTCAAATTGCAGATGACTAACCTCAATCCTGAAAAGGACTTGACTGTCAGGAACCTGCTGGCCTGCAATAGCTGAAAGCCCACGGACATAGCCAGAAGATGGTGCTTTCACAACATGCTACACAGAGGAAGCAAAAATCATTCGCCAATAAAAGGAGAATTATTATTTCAAGATCCATGGACAACTAGCAGCATACCTCCATTTTCATTGCTTCCAAAACTATTATAGGTTGTCCTGCCTCCACTTTCATCCCTTCCTTTGCAAGAACCTTAACCACTAAACCAGCCATTGGTGACAATACTGTTCCCGGAGGATGTGCTGTTGACTCCAAATTGACTTTATGCTCAGCCTCATCCTCAAACAATTCAATTCCCAGTTTTTGAATGAAATGCTCATGAAGGGTCCCATGCCAGATATGTATGTGCTTATTATTCTCCTGCTACCACATTCATGAAAATCTTCATTATTTCAAGGTAGATTGCAGATCTGCATCTGCCCTCCAGATTATGCAAGGGCCAAGGAAAGAACAATATAAATCTTTGGTTATAAATTTCGTTGATCATCAATTCCACAATCAAAGAAGGCATATCCAAAACAAACGCATCTCTCCTTTTGATGGATAAAATTCTCATGACAACTGATACGCTGTTTAAGCATCATTGATCTTATTCCCTTAATAGTGGTCTTACTTTTTCGTATGTCCGTCTTGGTGAAATGGGGGTTATTTCATGCTCTTAACTTACATTATTCCTTATAAAGAATGCTGAACAAGGTGCAACAAAGCATATGCTGCAAAGCACGGCATCATCGTTAATGAACTTCGAAAGGAGCTACTAGTTTCACATGCAAATAAAAGTATACATGTTAACCAAAGGAAGAGAAATGTAGCTAAATTCAACGTCCCACCTCTGCATGAAATTTAAATTTATAAAGCATCTCGAATGATAGAGCTACTCAACGCATTGGTCACAAAGTAAATGCGAATCAAGCAACTTGCACGGAAGCATCAAGAAGAGTTTCATAAAAATAACCCCTACAGTTCATCTTGATGTAAACATGGAATTGTAGAAATGCACATAGTAAACATGTCTCTCATACCGATATAAAAAATGTGCAGATTGAGAGAACTAAAACACATTTACCTTGGTATAAACTACTAAATTAACTTGTGTACAGAGCCCATCAACCTCAACTCTGTAACAGTTGTCCTCCAGGTGTGTCACTTTTGCTTCTGTACATGAATACTCACTTCCTCCTTCATCTGGTAAAGACAAAGAGATATGGATTTTACTAGAACTAGAATGCACAATAACTACTGTAAAATACCAGTAAAAATCATATCCCCAAATAAAGGAAAATTCCAAGTTTCCAACCGTGAGGCAGGAAAACGCATGACAAGTAGATGCAGAAACACACACACACATACACATATGTATGTATATATGATATGTATATATAAGTCTGAATTAAGTGGCCTCAGTTATATTATACAGTATGTGATGCAATAAAGAACATAGATGGCACCTCAATAAGATACTTCCCATCTGGTTGATAAGTGATTGAAAGTGTGAGAAGCTCCAAACCATTTTCTCATACTCACTATCCCATTCAAACTCCAATTTACGGGTGGCCTGATGGTTGACCCGGAAAGGGGATTAGCATACCATATTGAATGGATCCCCTTGCCTCCTGACCAGACTAGATAAATTATCATAATGAACATTAATCAAAGCATGTATAAAAAGAGACCTGAAATTTACCTGGCGGACTCTCTCTCAAAAGACAAAGTTCCTTTTCACAAATGCAAGCAGCAACCAAGGCAGCACTATGTCTTGCCTTGTTATAGGCCTCTTTAGCCAGTTTACTAGGATTAACAAAGAGATCATCCTTAAAGTGGTCAATAAAATGAGTTTCCACATTTCCATCCACAAATGCCTGATGGTTAGCAAGTTTTGCTAAAAAACTGATATTTGTTGGTAGTCCTGCAACCTGCAGAGTTTGTTTTGTCAGATCTATACATGACAATGTCATAATTTAAAAGTATATCTGACCATCAAAACAAGTTTATTATCTCATGAGAAAGATAGCGCTTGAAGGATATGAAGCATCATTGCCGGGATGCAGAGCATTACTTAAATGATCAACTATCTTCACACATACGCTGGCATGCAAAGCACAACTATGTATGAGTAGCATAAGAAAAACACTATACACATGCATTCTGTGTTTGCTATAACTGCTACAAAGCATCTGTCATAATATCCATGCCATCTTGAAGTAATATTTCAAAGCAGAGAGAATAGCAAACACCAAACACATGCATAAGTTTTTTTTTTCCATGTCGGTTATAATTTGTTCAAAGCATCTTCGTATAGTAACTATCCATTTGATGTAATATCTCAAAGAAGGAGAGAATAACTCCAGTAATTGATCTCTCTTTTGAAAGGTTATCACCTACACAAGGTCTATATTCTTCATGGGCAGAGGAAGAGCACACAGGGAAATTCCTGAATGAAAAAGAATCCATTATACAGTACCTGAAACTTTGACAAGCTCTCATTCAGTTTCATAAGTGCTGCAGATCGATTTTCTCCCCATACAACAAGCTTTGCTATCATTGGATCATAATGCATGCTAACACTGTCTCCTTGCTTAACTCCAGTCTCAATCCTTACTGCCCAATGGAAAGCCGTAACGTTAGGGTCAATCAATCAAAGCATATATGAAGTATGATGCTTGACAAGCATTTTCAAGTAAAGAGAAAAGGCAACCTCAATGCTTATGCTGATATAAATATTTGTTGTAAAGGAGCACAACAGAATTTGAAACCAGCTAGCTTGCGTATCAGCACTCGTATAAATGCATGGCATAGAATGCTTACTCATCATAAAGAGCCCAATAAGAGTGATCTTTATGAAAAAAAAAAACCTAGGACCTCAGGCAAATTTCTATATTGATACTGAGCTTATTTTATTTTTTGGGCTATTAAGAGCCCCATGATTTTTCATTTCAAGTAAAATCTAAGTAGCTACATGGAACTGCATTAGAGCAAATTAAAATGGTGTCGGTACTACAGACCGCCTGGTGTGCTTGGGGTAGGACAATAATGATGGAGTACTCCAGTGGCTGGAAGGAATCCTTTAGGAACATTTTCAGCATATATCCGGGCTTCAAATGCGTGACCTGCCACAAAGAGGAAACACAGAAGTACCAAAGGCTTGTTAACATCAATACACACACTTTTTTCAGCCAAAGATATACTTCTATGATTGCTTCGTTGCAAGTTAGCATGCAAACAAAGTGAAAAAATTAAATAACATAAAGCTAATTATTCAAGAGAAAAGCAGCTGTGGGTTGGGTTTGTGGGGTTTTTAGAATTCTGTCTTTTCTTTGTTAAATGGGGGATAATTCATTATACCTCTACGAGAGAGAAGGCATACTAAACACCAACCTAGTTTGATAGATAACTGCGTGCCTTTGCTTTCCATAATATACATAAATATATATGGATATATATTTATTCCCCAATGACCAAAAAGATCAACAAGTAACAGAGCTAGGATATGAAATATGGAGTTCAGGTGTAGCACCAGCAATGAAATTCAATAGAAGGATATTTACCTAGAGAGAATAATTGATAGTCCCCCTTTACAAAGCTGCAATTCTTTTTAATAGAACAAAACTAAGATTCAAAGCAGATCACTAAACTATCAGTCATAGAATTTAGTGATGTTTCACTGTCGATATGCTTTATGGCATGGCTTTAGTTGTTATCATGTCAATTAGTCAAGTAAATCTTGGAAAGGATAAGATTCCATTGACCATATTTTCAAATTGGAGTCACCAATGAGAGAAGGCCATGGAAACTCTTCTTCTGATCTTTCTACCTTCCCCAGATATTTCAAACAAAGAAAATCCATGCCACTGCATTTCCCTTCTTCCACTTCCATTTCCTCCTAGGCTCTCAGATTATCCCTTCCCTTACACTAAAGCATTGAGATACAAAAAATGGGACAATGCCTAAGACACTTACCAGTTGATTGGATCCTCCATACTGCATAACTGTCATAACCAGCCACTCACAAAACAACTACTGTCAGGTGATTACCAACAATTCACCACCACCTACTTCAATGTAAATGGTCATACATTGTATTTGTGGTTAAACTATCATTATCAACTTAATCAGTTGAAGGTGATCTTAACAATATTAACTTTCCACACCTCCCAACATCTCAAAGATCAGTTTTGGCAAGGATGTTTATGAACAAAATATCAAAAGACAAACCTTGGACCACTTTATTAAACAGCCAATTTGACCAAAATAAGAAAATATCTCAAAAATAGATTTTACTTATATCTTGCATATCATCCCAACCCTCTTCCCCTGCCCCCACAAAAAAATTAAAAAAAAAAAAAAAAGCTCTCTACCTATTAAGGGAACCTCATCCTGACTTATGGGAAGTTTTTCACCATTTGCCACCCGAATTTGCCATTCCACAAGATCTTGACTGACAATCATCTCCGTAACTGGATGCTCGACCTACAATGAACATGATACATTTATCTGAGAGTTCAGGAAGATTGATTGAGCACGGAAGTTCAAGAAACAGAGGTGATGAAAGTACCTGTAGGCGGGTATTCATCTCCATGAAGTAAAATTGACCAGTGGCAGTGTCAACTATGAACTCCACAGTACCAGCACTGTAATAATTAACTGCCTTTGTGTTCAAATAAAATGGTTCGCATCAGTTTCTTGTAAAGAGACATTACATCACAATAGAGAATGCTGACTGTACATAACAATGAATGCAAAAGTGACAAGTCAGAAATGAAATGCAACTGATACATGTTTCATTTAAAAGATATGAGCATAGCAATCTGTAGGGGTGGGAGAGAAAAAGTCCACAATTATCACAATAACCACAGCATTTATACCAACTGCCTCTAAATTATTTTCCTAAAATAGACATTCTACTTGTTGTTATAGTTTGTCTGTTATCAATGTAACAGTAATACTTTGGATGTGCACTAAAAATAATTGGAAGTTATCAAACTCATTATCTCACAGTTCAGAAGAAAAAGGTGCAAAGGGTTTCTCTACTCTCAAGAAACTTCATATCTTGTGCTTGATCCAAATGAATCTACTTGTCTCCAATAATTATATTTTGTTACTCATATGCATGCCCATGAAAACTTCAATTAATACGGGCTTAAATTAAAAGTTCAATGGACTTGATACACTGCCGAAACACACGCTTTTGAATGATCTTACAACTCCAAAAGAAACGGTTCAAAGAAAAAGGCAGTCTCTATCTATAATCAACAAACTTCATATTGGGCTGGAACAGACCATCAAAATGAATATAAAAGTCCACAGATAATCATATGTTTTTCTTCCTAACTGATACATGCCATGAAAAATGCTACTTATAGGGGCCTAAACAAAGTTCAAACAGACTTTACATCCTGCTAGGACTACCATGCCATTCAGTGTCTCTTGATTCAAACAAAGGTAACATGGAAATTTTTGTGGGGAAAAAGATCCTGATTGATATCAAAAACTAGTCTGGAACTATGCCCAATTCACAGCTGGACCTGGATCTATATAAGAAAGCTCTGCAGTCTCAAGAACCAAGCAGCAGGAAGGCATTCTTTCTTTACTCTGAAGAAACTTTATATTAAGCTTGAACCAACTGTCGAAGTGAATCTACAGACCACAAATCGTTTTTTCCTCTTTCTTCCTAAATGATAAATGCCCATGAAACTGCTACTGATAGGCACTTCAATAAGTTCAAATGGAAGCGATAACCAGGTAGGACTACCATGCTTTTCCATCACTCTTAATTTAAACAAAGGTAACAAGGAATTTTGGGGGAGAAAAACAGGTCCTGATTATCGTCAGGAATCAGTCCGGAACTAAAGCATAATTCCAAGTTAGTTCTGGATCCCTGTGAGAAAGGTCTGCAATTTCAAGAACCAAGCAGCAGGTGGTTTCAGGTTGAAATGGGAAAGCCATCCATCCAGAGATCAACCACTCAAAGTAGCATGTATTTATCCCTCATAAACAATATAGACGAAAACTTCTCAACATTCAACAATCAAAAGTGCATGCAAAATGCTGATTGTGAAATTATTCTACATATTATCCATTAAACAACTGTTTGCAAAGGAATTGTGGCTCTTTTGAGATCTTTTCGGAAAGAAATATGACTACAAGTGTTACTTTTACATCACAGCTGGGTGAGAAATTTTTATGGCTCTGTATTCATCAATTCATTTGCTGCAATATGTATCCAATAGACACATACAGTCGGATAGTCTTGGAAACCAGAAAGAATTTGCAAAGTAAATCAACCAAATATTTCAGCCAACCATGACAAGATGGCTTCAATGCCCTACATATTGTTGTTTGAAAAAACCACATCAGCCTTGCCTTGAAAAGCTTGGAAACCCAGCTTGCAACTATAAAAACCAGTGGCTGGGCACTATGATTATTCATTCAGCTATTGTTAGTTTCGAGTTTCAACAAACCCAAATCTATATTTCCAGAAGTACCCAAACCACATGTTTAACATTAGATAATGGTGCCTATCCACTTTAAGGTGTTTGGGTTTGAATAGTTTGAGGTGGCTTTTACACCTCAAACTGACAGATATAGTTCAACCTTTAGCAGCTGCTTGTGTGTACTCAGTGTAGCTGCACAAGATATTTCGCAATGTAGACCAAACTCCAAAATCCATGGCTTTTTATAACTCTTAGATTTTTTTTTGAACAAGCACAGATAGCACAGAAGGAACAACTCAATAAGATCGATTAATAGTACTGTGTACAAAAGGAGTAAAAATCAAATCCTGCAGAATGCTCCTCAGTGGAAGTTTGTGACTTGGTCAAACTTTAAAAGCAAAAAGTAACTTTGCCTGTGCAGGCAGGGAAAACCACACAACTATTAAGAAATGAGGTTTTTGCTCCATTTAACAACAGCAGAAAGATTTTATGATTCATTATGAGCTTAAAGTACTCCAAATTAAGATGTGTTTTTCAAGTTAGATGTGAGGGAAGGGATTTGTGGAAATAATATGGACCCATCCTGCAATCTACTTTAAAATCGGGATCAGAATAATTACCTTAGCTGCTGAAACAGCAGCCTGACCCAACTGAGCACGGAAGTCACCCGAGACATTTGGCTGTGTCAAGGAAATTCTTGTGCCAATTAGCAGTTTACATAGTGACAACTATGAATGCTAAAAGCAAAAGATGATCCTTACAGCAGGAGCTTCTTCAATTATCTTCTGGTGTCTTCTCTGTATGCTACAATCTCTCTCATTCAAGTGCAGTGCATTCCCATGCTTGTCACCAAAAATCTATTAGCAAACAGAAAGATAAATAACAATCATCACATAATCTAATAAGAATGCATCAAACATGCCGACAAAATTCATTGTATGCTATAAAAATATCCAAATTCTCAGATGAACAATTTGAGCAAAAATGTCATAAGGTTCAGTTAAAAGAAATGATAAGGTCTTAAAGAACAGTCAACATCTGAAAGACAAGTACATAGGAATGTTACCTGGACTTCAATATGTCTTGGCCTTGTAATATATTTCTCAAGTAAGATTGTGTCTATGCCAAATGAAGCAGCAGCTTCACGCTTTGCACCCAAGAATGATTCAACAAAGTCCTTTGCATCTGATACGATCCTCATACCCTATATTACAGAAATGTATAACTTGTGAAGCTGCAAGAGCCCTAAAAAGCACATACACTAAACAAGAAAATATCACACCTTACAGCTGGTCCTACCAATTCTTAAATATGCATAAAATACAGAGTGATAAGAAAAGGCTAACCTTCCCTCCTCCTCCATGTGTTGGCTTTATCAAGATTGGATAGCCTATCTTCTCTGCTTCCGACTGCATAAAGTCAATATCTTGCTCACCACCATGATACCCAGGCACAAGCGGAACCCCTGCAGCCCCCATTATTTTCTTTGACGCACTAGGAGCAGATAAGTATCAGATCATCACAAAAGAGCCCAATATTTCAGTGCTAAAAGGAAAACTAAAGAATACAAGCATTTCTCTAGCCAGGCTTGCTGGACAGAATTTTTATGGGACGAATTGCCAAGCATGTCTTCAAAATACATCAGAAATTTTAGATTCATACATGAGCACTTTACACACATTATAGACTTACCCATTTCCACTCATGAGAAATTCACCAACTTCAATGAGAACATGCCTTTTCTTTTTTTGGTGTTTGGTTGGTTGGTTCGGGTCGGGGGTTTGGGGGTGTTGTGGGTGATAAGTTTCAGAAATTTCCATAAAGTAAAAGATAAGAGAACTTGCATGTGAGAGCAGACTACAACAGAAAACAAGAACAGGAAGTAACAAGAAACACACTAATAACAAAAAAGGTGCATGAATTGATACTCTCAACTACAAGTGCAATTTAACTCTGTTATGGCCTGTTTGTCATCTGTACGTGTCGTGTTAGGAAGCAAATTATTTTTTTTAAGCAGGTATATCAGCTCCGTAATGTAAAGGGAAGCATGCAGTACAATCCTAGCCTTCAGTTTGTATTTGTCTTGAAGACAAAGTGTCAATTGTCAGTGTATGTTTGTGTGTGTCAGCTATGGGTTATTTAAGTGTGTCCTGTCCATTGTGTACATGTGTAAATGGTTATGGGAAGTTTTGTTGTTGTTAGCATGTGGAAGAGTCAGTTCAGGGAGTCAGCATGAAGTGAAAATAAGAAGCGGCGTTAATGTGTAACCGCCACTTTAGGGATTTAAATTTCAGAAAACACACAATGAAAATCAAGCCTGTTTTTCTCTTAAAAAGAAAAATTCAGAACGTAAGTGTTCAAGGAGATTGTTGGGTTATCTCTATAACAGGCCCATCCAAGAGGTCATAGAGTTTTCTCAAACTGAACCCTAAACCTCGATTATTCAATCATGTAACAATTTGCTATCAGGACCAGTCTCAATGGAAGAATTGAATTATTTATAACAACAATCTAAAGCCTTTTTCACAATGGCAAAGAGGATACAGTGAAATGCAAAGCGCATCAACGACATCTGGCAGCACAACTTGTGTCTTCGATTTGTGATGTGGCACCGCCAGAAATGATTGATGGGTAGCAAGGAGAAACAAGCTACAGCAAGGTGGTAGAAGCAGCGGCATGAGCAGCAGAGAGAGTGGGGATAACCCTGGTTCAAGGGCCAACATAGAAAATTTTAAGACATGATTTAGGAGAGGTTTTTGGAGTAAGAAGGCAACAAAGAGGATGGTGAAGTGGAAGACGGTGCCATGGAAACTAGAGAAGCTAGTAGGTTGGAAAACATTTCCACTCAGAAGGAAATCAAAGGCTTCGATGCTCAAAACATTTTCTTTTTCACTTCAATCTGACTTCAGATGCTGATCCTCAACTTTCTCATCATGCTTCAATTTTCTACTTTTAGTTCTTAACTTCAACTCCATGTTTTCAAGAACTCATTTAGTTGACTAGATAATGAAGGAAAGACATTTTAATTTGGGTTCAAACAAAGCGAGATGACTTGGAAAATAGAAAAATCTTCCTATGATTCCCCAAAAAATGAAATTTGGTATTCTGAACAATGTTTATACATTATTTTTTAAATTGAAGAATTGAAGAACTTTTCAACAGCATTAGCATTGTAAAAACGTCCAGTCCTACAAGCTGTCACACAAGATGCATCACAGAACCATACCATGACAATATCCATGTCTATAAATTGGAACAGAGGCACTAAAAATCATAGCATTAGAGAACCATGGAGCATACCTTTTATCACCCATATCTCTTATAGCAGACGTTGGTGGTCCAATAAATGTAAGACCTTTATCTTCACAAAGTTGAGCAAAATCAGCAGATTCAGAAAGGAAACCATATCCCGGGTGTATAGCCTATGCATCAACAAAGAAGGTCGTATTCTAAGACAAGTGGTAACTGAAGAAATTTAACTTTTTCACAATTCTTATTTATAACCGGATCACAGCTTGATATTTTGACCTTTCTCACTTCATTTTCCCTACTGGTAAGTAAAAAACAATTCCGGAGCTCAACCTATACTTCACTAACTCGACAGCACCACAAAAGAAACAACTTCATCTGCCCATTGTTTAAAAGTCTTTAAGCAACAAAAGCACCAATATTCTAAAGTTTAGTCAACAACACACAGCAAATAAACCAAAACATACATAGCACAACAGCAAAGTTGATTAAATCGTACTAGCCAGCGAACACGACACCATAATTGGAACAATCTTAACCATTGAAAGCATGATCTATGAGCAAAAAAAATGTCTAATTAGCTTAATACGCATTCAAATAGATACAATATCGACCTGTGCACCAGTACGGAAGGCAGCATCGACAATGGCGGAGGAATTGAGATAGCTAAGCCGGGAAGGAGGAGGTCCGATACGGACAGCCTCATCGGCGGACTTGACATGGAGGGAATCAGCATCGGCATCGCTGTAAACGGCGACGGTTCGGATACCTAAGCGTTTGGCAGTACGGATGATCCTGCAAGCAATCTCGCCTCGGTTTGCAATCAGAATCTTGTCGAGGGAGTGTGGAGTAGGGTTTGAGGAGTAAGACAGAAAGTGTCTGGACAGGAAAAGGAAGAGCGATGTGTTGGTTCGTAGCGGCTTTCGAGAGAGAATCGAAGCAACCGGAGAAGGCATCGTGTTGGTGGAGGTGTTAGTTGCGTGTGGTGTTGTTAGCTGTTGGTTTGTTTGCTTGTAAGGGTGAGGGTGGAGCGACTCTGAGTGAGGTGTTTGTTTGAGCGAGGAGAATGGAATTAGTAAGGAGTTGAGTCAAGGGGTAAGGAAAAAAAAATAAGAATTTTTTATTTCTTCTTTTGGCGAGTGAAGTAAAGAGTGGATTATATGGATATATCTGGTGACACGATGATTGCGTGGCGAGCTAGTCTACTCCAATTCCGTCCTTTTTCCGTCTTTTCAATCTTGTTGAGTTCCTTTTTCTTACTTTTCAGTGTTCCATGGCAGGGCCCAAGAATGCCCTACTGCATCGGTCAACCCATGAAAGCCTCGTTGAGCGTTTAGATTCAAAGGCTTACGAGGACCTTGATCCTGTAGTGATCTCCATCTCGCTGTGAAGATCTCCATCTTGCTATGAAGCTCCAAAACGTTCCGGCCTAGTAAGGACCTCAGCCCCTCATTGTCCTTACTACAACCTTACGCATTACTTTCATTTCTGTTTCCGTTGGGGGAATGATCATAAGCTTCGTCATCTCTGGCTTGTGTAAATCGGGGTAGCACAAAAAATCACCGGGACCGGTCTAATTCATAACCCAATCAAATTAAATTGAAAATATAAATTTTTTAATAATTTGATTTAAAAATTTTTAGATAAATCAAGTCAATGTATAAAACCGAATTAAACCGTTTTAGAAAAATATAATAATATTTT
The DNA here is from genome assembly GCA_024138025.1 of Combretum micranthum. Lineage (NCBI taxonomy): Eukaryota > Viridiplantae > Streptophyta > Magnoliopsida > Myrtales > Combretaceae > Combretum > Combretum micranthum. The sequence goes on along the minus strand of JAMXBD010000189.1, from coordinate 894,681 downwards.
ACTTATAAGTTATAACTATAATTTTTTTATGATGATTGATTAAAGATCATATATATTGATGTGATTTCATTTGATATTTATTGTTTGATGATATTGATTAAAATCAAGTTATTTATTTTTAAATTTATTTTTTAGGCTCGTTATATATATATATATATATATTTATTGATGATGAACTATTGTTTCATTTTAATAGTTTTTAATTTTATAAAGCATAAAATTTATTTATTTAGTTATACACTCTTATTATGTATTAATCGTTTAATGTATTTTATTAGCAGATCATTTTATTCATTGATGGATTTTTTTTATAGATAATTTTTTATTTTGGCTAATTTTATTGATAGTTAATTGACTTGATAATTCTATTAAAAATTATAAATTATGATTTACTATATATTAGTTAGTGAATATTTTGTTAGTAGATAATTAATTTTATAAAGAACTATAGATTAAAAGTAAGATGAATTCATAAAGTATTTTGTCATGCTTTATAATATAAACTTTGTAAAGTGATATAAATATTTTGACTATCCACACAAATATAAAAAACTATAACAAAGAAAATTTTTAGTTAGAATTTTGATCTAATATGTAATCCAATCCAAACCAATTATTATTTAATAGTTTAGAAAATTTCTAATCCGAACCAAATTGTTACTTAATGGTTTGGTTTGGGATGAAAAAAAAACGTAAATTAGGTTTGGTTTGGTTTTAAAAAAACCAAACCAAACTGATATGTGCCCATCCCTACGTGTAAGGACCATCTTGAGTCCAATGCCACCTATTTATGAACTCAAACCTACATAGAATAAGATTGTGTAGCTCCTAAATGAGGTATGATAAAAAACTATGAAAAAACTTTCCTATAAATGTATGGATATCTTAGTTTATTTCACCTTATTTCAGCTCATTTTGATACTCTCTTGAACCCAAGTTAACTTAAGTATCGAAATAATCACATCAAACAACCTAGCACACCACTAACCACATCATGTGCTTGCAGGTCTACTGTGCACCCTATCCTCTCTACCAGCGGATTAGGCAACTACAACATCCCTTTACTACTTTAACTTCAAAATAATTAACTTAATATTTAATTTAATTCTCATGTGGTTATCTTATATTAACACATTTTAGAGGTAACATTGAGATAAAAATACAATAGTCTGATGTTTCTTTCAAGTCAATAAACAAATTAAGCAGTTTTAAGGTAGTAAAATAGTTATAAAAAATTAATTGAATATTAAATTGACAATTTTAAAGTTTATATATTAAATTAAAATTTTCTAATGTTAGGGGTGTTTACAAATCGATTAACTAGTCCATGGTCTTATTTTTTAAACCTAACTGTAATATTCGGTTTTTTAATATCCCGATCCTTAACCGGTATATTATAAACAGTTAACCACCTTAACAATTAACTATTTTATTAGGTTAATTTGTTCGGTTTTCGGTTTTTAACCATTTAACATAATGACTTCAACAAATCAAATTGGTAATTTCAATAAACCTTATTTTTCAACCTTTATTGTAGAGTTTTTCTTTAAATTATTATATATATTACAAGAGCTAAAAAAAAGGAAAGGAAATCAAATTAAGAAAAAGGGGAAAAACAAACCTTTGGATGTATCATCTTCAATAAAATCAAACCAAATCAATCACTACATTAACTCTCATCAAACATAGGATAATAGTATTTTAATTAAAATCCAAAGAATATGAACATAAGTAAATTATATGTATATGTAAGTCATGTGTGTATATATATTTTTTTAAAAAATAATTATATGTATTTGTAAATTATATATATAATATATTTATAAATATTGAAACGGTTAATCGTTAACCATCAGTTTTTTGTGGTTACAAACCGAAATAAAAACCGAAAACCAAAAAAATAAAAACCCTAATCCTAAACCGAAACCAATATACCGGTTAACCATATTTTTCAGATTGGTTTTACAGTTTTGGTTTGGTTTTTCGGCTTCATCGGTTTTTTTGCACACCCCTAGCAATAGAGTACCAAATTAGACATTCATCCCTCTCAATCAAATATTTTTACTTCTAATTTTCTCTTTTGCTTTTGTTAAATTTTATTTATGTGCCTTGATACCCTCTCTTATTATATAAATAAACTTATCTTTGACCTATCTTTTCATCAAAAAGAGAGAGAGAGAAGAAAAAGATAAACTTTCACTATTCAAACATGTTTTCCATTAATCTTATAGGAATATACTAAAATTTATAAAAATAATTATTAAATTATTGCAAATATAAAATGTCTAATAGCATGACCTAAAAGGATCACTACAATCTACATCAAGAGTCTAGTCGCCACGCATAGGGATGCAACCGAGTGGCTTATTATTAAATTCTCGACCTATTCGATTTGCTAAAAACTTTCTAGAGTTAAACCCTATAGAATTTTAGGGTTGGGTTTAAGTATACAACTAAAACTTTATAGGGTTTTAAGGTTGAGTTTGAATTATATAAGATACTCGATGGATACCTAACATCTCGGTACTAAATTATATATATATATATATATATAAAAAGGCAAAACCCACTAAAAAAAGTAGAAAATATATAGGTACAAATTCGTAAATTTACTATTTTTCAAATTCAAAGTTTCTACTCATATGACGAGGACTATCCACCAATATTTGATCAACCATAATATTGATGTGTGAATTATTTATCGATGTGCACCTTCGAATATTTTTATGTTTTAAATTTGTAATATCGCAATTCTAAGCGAATCTAGAATAATCTACTGAATTTTGTGACAAGATTGGAAAATGGGGATAAATGTTTCACATAAATATGACACAACATACTAAGTAAAATAATAAATTTACTATAAATATTTGTCATAAATTAATATATAATTATCATATATTTATATATTATGTTAATATCATATGAATACTACCATTTAATTGTATAAAAGTATATTATATAAAGGATATCAATAAACAAAACGTATGTAAGTATAAAATTAAAGCTAGGAAAAACACCTAATTTAGTACATGAACTTTGATGAAAAAGCCAATTAGATACCTGAAATTTAAAAAGTTCAATTTCATACCTAATTGAACTTTTTGTGCTCCTAAACACATTATCATTCAATCATTATCTGACACGTGTTAATAATTGTAAGAGACAAGAAAAGAGTAAGATAGTGTTTAAAGACATGAAAAGTCCGATTGGATACGAAGTTGGACTTTTTAAGTTTAGGTACCTAATCGACCTTTTCTTTAAAGTTTAGATACTAAATTGATCATTATCCCTTAAAGCCATATATATTTAGAAAAAAAGTATTACCCAATGAAGGAACATTTAAGATTGCATATTAATATAATAAATTCAAATCATATTTTACACTAGCTTCTCTTGCCTTTATTATTAAAAATTGAAAATAGGTTGAAAAAAAATAGGATTATAGGGTTGAAGGGTTAAATTTCAAGTTCTAGAAAAAACCCTATAGGATAGGTTTAGATATAGTATGAAAACTATTTAGGTTAACACAACAACCATATAATCTAAAAGTTTAAGCTTGTAGATATGGTGTGGGCTTTAATATTTATTATATAACACTTCTCCTCACTTGTAGGTTGAACTCTTTCTTTTTAGTTGAGGCCCATCAAGTAGATAATTTTAATCTAATGGGGGTTGTAATCAGTTCGAACTCTTGATCTTCTGCTTTGATACCATAAAGAATTTATATTCTCACAATAAATAGATCCATACGTGAGTATATATGCATGGAAGTGAAGATTCTAGAGAAGAAAAAAAAAAAAAAAAACAAAAAAAAAAAAACCTAGAAAAGTAAATCTATTTGTATATGGTATGTAGCCTAATATGGAATAAAATAAATATCACATCTATATGTATGTGTTATGTAGCCAAATAAATATTATATAATATACAAGATATTTTAACAAAAACTTATAGGATTATAAAGTCGAATTTGATAAACCTTATAGGGTAGCAGACCAGGTTTTGGTTCATATGATCCGTCTAATGCAATAACATTAGAAAAGAAAGTTTTTCTTTCATTTATTCAATATCTCATTTAAATAAATTTCACAATATAACATTAAGGGAAAAATACAAAAACACTCCCTAAACTTTAGGGGCGGCAAAGGTATACCTCCTGAACTTTGAAAGTGTGGGTTTAATCCTCTAAATTATAAACAATTTGCAAGTTAAGAACACACCATCCCTTTTTTTTGTCATTTTCCGTACAAAGCTGCACGAATGTTGCACAAAAAAGTACACCTAAAATAGTACAAATGTCCTAATCTGTAAATTGTCTATAGTTCAGAGAGTCAAAAACTACTCTTTTAAAGTCCAATGGGTCAATCCGCACCACCTCGAAAGTTTAAGGGGTGTTTTTGTAATTAATCCTAACATTAAATCTCATACAATTGCATTAATTTTCTTAGTTAAGGCTTTGAGTTTCCATCATTGTAGTTATACTTCATAGGCACAAACAAACGGCATTATTATTTTGATTATGACTATAATTATTATTTTATTTTTATTTGAGATTACTAGTAGTTGTTGTTGTTTATGTTGTTGATGTTGTTGTCGTTGTTATTATTATTTTATTTTATTTTATTCCTCAAACAAAAATAGTTGGGGCTCATCATTAGTAAAGATATTTGACTCACCAAGTCCATCCTTATGTCACAATTTTAGCCACTTCAATTATCGGCTCTCCATTTACATTATATATCCAGTTAATGGAAATTGGGCAATGTGTAATAATAGTGTTGATAGCATTATCAAAGAAAGAGAATGTAAATGCCTTATTTCTCTCAACTTGAACACCAGTTAGGGAAAAGTGCATTAAAACTAAACAAAAGAGTTTAGCAATAATTTTACAATCCATAATCTTTTTACCAAAATCAACTACCTTTTTAATTTTCATTACAACTGAAAATTGACATAAAAACCACTATAAACATAAAATTTTACAATTATATAATCATCAATATCACACAAAACCCAAACCAAGTATAATCAAAACAATCCGAATATTCCCGCAAAATTTATCCATGAAACTTACATCTGCTCTTTACGAACCCTCTCTTTGATCTTATATCCTTAATGGATACACTAATAGCAATAGCTAATTGTGTTAGCTCTTTATATACTCTAACACGTGTTATATTTTAATATGTTGAGAGTGTCACATCAACTAACAGAAATGGTAATATTAGCTTGGGTAGCATTAGCATAGTTAAAAAGCTCGATTGAGTATAAAATTAACTAATTAAAAGTTTGGATGGTAATTGTACATTTAGGTAGTTGAGGTGAAAAATGTAAAATTACCCTTGCAATTAAAAAAAAAAATTGTTTCATGATGGAAAGGATTAAAGTCTCTTAGCCAAACAAGTCATTTTCTTCTTTCTTTCATCATAGCTTGTGAAAGCAATGCCATTTGTTAGTCATCATAACCAAACTTCTCTCCTCTATTCCTTCTAGTGTTCTAAATGTCTTTCCCCAATCACAATTCAAACTTAATTCTACAAACAATTTTGTTACAAAATGCAATGTTTATCTATTGTATGTCTATAATTTAATAAGATACATTTTTGGTTTTTATTTGCTCCATCGCCAAAGGTAGATGACAAATCAAATCCAAATTTATTTTATTTGGTTGCATGATGATCATATGTATTTTTTGTTCAATCTTTACATCCTTACACCAACAGATTACTCGTGTTGATGTTACATATGTGACATCACAAAAGCTTGCCATTGCATATGCTTTTGGTTCAAGGGCACAAATCAAGCGACTAAAATAATAGTTAACTAATCTTCAATGTGGTATAAGATTAGGTAGTGAGTATCATGTCAACAGAAATGAGAAAATTTAGGTCAAATGGTTTAAAAAAGAAAAAAGAACTCATTAGTATTTGTTGACTTACCTATTGATAATAATAACTTGGGGTGTTATCAATGGTAGTCAACTCCTGTCTAGAAAGGGAAAGAATCGAAATCAAATGTAAGACCTTACAACGAGAATATCACATACGATTGAGGAGATTATTATACCCCATGTGTATGCATTTGTTTATAATGCTAGGTAAAATACCATGTCAACACTAGCTAAAAACTTTTAGGTTGATTAATTGAAAAAGACCTATTAATCTTTATTGACTTGACTATTAATTACTTTTAACTTGAGGCATTACAAATGATATCAAAATCAATCTCTCATCAAGCTAGTAAACAATATTATGCACTAAAAATGGGAAAGAACTAGGTCTCATTGTAAGGTATCACTTTGGGGATTCCATGTATTTAAGAGTGAGAGATTATGATACTATGTATGTATATAGTCTCATGTAGATTGTAGGATGAAATTTGCATTGATTTATAAAGTTAGATAGTGAGTTTTGTGTCAACATTAGTTAGAAATTTTCGGTCAAACTATTGAAAAAGGCCCAATAGTATCCACTAGCATGTCTATTGATTACTTTTAGTATATGAGGTATTGCATTCAACATTAAAATGATTTAGTTGTAACCTATATCTAGTGGGCTATACTCATGGATGATCAATTAGCTAAACTTAGCATCCCTCTTGTAGATGGCAAGCTCATGATTCACATCACGGATGGTCTTAGATTAGCATATTGATCATTTGTGCATGCTTTAGAAGTATGGTTAGATTTTATCTCATTTAACAATTTTTGTGGTTTTCTTCTTTGTGGAGAAATACAACTTTAATATGATACTAGTCCTTTTAATTCCTTTAGTCGATTCATTAAATTTAGAATCTAAATGCCATGGAAAACAATCATGAGACACGAACAACAAAAATGATGCTAGTCATGGCTCTCAAGGCAACTCAACTTCTTATCACTCTCATGATAATCATGCTTTCCAAAAATTTCTATAATAATCCTACTCACCAAAATTTGTCACTCTTATAGTATTTCATACCTTGAATGTCCTTATAACATGAAAAACATTGTTGCCATAATTATATGTTGTTGGCCACTTCTCGTGTCAATTCCCTGTGGACAAAACCCTTTTTCATAAACCTAATAAATCAATGTTTTAGTTATTTCTACCTTCTCCTACCATTCAAGCTATAAATGGTAGTTTGCTTCGAATCAACTCATTGCCTTCAAATCTAAACAATTTAGCAATCTATTCCATACATGATGTTTAAAGAAGTTGCAATTAGTGAGGGTAATACCTTTCTTATTTCTCATGCTGATTCCTCCACTAGTTATAGGTTTAGGAATATGCATGAATGAAATTAAAAAGAAGCAATGATGGATAGGTCAAAGTTTAAAGAGTCCATGATCCACCACTAAATTCTATAAATAAAAAAGGTCCAATCCTTTTATCAAAGGTTTAAAGCATTGTAGGGAATTGAAGACCTAGATTGTTGATTTCAACAAAAGAGTTTAGAGCATTTATAAAAGATATAAAGCATCTGAAGAAGTTTATAACTTTCTATCCAGATTCCAATAAAAAGTGAAGAATAAATCATTGCTCTAGAGTTTATATTTTAACATGTCTAGACGATTAATTTTACATTTATTGACTTTCGTTAGTCTTATTTTAATTTTATGACCATTTTACCTTTTTAATAGATTGATAAGCTAGTATTAGATCCATTTCATATTGGACAAGGGTTGTTATCAATTTCTTTTTATCTCCCTCTTGAGAACAAATTTCTTTAGTATTGAAAGTTTTAATGATCTTGTCAATCAAGTCGTTGATTATGGTCATTATAATTAGATTAATTTGTGAGTCATATCAACTAATTTAGTCATTCTTATGTTTTCTAAGTTATATTCATACACTAGTCTAAGTTTGTCTATTGATTAATTTTTCATTTCAATCAATAAATATTCATATTCTTTTATTTTATTATTATGATTCCATAAAACACTAGAACACATAAAAATTTAATCTTTCTTTATACAAACCTCAAAACCTATAAAAAGAAGCTTCTATTATGGTGATAAACTAACAATTTTTTACACAACAAAAATGGAAGTAAATATGTTAGAAAAATACCTAACATGAAGGTCTCCTTCCGAAGAACAATGATTGAACAAGCATTTGGTTACATGGCAATGAGAAGTATGACAGGGCAAAAGAAGGCAATTGAGAAATGATATAACAACTAGATTAAATTGCATGAGGATTGAAACTCCTAAATGCCTTTGAACTCAATTACTATGGAACAATGATATGGATGGCATTTTCATATCTTAAAAACATAACATTGGCCAATATATGAGAACGAGTTCTAAAGAATTTAATACAATGTTTGGTTACTTTTTAAAAATGTGGAGAGCTATGAACAAGCTACGGAAAGAAAAAGAAAAAGAAATTAAAGGAATTTGGAAATGAAAAGAAATGAATAGAAATATTTCCATTTCCTATATCTAGTAAACATAAATGAAATGGAAAGAAAAGAAACAAAATAAAAAATAAACTAAATTACCCTTAATTTCCTTGTAATTACTTTTATTTCCCTTTATTTTTAAGGGTATTTTTGTAACTCCCTCTATCTACTCATTTTTAAATTTAGAGAGAAAATATTAAGCCTCTTGAGTGGAAAGTATTTTCCCTTTGGACTCTTTTCATTAACTTTCCACTTTTTCTTAAGTAACTGACATGATCTAAGCACCTATCATCAAGAATCAAGTTTAGTTGAAGTTATGAAAGTCAATTGAAGTTTTATAGGAACTCAAATGGTCAAATCTTCAAATTTTCTAATTTTTCCTCTAGTCAAGAAACTAAGAGAAATTGAAATATTAAGAATTGGTTAAAATGGTAATATTAAAGCAGGGGGGAATTAAAATCATAATCTACTTTGTTTTTTTTTTCAAAATTTGAAACCAAAAATAATAAAGATCTTACATATGGAAAATTGGATGCCTCGAATTTTCTCATGTGGCACAATCCAAAAAGGAGCATCTTTTTCCTTTTAAAACCTTAACCTTACCTCTAGCACCCCACACATTTAAACTTTCTTTCTCATTTTCTATCCCCCTTTCCTTTTTAGAAAACCTTCCTAAACTTATGGTAAGCTTCTAAAACTCTAAACCCTTAATAACCTTTATTACTGCTAAGAAAAAAGGATTAACTCAAATGAGCAGTAATTAGTGAAGGTAAAGAGGGAAATGAAGAAGTGATAGAAAGAGAAGAAGCTATTATGTACGTCAAAAACTCTTAATAAGATAAGTTCTTGAAGTTTTAAGGTGTTTTCAAGTGTTCTATAGCTTTCTAAGCATAGAGATTGAGTTGGGTATGTTACACATTTAGGGTAGCTAAAATTAAAGCATTAAGGTGGTTTTGAGGCCTTGAATCTTCATAACAACAAAAACCATGGTTGTCAAAATTACGATTTTATTATGTACTAAAGTACATAGAATCAGTAAAATTGTATAAAATCGTGTAAAGCTAGTAAATTTGTAACCATATAAAATCATAAACCTAATTTCATGATTCTACGTAAAGTCTACACATAAATATGTTTGCATGCAAAAACATAAAGATTGTTGCATTTAAGAGAAATGTAGACACCAACTTCTTATTCACTCTGCTGTAATTACAATTTCATTACAGTCTTATTCTTTATGAATGACTATTACGACATTCGCTTGATAATAATAGTGATTGCATAAGGAATCCTTATTACAAAAAACATTGAATATTCATTCCTTTCTCAAATCTATGAATGACAATCCAATGCTAGAATTATCTTTTTCCAAAATACCCCAATTTAAATAAAAAATTAATAAAGAAAAATCCTATTACAACTCTATTTCATTATGATATAATAGGAATTCCATTACAACCTTGTTCATTCAGCGAAGTGAATGGACCATAAGGTTTACTTAGTTCATTTTATTTTAGTCTTTTTGACATCTTATTCTGTTATTTTCGAATAGATTATTTGTTAAGAAATAGATACAAATAAAAAAAAAGCATCTTACTTATAAACAGATCAAATAGATAAGATAAAATATAAGATACAAATAAGATATAAATACATATAAGATACAAATGAAAATTAGACAATCTAAACAAACCCTAAAACAACTCGTGATTGGGAGACTTTATATTTATTGAAATGGGTTTATTATCTATTATGTAAAGTGATGGATAAACTAGGTTTTGGATTTTATTACTGATGAAAGTAATGTAGAAGATACAATGTTAGGTATTGATGTAGAAACCAAATTCTTGAAGGAAGAGATGACTTAGACTAAAAGATGGTTTGAATGATGCTTAGTGTGTAAAAATAGGTGTAATTCATGTTTGAGGTGAATAAAGTAATAAGGAATCTTCAAAAAATGGAAGTTTGATGTTAAACTTGGAAAAGCTTGAATAAAAAATGAGTTGAGAATGAAGAAATACGGAATTTAGGCTATAGGAATATGGAATTTAGGCTATATGTCCTAAGCCACACCCCATATGGGAGGACGTGGTACCGTTTGGGTTTTCCCTAGGCAAACATACCCTTGTCCATGATATGTATGGTGGGCCGTAGAACTCTCTGGCCTTACATGGGTAGTAATGCCTTTGGCTACAACCCGTATAAAGGGCGACAGACCTATCGAGACCCCTACATGGGCAACCACGTCCTTATAAAAGATAGATCCCTTTAGTGCCCCTATCCTTACCCTAAGGCTTCGCGACCTACATCATGGTTCATACCTTAGCCCATGGACTCCTTGAACCACATGGTGACCCTATGGGTTATGCCATCCTAAGGGTCCCACCACATGTTCTCCAAACTTCAATACCCTTGTCTCAAACTTGTAAAATCTGATCAGCCATTCATACATTTGAAGAACGCTTATAGACACTACACCAAGTAACCACAAGCTCAAAATATCTCATCTCAATAAATATTTCATACTTATTCCCTAATGATTGGAGTAAGATGCTAAGGATTACAAGAATTCGAATTTAATTATGGGAATCTATACATGGAAGACAAGAATCAAAACCTACAAAGTATGGCCATTAAGGATTGGTTGAATTAAACTCCAAGATTAAATCTAAATATAATTAATAGATAACTCGACTAAATGAAAAAGTGACATAAAACTAGAAAATAATGCAATCCATAATTGGATCAATGTACATAAATGAATTGAATCATAAACTAAGATCTATGACCATGTAGACCTTAATTAATAATTTACTATGAGAATCGAAGATAACTAACTGGAATTACTTATAATTTTATCCTAATGTGTCAGTATTTGAATTTATCAATAGCAATGGCTTTAAACTTGGAAAAAGGAAGGCAAGGTTTCGATAGTTAGCAATGTGCTGCAGTTGCATGTTGTTTGCTATGAGAATTGTAAATCGGACTAATATTAATTTGATCTAATTGTGTGTTGGTTACTGTTTGGCCACTTATCTTGGAAGTGGCACCTTTAGACTAGGTTGCGATTCTGATCACAACTTTGAAAGAATGCAATAGTTTTAGGAGCCTTAGCCCTACGATAAGTGTGATAAGGCCAATTGGGTAATTGATAAGGGATTTTCCAAGACTAGACAATCAATTGGGAGTTAGAGTGAAGTTAAATGAAGTTATGTGGGGGTATGGGCCCTACATAAAATGTCGCATTGGACCTTGTTCATTGATAGTTGTTTGTGGGGAATGAATTATACAAGGTACTTTATCTTTTTTTTTTTTTAGTAAGCTTTAAGGACTTATTAAATCCCCTCTTTGGTGCATGATTCATTGACGGAACCTACCTCTTTTGTTTAGTGGCAATCATGAGTACTCTTATGTGTGTTGGTATTTCTAGTTAGCTGGGAATGCCTTACTTGTAGACTTTTACTTTTAAAAATAATCTAACCTTTGGATGTTATATTAGAATAGGTGCATGTGCATACTTGCTTGTGGTTGTTATTGTGTATTGAGTTTTGTCGTTTTTTTTAACTTTTTGGTGCTTGTAATGATCTAACCAAGGATTCGTGTCACAATTAGTTTGGGCTTAAGGATGAAAATTATGTAGGATATCTGAGTAGATAACATTATACAAGATACAAATTTATATGTATTTCAAAATGGACTTTGTTTTATATCTATTTTAATTACTTATTGACTGTGTCTAAAATAACAAATTTTATTTTGAGAGGGACCTTAGGTCCAACTGTTTTTCTATTAAGTTGTGCTCTTTTTGCGACCCTATCTGTTATATGTACACATATCTTAAACAAATTAATTATTAAGTTTTAACATAACTCAAAACATGGAAATATAGACAATACTTTGCCAAATTTTTTACAAAATAATAACAAATTCTCAATTAAAAAATTGGATTGGAAATTGAACTAATTAAGAATACATTACATATATCACTTGAGGCACGCTAAGAGTGTGACAGTTTATAAACATTAATTTTCATCCTTTTCCATAGCTTTCTATTGATATCATAAACTTAAATTAATACAAACATAGTGTAAAGAAACATGCATGGATCTTTCTTATTTTTCCAATTAGTACCTAAGATCAATTATGCAATTGATAAAGCTTGTTAAATGGTAGCCTTGGTTATTGGGATAAATTTTGTTCACTCCATATTTGTTAGTAATTTTAAGGGGAAATTCAAAAACATCTCTTAATTTAACGGTATGTTTAGTCCAGTGGAATAGAATAATGTTGGAAATGAATAGCAACTATTATTTTATAGTTAGGAGTATTTCGAAACAAATTTTTTTTTTTGGTTAGGAAAATGATTCCTTAGTAAAGGAAGGGAATAGAGATTCATTCATTGTCTAATTCTGCATTACACGGAATAGATATTCTTTCCATAGAATTTTTTGCAAACGAAAAAGGAATAGATTCAATAGTAATAAAGTGGATATTGATTTCATTCCATTAACCCAAAACATATTGTAAGGGTAGTGCAAATTAACTCCCCCAACTTTGAACGTGTGGTTTTTAACCCCTTAAATTTTCATTTACATGCGCGGTTAAGGACACGTCACATTTTCCATTAAAACGAATAGAAAAAACCCTTTAAACTTTTTATTTATGTTTGAATTTACCCTAAACTTTTATCCATGTGCATATTTTATCCTCTAAAATAGTTAATTGTCCTAACAGTGATAATTTTTTAAAGTTTAAAGGGTCAAAAGTTTAAAAAAACATCACTTTGAAAGTTTAAGTAGTGAATCCGCACTACCCTTAAAGTTTATGGGATGAATTTGCAATTATCCCTAATTTTAAAACAATCACCATACAATACATACTATGTAGAGAATAAATGGTTGTGAGGTTATGATATAACCGTATTAGATTAAGCACTTACATTATTAGTTGAAAAAGCCCAAAGAGTATGCACTTTTCTTATCCAACAATATAAAACTATACTAATAGACATTTGCCCACAATGGTTTATGGTTTAGGTATATCACTGCGAACATATATGAGATATATCATTTGTTCTCAAAGTGCCTAAAGCTTATTATAGCAAAATGAGCAAGCACACTCGATAAATGTAAGTAGTGAAGTCATAACCCTCTCTCTTTGCTTTCTAGAGAGAGAATATATTCTCTTTAAGTGGCCCCATCATTTTACAGTGGTTTTAGGTTTTATTTTCTTTTTTGTTTCACATCATTTCACATGCTTTTCTTTGTTTTTCTTCACTACATCACTATTTCCATCATAATACTTTATGTATGCTCCAATTGCATCATTGCCATAGTTTAACTCTCTTACGTAGTTTTCGTGCTTTTCTTGCATCTACATCATACTAGAACATAGCCTAGTTTTTTTATTAAATCATATATTTCTGTCATATTTGTCTTGTTTCAAAGAGTCTTGTTGTGTATTATTTGTTCTTTGCTTCTTTCGTAGTTTGGTCTCTTTTTCTTTCTTCATCTTATGTTCTTTGTGTTAAAGTTTGTGAATAATTCTACTTTTACTTTTTTTTATTGGTTTAGATTTGATTCTCTTGTTTTTGCTAAAGTTCTTGTGCCTATTAAAAAAGATTGTGTAAACTTACACTTGCATCTAGAGCAGACATGTGTAGTGAGATACAAGAGACACTGGTTAAATAATGCTAGACATAGAAGATAGGTACTCGGGCTGACCACATACAAACCCTCGAGTATGCCTAGAAGTGCTCCTTTAGCTCACCTACTACAACATGGGTGACAAAAAATCATACATTACCCAATGATCCCTCCATTCAAGAGTTAGCCCGATATCAATGATCTCCCCATCTCACCTAACTAGCAATGCCCTTTCAGCAACATCAAACCGATTCATTATTTACTCCAATTTCCCTTCGACCTATGTTTAAAGGGAGTGGGAGGACAAATGTTGATGGCTATTTTCTATAAAGGGCACCTTAGACCTAATTCAACCCCATATTCAAATGGGCTAACCTCCATAGCTTAAAGACTGATTGATAAAGGCATTTTATACTTACTTTTCATTGATTGAATCATGACAAAATTATTATTGATTATATAGAAATCTTAAGGAATTGGTACTTAAGTACGTTCATTGTGATATTTCAGGTCTTAAAGGATTTATATTACAAATATAAGCGAATTAAAGGAGTTTTATGCAAATTTGGAGACATGGACAAAGTAAGCGAGAAAAATGGAGATGTAACCTGCCATCCTTCATAAAAAACATTGAACACGGCCAATTGATCAACAAAAGCTATCAGCTTTCATCAGAAAACACAATTGACCTTCAACAAACAGCAACATCGACCTTTATAAAATTCAATGAATGTCAGCAGAATTAGATTCTACACCGCCGACCTTGAGCCAGCATACTCCCACACTGCCTCCAACACTAATGGCCATCTTGCTTCATAAATTAACTACAAATTCAAGGCCGGCATCTAAGCTACCGGCATATAGATGCAAAATGCCAGCCTATGTCTTGCGCGTGTCTTTTCATTTGTATCCTTCTTTTGTGGATCTTCTTGTGGAGAAGAACCCTAGACAGAGCTCAAAACTATTTTCCTTTGCTCCTCAATAGAGATTAGGGCATAGAACACTAGAAAGTGTTTTTTTTTTTTTTATATTATGGATTCCATACCGGGAATAAGTGGAGGATACTGTTTAAACATGGATGTGAGCATAGGATCACTAACTAAGGTGATTTCATTCCTTTCTCTTTGATTTCATATTTTGGATGTTGTCTAAAGCTTTTTCCTAATGATCTTGTTAAGGTTCTGAGTTGATGATTTGAATTGTTAAGTTGTTGTTTCTTGTTGTTATTGAATTGTTGTTTGTGTTCAAGTTAATGCTAATTCACTGAGCATGTGTCTTGAATTGATTTTAGAATACATGATAAATTAGGATTGCAATTGGGAAATTCCTTTCTAACTGATTATGTAATTAGCTAATTTGGATTATAAATCTCATAGGGATATGGATTTAAATTCGATTAGGGTTTGATTATTATACAGATTAGTCAATTAATCACTTTATTAGGAATAGGAAAAATTGGTTGGTTAATTTAAGGTAAATATTTTCTTTAGGAAAAGGAGTTTTTACCTGGCGCTTGATTGATTGAATACATTAAACCCATTAGCAATTTCTAGCTGCAAATATATATCTTTGGTCAATAGCATACATTCAATTGATTTTCTAATCTTTGTGGCTCTAAATCTAATTCAATAATAGGTGTTATAAATCTAATTTCTTTGTAGATTAATTTTATCTAAAAAATCCAAAAATAATATTTTTAATTTGCCTAGCTACAATTAGGACTAATATAATTGACAGCTAGTCCTCACTTCCTGTGGACATGACTCGATACTCACTGAAATTTTATTACTGTACATACACACGGTACATTGGCCGGTTAATATCTATACATTTAAAGGAATTTAAAAAGAGTTTTAAAAAGCACATATTTAGAAAAAGCATGATTAGTTTTTTGGCACCATTGACAAGGAGTTGCTAGTGCTAATTTCGGTTTTTAGGACTTTTGCAGACTAGGCCTTTTATTGGAAAAATAAAAAAATTTCAAAATAAAAAAAAATACAAGTACTTTCTTCATTATGTGTGAATACTAGTCTTTGATCCATTTATACATTCTACTCACATTGTTTTTCCCTAACCTTCCAATATTGTTGTACTGAAGAGCATATAGCAAAGATATTATCATTTAGACAATATAAAGGAGAGCCTTTGTCAAATGCTTAGTGGAGATACCACAATTTGATGATTAAATGCCCTTATCATGAGTCATGTACTACGTCTCAGCTGTTAGTATTCCTTATGGAAATAAAAGCCCATGATAGGATAAAGATATAGTCAATTGCTAGAGAGTAATTAACAAAAGTGCAGGTAGAAATGGTGTTTAGAATGATTGATGAATTCATAGCAAGCCAATACATCGATCCTAACATTTCTTCTCCAGTAATGTGTTTGTGGTGTAATGGATCACATGAAAGCTCTCAATGTCAAGGTGGTAGGCTAGAAATTGATCTTCATATGTCAACTTAAGAGTATCACCATACTTCTGAGACTCCAAATCAAGGGAATACTACTTCATCTTTTGAAAATCTAGTTAACGTAGCTGCAAGAAAAGAGAAAAGTATTGTAGAAATTGTGAGGGGTTTAGAAAAGAAATATGAAGAAAAATTTGAGAAGCAACAAGCTGTTACAGAAAAATTGTAGACTCAGGTAGCAAGTTTAACAAAATTTATATCATCTATGTTTTGACTTACTAATTTAAGTGAAGAATGGGAGCATCATAGTAATGAGAGGAAAAAGGAACCCCATTTGACTCTAAAAGGCATGAAAACAAAAAAGAAGAAAAAGTTGCGTCCAAAGCAGAAAATCTAGAGAGCACTTCTCCAATGGCTAGTGATCACGCTTTTTCTATATGTCCTATTTAAAACTCTTTTTAGTCTCTTTACAAATTCTTTAAATGTACATATATTAACCGGCCAGTGTACCGAGTGCGTGTGTAATATAATATAGCAATGAATACTAAGTCGAGTCCACCGGAGTGAGGACTATCTATCAACTATATCGTTCTAAATTTAGCCAGGCAAATCAAAAGTCTTTCTCTTTTTTAATTTTCTTATATAAGACTAATCTATAGCAAAATCTTGGATTTCCCATACCTGTCAATTGATTAGGTTAAAAGCCAACAGATTTGGACAATAATCGAATGTATGCTACTGATCAGAAATACAATTGTAGATCCAAATTATCAATGGGTTCAGTTTTGCGAACAATTCAAGCACCAAATAACAACTTCTTTTCCAAAGTAAGCTATTACCTTAAATTAACCAATCAATGTTCCCTATTCCTAGGAAAGCGATCAATTGACTAATTTTTGCAAATTACTAAACCCTAATTGAATTTCGTCCTTATCCTATGTAATTGTAATTCAAATAGACATTCACAAAAACGATTAGAAAATAATTTTTCAATTACAATCTTAATCTATCATGAATTCCAAAATCAATCCAAAATCCTTGATCTGTGAAATAATATCAACAACTCGAATATAGATAATGATTTAATCAACAACAAGGATCATCAATCAAATAATTCAAATCAACAACTTAAACCCTAATTAAGATGAAAGGAAAAAATAATATCAAACATCATCCAAAAACTGAATACGAGAAAAAGAGCAAAATTACCTTGTCAATGAACCTATTCTTGAAATCCAAACACAAATGATGTCTTCCACTTGAATTTGGTGTGGAATCCGTAAACAAAATTAAAAAGAAAAGATAACTAGTGTAAACCCTAATCTAGATCTAGGAGCCATAGAGAATTGAGAGAAATTCGTGCCTAGGGTTTTTTTCATAACCAAATGATAGAACAAGAGAATTATTTATGAAAAGACATATTACACATAAGCTACATTATACACCGCGGTGTACATTTTAAATCAACTGGCCTTCTTTTCAAAAATTGATCTCCAAGAGCATTTTTTAAT
This sequence comes from Combretum micranthum, assembly GCA_024138025.1. Classification (NCBI taxonomy): domain Eukaryota; kingdom Viridiplantae; phylum Streptophyta; class Magnoliopsida; order Myrtales; family Combretaceae; genus Combretum; species Combretum micranthum. The sequence continues at coordinate 876,729 of JAMXBD010000189.1, read as the reverse complement.
GTACATCGGCTCAATGCTAGCAGTGTAAATCTCCAATAGCCAGCGTATGTTCTAAAATTCAAGGCTGATGAAATCCATCTTGTACGCTAGTAGTTTTGGAGGTAGTGCTATGTACAGAAAATTCATGGCAATTTTTTGCTTTACTCTAATTGGAATTTGTTAAAACTGACAACAAAAGTTGTAGGTCTTTCTCTCATCTTTCAATAGGTTCTTGAATCATATCAAATGGACCTCAGAGAGAAAATATATCAAATTTACTAAAATAGTGTCGAGCTATAATTCTTAGTGATATTCTACACTTACGGTAACTTCAAGACGATTTTCAACCTTCATTTTTCATTATTAAAAAAAAAAAAAAAACTCAAAACATGAAGATTGTATATCTACCTCTTATCTTTCCATAGGATTTTGAATCACTTCAAAAGAAGATCAAATGAGAGAGATATCCATAATTTACCAAACTCTGTCATTTTCTAAAACATGAACATCATCACTATAATAACAGCAACTTCATGACACATTTTGGACCTGATGCATACTGAATTCATTCATACCCAAAACATAAAAATTTAAGATCTCTCTTTTAGCTTTTAGTATCATTTTAAATCGTCTCAATAGGAGCTCAGATGAGAAAGATATGTTGAATTTACGAAACATCATCAAAACTGTCCCGTGATGAAGGCTGGTGGCCTACTTTGCATAATGGCCGGCCTTGCTTGATTTCTTTCCCAAATTTGCATGAAACATCTTCTAATTGATTGTATTTGTATGATAAGTCCTTCAAGACCAAAAATATCAAATTAATCACAATTAAGTACCATTTCCTTAGGATTTTTATAAAATCAATAATAGATAAACATGATCTGATTAATGAAAAGTTGAGTAAAATATGACTTTATAAGCTAATGAGGTTAAATCAAATGAAGAAAAACCAGCTTGGGAAATTTTTATAGAATAGCTTGCAGATTTGACTATAAGGGGTTTGAGAAGTTAGGAAAGCAAATTGAAGGTATTGTGAAACTCTTTACCCCAATCAAGCTAGTAAATGGAATCAATGCAGAGACAAGCAAGTCGGTTGAGAAAGAAGAGACCTTGACTTCTTCATCAAATCAAATGAAGATGTGGTACAATAGGAGTACACTCCTATAGTCACTGAGCCTATTGTTAAGCCATATGTGCCAACAATTCCTTTCCAGGAAGATAAAGAAAGAGGAAAGATGATGAGGAATATGAGAAATTCCTTGAGATATTTAAGAAGCTGAAGGTTAACATTCCCTTGTGATGTTCCAAAGCAGTCACCTCAATATAATAACTTTTTAAAAGAAGTGATGATTAAGAAAAGGAAGGTAAATGGGAGAGACTGGTTATGTTGACTCAAGCATGCAATGAAGCATTAAAGGATGCACTTCCTCTTAAATTGAATGATCCAAGGAAATTCACTTTGAATTGCACCATAGGAGATACTCAATTCAAGAATGCATTTTACAATTTAAGTGCAAGTATCAATTCGATACTTTCTCTGTGATTAAAAAGTTCAGATTATGGGAGGCAATTAAAAAAATCGAGATGACAATTCAGTTGGCTATCGCTTATTAAAAGACCTAGAGAGATAATTGAGGATATGCTATTAAAAGTAGACAAGTTCATATTTCCTTTAGATTTGTAGTATTAAATATGAAAAGATTCAGAGATTTCTTCACCTTTGGGCGCCCATTCATGGCCACTGTTGGAGCTGTTATTGATGTGAAAAACAGTAAAATGGTGTCGATGGTTGGAAATAAGGAGTTAAATGAATATCATGAAACACTAGAAAAAGAACCCTAAATCTACCAAGGCGGACACAACATCTGAAATTCCAAGAGTAAAAGTATACAAGAAAAGAAAAAATGAGCAAAAAAAGACCAATCAATTTGATTCTTCTTGAAGAAGAAAGTCAGAAAGTCGGGCTGAGACTATAAAACAAGCGTTGAGTAGAGGCAGCTACTAATTTCTTTTCTTTGTAAATATTTCTTTTACTTTTGTTTTTTTTTTTTTGTTTTTTCTTTTATAGTTTGCCTTTTTGTGCAGATAAGAAAAATAGGCGTTAAAGAACATAATTGTAGACCACAAGATGGATTAATTGGAAACCTTCTCTATTGCTGTACCGATTGGAACTCAAATTGCTTCAATTTTCTTATTCAAAACCGAGGAAGTATCGTTATTCCTTTTCTCTTTTATCTTCATTTCTTTCCTATGTTAATAGGGAACAATGAAGAACATTCAATTTAAGTATGAGGGGAAGTCATTACGTGATATGGAGAATGAGTTGAGTATATATGTCTGTTGATGTCTGAATTATTGAATTAATTGTATATCTATGACGTCTGAATTGCACTGTACCCATACTTTGAACTTATTTGTCCTAAAGCATTATATGGCAATTTTAGGCCAAATTTTTTCAAAACTTCTCATGAAATCTAGAGATGGTACTAAATGTTGTTGATAGCATCTATAAAAATGTGGAATAGACTTGATTAGGTGCCTTACTCACCTGCTGTTATAATTAGAATACTTAGTTGAAATTAAGCAGTGAAATCTTTAAGGAACAAAATAACTTTAGAATTTGAAGTTTCAGAGTAGGTCAAATCCTTAAGTGAAAAATAAACAGGCCTACTTCTAGGAAAAATTTAGCTCTATATACCTTTTTTGAGTTATTTTGAAAACATTTTAACAGTTAGTGAAAGAGGTAGAAGAAACTCTTTACTTAATGATCCTTTATAAAATAGTCTTAATTTTGTTAAAGCATTCAAAAGAAAAGAAAAGAAACAAGGATAGAGTTTACTCTAATGACTCAAATAATTGAGTCAATATCCAAACTTGAATGTTAAAGTAAGGAAGAGTCTGTGGGTCTCTTTAAAACCTAGTCACTTGGGTAATGAGCCTGGATGTACCGACTCAATAGACTCACTATAACGAGAAGGGAGAAAAGACAAAAGTTCAATTTATGAACTTTGAAAAAAAAATGCAAAAGCACCAAGTGAAATAAGACTTATAATAAAGAGGAAGAAAATATAGGAAAGAGTAGATACCATTTGCTTTTACTCTGTGTTGCAAGGACTATATGCTTGCTAATATCTAGTGAAGTTTAAATGGGTGTTTTTCCTTACTGGATTGAGTATTTACTTTTAGACAAAATGTTCTTTTGCTAGACATTGTGATTAAAGTTTGTTTTGTCTAGATTAGCTACTGAATTTTGATTGTAGTAATCTAATTACATAAACCTATTATGGTTAGAGCAGTAGGCACCAACAATACAAGTCATGAACTATAAAAGAAAACATGCTTGAATTGTGAAAGTAAAAAAAATTTGTACTCTCAATGACAGATTTCTCTTTTGGTTTTATTTATTTTGCTTGAAGACAAGCAAAAGTTCAAGTGTGGGAAAGTTGATAAAGGCATTTTATACTAACTTTTCATTGATTGAATCATGATAAATTATTATTGATTTTATAAAAATATTAAGGAATTGGTATTTAAGTATGTTCACTGTGATATTTTAGGTCTTGATGGACTTATATTACAAATACAAGCAACTTAGAGGAGTTTTATGTAAATGTGGAGACATGGACAAAGTAAGCCGGCAAAATGGAAATGTAAGTCACCAGCCTTCATAAAAAACATTGAACACGACCAATGGATCAACAAAAGTCGTCTGCCTTCAACAAGCAGCAACACTGGCCTTTATCGAATTCAACGAACGCCGACAAATTCAGATTCTACGCCATTAGCTTTGATCCAACGTAATCCTATACTGCCTCCAACACCGCTTCAGAAATTAATTGCAAATTCAAGGCCGGCATGTAAGCAGCAAAATGCTAGCCTATGTCCTGCCCATTTCTTTTCATATATATTCTTCTTTTGTGAATCTTGTTGTGGGAGAAGAACCGTAAATAGAACTCAAAACTATTTTCCTTTGCTTCTTGATATAGATTAGGGCATTGAACACTAGAAAGTTTTTATTTATATTTTGATTACGGATTCTACACCAAGATTAAGTGGAGGATACTATTTGAAGATAGATTTGAGCATGGGATCACTAACTAAGGTGATTTCATTCCTTTCTCTTTGATTTTCATATTTTGGATGTTGTTTAAAGCTTTTCCCTAATGATCTTATTAGGTAACTGAATTGATGATTTGAATTGTTAAGTTGTTGTTTTTTACTGTTGATTGAATTGTTGTTTGTGCTCAAGTTGTTAATACTAATTCACTAAGCATGTGTTTTGAATTGGTTTTGGAATACATGATAGATTAGGATTGCAATTAGGAAATTCCTTTCTAATTAATTTGTGATTAGCTAATTTGGATTATAAATCTCATAGGGATATCGATTTGAATTTGATTAGGGTTTGGTAATTTATACAGATTAGTCAATCAATCACTTTCCTAGGAATAAAGAAAATTGGTTGGTTAATTTAGGGTAATTATTTTCTTTGGGAAAAGGAGTTTTTACCTGGTGCTTGATTGATTGAATATGTTAAACCCATTAGCTATTTAGAGTTGCAAGTATATATCTTTAGTCAATAACATACATTCAATTGATTTTCTAATCTTTTTGGCTCTAAACCTAATTTAGTTACAGATGTTAGAAATCCAATTTCTTTGTAGATTAATTTTATCTAATAAATCCAAAAATATAATCTTTTTGACTTACCTAGCTACAATTAGGACTAATATAATTAAGAGCTAATCCTTACTCCTTGTGGACATGGCCGATACTTACTAAAATTTTATTACTATACATGCATCCGGTACATTAGTCTGTTAATATTTATGCATTTAAAGGAATTTAAAAAGAGATTAAAAAGAGTTTTAAAATGCCATATAGAAAAAAGTGTGATCACTAGTAAGCCCAGCGAGGCTATTGAGCCTTTACAAGGCTTGACTACCACTTTGCACGACCTAAAAAGGGAAACTCCCTCATCGAGCCCCTTGACTACCATGAGGGAAAAAAACTATTAATTTCCTTAAGGAGAACACACTCCTAGAAAAATCTTTAAATTTACCGGTTTGCACTTGCTTAAAATGGAAATAAGTGACGTCACTTTCCTTAAAGAAATGGGAGAAGTTTCTTATTTTATGAAGATTTACTTTTTTGATAAAGGAATGGCATAACATTATATATAACAAGACCTAACCAGTTGGAGACCAAGTTCACTCTCCACTATCGCTCTGTCTTGCTATTATGCATCTTCACCTACTCACTAACATAAAAATCGAAGTGGTCATGGTGGGTACACCCCCACTAATTGATTTTTGTTTTATAGGCCCAATGATTGTTAGCCCTATAGCTTATTTAGCTTAAAGTAGACTGAATCGCAATTCCATGGGACTTAATGTATACTAGCCAAAATCTACTTGGAACAATATCTAAGTTACAAGAGGACAAATGAATAAAGATAGGGCTCGACCAGGTGTTGTACTAGTTAATGTAGTAACCAAGTTAATGGACTGAAGCTATTTAATAACTTATGGTATAGAATGATGTGGGGTGCATTGCTTGAGAGATGAAGTATTGATTGGAAGTGAAATCTAGATGTATAATGGCTTCCTAATCGTCAATCTCGAGCACACATATTATTGTTATGAGGACGGGGAGGTGTTTGAAGAGTTTTTATGTGCTGCCTAAGGTGGATAAGACAATGTGGTTTTACTTTGATGGGTCATTGGTTGGTTTAAATGTTGAATTTGGCATTGCTATAGAGGTCCGCAATAACAATACAAAAAGTTGTTAGAAGGAGATGTAAGACTTGCTTTGTCTCTAAGCCCATAAACTACTGAAGTCTAAGCTTTCCTGTTAACACTAGAATTGACATCAATTATGGGCTGGCATGATGTTTTCCTTCTAATAGATTGTGTGGTGATTCAATAATCTCTTACAAGTTTGCCCATAATCCGCATTGGAGTCATAACTTTGTGTAGAGAAAGTTCATGTACTTCTATACCTTTTTTAGGAAAAATCTTTTGCTATAGTCCATGTAAAAAGATCTACCAATTTAAGAGCATGTTGGGTAATTTTAAATTTTAGGATGATGATGTGTCTATTTAACTAGTGGATTAACCCACCATCTTTTCTCCTAGAGCTACTTTATCTAAATTAAGTCTCTTGATGTTTTCTTGAATTGTAATAATCTCGACCATGGCTAATTTTTAATAAAATAATGTTTGTTTTTTGGGAACAAAAGTAATGAAATCAATTTTCAATTTACAAATTGGTAAATGTTTCTGTAAATAATTTATATGTAAATATCAACACTATTTGAACTCAACTTCATTGTAAAACTACAAATCAATAATTAGTTCATCTAAACTAAACTAAATCAATGATTAGTTTGTCTACACTAAACTAAGAACGTTTAATTTTCATGTTTGATGCTAAAATAAGGTTTGAGTCTTACAATGCGTCTACATCTACATTTGAAGCGTCAAGTTTACTTATTCAAAATGCAAGTGGTGTTGTTTTGTAGTTTAATCAATTCATTATTATATTCCCAGCTCCCTCAAGCGCTATTAAACTTGCTACCATCAATTTGGATCCTTATATTAAGGTTTGTTTGTTTATCTGTTTCTAATAATTTTTGTATCTTATTTTTTTAATTTTCGTATTTTATTTTTATAATTTTCAAATATATTTTTATTAAGAAACATATACAAATGAAAAACATACATTTTTACTCATAAATATATCGAATACAAATAAGATACAAATGCATATCAAATACAAATAAGATAAAAATGAATTTAAATTTAAATTAAGTTCCTAATTTAAGTTCTTATTTCAAGTTTTAACTTTTTAGCCCATTCATTATGAAATTATCTTCTAAATATTTCTAGAACTAAAAATATTATTCTGAAAGTTCTAAATCTAATACCCTTATTTTAAAACATCTTAAATTTTATCCTTTTATCTTTCCTTTTCATTTTTCCTTTGTCCTTCCTCTCTCTTTTCCTTCTTATTTTTGTTTTCTTTCTTTCTTTCATTCCTCTTCTTCTTCTTCATTTCCTTTTCCCTTTTTTCTTCAATTCATCACTCCAAATCTTAATTTTAACAAGATCAAAGGAGAAATCAAAATTAGAAGATGAGATAAGAGAAGGAAATTAAGCATAAAGTAGCTTAATCAACTAAGAAAAAAAGTGTAGAGAAGATCAAGTTTGCATGTAATTGCTAAAAGATAAGTTTTTACTTTTTTCCTCTGCTTTAGTATTATTATGTATGTATATGTTGAGTTGATGTTAGATATGATGGGTTTGTGATGAAGTTGGTGGATGATAGATATATGTGGTTTATGCACTATTGGAAGAGATAATGAATAGTGGATATGGGGTTTGGTGGAATGGTTTAGAGGTATTTGATGTTGTTGAATGAGTATAAAGTGTTAATGGTAATGAATCTTATTGTACGTTGTTTCTATGATACTTTGATTGAAGTAGGAAGTGTATAAGTGGATAAAAATTTGTAAAAAAAAAAAAAGGAGGCATGCATAGCAAAGGAAGTTCAAACGAGGGTATATGGAAGGGCGTTTCATTTTCTGAGTTGGGGTAAAATTTTCTGGCTCATGTACGTCGTCAGCTTTCTTTTTTATGCCACCGATCTTGAATTTCCCTATTGCGATGCTGTTTTGTATTTTAATCATAACTTTTTTTTACTTGATCTCGGATTAAGGTCATTCAAAATGCTGTAAAATGCTTAAAAAGAAATATACAACTTCTATGTTTTGAGTTTTTACAAATCCTAAAAGTATCAAGGCCAAAATTTATTTTTTTCCAACTGTTATATTTTCCAAACAAAGTTAAAAACTCATGTTTGCTTATTAAATGTGTGTAGTTAAGTATAAAATGAATCTTTCGAGCTAAATGAAATAAATAAATGATAGTTAATTGATATAATTAATGATGAGTTTAGTGCATTTATAGATTCAATAAATAATTGGATTAAATATATAAGTTATATATAAAATGAACTTAGCTAATAATCTTAAGTTCACATGGCTTAATGAACTTCAATGAGCTAAAATGAATTACATTGATTAAGTTTAATCACCTTGTCTTAGTAATAGAATTAAATGATTGATTTTAATCAATTTGGCTATGATTAAGTTAAAATGAGTTTCATTAATAGCTAATAATTGGATTAGCATGATGTGTTAGGATAAACTATAAATAAAAATATGTTGTTTCAAATGTATGCTTATTTAGTAAATGAGTCTTTTTGAATATGAATACTTTGTTGATGCTTTTGTAAGAAATGATTATAAACAAAGTGAAAAGAAATACTTTGACAGATAAAGGAAAACTGTTCGTATTTTGGCAGGGCAATTTTCGCAGCCATAGCAGGGTTCCTATTTAGTGTCTAATCAAATAAGGTAATAAAATAAGTTTAAGATAAGTGGATACTTAATTAGATTTCTTATATAAGTTTAATTCTTGAATCTATAAATATAGATGTTTGAATTATCTTCCGAGATAGCCCTGACCCACCTTTTGTTTCTGTTTGGATTCTAAATTAATAAGGTACACAGTGACTTGCATGATGTATGCTAGGATAGGCATCATAAACGGAATAAAACTTAAACTCGGCTTAATAATTGATAAGTGTTGGTTGTACGTGTGCCGTTGAATGCAGCCCGAGAAGTGGCAATCTTGTTGAAGCGGGCATGGTAGTTTAGGTGCTTAGGTCACCCTCATCATGATGCAATAACATTTGTTGGTAGATCTGCGGGTAGGCGATGGAGCAAATGGTATCGGTGTAACATCTATCTTGATTGGTGAGAAGTAATATATTAGGGTTCACGTTTATGGGACCGGTTGAACCCTCTTATATTATGGACTGAGATGGATAGAGTGCGTGTAATGGCTGTGAACCTTAGATGAGGCTTCTTTTCTTTATCAGTTATATGATCTAGGAGATATAGGTATTTGAGCTGCTTATATCAACCTCTTGAGCGTCGTGTCGTTACCTAAGACCCTCAGATTCCAAATGACTTGATCCGGTGCGTAAGTGCTCCCATGATGCTTAATTTACTTTAAATAAAAGATAATAACTTGTTGTTTGTTGCATTGCATTTAATTAGACTTGTGTGCTACTCCGTGTATATTTGTGTTACTGTGTATTGAGCTTTAGCTCATTATTATTGTTATTATTCTTTTTGTAGGTCTTGATTTGATGATTGATGATTTTGATGTGATGGTGATGCAGTTGTTGTTAATGATGATTGATGGTGATGATGCTCGGCTCGGGTTTTGGGTGATGTTAGATGTGTGAAGTGAGTTAGGATCGTGGATTTTCAATTGTATTTGTTTTTCTATTTGTTTGAAAGTTGAATTTATATTTTTAGTTTGTAATATCTTTAAGGATTAGTTGAGAAGCCCATTTTTTTGTAATATCTTTTAAAAGCTTGGTTTCTGGGAAAGTTGATCTACTCTTAAAAGTAATTATAAAATGTTTTTGAAAAGTTTTGTTTCTTAAAAGGTTGGTTTGCTCTCATGAGAGTAGATAAATGTTTTGTAAATTTATTTGTGAATTATAAATCCAGTGGTTTCTCGAATGGAATTTAATGGTTTCATAATCTAAAAGTGAGTAGCAAATGTTTATGATAAACGTATCATTCAACGAAGCCTGAGTATGCAATACATGAAGTATTATACATGGCAGTAATGCTTTATATAAATTTTAGGGAATTACATAATCACTCTTGATAATCACCTAAAGGCAACTAAAAATAAAATCTTGAAATATTACATAAAACGGTATAGTTCCACTTCATGATAAAAATACTCTATTAGAAGTTAAAGCAAAGTTCGACGAGGATCTGATAGCATCAACATTAGAGTCAATTAACTCCAAGTCCAATAATCAATTTCAAAGAGTTAGAGCCTTGATATGATGATGGCGATCCTGTTGGATATACCGATCTAGAACCTTAGTATAATGATGAACTCAACGAGAATTCAAATTCTTGAAGAAATTCCAAATTCTCCTTATGCGTGCTCGACACGAATCTTGAATCTCTAACTCTAAGAATCAAGAAGGCATACCTTGTCCCAATGTAATATTCAGATCTGGATTTGAAACTCCCAAACCTTAGTATAATAAGATGAAATTAATCTCGATCCTAATGATTGAGTAACCCAAAGAACCTTGATATGATGATCGCGACCTTGTTGGATATACCAACCTAAAACCTTAGTATAATGATGAATTCAACAAGAATTCAAATTCTTGAAGAAATTCACAAGTTCTTAAAAGAATTTAAAAATGAAGAATTTCTCTTAATTATATTTTTTTTAATGAAAAATGTAATGTAATCCGATTTGTCTATCTATTTTAGCCTTCATATATAGACTTATTAAAGACAATTACATAATAATAACTGAAAAACATAATTGTGGCAGTTACGTAACCAATAACGTAACTGAAAAACATAATTGTGATTAATCCCTACATCAATTAAAAAAATAAAAATGAAGAAATTCGAAAAGACACAAAAACTAAATGAAAGCCAACGGTATTGAGCCGGCGTAAAGCCTTTTGCAGCTTCAACTCTTCAAGTCCTTAATACTTAATATCCCAAACTATTTTATAAGTTTGCTTGACTCGTATTTTGATCATTGAAACTATAATCAACGGGTCTCTAACTCTTTGAAATTGATTGTTGAACTTGGAGTTGATCAGTTCTAATTTTGATGCTATCAGATCCTCATCATCATATGAGAAAGATCTAACACTACATTAGAACAAAAATACCATATTCATACAAAAGTTGTTACTAAAAAAAGGTACTATATTTAGACAGAAAACCACATTACAACGAAAATGACACATTTTAACAAAGTTGGTACTCAAAAAATCCCAAATATTGACAAACACATTAGGAAGACGACTAACAATATTGTCGTTTTTAGCGACTGGTTCCTATAAAATCCCCTAAATTAATTGGACATAATAATCAATAATGCATTGACTGCCCGAGAATACTAAGTAACCGAGCACCTGAAGAGATACTTCCTTTTGTTTAGACTTATCACGTCATGTTGTCTAATTGCAATGTTATTTCTCGACATCGCTTGCAATTGATAAATTCTCTAACATGAATTATCAATTTCGTAAGTATTGTCATGTGCAAAGACAAGATCAAGAACACGTTCCATTATATTATAAGCTAACATCAAACATATAGATTTTAAACCCAGAGTATTAAAGATACATTGTGGCCTGTAAAGTATTAATCTAAAACCATTCACTTTGCTAATGAAATAAAGCTATAATTATTATTAATGAATGGAAAAAAATCATAATAAGATTGTGATGAATTATTACTTTACTTGAACAAGTATATCTTATATGAAAAAAAAATCAATTCTAGTATCGAATAGAGTTTGAATAATGAATGATTATTCAATATTTTTCATGTTTTATATTGCTTATAGAATTAATAAGCAAATAAACCAAAAAAAAAAAAGAAAAGAAAGAAACATAACAATCTGACTGAGTTCAAAAACAAAAAGGTAAGGGTACTTAGCTTTTGTTGATCCTATTAATGCATATAGTTTGGCCAAATTAGCAACCGAAGCATGGCTTTTGAGTTTCAAACTCCATTCACTTGCTTACACTCCTCAACCACTTGTTTATGCAGATCGAATACACATTCCAATATTCCATTGTATAATTGATCCGTGCCATCATTATGTGATCTAGAGAATCAAGTATTCCAAAGTAAAAATTGTTTCCCAGGAAAATTAAGATAAACATCCATTCTTGGATATGAGAACATTATCCAGCAGAACCAATAAAATATAATACAATTTCCAAGGGCTTGAAATCCTACTAACTAGTTATAGCATCAAATTCCTTCAAAGAAACTGGGTGCTATAGTCAAAATGTCCATTACCTTTTTTATTATTGTGGTTAATTTTCCATTACTCAATATGCATTAAGCACTTACTAAAATACTGATATTTTTTTGATTATTTAGAATCCAATTCCACAAAATTAACCAAATAAGGATGAAAGTAATTGGCTGCATCATCATCTAGCCCATGTGAGCAAGAGATACAAGATCTGGGAGCAGCATCTCTCTCTGAGCGCTACCTAGCTCTAATGCCTGGTCCAGTAATACTGAACTAGACAAAGTCTCATCAAACCTAAACCCCACTAGTTTGGCAGAAATATATCAAGATCGATTATAAATGCTTTCTTTTACCATCTAAGCCAACCAAGCAATTCGCCATTTAGATAGTCGGTTTGATCTTATTTTCAAACTGAACTGATATTGATATGATACCCATGAAAATTTACCCATAAACTAACCAAACCGAACTAATACTGAATTGAAACCGATACAAATAAAAATCTAATAATCCAAACAGGCCAATGTGTCATCACTTGCAAGCATATAAAATGCCCTGAGGGTAGCCATAAGTGAACACGGGTCATGTTGTGTTCATAATTAAATACAAGCTAAAAGATCAAGCAGCAAAAAATTATCAAAAAAGCACAGCTCAAACATTCAAACTACAACAATCTGAAATTGTATAATGTGCTATTTAGCACCATAATCCGATCACATACCATTATGAATCCAGAAGCTGGTAGAATGTGCTAAAAACATTCTCATTCTAGTCAGCTGCAAACCTATGAAAAGATAAAAACCAACCATCACCATCCTAAACTTCAAGGAACACACCAGTAGTCCAGCTATAAAAGTACCTTAACAGCCAACATTCCATCTCTAACTCCAAGAACTGTAATCGACATCTAATCTACCTTCACGCAATCGAACCCTACATGATCTAAACGATTAAATATGGACTAGTCCAGAGGACATAAAGGAGTTCCCTTTACACTCTTCCATCAACATCACATTCACAATACTTAACAACTGCCTTAATGAAGAATCCCCATACTATTCCTATACATACCTCCAGAACATAAAACAACCATCCAGCGTATTTAAATCATAAAGCATCAAACCTAGCCAAATTATTGATCAACAATGGATTAGAAGTATAAATCCATAATAACATGAAATCAATCATCCAATTTAAATAAAGCAAGTCTTTGCTCAAAGCAGAAGCGTATATGGGAGATTGAAAACTAATGCATAATGGAAACAAGTAATTAAGAAAAACCCTAATTGATAAAATCAATCTCAATCACCACCAGCTTTCTGATAAACATAAGTGAGACCACACTTGCCGCAATAATGCCTATCAAAGTGATTGGCCATAAAAGTACCAGCACCGCACTCAGCGTTAGGGCATTCCTTCCTCAACCTCTGAACCTTCCCTGAATCATCCACCTTATAGAACTGCAAAACAGCGAGCTTGACCTTCTTCTTCTTGTGCTTGATCTTCTTCGGCTTCGTGTAGGTCTTCTTCTTCCTCTTCTTCGCACCACCACGGAGGCGGAGGACAAGGTGGAGAGTGGACTCCTTCTGGATGTTGTAGTCGGCTAGAGTTCGGCCGTCTTCGAGCTGCTTTCCCGCAAAGATGAGACGTTGTTGGTCCGGAGGGATGCCTTCCTTGTCTTGTATCTTAGCCTTCACATTGTCGATGGTGTCACTGGACTCGACCTCTAGGGTTATGGTCTTCCCCGTTAGGGTTTTCACAAAGATCTGCATAGTGGCTGCGGCGGAGGCGGAGAAGAGAGAGCGGAACAAGAAAGCAAAATCAGAAGGTTTAGCTCGTATTTATATCCACATTTTATTAGGGTTTTGTTTGCGTCCATAGCTGTGGATTGTGTGGCTGGAAATTCAATTTGTGTTTTTTTTTTTTGTTTCCTTTCGTTTCTCGAAATGTAATTTACTACCTTTCGCACTTTGACCCTCCAATTTTATTTTATATTCTATCAATAATATTTATATTATTGAAGTTAAAAAAAAAAAAACATATTTGATGTCTGTCGTATTTTACAAACAAAATATTTTTTTTAATAAATTAAATTAGATAGTTATATTACTAAAGAGTTACAAACTTATAATAATATATGTGTAGTAAAATTTTATTAGATATTAGAAAAAGCGGATTAAAGAGTGTGGATATGGAATTTACAAATTGAGAAAAAGGTAAAAAGTAAAATAGAAAAGTCTACCGTTTTAGGTAGAGAAGATATACAACTACACAATAATAAATTAAATAATTTAATTTATAGACAAACTCAACTCTTTTGGTTAAAGGAGCCGGTTCGAGTTCAAATTTAGGCTCGTTTAACTACTAGAAGAGTCAGATCTAAGCTTGTCTTCAAGCTCATTAAAGGTTTGCAAACAAACTCGTTAATAGCTCCTTTAATATATATATATATAATAATTAATCTAATACTATAATGATAATTTACATTAAATTAAATTAATGTTATAAATATAATTAAAAAAGTAATTATATAATAAAAGAGCCAAACTTAGACTCAATTAGCTAAACAAACCAAGTCTGCATATTTCAGGTTTACCACAAGCCACTACTAGTGTATAACAAAAGGTATAACATAGTTATTTTAAATTATTAAACACAAATAGTTTTGGTATTGTTAAGGTTATTATTTATTTATTTATTGCCAATCTGGGGTCGTTAGTTTACAAAATTAAATCTTTACACTTTTTTCCTATTTAGTTTGGTCTAATTTGTGATCTGAATTATTTAATCAAATTAAATCATATTACTTAAGAAAGAGAAATTTCTAACTAAAGTCAATGGCTCTTTGCTATGGATGTAACTGGGCTGGGCTTTGTACGGACCATATAAGTCCAAATCCCAATCTACTACCCTCTAGGCTTTGCTAAAACCGACCCTATCATCCTACAAAGTTTTTCATATTATATTCAAATATGTCCTAAATAGTTTGATTTAAAACTCGAAACCCGACCCTATAACTCTAATTTTTTTCAACTTATTTTTAAAATTTAATAATAGATTTACGAGAAGCCGATGCTTCTGACATACATTTTCTATACATTAAAAAAAAATGAAAAGATGCATATGAAATAGATAGAATTAGTGGCACACCATATTCATGATTCAACATTTAAACAGATAAATATATTATTTTTATCACTGTATCCTATAAAAGAGATTTAGACAAAAACATAACATTTAAAGAATATGGTTAAATTAAATGTCCTTGAGGCTAAAATATAACATAATTCAACAATATTATAACAAACATGACTTGAACAAATTTTAATGAAAAATTCTAAAATACTTAACTAGTTTAATAAACATTAAAGAAAAAAAAAATCTTTAAGAGGTAGAAAAGATGATAGCTAGTTCATTCATGTCTTTTTTTCCTTCAATGCCTATTTAGTAATGTTTTTATTTATTTATTTATGTATTTAAATTATTGTCGGATTTCCATTAGGTTATTGAGTTTTTTTTTTTTTTAGCCATGGTTATTAAGTTTGTTATGTGATCCAAACTTGACCCTATAACCTTATAGGGGTTTTTACTATATATGCAAATCTAACCCTAAGAGCCTATAGGGTTTTTAACATATTAGGAACCTTATAACTATAGTAACATCCCTATGTCACGCCCCGGACGGTACCTTAAACATGGCAGTCCGTCGCATATAATATTAAAGCTAATGAATGACAACCTTAGTCATGCAGGAGCTTCGATATCACATGCAAAGCGTGCTTCCAAGATAGTAGGAAACTCACCGGGGTATGACATTTAAGTAGATAATAAAAGCAAGCAAAAACTTATATAAATAAACATGAAATCTCTATTTAAATAACAAACTCTGACATCATCTTAGGGGCATTCCCCCGTCTTAAATGGTCCATTAACAAAGTAAACATAACTATAACATAAGCTTACTATAGAGATTTTCTTAGAAGTCTATGTTCAAAATTAAATACATATAACTTCTCCCAAAAACTCCAAGTGGCTTTGGCTCATACTTGGCATACGGGGCTCCCCTGCCAACCAAAGATAATCATACTGTAATAAAAAGCTATAGGGGTATAAGCAAATCTAGCTTAGTGAGATAATTTCCATCTACAAGACATTTCCATAAATCAAATAAGCATTTAAACAATCATATGAAAATGCACCAAACACACGAGCAAACAAAATACACAAGATTAATCGAAAATCCTATGTAGCATGGATTTCACGCCCTCCATGTCGGGATCGAGAGGTTAGCGGCTCATACGGCCATCAGTACTTGCAGATTTGCTGGCTCCTGCTTGCCCTGTAGACTTTCCGGCTCCTATTAGCCACCATTACTACTTCCTCGTTTCCCCACACGAAGAATAGTAGTGAAACAAATGTGACTCATAAATATGATATGCATGAATTATTTTCAATATAAGTTTAACCAGATAATGTTGAGTTTAAGCTAAAGGCGATAAAAAACAATATTCATCATATCAATGCAAGAATCTTAATTTAATTATCCATTCCTCTTTCGATATTCTTAACTTAGATTCAACCAATCATAAATTCAAATCACACAATAATTTTATCTTTTCTTTATTTTCTAGTGCTGCTACCTACAAGCACAAATAAGAAAATGTAACTTAGTAAATGATTAACTCACTCCATGTCGGTAGCTTTCTAATCGAAGTAGTCTTCCAGGAAAGTGATCTCGGTTCCTCCTTCACCTAAACAAGATGAAATACCCACAATGAGTATTTCATAGAATTTCTATTCTTAAAAACTCTAAATTTATCTTAAAATCGCGGTAAAATCGGATAGGAGGAAATTCCAACTTAAAATGGCCATAACTTGTTCATTTTAACTCAGAATTTAGCACATTATATACTGTTTTCTACCTATTCGAAAAGATTTATCTAATTCTAAAACTATTTTCATCAAACTAAGTTGTTTGAGTCCTGAAAAAGTGATGACCAGATTCACCACGAATTTTCACAAACTTGAATTTCTTCTTTTAACAAAAGCTCATTTTGAAGAGATAGATATTATAATAGCTTGCAAAACCTTTGCAATACATATACATATATTTATTGACTCATATTAAATGTATGAAGTTAATAAAGTTGTCTCAAACCATGAATTTTTTTGTAAAAGTAAAGTCTTCTAAAGAAAAGTGGAACTTTTGAAAATTCTTCTTATTTTTGTTAGAGAATATTTCAAGTTATGAGTAAATTCCTTTCCTCTAAATTTTCAAAGAATGATTTTATTTCCTTAGTTTCTAATACTTCTTGAAAATAACAATTATATCGTCAAAGGAACAATTTCCTTGTTTCTTAAAATTATTTTATTTTCATGAAAGGAATTTCTTGTACTTGATGAAAAGTGAAGTTTTAGTAAAACTTTTGTTTACTCAAAAAGTCCTTTCTATGTCATGTATGTTTATAAAAATTCATATGAACTCCTCTAAGTTTGTTAAGATGACTCCTTAGTTTTAGGAAAAATTACTTCCTACTTTTATTTCTAGAAAAGAATCTTTATTTTAAGAAAACCTTTCCTCATTTATTTTTGTTGAGATAAAAATCATTATGTTCATGCATGAATATGAATCATAAGGTTATGGAAACATAAGGAAACATAATAACTTAAAAGAATAAGCTAGTAAAGAAATAAATCAAGTATTGGAACCTTAGCTTCATCAAGGTATCTCGGGACTAAGAATAGACTAGTCCCATAATGAAAAAGAAAATGTTTTGACTTAATGAGGACAAGTCTAAGACTAGAAAGACTAGTCTTAAAGATAATATGAAAATAAATAAATTGCAAGGAAAGTAAATAAATTGCAAAACAAATGAGCTTATATGCTCTAAAAGATATATTTATAGCTACATAGATATATTTAGTAACATATATGTAAAAGCAACATAAAGAAATTAGATTTATGAACAAAAACAAAGTATGAACTTCTTATTGCTTCCTTTAACCTTCATGGTTTAGAAAACACACACTAAACTCATACTAAGTAAATGGACACTTAGAAAGCTAAAACTATTACCTAGAGAAGAAGTGAAAACTAGAGAAACTTGAAAGAGTTTGTGGAAAGATTTTTGGAGAGTAATTTTAGTGTATGGAAGTTGTGAAAGAAGTGGAAGGAAGATGGGGTATTTATAGGAAAATGTGAAAGGTTAATTATGTTAATTAAATAAATGAAAATAAAACAAATTGGAGGAAAAAGAAGAGGGGCCGACGCAAATTGTAGAGGAGAGAGGGAGTGAATTTTATTTTTTTGTATTTTTGTAAATGAAAGTAAGATATGAAATATGTGAAGTTATATTGGAAATGAAAATTGTAAAAAATAGAGGTATGAGTTGTAAGAGTAGGTTGTAAGAAAAAGTAGAGATATATGAATAGTGCGGAATAGTAGAAATAGTGTAATGTAAAGTAAAGTAGACATAACAATTTAAGTATCAGTAGTAAGAAAATACACGTATAATTGCGATATCTGATATTTTTAGTTACCGAAAAATTATGAAATTGATATTTTTGAAAATCTTATATTTTTACGAGTCTAACGGTATATTTGGAATATTTTTACTGATCCGAACTTCGGGACACGCTTTTCGAGAACTATGTCCGGTTGTGCTCAAAACGAATCGTGGTTTGACTAATCTGATATTTTTAAGCTTTCTCAAGTTATTATGAACTATTCTACGTACTAAACTCTTATTAACTTTCCTAGGGTTGCTTAAACAGGAATGCCGGACTTGAACGGTTGCAAAAGACTAGGGTTTTGTTGACTTTGGGATTCCGGTTGACTTTCTAATTAGGTTTTAAGCTTAAATTAATCTCAAAACTTTAGGGGTTTACACCCTACTCTTTACTCTAGCTTTTTATTTTAGTTAGATTTAGTGTTGCAATTGAATCGAATTGAGACAGTACAATACTGAGTTTGAATTTGAGTTTAATTAGAAATTTCAAAGTTCAAGTTTAATTCGAGTTTGATAGAGCTTAATATTTTAAGCTCAAGTTCAGCTCGAAATAAAATAAGATAATCTCAAGTTTGACTCAATTAAGCTCGTTTAAGCTTAATTTATTAAAGAATTTTTTTTAAATTCTAATTAAAATAATATGAATATATTAACTCGATTCAAATTCGATTAACATTTATGCTCGATAAAGCTCGTTCAGGCTTATGAGCTAATCGAATCAAACATATAAAGTTCGAGTTTGGTTTGATAAACTATTCAAATAGTTCGAATTCAAGTTCGATTATACTATTTTTGAATCAAACTTGAATAAACATTGAGCCAAACTTGAGTAGTTTTTGAACTAGTTTGGTTCATTCGCAATCCTAGCTTAGAATAACTTGTTTCTCTTTTATTTTATTTCCCCTGCATTTCAATAATATTAATTTAGAGCTATAAGATTGCATGTAATAATAAATGAAAATTTGTTATAATTTTCTTTTTTTTCTTTGAAATTCCAATAAATGGCTATACGTATCAAATTAAACCACAGAAGGGTGTAAAAAAGGAGAATAAAAATAAACACACACACACACCACACACACACACACAATATATATATATATATAATATATATATAAAGAAAAGCAAAGTAGTTTTAAAAACAATTGAATAAAACCCAAAACATCAATTCACTTCGATTCAAAAGGATTGCCAACCATACAGTGGTCTACCTTCCCCTGATAATCATCCTTGGAGAGTAATGCAATGATTTCTCTTTCCCTTTATCTTTTTTTTTTTTTATTAAAAAAATTTAAGCCTAATCTAGCCTTATAGTTTTTATTTTAACAACGATAGGACTATCCCGTCAATAATCTAATTATTAAAATAAATATGATAAATGAAATATTAGCTATTTTAAAGATTTAATCACGGTTGGGTATGATATGAGTCATTTGATGATAATGAAACTAATCTCATCAAAATTAATGACGAAATGATAGAATTTTCCTTTAACAATATATGGCAAATGATGTTATTTAATTAATAAACAATAATTATAGGTAACCAAAGCATGTGATGAGCATTTGTTTTCTTAACGGGGCACACGTATCTTATTTAAAGAATACTAAACCAAGTAAAACAATACGCCCTTCATTTTGAAACCTTTAACAAAAATTTTAACTAATGAAGAGTATTATAGGTTATGCATTTTAACCAAGGAGAATACTTATTGAAGAGTATTATAGATTATGCATATGTAAAATGGCTTGGAAAAAAATTTCAAAGTCGGACATTTCAATCATTTTCTCTTTCATGGTTCTTTTAAAAATAAATAATTGAGGTTCTTATTTTGTGGAATCATCTTTAAAACTAAACTATTTAAGATAAACCTTATCTCTCTAATGCCTTCTCAATGGACCTCCAAGTTAAATTCTAATCCATGAAGACACTGTCACAAAGAGGATGAAATAAGCCATCACACCAAGTGCCATCAAACTATAAGTTGTTAATCCAACATTCACCTCTATATGATATACTCTCATTATCGTATTATCACGTGGAAAACCAGAGAGATGTGTTTAACTCAACATTGGTTTACCCCTTATGAATATCCCTTGTAATGAATGTAAATTGTATTTGGATTTAATCCCTCTCACATTCATTCCTACTGAGCATTAATCTACCCCTGAATATCCCTCTCGAAGAATACAAAAGATATTATGATCTAGTCCCTCACATTAAGTGACATTGTAGTTGTATCATCTAATAAGAATAATTTGAAATTATGTTACGTATGATTTAAACATTGAATCTATTGCGAGAAGCAAGCAAGTTTCTGAATATTGAGTTATCATAGTGTAAGTTAATATATTGGAATGAAGCTCTAGCTAGGTTGTATCAATAGTTTAGGAGGTCTTTACAGATATTTACAGTGGATCACTTGTATAAGTGGCTAATATTAATGACGGCTTTGAAATGAGATGACTGTTTTAGCTTTACAGTAATGAGAGATACTCACACCATGGTTGACTTATTCGTGTGTGTACATGTTGAGGAAATCGGATTACTCCATATTTTAGGACGTTAAGACTATATTGTTCGCAAGACCTAAATAAGACTTTAGTTGTTATTACATTGGTATTCGGTATGTATATGTGCATTGTTTTGCATGATATATGTATGTGGTTTTGGTGACTATGTATTTGGGTTTTCGCTCACCCTTTTATGGGACTTTTGTTTGTTTCTCATATACAAAATATGACTATATATTACCAATTATGACTTCGAACCTGGGGAGTAGAAATAATGCTAATATACTAAAAAGTACTAAATTTATAGGTATATGCAACCTCGATTAAAGTGGAATCAATTCTTAACAGGTTGTGACTATTAGAAGAATGGTATAATGATACACTCATATATTGTGATTTAGTAGCAAATTGTAAACCATATATGCTCATTCTATAATGTGAATATGTAGTTAACTAACATTGGTGTTGATTTGATCAAGATAGGCTTTAACCACAAAACTTAATTCACTTGAAGTGGGTTGCAACAACTATCACTTGTGCTACCACTTAGGCATAAATCACTTATCATATGATATTTTTACTCATAAAGTTGATACACATTTTGTTAAAATCTCTTTTTATGTGTACAAATTTAGTAGCCAATGTATCAAGTGCACATGTAATAATAAAATATTGGTGAGTAACTAGTCGTTTCTAGAAATAATGAGAGCTAGCTTCTATCTATATTAGTCTTAATCATAGCTAGGCAAACTAATAATTTGAGTTTTGAATTGAAAAGAAAAAGAATATTAAACTATTCACCAAAATTTTGGATTTCCAACACCTAAAATTAATATTGTTTTAGAGCCAATTGATTTGGAAATTAGTTAAAGTACGATGCCAATCGAAATATGCTTGTAAATCCAAATTGATAATGGGTTTATTAGCTTCAATTAATTAAGCACCAAGTAAAAACTCATATTCTTGAAGCAAATAATTACCTTAATTTGATCAATTAATTTTTCATATTTCTACAAAATTGATTAATTGATCAATCTCTTAATTTCCTAAACCCTAATTGAATTAAAACTTATATTACTATGTGATTTTTATCCAAATTCGATATTCACACAATCGACTAGAAAAGATATTCTCAAATACCACCTTAATCCAACATGCACTCCATGATTAATCCGAAGCACATACTTCGTGAATCAACACTAGCAACTTGAATATAAGCACAAAATTAATTGCTAGCTATATACATCAACTAATTAATCCAGAACATCAACAAAAAACCTCATTAAGCTTAAACAAATAAGTGTTAAGACATCGTCCATAGAATGAAATTGAAGAAAAGAATAAAATCACCTTGTAATGGAGATCTCATACTTATAATCCATGTACAAATAACGTGACCCACTTGTTCACGATGTGGAGTTCCATAAGATAAACTAAAGAAAAGCTAAAGGAAAAGAAAACTATTTACTATACGTTATATTCATTCTCTTTCATTATGTTTGTGTCTTTTTGTATGTAGTGTTCATTCAATTCCATGCAAAAATGTCTACTATGCAAATGTTATGATCCACCTGCTGATAGTTTAAAGATCACACTTTTATGTTTCTATCAACAGAATTATTTCATTGATGCGATCACAGTTAGTATGAATCTAAACTGTTAAATAGTTAAAATGATCGATTTTATCCATAGAAGTTTCCTTCATTGGTCAGTTATTTTTCCACTTCCAACTATCATCTCATTATAATTGAAAAATTGATATTCTTTGGTTACACATACTTTAAAAACAACTTCCATTCAATTCATGGCACGTCAGATTGTAATGTTTGCTACAAATATAACATTAAGACAAGGGGTGCAATTTCGAAAAACAATATAGATGAAAGGTGCTCTATGTGACTACCTATCTTTTTATGATTGCATTTATAAAAATAACATGGTTGGACATAATTAATTTTTTTTAAGAAAAGAAAATAGAAGTTTTCATATAGTAAAGTGAATCAAACTACCTAAGAAGCTGGAACAAGAAAAGAAGCTTTTTATAATTTTCTAACACTTGGCTCCGCCATTGTGTATCTTTTAGATTTAAAGAAATTTGAATTTTTCAAGAAAGAGTAGGTGGTTGTGAGGGTTAAAATGCTTTGGTAAGGCACTTTTAATCACATAAGAATTAAAGTTGAAGGTTTTCTTTGAATTGGGAGTAATTTTGCAACATTTGGTAATGAAGGTGAACGTGTGAGATAATAGTAGGTCAAATGTTTGCATTTTTTAATTTTTTGTGATTTAGTTTTTTTATATTTAAGTTTTGATAAATTAGTACTTGTAATTGTAAAAAAGTATATATGGTCTAGTGTCAATGTCAAATAATATTCGGTAAACATTTATTTTAATGATGAGATAATAGCATGAACTTAGCTAAAAATTGTTTAAATATAAATGTAAGACACTAAATTGCTTTAAATTGCCAAATATTGAAATTTAAACACTTTGTCTATTATTATCATATCATCAAAATATACATCCATCAAATAGTATTTAATAGAGATACTAAATTATACATACTTTTGAAGTAGACATGGCACGATTCTAAGTCTTGAAAATAAGAAATCAGAGTTAGACTTCGAACTAAAACCATCTCCCATGATTCCGGTCAAGTTCTTTAGAATCGACATTTTCTAGTTTCGATTTTGGAACTATGAAACCGTTCTTTTTTCAAGTAAAAATAGATAAATGAATTTTAGATTTTAATAAAATAAATTAAACTCAAAACAACTAATTATTGAGTCTAAAAGTATCAAATTATGTAGCCAAAATTTCTAAAAATTATTTAAAATGCACATTTATTTATATGCAAACACAACTAATATGAATTATAGTTAGTAATATGAGATTGCAAAATATTCTAAAGGATAACAAAAAATTATAATACAAAAAATAGTCTCATGTTGCTAAGTAATGAATTTTGCTTTTAGAAGAAGGTTATATAAGCTAAATTATATATGATTTTAAGTTATATTTATTTATCTTATTGATAATAAAACATTAAACATCGTAAATAAGTTATATATTTTATTGTTTATATGAAATAGTGTAAAATTTAATAATTATATATTTAATAATTTTTTAATTTTTTTTTTTTAATGAAACTAGTTGGAATCATCAGTTCTAGCAGATTCTAGGTCTTAAAACTGCCTAAGAATCGAAAAACCAGTAGCTCTTTTATTGGTTTTGGAACCGGTCAATTGATCAGGTTCTGGAACCACAAGTGATGAGTCTGGTTCGGTTTGAAACCGAATCGTGCTCATATCTATTTTGAACTATAAGCACTAATTTGTCAAATATAGGAGATGAAATATCAAATTACTAAAAACTAAAAGTATAAGCACTTGATCTACCGTTATTCTACAAAAACATTAAGTCTAAGAAAACAATTGTCGAGAATAATAAATTAGTTTTGGTTTTAAAGAGAAGAAAGGAAAATAAAGAAAAAGAAGGAAAGGATTTATGTTGTCTATCAAGCAAACCGTTTGTAGATGAAGAAGATGCAATTAGACATGCTACAAAATCCTGTGACTTTAAAATTAGGTTCACTCTTGATTCTTCCACTATTACGACTGTTTAAAGGGTAAGCCTTACGGCTACGAAGTATTATAACAACTTACTAAGAAGGCAGCTAAAGATAAAGAAGGTCCTCCTAGGAAACTTTATAATTTGATAAAGATATTTACGTTTTTGTGAATAAGTTAAAGAATCTTAGAGAATTTTTACCTCTAAACAAGAAGTCCCAAATCATGCTTAAAGCGTTCATGATCTTTCTAAGGGAATTTCTAGAGAAGAATTTAAATAAGTTTGACACATAGTCTAGATATTCTTGTCTCTGAGGAAAGAGTATCCTTTCATGCGAAGAATGAGATAAAAAAAGATATCACCATAGGCTATTGTGGTTTTATTTGATTGACCTTATGATTTCAACTCTTATGTTCGGAAGTTCAGGTAGCTTTGGTTGATAAATTAACATCATGTTTGGAATGGGGGAATTGAGAGAGAATGATTGAGCGGGGAGGGAAGGAGAAGAGATTGAATTCCAATTCTTTATTTGTTTTGAGAGGGAAAGAGGAAGAGATGGAAAATAGATGTAATATTTTTTCTAGATCTTACATTTTTTTATCCGAGAGAATTAGGTGGGAAAGAATTTTTTTTTTAAATTACTCTTATATCCTTATTTTTTAAATTACTTTTTATCTTTTAGGGATGTATAAGTAATTTACTATTTATCGTATTTTATGTTTTATAATAATTAATACTCCATCCATTTTCATTTTCTTCATTATCTAAAACATAAATTCCTCTAATAATAATAATTCTCTCCACTTTCCTTTCTTTCATAATCTTTTCTTTATAATTCATTCCATCATATCAAACAAAGCCTAAATGAGTTGAAAAGTTAATTTAAGGGAATTTTTTCATATAAAACTATTAGTTTTACTAATATTATACATGCGGCATTTGAAAAATCGACGGTAAGCGGTTTTGAAGTTAAATACGAGACCATTACCCATGATGCTTTACAAACATCTAGGAATTCATTTAGCTTAGTGTGATTTAAAAGAAGTACATAAGAAAGTTCAAATTAGAACGGTTGGAAGTCTCATATAAATTAATATAATCAAGATATTGGGGTCAATATGCAAATGTAGCTTCAATAAATTCAAGTAGAAATATTTTGAAGTAGATTTATCTCAATTTTTTAGACCTTCCTCATATTTAACAACTTCTCTAACACCCTTTTTTTACCTCCCTATATCTTCATCTTACGATCTTTAAATAATCTAAACTCCATTGTATACTCATCTACTATCTAATCCTCTAATTCACTTTAAAAAAAAAAAAGAGATTAATATCACGAATGATACCTGAACTTTGACAAAATATGTAATAATATACTTAAACTTTAAAATTAGTCAATTTGGTACTTGAGCTTTAAAACCGACCTATTCAGTGGATAAAAGAATTTTTTATGTACACTAATAATACCTTTATCATGTTTTTTCAAATATTAAATTAATCAATTTTAAAATTCAAGACACTTAATTAATTACTTTGCTAAACTTCAATTACCATTTGTTACATTATAAAAAAACATATTATTTTGGTTTTATTTGGTTTGGTCATATAATTTTTCGACACACTTAATACTTGGTAGAGATGTTGTAATATCTCTATGATTTGTTTTTCTGTATATTAATTGATACTTGAATGTTGATAATTTGTGCACGATGTTTGGCATTCTTATGACATGATGGAAAAATAATTTGCTTGTGATGACATCAAATAATCACTGTAAACTTTGATAAATTAACACAATAAATGACATTTCATTTTTTAGTCTAATAAAAATGATAAACTCATATTTTACTCACTTTCCATTGATCAAATTGTGTTTAATCATTATGGATTTTGTAGAAATCATGAGAAAATGGTACTTATATGTGTTTATTATGATAAATTAGTTCATGAAGTACAAATAGAAGCAACTGGGAGAAGATTTGCATAAAATTGGATAAAAACAGAACATGCATCGGCAAATCCAAGGTCAATACCACTAGTGTTGATCCAATGCTCCTTGTCCATAGATTGCAAAACTTAAACATCGGACTCCACACTACCAGCGTATAAGAGATTTGTCATCGGCCTTTGATTTTTGAATGTACATCGACACTAGGAGCATATATGCCACTGGCGTAGCTTCAACGCCGTTCAGATAGCGCTCGAACACTACCATTATACAACATTCTAGACATTAATCTATTTCAACGAACGTCGGCAAAAATGAGTCCTACGTCGTCTGTGTACAATCATATTTGCTCTCGAAAATTTATTTTGCAAACGAACACCAGCCGTTTCAACTTCTACACCGTTAGTGTCCAGGTATAAATGGCCAGTGTAAACTTCTCCACAATTTTCATTGTAAATGCATCCTTTTGGTTGTTTTTGGAAAAAAAAAAAAAACACAAGGAGGAAACCCTGGGCAAGAGAGATCTATCAATATGTGTGTATTGTGTGTTTCAAATCTAAGGCACTAAATCCCTAATGTTCTAGCAACATTAAAGGTGATTTAGGGTTTTTATACAATCAAGCGAAGTCCAATTCATTGGGTTGATGGATTTGAAGACTTTGATGAATGAAAAATCCTCTTGAGATATTCTCTATCCTTGTTTTTATATGTTTATTACTTGATTGTATGTTTAAGATGCCATGCTTAATTGATTTATGAATATACATTGATAGATTTGATGAATTGGATCAATTGACTTGTTTTGATATTAATATTTGATTATTTGGAAATGTAACTATTGTTGCTTATAGTCTATTTGATTTGTGATTGGCCAATACTAATTAGATAGCCAGGGTTAGAGATACCTAGAAGGGATTTGATAATCTGTACAAGTATATCTTGGATTTTTGAAAAAGATTTGTCATAAGGATATGCAGGTTTTTGACGAAATTCGTGAACTTATGTTGTAAAGACCCGACCCACCAATCCTTAAGATTTAGCAAGTCAAGTCCCCAACCACATATAATATTTTCATATTATATGTAAGGTTGTCCTAAATCTAACAATTTATGTGAATTGTTTGTTTAATCCCACTATAACTTGATATAAAGACTTTTTACAAATGGATTACTCACTTGAGTAATCTATTCATATAGAACTTTTAAAGAAATAATTTACAATTTTGTGTCAAGCACATGACACAACAAAACTTACATAAGTTTTTACAAAACAAGAAAAATAGACTTTAAGTCTTTATATACAAACAAGGCTTAACTAACAAGCCTCTATTCAAAATACAAAATACATAATTGAACCAAACAACTTGTTCAAAAGTTTTCCTTCCTTGCCATCTTGCACTCGATTCCTACTCGCCCCACTCATCCATAAACTTCTCCCAATCCGATCCATAGCCCATATCATCATAACAATCATCATCACCTGAAAAGTAGCAACAGTGAGCCAAAGGCCCAGTACACAGCAACAACACTCAAAAGCGTAGTGGCAATCATACCTAGACTAATGCAATGCAACACTAATGTTTTATTTATCTTTCTTTAGTAATCATTGATCAAATCATCATTGGAGTATTCAAACTCCGGGACAAGCCATGGGATTCTGGGGATCCTGAGTAACGCTCACGACGCTCAGGGGGTTGATATAGATAGCCCGAATATCTATATCTCCTAGATAACGTTACACTGAAAAGAATAATCTCATATAGGTTATATAGCCGTTGCCCAACTTCACTTAACTCAATCCATAATATAAATTAATTCACATGCTCCCATAAACATTGAATTAAGTTATACTATTTCTTTTCAAGAATAAGTAAATGTTGCTCAGTTACTACATTTCCTATCGATTATCCGCCGAGCCTAGTCATTGCATCATGACTATTGGCCTAAGCGCCTACACTAACATATCATTGCATCATGATAAGTTACCGCTCCTCGGACCGGATTCAACGGTGAAAACACAAGCAATTCAAGCAATATTTAAGTCACTTAGAATTTATATCAAATTTAAGTATGCCTATCCTAACAAACATACAAGCAAGTCACTGCGTACCTGTACTAGCTCGAGAATCAATGGAAATAACCGAAAGGGGATCACTCACTGTAAAAGAAGTAATTACAAACTCACACTTAGTTCAAGCACTAATTATCTAGTTGAAAATACAATTAATCAAAGAAATTCAAATAAATTAATACAAAGTCATAATAAAGCATTTAAACATCCTATTATATCATAGAACACTTAACCAATACTTAATTGATCATATATCAAACTTCGGAAAATTTTGAAGAAAGTTTTTAAAATTCAAAAGCGCAGGGGATACGCCGGCACTCAAAGCCGGCGGCTTTGAGCCGGTGTTCAACACTATGAAAATCAACATTGCCAACTTAAGGGTACGCCGGCTGCCTTCATTCTACGCCGGCGGCTTTGAGCCGGTGTAGAATGCAAATCCAAAATTTTTCAAAACTTCCAGAGAGGTACAAACCGGCCGCATACATGGATACGCTGGCAGCCTCTCACTATACGCCGGCGGCTTTGGATTCCCAGTAGCCGGCGTACAATGTGAAAGAATGAACGCCGGCTGACTTTTCCAGCGAAAGCCGGCGGCGTTCAAACGGCTTTAATAATTTTAACTCTGTTCGCTTCCAACACCGCCTATAAGCCGCGGCGTAGAAACCCCAGATGCCGGCGTACGACCAAAATTTAGCCTATACGAAAATGTTTTTGATTTCCCCTGTTTTATTACACTTTGTTCACTTTCAAAAATTCTCAAACTTAGCCTAAACTTCCCAAAGCTTGTTATATGTTCATTACATTATTCAAACAACATAAACTCCAACTCACAACATCAAACTCTCCACCACAAATCATCATACATAAATCATACTTCAAACCCCAAATCACTACACCCAACATTTAGTCATCAACCATTTGCATTGCTCAACACTTCTAATCTCTTATACTACATATACCACTAACTCCTATAACAACAAAACACTCCTCATACAACCAACAAAGTATATAAGTCATCAAACACAATTTAAGCTTAAAACCTATTGCTAAGAAACAATGAACTTGCATATTTTGAAGACATGAAAAACATACTTACCAATAGAACTTTAGGCCTTGGTTTTGTGATCCTCTAGCATGCTTTTGATGGTGGAAATGTAGAAGATGAAAGGCTTATCTATATAGATCCATGGGAGAGCTTTGGAGAAGAAGGAAATTGTGTTTTGAAGCTTTTGAAGGCATGTTTAGGAGGTCTGAAAATTGTGCACGAATTTTGCACTATTTGAGTTGATATTATCTTAAGTTTTGACTTTTGAGGCATAAGAGGTTAAGGGGACTTAATGACTTATCATTTGCTAATTAATAAACTTGTCTTTGGTTAATTAATGTGGTGTTTAAGCTCCCTTTAAGGTAAAAGAATTATGCTATGATGAGGCTTATGTACATGGATCTATTTACTCATTTTAATACATTCCAAATATAATTCTTACATGTTAATGCAATTTAAATTTTATGAACTAAATATTTAATAAATTCTAGAGTATTTGAATATTTTAACACAATAATAAAACACATAGTTCATCATGAACACAAATCATATTCAATACATATCAAAAGCATGTATAAATTCAATAACACATATAAAATATAAGTTGAAAATTTCATGGTTATTTCATATGTGCTTTATGCGGTTATGATTACAATTTTGGGACACTTGGTGGTGCTTGATTTGTAATTTTAACTAGAGTAGTACTTTTGGTATGAGCGGATTACTATTTATTTGATAATTATAGATAAATTATCTAGGCAGGATGATTTATGCTATAGTTAGAATTTTGTTACTCTGGGAGGTGGGCAAATTCCTATGAGTTTGTTTAAATTCCAAATAATCAGTTTCAATATCAACTTGATGCATCAATCCAATTCAAATGAAAATATAAGTGCATTTTTCTTATTTGTTTTTGCATCTCCTATACCCGGATCCCTCATTTGTGTTGATAGAGCATATGGTTTGAAGTGTTCACATTCGATCATTACTTTAATCTTTAGTTAAATCTTAATCTGATATATTAACTTAAAATATGATTTTGATAGTTTAGCTTAGGGAGAAGTTCAATTACCTAGCACTTACCCATTAGCTCCTTGTGGTTTGACTTGATCTCACCAGTATTTGTTGCATACGCACTCGGTTTCTATTGGCCGATTATTTTGTGCTTATAAATAGAATTTCAAATTAAAAAGCATAGTAGCACAAAATCATCAATTTCAAAAAATAGAACAAAAAAAAAAATTTTAGGGATGTTTGACATACCATGGTAAGTTTGAGCAATGTAAAGTCAAAGTTTTAGGGGAGGTGCTGGTCACTTTCAACTTTGGGGGTTATGTGCTAAAAACTCATTTTTATGTCTATTTTATATATAATATGAAATAGCCTAATTTATTTAATAATTTAATTTTCATGTAAATATAATATTAGTTCTAAATATTAAGTTTGAAATAAAATTGATATATGAAAATGAATGTGTAGAAATAGAATTGTAATAAAAATGTGTATGCTTATGAAAGTGTGAATTATATGTGATTATTAATGTAGGTTGAATATAATAATTATATATGTGTGAGATAATAATTAATGCTTTTTTTATATGTATTAATGTGTGTAAAGTATAATTAATATTTGTGTTTTATATGTATTAATATGTATGAATTTGGCATGGAAATTTTCAAAATAAGTTTTTGAATGCCCAAAAACATAGCAGAAAATTTCTCTTATTTTAGCCCATGTTTTAAGCCATTTTTAAACTTAAATAAGCCCTAAAACATGCAAAAAGCAAGCCCAATCCATAGCAGCCCCAAAAAGTTAAGTTTGAGATTAATTTGAATCCAAATTTTGATGAAATGACTCACTTTTGGGCAGCTCATTTCCCCCATCCAAAAATCCCATTTCTCCTTCTTCCTTTGCTCTTTGTTTTTCTTTCTTCTCTCAAAGGAAAAGTAGCCCAAACCCTTCACTAGACAAGTAACCAAAGTCCAAAAGCTTCATTCAAGACAAAGCCTTATCCATGTAAGTCCATGCAAGTGTATGAGTTTTGTTACTCTTTATTTATGCCTTGTAGATAAAATGCATTAAGTTTGGCTATGTATGAGTTTAAGTAGTTTTATGTGCTAATGGAAGTTTGGGCTGTGCTTTGATGTTATTTAACTTGCTAAATATGTTTTGGAAGTAGTGTGAAGTGCTGGGAAGCTTGAAGTTGTATTTGAATAGGTTAAGGTGATGTGGAGTGTAAAACAAAGCCTAAAGTGATTATGTATGTCTAAGAGTGTAATAATGTGTTTGGGATGAAGATTTATGAGTTTTGAAGTGGAGAAGTGATGATAATTGTATTGGACATGAGTGGAAGTTAAGTAGTAACTTGGTGCATGAATTTTGGATGTTCAAGACTTGGGTTATGTGAAGCAAATGTGCTTATGTAATGAAATGAGTTTAGCTTGATGTTTGATGTGTTTGATGAGTTAAAAGTGAAGTAAATTCATGTTTGAAGTTGACAAAATGCATGTAAGATGTTGATATTGTGTTTTGGTTGAAGTTAAAAGTGTTAAAGTTTGTAAAAATTCGTGTTCAAAATAGGGGAAATCATGGTTGTCAAACTCGAGTTTCTACCTAGAATCGCTAAGGGGTCCATAGAATCGGAACGTAAAATCGAAACGTAGAATCGTAAGATTCTATAACTAATGTAAATTTACTTACAAAAACTATTGATGTATTTACTAAACTAATAAAATTTTAAATAAATTATGAAAATAAAGAATTTAGTATTAAATTAGTTATGAACAACCAAAATTTAAGTTTTACCAATCATAATTCACATATTGTCATTAATATATTTAGTGCAACTTTATAATTAAAATTATTATTTTTATTAAATGATGACTCATAATCTATAATTATTAAGATGTATTGTAAATCATTTAAATTATTATGTGTGGGTAGCTAATTTTGTACAGTAATGAATATTTTCATATTCACTATATATTTGCACAAAAAATCATCACATAAAAAATCATCATATTTATGACAAATAAATTTATAGATAGAAAATTATTGAAAAAGGAAAAAATACAGCACTATATATATTAGTTTAATTTTCATTCAAAATGTTCAAAATATATCATAGTATATAACTTAAAAGAAAACAACTCTCTGAAAAATACAAAAAAAAAAAAGAAATAAAAGGAAAAAAATATTAAAAAAACTAAAATTAAGTTAGATTAAGATAAATATCCAGAACCAACCCCAAAAACCCTAAATTTAAATATATTAAATTTGATTGCATTTTTAAACTTCAAATAGTAAAAAAAAGTGTAAAATTACAACTTTTACGATTTTACTACGATTACTTACGATTCTACTACCGATTCTACCACCGATTCTACCGATTCTACCACCGATTCTACCGATTCTACTTACGAGTTTACTCAAAAAACGATTTTGTTTGCGAGTTGAATCGAAATATTATCATCAACTCGTAAACTCGTAGAAACGTAAGAGTAGACTCGCGAGTTTGACAACCATGGGGGAAATATAAAAACTGTCAAACACCTGTCAAAATGGTCCCATTTGGAGGGGTGTTTAGAGCAAATGGCCTTAGAAACGGCCCCGTTGGGAGGGATGTTGCGCTTTTGGATCAAAAATCTCATTTTCGTTGAGTTGAAATGGCCTCCCAAATGGCCCCGTTGTCAATGGTGTAGCGATTTCTGATTTCTTTCCTATTGCGACACTGTTTTGTAAATTAGCCGTGACTTTTTCATCCGACCTCTGATTGAGGTGATTCAAGTTGTTATAGAAATATTGAAAGGAGATTTACAACTTTTAAGTTTTGAGTTTTTGCAAATTCAAAAATTATTGATGCTTAAATTTTACTTCTTTTCAGTTGCTATGTTTTTCAAATAAAGTTAAAAACTTGTATTTGTTTGTTAAATGTGTTTTTGCTTAGAAAATGGATCTTTTTGGACTAAAATGAGATAGCTAAATGATATTTGATGTGTTATATTGATTTGTGTTAAATTTTCTTTTAGCAGTGAGAAATTGTTCCTCTAATTCTCCTCTAAGTGCATCTAGTGATTCTCTACCGGGTTTAGGTACGCAGTCGCTTGATTTTTGTATACTAGGAGTAGGCTTAATTGAGCTTGACTTAATTTAAGTTGGCATAATAATTGATTAAATTGATTGTCTATTACGTCGTTTAATCTAGTTAGAGGAATGACAATCTGTCATGATGCAATCACATGTTAGATATAAGCGCTTTAACCTTTTTGTCATGATGCAATGACTATTACCATGATGCAATGGTACGCTATGATGCAATAGCAATTCTTTTATGGTTAAGAGAGTAATCGATGGAGAGTGTAGTATCTGTATAACATTTGCTTATACTTAAGATGAAGTAATATGATTTAGTTTAATGTTTATAGGGACGTGTAAACTGAATGATGTTGTGGATTAAGTTAAGTAAAGTTGAGTAACGGCTATAAACTCTAGATGAGATTACTTTTATTGAATAGATATAGGGGGTATAGGTATTTAGACTGCTTATATCAACCCCCTGAGTAACAGTAGTTACTCAGGACCCCTGAATTCCCAGAGCTTAATCCCGGGGTTTGAATACCCCACTGTGGTTTTGTTAATTGAGAATTAAGAAAGACAATGACTTAATTGTTGATGCATTGCATTAGAATAAGTTTGCTTGGCATTTCGCTTGTGTATTTGTTACTGTATACTAGGCCTTTAACTTACTATTGCTGCTTTACAGGTCTTGATGATGAACCATATGATGATTTGGGTTATGTGTCAGATTTGAGAAGTTTATGGATGAATGGGATGAGTAGGACCCGAGTGGCCTTGATTTTAAGAAGAAAGCTTGGAAGAAATCTTTTGCTTAAAAAGTATATACCTTTGTATTAATGGTTTGTTAGATGAGCCTATTTTATAGAAGACTTTGAAGTCTTCTAGTTATATGTTCATAATAAGAATATGTTGTAAAGTTTTGTAGTGTCATGTATTAACACAAACCATTGTAATGGTGATGTGTGTGCGTGTGTGTGTGTGTGTGGGGTGGGGGGGGTGGTGGTGGGTGTGTGTGGATTGCTCTTGTAAGCAATCTTGTTTTATTAAAAGTTATTTATAAAGTTTTGTAGTTATGATCAAACAATTCTCATAAACTGGTAGTTTTAGGACAACCTTACTATAATATGCAAATATTATATGTGATTGGAGACTTGAAACACTATATCTCGGGTTTAGTGGGTCGAGTCCTTACATAATATTTTGTAGTATTCTTATATGTTTTAAAGGAAAAATGATTGATATTATTATTTAATTTAAGTATTATTCTTATTTTATAGAATTAAGAGGAAGAGATGAAGAATTGTAGATACTTGATAAAGTTTAGAAAATTATTGAGGATTTTTTATATTTAATCAACTATGTACCTTAAATGAAGTGTAAATAAGAAAAGAAATTTCAAGTTATTGAGGATAAAAGTAAATTGATTAGACAACTGTCAATAATTTTGTTCCAAGTTGTGTTCTTCTTGTTATAAAGTAAATTGATGAATATGATTAGGGAGTAATTGCTTAATATCTAGGCGTGATTGCTCTAGAGAAACTTGTTTTTCTATTTGTGCACCTAGATTAGTAAGGATGGATCTTATATATATGGGATAGTATTTTACATGTATAGTTAAATCCACATAACTAAACAAAATTCAATGCATCATAAGAACTGCGTAAGGTTTGTGGGATTAAGGATAAACCTAAGGACCTAAAAGATTGAAAAGCATTAATTAGCGAATCAAATGTGATGCAATTTAAAATAATTAATTAAGAAAGTTCCAATTGATTAATTAAGATTCAGTAATCATGCATTGGACTAATCTTTACCATAGTACGTATTGCAAATATGCATTCATTGTTCCAATGGATTAATTTAGAATATAATGAAAATTTTAAATCAAATTATAAACAGAACGATAATTTAAGAAAGAAAAGAAAGTACAATACAATAAAATCAAAGACCCATTTTTTGGTGTTTAGAATAACAATATGATAAAATGAAAAGCTAATATAATTTCTAATAATTGCAAAGGTTTTATAATCACTGCATTATTCCATAAATAAACAATTGGGTAATGCAAAATCTTAATCTTGATCTAACATAATATAAAGATAAGTCACTTGTGATCAAAATTGATTTTGTTTTTTTCTTTGGTGGGTACAACCATGTTGAATCCAACTCTATACATAAAAGGTAGGTGCCTAAAATAAAAATTAGAATCTTCAATGTGACTAATTTTCATAATAAGTTAAGTATAAAACTCAAAGCCCATGGAAAATATGAAAAGGAAAGGAAAAAATAAAAGAAAATATGGATTGTTGAAAAGAAAATGCATAGAATTTAAAAACTGATGTTAGATATGGTATTTAAGGTCCTAAAGTGAAGTGGTATGTCTTTTAAAGAAGGGGTAGGTTGATAGAATTACTGCAAAGTGGTTGGTTGGTAATGAGGTGGTATACTCCTTAGAAGTGGTAGATCTATGCAATAGTCACAAAGTAGTAGATACCATATAAATGGTAAGTTAATCTAACCATCATAAAGTGGTAGGACAGTAACAAAGTAGTAGTTCTTAGCAAAGAGGTAAGTCTAATCAATGGTCATAAAGCACATGGTACAAACAACTATGGAACTTATTCCTCATCTACCAGTTCTTATATTGCTATTAGGTTGACCAATGTTGTAATCATCTAAATTTGTTCAATTTGAATATGAAAATCATTAATAAATAATGTAAAGTTTTAGAAATTTTTAAAAGAAGTCACAAAAATCACTCCAAATTTTTTACGTTTTAAAAATATTAAAAGTACAAACAATCTAATCGTTATTTAAGAATAGATACAAATTTCCAAAACTATTAAAAGATCAAATATACATTCCTTGAAATCAAAGGAATTGATGAAATAAAACCTTAAATCAACTACTTATACTGAATTCAAAGTCTTTCTAAAATCGAAAGACAAGTTATTAATAGGAACGCAATGATAGAGTGGAATAATTGAAAAGTATCTCAAATGATACATCCTGATTACAATCACATCAAAATAATTACGAAACATGACCTCCTTAATAATTAAAAGAATGTTGGCACAATATATTTTATGTGCACACTACCATATATACGCAGATAAGGATGAAATGGCGAGTTCACAACCTTCTTTTATAGAGTTTGTGAAGTTGTGTTAGTTAATAACATGTTGTTGTGTGTCATTGTAAGTTAAGAGTCAAGTCAGGTTGGGTCAAATTGAGTTGCCAGCCGTCTGTTGTCCTAGTCGGCTCAAGTCTTTTAAAAAATCGAGTAAGTGAAAGTTGAATTCACTAAACTAGATCGTACTGTTATATATATATGTATATATACTATATTACATATCATATCAGTTGTGTAAAGTTAAAGAAACATTTAAATCCCTAAAAGTATTAAATTAAAGAAATAAATGATGAGTAAATAGATAATTATAAAGAAGTGATATTAAACCTATACAACAATAAGTTTCAATACCTCTCATGAAAATGAAAATAGTAAGAAATGTCAAATAAATATGATAAAAGATCAAAACAATGTAAATATAATACTGATAATTAATAAATAGATTAACTAATATTTGACATTTCTTGCTTTATTTAGCCAATTTGTTTTAATAATCCTTATTAACAAATCAAATTCTAATTTTCTTTTTATAAATTTCAAACGAAAATTCTTTTCTTTTAATTTTTAAATCTCTAAATCCTTAGAAAAATTTAAATTTCAATGTTTAGTAAATTTACAAACTCCAAATTTTAGTTTATCTCATAAATTGATTTATCCAATTCATTACAATCACTAATTTGTACCCTTTTCCTTTCAATTTATAAATGACCCAATATTCTCAAATATATTTACCTAAATTTATGAAATGTTCTAAATTAGCGATTTCAAATTAAAATTCTATTTTCTTGATTCCTATAAATTTTAAGTTCAGCTGCTTAGTTAAATTCTATTTTCTTGATTCATATAAATTTTAAGTTCAACTACTTATTTAAAGGTATGAGTTTTAAATCCGAACCAAATTAAGTAT
Organism: Combretum micranthum; assembly: GCA_024138025.1. Lineage (NCBI taxonomy): Eukaryota > Viridiplantae > Streptophyta > Magnoliopsida > Myrtales > Combretaceae > Combretum > Combretum micranthum. The sequence continues at coordinate 839,075 of JAMXBD010000189.1, read as the reverse complement.
CAAGTTTTTACAAATTGAATTCCTATATTAGATTTTCAACTCAAACTATTGTTTTCTATGTTATAAATTCTAAAATTATTTTCTAATTACTTTTTATGCTCAATAAAATTATATGAAAAGTTTAACCAAATTCCTTACTCATAAATATCCTTAATTATTTTGTCTTTATCCTTTTTATTACTTTGCCTTGGCTGCCATTTCCTTTATTTTTCCTTCTTCTTTCTTTTCTTTTTCTCCCTTCTTTCTTACGTTCTCTTCCTCTTCTTTCTAGTTCTATTTCTTTCTCAATTTTTAACCACAAAATCTCAACTCCAACAAGATTTTAGAAGAAAATGAAGATAGAAAACAAGACAAAAGTTGAAGATCATACATGAACAAGCTTTAAGAACTTAGAAGGAGTAGTGATCAAGAAAATCTAGAAGTTGGAGTTGTCTATATAGATAAGTTTTGCTTTTTTCCTTTGTTTTAATTGTTGTTTGCATATGTATGTGATGAATTGATGAATGATAGATATGTGGTTTATGCATGAAAGGAGAAGGGTTTGATGAAGTGGATTGAAGATGTTGATGGAGTAGAAGGAGTACAGAAGTTGTGAATATAGGATGTATGTTATTTTTATGATGTTTTGATGGAGGTAAGATGTGTAAAAGTTGATAAATTGTGTAAAGAAAACAAAGGAAAAATGTTTTAGCTACTGGTTGGATTTTTTTGTCAGCACGGGCATGTACATGCCCGTGCTAACCAATTATAGTAATATAGGGTAATTTTTTTGTTATGTATGGGTGTGCATGTGCATGTGCTTGTGCAAGCCAGCATGGCCATGCAGCAACTTGTGTAGAGAAGAAAATCGAGCATTTTTTTATTCCAATAAAATTATTTTGTTCAAAATGACCTCCAGCACTACCATGTAGTAGACAGTGTAGCTCCCTTATTTCGCTTTAAAAAAAAAGAATTAAATGAACCATAGATAATAGATTTGATATATTAATAGTGTATAATTAACAACAGGTTTAGTAAATTAATAGGTTTAGTAAGTGATTTGGATTAACGTGGAACTTAAACTCATAAAATGAATTTAGTTAATAAATCTAAGTTTAACTTAACTTAATCTAATTTAGTAGCTAAATTAAACTTAACGAGGCTTGAATATCAAATGGACTAGTTAATAGACTTAACTTTAATGTGGTTTGAAAAACTATAAAGAGCTAAAGTGAAATTGATCTAAAATTGAATATTTAAGTAATTAAGGGCCTAATAGATACATGATAAGAAATTAGTAAGATGATTGAATAGGACTTAATAGCTAGATTGAATAACTAATTCTAATCAACTTGATTAAGATTATATTAATATAGACTCAAGTTAATATGAATATTATAAATAAAATGAATTAGTAATATAATTAAGCTCAACTTTACCTGATGAACTTCATTAACTTAATTGGATTAGATTGGTTAAGTTTAATTAATTTGGCTAAGTTAAATAATAGACTTAAAATTTGTAAATGGCTTAGATGTGATTGTAGTATGTTAGTTCTCTTATTTGATTAAGAGAGAGTGTTATTTCAAATGTATGCTTGCTCAGGAAATGAGCATTTTGTGTATAAATGTTTATATGATGTTTTTATAATAAATGATTATAAATAAAAAGAAAAGAAATACTTTGACAGACAATAAAAAACTATCCATATCTTGGCGAGGCGATCTTTGCAGCCATGATGGGGTTCCTATTTAGTGTCTGATCAAATAGGATCTTAAAATGAGTTTAATATCATGCACAGAAGTTACCTTTGATTTATTTTCTCAAATAGCTCCTATCCAATCTTATATTCCTGTTTGGATTTCATATATGAAGGTGATGATGATTTAATAATGATGATAATTTGATGATTAATGGGGATGATGACATCGGTTTCCTAGAGGATTGTTAAGACTTATCTTGGATGTCAAGTGGTTAACAATAATCTCATCACCTTGCTTGTGTTTGTAATATAGTTGCATTTGATTTTATACAATATAATCGATTATTGCATGGGGTTCAAGGATTCGTTTGTTGTTTTGGCGATTGAATTAGTTGATAACTCACAAAACCAAAAGTGATAACATTTGTTTGGTGTCGAATGTGAAATATGAGTTGTTGAATGTTTAAAAGTGGTGTCGTCATTAAATAATATAACATAAATCTTATTTGATCCTTAAGTGAAATGGACATGCATTGCATGACAAGCATAACTTGCATTAGCACGATATTCACGTCATATATTGATATTTCGATTTTATGGTAATGCTTGATGAGTCTAGTGAATCTAGTTAAGATTATCATAGGATTGTCGGCTCCATGGAAACCAATCAGGCATCGAAAGACATCACCCGTGTTGGAGTCGGCTTTAGGGATTAATACTTAGGGAGTATCTTAGGTTCTAATGTGAAGTGGAGATATGTTAACAATATGTATATATATAACAAATGAGTTTCAAAAGAAATCATCATTCCTTAGTCTTTTCTAAGGTGAAGTTGAGGCTATGTCAATAATGTATATGTAAATATCAATGAGCTGAGAAAATACCCATTTCCTTAGTTCTTAGTTTCTCCTAGGCGTGAATGACTTGAGCTAGTCCTTCAACCCTTGACAGAGGGCATAAATCTCCATTAGTTTAGATTTCTGTTATTCAAATTGTGCATGCCTCATATGACTTAGTATTGCATTGTATATGGTTGTTAAACAAACTTGTGTAATAATTATTTGAAGTGTGATTGGTCTTGTTATTCATTGAGCTATAGTTTAACTCACGCTCTTATAGTTTGTGTGCAGGAATAGCTCAAGCCAATGATAGGCTGGGATTGTGTGAAGAAAGAGTCGCATTCAATGAAGCCTTTGGAGATGAGAAGATGGACTTAATATGTAATTTATATGTATAGTGTTTAATTTTGTAATGTGGAATTTATAAGCTAAGCTTATAATGAATTAGAGTAGTGGTATTATGGTTTAGAATTTGTAAAATATAAGTTATCTATCTTATTTTGCTATTTGGTAGGGGATACCAATTCTCTACGGTTCTGGTAGATTATAAGAATCCGCATTTTGTTATCTATAAAGATGTTTTTATGAAATTAAAACTTGTGTAGCAAATATTAAGTAGAGTTTTGCAATCTCTGACTTGCAAAATAGTTCTCATATCTTGAATGTATACTTGACATGATAACTATAGGTTGATCTTTCTAGACCTCCTTTTAGGGCATGAGAAATGTACCAAATATTTTGCTATGTACTAGGCTTGTTCCTTTGTTGTAGGTTGATGAATGTCCTAGATTTCTTGATTTTTTAGTTAGGTTTGCATATTTGTGCCAGGTTTATGGATGTTCTAGGTTAGTTTACTTTGTACTAAGTATGCTATATGTTATGCAACGTTTTTTTTCCTTTTTATGTCCTAGGTTTTAGGTGGTTTTTCACTAGGTGACTTGGTCGCCACTTATGCATACGCGCTTAACCTAATAATTTCCGAGCTAGGAATCACCTCCTCTCTCTCTCTCTCTCCCTCGCGGCTCTTTTCCTCGCTCATGGATTTTCTTTCAGGAGGTAATTCCTATCTTGATTCTTCTGCCCATTGGAAACACTAATGCTGTAGTAGTGTAGGTAGTGATTATGATGATTTTGATAAAATGACACTGAATTATTCTAATGATTTGCAATCTTTTTTTTCTTTTAATTGATGCGATGATCGAAACAGAATAAGTGGTCTGATTATGCATGTTTTGATTGAATGTTGTTGATTTAATTGTATTTTTCAGAAATGGAATTGCTAGATCCACAATTTAAAGCGAAAAATCAAGTTGAAAACCTTGAAATAATTTGAAACTGCTATTTATCTATCCTGTACTTGTGGTATCGAATGGCATAAAATGTTACATCGACGCTTGGCGAGCGATAGGAGCAATTATTTTTCAGGATTCATCGAAAGCAAAATAAGATATCTGAGACCAGTTTTTGCCCTGAATCAATTAGTCGAATGGCAAAAAATGTTCTGTCGATGTAACATTAATAATTTCTATCCTGAGCTTGTGGTATCAAATGGCATAAAATGTTGCGTCGATGTAAAATTAATAATTTCTAAGGATTCATCGAAAGCAAAAAAAAAAAAAAAAAATAAAAAAAAAGATGTAACATTAATAAAATGGCATAAAATGCAACGTTAATAAAATGTTGTGTAACATTAATAATTTATGAGGATTTATCGAAAGCAACAAAAAAAAATTATAATACTAATAATATTTAACACATACAATACGTTCGGTCGTTTCTCGGAGATTTTCATAACCTTGCTGTGCAAAAATAGGATATGCATTTGAAATGGATGTCTGAGTTATGATATATATTATCAGCGATACAGAAATATATCGGCTAATCTCTTTCTTTATAAAAGAAAGGTATTTTTAGTTTGCATGGTCCAATCATTGATCCCAAAAGACAAAACAAATGTAAATAATAGAATGCAACTATTAGAAGCATCCCTAAAAGCGCTTCCATCCTGGTCTAAAGTACCATTATTGCAATCCTTATGCCCAAAATCACGTCATGAGTCATAAACCGTTCCACAAAGTGACCATCACTTGAAAAGTAAAAATAAGCGGCGTAATATTGTATAACAAAAATATCTAATACATCCTCACGTGCCACCATTCTTTAATCTAGTGCAACATTTAATCAATAGGTTTAATTAGTTAACAATAGCTAGTCCAAAACATCATAATAATAGTGTCTCGGATTAATGCAAAGGAGGGAATACTCATGACTCAAAACATTATGGACGATAAAGGGGTTTGATTCTAATAGGCTATTAAGTAAAGTTTTGTTGAACTTGGATTTTGATTTTGTTTCCTAAAGGTTTTGAATTGTACCAAACCACGTCTGTTTGACATGGAACACTCAATAAGGAACAGTAGGATTCAATTAAAACCTAGTTTTGAGAATTAATTTGATTAGAGCATCACAACCTAGTTGTAAAATAAAGAATGAACCAGAAATCAAATGAGTAGTTTGATTTTTGGTTCCGCTACTAAACCACATGAAAAACCAATTTGAAAAGGGTAAATGTAAAAAATGTTACCTGAACTTTAGCAAAAAGTCTAATTATGTACCTTAAATTTAGTTTTGAATAATTTGACATCTGAATTTTTACTAAAAGTTCAATAGGGTATCTGAAGTTTGATTTTGACAATTTTAATACTTAAACAAAATTTTTTTGGACATTTTTCATAGCTAATTAAACTTTTTTCAAATATGAAAAAAAAATCGATGAAAATTTTGTTCAAATATCGAAATTGTCAAATCAAACTTTAAATATAAAAAAGACTATAAAAACTTTGTTCATATCGGGATTATTTAAAATGAAATATCAGGTACTTAATTAAAAATTTTATGAAAGTTGAGTAATCATTCTTATCTTTTACCCCATTGAAAAAGTAGAAGTGGAAAAAATAGATTTAAACACTGGGCTAAAGTAATTTCATATTACTATTTGCTTTTATAATATAAAAATAATATATATATTTTTTTAAATTAGAGTCTAAGGAAGCTAGGACCCTAATATCCCCACCCCCAGATTCGTCCTTAAGCCTACATCCTTCCAGTGACTCTGATCTTTCATGATCCCACCTTAAGGGTGTTGCTTAGTTAAGATGACCAACTAACGTCTAACACATATCGGTCAAGTTTACATTTTGATTAGAGGTTTTTCCTAATAATCTACACCCATTCACCGTGTACAAATACAAAGCTTTTGCCTGCTTGAGTATATCGACTCAAGATGAGATTATAGTCGTTCATTAGTTTTGAAAAGCATATTAATCTTGAAACTTTTTGTTCAAGCCAAATTCCTAACTTTTTTATTATCCTCCTTTCCATCATTCCATTTGATAGGTCATTAGAAGTAATTTCGTTGTTTACGAATTTTAAGAATTGGTTATGAATAATTTGATTAAAGCCAAGCCTAATAAAGTTATAATTGTTCTGTTACTTTTGATTTTTTAATCAAGATTAGTCCATGTGTTATTTAGGTCAAGATGATTAGTTGAACTGGTTCTTAGGGTTGGGGAGTAAATTAGTTGATCAGAAGCTATGGTTGGGGTTGGTTCTTGCCCTCCAAGTGCCAGTCGTAGCCTACCTAGTCCCATTTGATTTGGGACTTTATGCCTTCAATTATTTTTCCTTTTCTAAATAAATCGTAATAATTAATTGGACTTGCTCTCCATCCCTCGTATTAAGTGATTTATTATCTAACTCTATTTATTAATGGGGTTTTTACTTTAAGAAAATTAATGTAAGAAACTCGAGGAGAAGAAGATATGTTTTGTAGTACTTTTGATAGGACAAGTGAAACCACTTCCCTTTGTAATATTAATCAATTATTATAAAATATTTCATAAAGTTCATAAATATATTTATCATTACTTGAATGACAAAATAATTTACAAACTTCTATTACATTAACATACATTACACATCTAATACACTTGAGAGAAAATATTCAATGGATAATATACACCAATGTGTGCATATGTGCCAAGTTGTTGTGCCAGATTGAAAGAAAGGAATAATGAAGCAACCTTTAGTCAAGGAAAAAATTATTTCAAACTATCTTTTTTTAACCCACATGTAATGGCTCTGATGCAACATGGTATGTTGCAACCTTACTTTAGAGTAGTAATTCGATTTTTCTAATGAACAAACTCTCATTTAGGAAAGAAAACAAGTAGAATTACAATCTTTCCACATGGTAGAAAAATAAAATAAGGCAAAAAAGAAGATTATTACCTTTTCTTAAGGCAGCATTTGATTATTTGTAACTTTTCATGCTACTGAACTAGACAAAACTCATCTAGACTGCAATTGGTTTGCAAAATAATTTTAGCACTGAATAAAAATAAAATTTTTATCATTTCTATTTGATGGTATAAAAGTTCTTAGATGTGACAAACTGAAATCTTAGACTCTGAATTGGGACTACTACCAGTACCTTGTTATTACCACTTTGACTATACCATCACCACCACTTCCACTACTATTGTCATTAGCAATGCAACCGTAACCGCTAGTAACACAACATTTACACCAATATTCATTCTTACCATCACTATATTATTGACACTAAACCACCATCATTCACATATTCATCACTACTTGTTGTAATATTTGCGTAGTGCAAGTAACACAAAACAAACAAATAAAAAAATAAAAAAAATCTTGTGATGTACTTAGCATACCAAATATAGTATAAGAAAATTGTACCATATACTTTTCGTTGTTTTTTATATTGTTGTTTTCTTTGTCTTGTGCCATATTGAAAACCAAATACCACTTTAGGGAGTATTTTGGCTCTGCATTAATCACATTTTCAAGTTTCACTCAACTCGTTGTGGATCATTTCAACCTCTTGTCCAAAATCAGCTTTGCCATCCAAGAAATTTAAGAGGCACCTTCTTCTTGATCTTCATATCATAATTCCTTAAGCTAGACTGGTTTAGTTTATCCTCAAAGTATGAGCAACATTCTCTTCATAACTTTCACACCACTTTATTATTGAAGCTTTAGTTGATGTACTTTAATGTTGCTTCTTCAGAGTAAGAATTAATTTTTTAATATATTAGAGAAATTGTTCAACTTGGAAACATAGTCTAAACCATGAAAAGAATATACCAATTATGTAACGCCTTAACTTGAAGGTATTACAACCCGCCATGTGTCATTCTCTTAATAAGAACATGCTAAGGCTATGAAACTATAAACCACAAGTAAGCATTAGCAATAATCTCCAATACTCAGATAAAAGGTACCTGTTTAACACATCTTCAAAATTGAACTTTCAAATGTCCTTGTTGACATGAATCTTAGCCAACAATAATCAAACTTATAATATAAAAGGTAAATTCTTATAACATTGTTAAATTTTTAAAAACATAAAAATACGATAAAGTCTTCAATTTATTCTAAATCTAAGCTAGATATCCTAATATCAACAAGGAAGTCTTATCTACCATCTTCCTCCCCATAATCCATATAAACATCAAATTCTGACAAGTCATAGTATACTGATCTTCACCTGCTCCTGAAAAAGATAAAAGAATGAGCAAAATCGCTTATTATGCCAAACCATAAACAAACACCCATGAACATGCAACATACAATCCTAAACTAATGTAGCACACATAAGTTGTTATCTTTGATTAGTGAGATAGATATCGCAATTTAGGACCAATTTCAAATAATCCTAAACCCAGAGTAACTCATGACCTCGAAGAAAACAACTCTTTATATAAAATTACTTTTATACTTATATAGTGATGTTAGGTACTCCTTGCACATCATTGCGTACCACAATTAAGCTGGAACGATTTCTAAACTACCGGAATCCTTTTCAAGTGCAACTCTACTCGGGCAACGCCACACAAGGATCATTAGATTACCAGTACTAGTATCGCACTTTGTGTAGTCTTTACTAACAATGGCCAAGTACAAATAGCAATCATTATAATTAAAAGTCCAATATAATTAGATTCATTGAATAAATCTAAACCTATAAGCATATAAAACAAATAATGAATGGTCATGCTTGAATCAAATTTCAAGGAATAAAATTCAAAATCACCAAATCTCCTTTAGAATCACAATCCTAATTCACAAAACCTGATAATATGAATAGAAACAACTTTAATAATATACACCATCAAATAAACCCATCCTCCTAAAACCTAATCTCTAAAAACTATCAAAAGCACACCTTTCTCTATGGTTGAAACACCATAATTCTCCAACAGAATCAATATGCTCAACAATCTGACAAAAACCCTATAATACGATTCAGCACCAAACAAACTAAAATCAATCGAAAATATAACTATGATAATAAAGGTTAAAGATTTACCAATTTACCTGTAATTTAATCCTTATTTCGCTTTGATCATCCAAGAATCTAGATCTCCAAGAAAACTAGAGTTTTCTCCAACTTCTCCTTCAAAACAAAAGAAAAACCCTAAGAAATTAATAGATCTATGAAATCCTATAGAGGAATAATGATCTGATTACTTGATTTGGACTATTGAATCCTTTTGGTAGCTATGAATCCCCACAGAGAGAATTTCTAGGTTTAGATTATGTTTTGGAGAAGAAACAAAGAAGGAAATATAAAGAAATCATGCAACCTTTCATCTCCTTGAAACATGTATGCTGACAGTTTTTTAAATTTATGCCAATGGCATACATCCAATACCGATATAAATGTTAACCCTAGTAGTGTATCACTTTGTCATTTGTCTTAGGTCATTTTTTTTCAAGCCTACACAGCACAACACTGGCAGTGTACATAAGTTTGATTGATTTTTCTTCAATCCAACACTGGATATGCGCTGCTAAAGCGATAGCAACATACGTCGACAGTGCTCCATCCTATGATGGTGGTGTTACGCCAGTGTTAAATGAAAATTTTCATCTTCCGTCATGTGTTTGTCATATGGTCAAAATATAAATATATAGTTAGATTTTTTACTATGTTATCATCTTATTTTATATCACTTGACAATTATATCCTTCTTTATAAATGATTTACTTGTATATTACAAATTACATACCAAATCATCAATGGAACTAAATTGACCAAGAAAAGAAAAAAACCACATTTTGGTTTTGTTTAATCAATTTGACTTGATTTATCATTCCAGTTTTTTCCTATTCCTGATAAGAAAACAAAAATTTGCATAAGATGATAAATGCTAATGATGTTGTGCACATACTAATTTAAAGTTGCATTACATAAAAAATAAGTAGTAATTCATTTGTTATAGCTGAGGATGCAAGATCATCGTGACCCTACTTTATGGTCATATATATGATCACATTCATACCTTAGCAAAAGCAAGCGACTTGGCCACCATTGTTTAACTTGTAGATTTAAAGAAATTTGAATTTTCTAAGGTAGTGTATGTGATTGTGAAGGTTAAAGTGCTTGGATAAGCCACTTTTAACCACATAGTCATTAAAGTTGAAGGTTTGGTTTGGATAGAAGTAATGTTGTGACATTTAGTGCTAAAGGTAAAAGTGTAGGATAATGGCAGGTCAAGTGCCTATACTTTTAATTTTTGGCAATTTAATGTCTCATTTTTAAATTTTGACAAATTATACTTATGGTTATAAAGTATGTGTGGTTTAATGTCTATGTTAAATATATTTGATGGGCATGTATCTTAATGACGGAATAATGGCATGAACTTAGTCAAACTTGCTTAAATATAAAAATGAGACACTAAATTGTCAAAAAATTGCCAAATATTGAAATTTGAACACTATATATCATTTTCATATCATCAAAATATAGTTTCTCAAATATTATTCAATGAGTAAATTATGCTAGAATGTATCAATATTTGGTGTAAATTCATTTAAGGTATCAACATTTCAATTGGTTAAAAAGAGGAATCAACATTTTGCAAAGTGAATCAAATGAGGTATAACGTTTTGCAAAGTTCATTTAAGGTATCAACTTTTGAACTAGTTTTCAATTAAGTTCCTTAGTTTTCATTAATGGTCAAATATTCATACCTTATTTGACTCATTTTGTAAAACGTTGATACCTCTTTTTAATCACTTGAAACATTGATACCTTAAATGAATTAATCTTCAAACATTGATTTTTTCAACCACTTGAAATATTGATACCTAAATGAACTTACTCTTAACTGTTCATACATTTATATATAATTTACCCATTATTTAATAGAGATACTAAATCGCACATACTTTGAAAGTATAAGTATTAATTTGCTTGAATATAAAACGAGACACTAAATTACTAAAAATTAAAAGTAAAATCACTTGATCTATCATTACTTTATAAAAGCGTTAAGTTTGAAAAAACAATTATAGAGGAGAATAAAATGAGTTTTGTTTTCAAAGAGAAGAAAGATAAATAAGGAAAAGGAAAGTTGAGGTGAAGAAGGAAAGGATTTTTTTGTCTATAAAAAACCATTTGTAGATGAAGAAGATGCAATTAGACATGCTATAAAAGCCTCTGACATTAAAATTAAGTGCATTCTTCCACTATTAAAACTTTTAAAGGATAAGCCTTACAACTACAAAGTATTATAAAAGCTTGAGGTGAGAGGTAGATAAAGATAAAGAAGAGAAGGTCTTCATAGGGAAACTTTATAATTTGATAAAGATATTTATGTTTTTGTGAATAAGTTAAAGAATCTTAGAGAATTTTCCCTAAGCAAGAAGTTCCAAATCATGCTTAAAGTGCTCATGATCTTTCTAAGGGAATTTCTAGAGAAGAATTTTAACAAGTTTGTCGCATAGTCTAAATATTCTTCTCTCTAAGGAAAGATGGCCTAAAAATGTTTGAATTGTTTGTGTGTGTGCTGTTTAATTTGGTCCGAAGAGCGGCAACCTTGTTTAGAAATGCCAACTTAGTAGTTATGTGCTTAGGCCACCTCCTTGTCATGATGTAATGACAATCTATAAGTGGCTTGGCAGGTAGTCAATAGGGATAACGGTATTGGTATAACGTTTACTTATTCTTAAAGAGAAGTAATATGATTTAGTTCACATTTATGGAATGGGTTGAGCTAAGTGATATTATGAATTAAGTTAAGTAAAGATGAGAAATGACTATGAACCTTGGATGGAACTATTATATTTGTAGATGTTCTTCTAGGAGATATAAGTATTTAGGCTACTTATATTAACCCCCTTAGCAGCTGCTATTACTCAGGACCCTTAGTTTTCTAATGGTTTGTTATCAGAGTTTGAACACTCTAATGTTGATTTGATACACCTAATCTTTGTAATATAACTTAATGGTTGTTGCATTGCATTAGACTAAGAGTGTATGCGACTTTATATTCATTTATGTTGCTGTGTACTGGCCTCTGACTCACGTTTTCTATTACAACTATTGGTGAAGATGATTATTATGATCAAATGGGTTACAACACAGACTTTGAGGAAATCCTTAACGATGGGTTGATTAGGGATCATGATCTTGATGGTCTTAATTTTTTATAGATTAAGAATTTGTCAAGATTTTTTCTAACTTGATGAAATTTTGTTAAAGGCTTAATCATAAGCCTTGGGTTTGTAATATAATGTATTAAGTTTATTTTTATGATTTAAGAGCAAGACCTTTGCAATCTTTTGAGTATCAACCTATGTGATACTATTTATGTAATAGTATATGTAGTCCTACTCTTAATGAGTAGCTTTTGTACATGTTTTAAGGTACATTTAAGCAAACAATCAACATAAACATTGTCTTTAATGGAAGTTTTCCATATGATGCTTGGTATTGCACGTGGCTGGATTGTGCATGCTTGGACTTAGGTTCGGGGCGTGATAGGATAATGTCTATCTAGATTAGTGAGAAGTTGCACTTGTATAGTTTGGGATTGTGGGCTTCGTTAAATTGAACAGTGTGATAGATTGAGATAGGTAGAGATGCGTAACGGCTTTAATACCTGGATGAGGCTATTACCTTTCGTAGAGATAGGAGATATAGGTATTTAGATTACCTATATCAAACCCCTGAGAAGTTACTAGTACTCAAGATCCCCCCAGGTTCCCAGTGAGTTGCTGGAGTGTGAGTGCTCCTCTGTTGTTTGAATCATTTTAAATAATAACCTTAAACCGTTGGTTGTTGCATTGTATATAGTCTAGGTGCATATGGTATATAAGGATGTGCCAAAAAACCGGTAAAACTGAAAAACTAAACTGAAACTAAAAAAATAATTCAAAAAAATGGTTAATCGGTCCATCGGTTTTGGTTTAGAATTGAATTATTAAAATCTTCGGTTTTTAACCTCGGTCTTAGTTTTTAACATTGAAAAATCGAGGGTTTCAGTTAACTGGTTTGTTATTTATAAATATGTAATATATATAAATATAATTGATTTTTCAATAAATATAAATAGAAAATATCATAAAATCCTAGAAGCTCTCCTTCTCTCTCTTCTGATTCCTTTGTCTTCATTATCGCCTTGCCTCTCTTCTCTCATTCTCTGTTCTCTCATTCTTTGTTCTCTTAGCCTCAAGAGTTAGATCCTCACTCACTTTTAGGCTCTCAGTTACTCCCTCAGGCCTCAATCCTTCTTTACCTCTCTGTCGGCGTTCCATTTTTTGGCTCTATTCTCTTTGCCTATGAACTACGGTACACACACACATACACACACTCTCTCTCATCCTAGTGCTTGTAAATGTTTTATTTGTAACACCCATTACATTCAAATGCTTAGATCTTCACTTTGAACATGCGAAAATTAACTTCAAGTCAGTTGAATATGTTTTTATATTTGAGGTTAGTAAAAGCGTCAAAGGTGGGAACTTTATATGATTTGAGTAATGGAGACCGGAGAATAATTGTAAGGAGAAGGAGTGATAGTGTGTTTTGTGTAATACTTTAAAATTTTGATTTGAGTAATGGACTGGAGAGTTCAGTGCAAATCCAATGTTGTGTGTGGTGATTAGCGATCGATGTTTTGTCTAGTGAGTAGAAATGATATTCGCTTATTCTTGTGTGTGGAAATGATATTCGCTTATTCATGTGCTCTAAATCAAGGGAAAAAATGAAATAAAATAAACAACAATCCATGTGAACGAAGCAGCATGGCAATGAAGCCATCACTTCGATTTCATCTCAAGAAATAAAGGTGCTAATAATGAACTTAATTAGTACTTGAGCTAATTGTAAGATCTAATAAGATATATATTTTCAGATTCTATAGATTTCCTTGGCTCATCTATGTTACAATTACATTTGCTTAGCTTTTTTATTTCCCTCTCTAGGTTTTGACCTTTTTCTGGCTTTGCAACATCCTACTTTGCATTTTATTCATTGGTTTCGTTTGTCTCAAAGGTCATACAACTTTCCTGGTTCCAAACTTTAAGTTTATATCTTGATTAAATGATATCAGAATAAACATTAGAGAAAGCAGGAAATATATCAATCGTAGAAAGTCCCTCGATAAACAAACTAAGATCCTTTGGGTCGGATAGGATCAGTTAAAGAATATGGTGGCTATTCCTATCTTTTCTTACTTATGCTATTTTCCATGAAATTGCATAATCTATAATCGTCCATGAATTTAATTAAATAATTATAATTTAAGAAAAATGCAAATAACTCTGTAATTTTTTCACTCAGTGCAAATATAATTTCTAAATTTTCAAAATTTGCAAATTTCTCCTACTTATCTTTATTATCTAATATATATGTACTTTTTTAAATATTATTCTAGATGTCTAGCACTTGGGATAATTAAAAAACCACCAACTCTACTTCAAATATTGTTTCCCAATCTTCAAGTGCTGATGGGAATGTAGCAAAAACTCCACCTCCTGAACCTGCCAATTCAAAGGTACGTAAAAGAAAGTCTTGGGTTTGGGAACACTTTGATAGGAATAATGATCTTAGAGCGACATGTAAAAATTGCACTAAATCTCTTACATGTTCATCTACTAATGGTACTAGTTGTCTGGGTAATCATATAAGTAGGTGTAAAAATTACCTTTATAATATTGACAAGAGCCAAGCAAATCTAACATTTAAACCTAAACCCAAATCCGATGAGGGGACTTGTGCAAATTTTCTTGCTAATTAGAAGTTTGAACAAGAATAATGTAGAAGATATCTTGCTAGGATGATCATTATTGATGAGTTGTCTTTTAATTTTATGGAACATGAGGGGTTTCGTGATTTTTGTTAAGTGATGCAACCATGTTTTCAAATCCCTTAATGAATAACTATAGAAAAAGTCTGCTATAATATTTATACAGAGGAAATAGGAAAATTGAAGAAATATTTTAAGAAAATCTTCAAGAATTTGTTTTATTACTAATAAATGAACATCTATTCAGAATTTGTCTTATATGTATCTCATTATACACTTCATTGATGATGATTGGAAAATATAGAAAAGAATTATTTCTTTTTATCCTATTGCTGGTCATTCATGAGAGGTAATTGGTATGGCTGTTAAGAGGTGTTAGCTTAATTGGGGAATTGATAGGGTGCTTACTATAATTGTTGATAATGCATCCTCAAATGATTTGGGCTTATAGTATTTGAAAAAAAAAAATTAAATAGTTAAAAGATAATTTACATTTATATTTTGTTCGGGGGGGGGGGGTGATGTTAGGGGTTCACTGGCAAGTGAGATGTGCTGCACATATTTTGAATTTAGTTGTAAAAAATAGTTTGTTTGAAATAAATAACTCTATTGTGAGAATTAGACATGCAATGAAGTATGTGAAATCTTCTCTTTCTAGGAGCCAGAAGTTAAAAAATTGCATTGAAAAAGAGAAGATTAATAGTAATAGTTTATTGTGCTTAGATGTAAGATTAGATGGAACTCAACATGCCTGATGTTGGAGGCAGCCTTGAAAAGGCTTTTGATGTTAGAGCTCACTGATAGTAGGTATTCGATGGAACTTACTATGAAGAAAGGGACTCTAACTTTTGAGGATTGTGAGTATGCTAAATCATTGTTGCATTTCTTAAGATTTTTTATGATACCACTTTGAGCTTGTTGGTAGACTTCATATCACTAGTAATGAATATATGAAGAAGATTTATGGTCTTGGGTTGATGATTTTTGAAATGATTGAAAAAGGTAAAAATCCTAGTTTTAAAGCAATAGCTCTTAGGATAAGGAAAAGTTATGACAAGTATTGGGCAAATATTGATAATATCAATGTTTTGTTATTTGCTGCATTAATTCTTGATCCTACATGCAAATTGAAATATCTCGACTATATGGTTAGTGAATTTTATGATGTGGGTACTGCAAGTAAGCTAAAAAAAAAGGTGAGACTTGTTTTGGACTCTTTGTTTGAATCCTATGGTGTTTCCACACTTACATCTACTGTCTAAACAAGAGAAGAACAACTAGAAGTCGACTTGTCTATGGTGGTTGATGAATATGACGATGTATACTAATATCTAGATTATAAATACTTAAAACATGGTAGGGATGAAGGAGGTGAGGATTCTAAAAATGAGTTGGAAAAAGATTTACATGGTGATTGTGAGAAGAAGGTACCTTCTTTTTATATATTGGTTTGGTGGAAAACAAATACATCTAAGTACCAAACAATTTCTTTAATGGCAAGGGATGTGCTATTTATTCTCGTGTCTACGGTTGCTAGTAAATCCACTTTTAGCACTGGTGGTCGTGTGTTTGATTCATTTCGCATTGCTCTTACATCTAAACTTGTAGAAGCTTTAATTTGTGGGCAAAATTGGTTGAGGAATTCAAGTCAACTAGTATATCTTAAGCCTATCTTGGAACAACCTGAGTCGGTATCTATAGGTAAAACTATTTCTACTTTTCATTTTTTGTGGTTTATTAATCTTTACTTCTATATTGAAGTTTTTTAAAATTCTTTATTTTTTTCCCACTTTGTTTTGTTTTTTGTAGCAACATCTTGCATTATGGAAAGTCATCCTCTTGAATAATTGATGATGAGAAGAGAATGTAAGTCATCCTCTTGTAAATGTCTGCATGTCTGTGAACTTTCTAATGGCTAAAATTGTCAATTGAGTGTTTATACAATCAATTCGGCCTGGAGATTATTGAAAAATTTATGTTCTGGAAGAAAAACTTGGAGAATATGTTAGCACTTTTGCTCCTCTCTTCCTTTGCTTCTTCCAACTTAACTTAGTATGGTGGAATGTTGTAGAATTAGAGATGTGAAATTGTTAGCTTCATGTTTCTTAGATGAATGCAATATTGCATTTATAGGGTGAAAGACATGTCTAATGTTTTTGAGAAAATAATCACATAAATACAAATTGGAGAAAAAAATTACAAAACTACTATTGCTATATCGCATGTTCAAGATGGGACACAAGAATTGACACAAATATCGCATTTCTAACAAGTGACATAGTGTCCTTATCGGGCAAACTTATGAAAAATATATATATATATATCACATAACTAACATGTGATATAAGTCTAGCTATGTATCGCATGTTGGTCATGCGATACACATTTAATAATTGCATGAGTGTCCAATGTTGAACATGCGACACTCGTGTAATTTAAAAAAAAATGTATCGCACTTCTAAAATGCGACATAACGATACTATTCATGTAATTTTTTTTCACAAATTGGTTATGTGTAATTTTTAAAAAACTATATTATACATGTAACATTCTCGCATTTAGAAAATGTAAATGTTCTTGAGCTTTGACTCAAATGTATTTACTATTATTACTTTTTTTTTTCAGCCGGGCTATTTAGAGAATACAAGAAAGTGAGGGGCTCACAAGAAAGTATTCAACTTCGAGTTATTCTACTATTGTCATTTCGAACATGTGTTAATTGGAACATTCATGTTTTAATTTGATAATAGTTTTGCTTTTGGAGGCCTTTTTGTTATTCTATATTTGATGGTGTTATTAATATAAATTATGTTGAAATGTATGGTTGAGATGAAAAGAAACAAATGCATGTGTATATTTGATAATTTAGATGATGGTGTTTGATTGAGATTTTGTATTGGTTAACAATTATGTTAAATGGTTAAAAACCAAAAATCAAAAAAATTAACCAATGTTAACCGTTAAGGTACTTAACTTCTAATAATGGATCGGTTTTGGATCAAGATTTTAAAAAATCGAACATTACGGATCAAATCAAAAAATAAGTTCATGGATCCGTTAATCGAATCGTGGACACCTTTAATACTAATTGTGTGATTGTGTTGCTATGTACTGGGCTTCGCTTATTCTTTTCTTTTTTCAGGTGTTGGTGATTTTGAGTTAATGCTTATGCGTATCTTAAGTTTAGGACATGTTGATATGTGCCTAACAAGCAAGAGGCCAAGAATGCAAGATTATGCGTTCTATTAAGTAAAAGTTATAATTTATCTTTCCAAACTTGTATTTTCTTTTGGGTTGTGAAAGTCTTTATCAAATACCTTGTATTTGTCACGACTCTAATATTGGGGCCTAATAGGATTTATCTAAAGCCATCATATCACGTGTGTACTCGTAACATGAGAGCCGACTTGTATGTCAAAGCATATAGGACTCTATTTATTTATAAATGTTTATCATATAAATGATATAATATATTACAAGATTCAACTATGGAATCCGATTTTCCAATTTTCACCAAGATCGCAGAGAATCGGTATTCCCACCAAATAGTGAAAATGGGTTTCAAACTATAACTTACAAATTTCAACAATATAAAATTTATGTAGTTTACATTCTAAGTTTACCATATCCTATATCTCTATCTTCAATAGAGTTTGTTGGAGAAGCTCTCTTTACACATTCCTAGCC
This sequence comes from Combretum micranthum, assembly GCA_024138025.1. Taxonomy (NCBI): domain Eukaryota; kingdom Viridiplantae; phylum Streptophyta; class Magnoliopsida; order Myrtales; family Combretaceae; genus Combretum; species Combretum micranthum. The sequence continues at coordinate 820,740 of JAMXBD010000189.1, read as the reverse complement.
CAATCTCAGCTAGTAATAATCCTGCACAGAAACTGTTGGGGGGTGAGCTAACCACAGGCTCAGTGAGATAACCCGACCAGACCACACATTAAACAATAGCAGCTAAGTATAATTATCAATCGTATGTAATGCAACAATCAATCATATGCACATTACAAGCTTGGATGATCTAGAATCTAAAGCAGGATGAAGATTTACGCCCTCTCATCGGGGTTGAAGGAACTGATCTATGAATCACTTAGCCAGGAGAAACAGAGAACCATAGGAACAAAGAGACTCCACTCAGTTTCCTTTTGGAACAAAGAGACTCCACTAAGTGTTAAACATTTCACAGCGATACCATGGGCGGCATCCTTCGTTACCAGTTAGTTCCCATGGAACCGATAGAACAAAGGTAAGGTTGCGTAGAACTAATAGCCTCTTGCCTAGAAAAACCAAGCATTACTAGAGAACCAAAATTCTAACACGTAGTAGGCTATCGTACAAACATAATGCAGTTTATGCAAATCGTGCAGTGCATGTCCGTTTCATTTATAGTACAGTAGTTGTTAATCCATTTTAAGGCGATCATATGATCTACAGACAATCATCAACATATTTCATATAATAATTATCATACAAAATGATTATCACTTATATTATGATAATTTAGCATTCAATCATACACCACGCATCATGCATTATTCCCAATCCCACATGCATATCAATTGAATATATATATTATTGCAAGTGCAACTATACTACAAGCACAAACAATGTGATAAAGTCAAGTAACTCACTTGTGGTCCTTGCTAAACTGTTGTATATGCTATCGATAATCCAAAAATTGATTTAATTTCCTATGAAAGGAAGTAACAGAGATTCATTATTGGGTCGTTTTTGTAAGAGAAGTCTTCCTAGAATTAAAGGCATTGATCCTAATCGCCGGACATTAGACTAAATCCATTACTTTAATTATCGCATTGTTAAATACTTTAATTGAATCCTTATATGTGCCTAACTATTCCGTATCGGTATTTGATACAGTTTTTATTAAGGTTTTAATCCTATAGAGAATATTATGTGTTATTTGTTTTCATTTGCTTTTCTTGATCTTAATCACTATCTATATTTTTATTTAAGGGATTTGTCTTTTCTTAAGTTCTACTGCTTTTAGTAGAATGTTTTTATTTATTAATTCTTTGCCCATCAACCTTATCTGTCTCTCAAATTGGTATTTTTATTTATTTAAGGGTATTTTCTAGTATTTATACCTTTCAAAAGTTTAAATCCGCATTTAGATATATATCAAATTTTTACTATACTTTAGTTTCATTTTTATTGCAAAATAAGCTAAGTTTAATACTATAATATTATTGGGTAATATTAGTATTGAAAAATCAATATCAATATTAGTATTAAAAACAAGTATAAATATATCAACAATTTTTCAAACAGTTAGTAAATAATACCATTAGTAAATAATAATATTAGTTGGCAAAAAAAAAAAATTGTACTGATGATAGTTATAAATATGGTGACATTAACGTAAATAATAACTTATAATTCTAATGATCCTTGATGAAAATATCAATAATACGAATATTTATAACATTAGTAATAATGGTAATAATCAAACTATATCAATAGAAACAGCAGTAACCTTAGTATTGGTTATTAAGATTAAAATTGAGTGAATTTCTATTTACGGTTTCTTATTCGTTTAAATCTGATTTCTCTATATAACTAGTCGATTTGGTAGTACTCAAAGAGTACTTTTTAGGAGTGGCATTATTTTCAAGAAAGAGATTTGTACAATTTTTAAATTTATGAAACACATGCATAGATTTCAAGTGAATTCTAACATTATAATCAAAACTTGTTTTAATCATATCTAACTCATTTCTAAACCGTTTTTGATGAATAAATAATTGTTTTCATAGTATTTTTCCAGTACATCCATTGATAAGGTCGTTTTTTGGTTTATTAACAAATACATCAATACAGTTTATTTGACCTTTTGAACAATTTTCTTTATTTGATTCTTTTGGTTCCTAGTTTCCTAAAGCTTAGAGTCCTAACTTTCAAGTTGATGCTTCTATAATCCTAAATAATTATGTATCATCATTTGTTCAACTATATAATTTAAAACTATCATTTAATCCTCTTATCTATTTCTTTAGCTCATTCATGATTTGTAAAATTATCAATATGTATAATTTCTATGAATTGTTCATAATATTTTTCTTGTAATGTAGAACTCCTAATCATGCCCTTAAAGCTTGTTTTATCAAGTTTTAGGTTCATAAAAGGTCTTAAAAGCATTAGGTATAAGTTTAGACTAGTTTAGATGAAATTTGAGTCTTGTTTTGTCCACTTTATTCCAAAATCCGAATTTACTATTACCATCTTTATAATATTTCTAAGTTGTTGTCTTCCTTTGTCAACAATATCTAAACATTCCTAATACATCAACAATCCATCTACTTGAATTCGTCAATGGATTAACAACTTCTTTCAACTACAAAATTTTCTTCCAATGCTCAATAATCCATCCTAAAGTCTATTCACAAATTTAACAAGGATAAGTTATAGTTTAGAGCTTACCTTGGATTAGAATGAAAGAAGGATGTTTAACTTCCTTTCTAAGCTAAAATCAAACTTATATCAAAGGTTAGATGATGAGTTTTTAACTAAACAACATTAACTATATTGAGAGCTTACTAATGAAATCCAATATTCTTACCTTGTCAAGCTAGTTTTCCCCTCTTGGACCTTAGGATAACTAAGACTTTTGATTTGGTTTTTGATGTTGTTGGAGAGGGGAATTGATTTTCTTGATGTACTTAGTGTGTAGTTAGGATATGGAAATAAGATAGGGGTTTATGGTTGATCTTACAAGGGTTTTCTAAGGTTTCTAAGTTGAAGGTTGCAATGGAAAAAGAAAAAGGAAAAGTTGGACGCACTTCTTTTTGTAGCTATGTTTTTGGGGTGGTTTTGTGAGAGTTATAAGCTCAAATTGTAACTAACTTAAGCTTATATACATATACTAAGACTAGGCTAAGTTTTAGAGGCTAAGGAAAGGGTTTTGGGCTTGAAAAAGATTCAAAATAGCAGCTAGAATTTTTCATACGAATTTGTCATTTTTTGTTTGCAAATTTAGACTTTGTTTTGACAAATTTGTGGCTAACCTTGAGGGCATTAATTGTATTTTTTGGTAGCTAATTAATACCATTTATGTGTGTAAAATTAGGAGCTCAACTTTTGTAAAAATCGGTCAAAATCTGTTAAAGTTTGAAGTTTGAAAATTTGAAAATTTTGGAACATTTCCTCTTGATTTTTTAACCGATTTTAGATCTGATTTTCTAATTAATTATTCGTGTGTGAAGCGTCCATTTAAAGGCTCTCTACTGGTGTTTAATTAGTAAAAAATATTAGCTCATTGAAGCTAAGGAATATTGCAAAAATCGGAGCTTAATTTGGGTATGTGTGCTGCTGTGTTTGTTGAATTTTTTCCTCTGTTGTAGCTGTTAAGTTCCGATTTTTGCAAAGATATTTGGAGTGGTTGTGGTTGTTTATCTAAGCTGAAATTCTCCTGATTTATTGTTGATTACATGTGGAGTGTTTTGGATGGATTGTCAGTCAATTTCATTTGGAATTTAGAACTCAAATTCGGATCAAAGTTGGGTATGAAGCAGCCGAAATTTGCCTTGCTGCTGCTGCTCTGTTTTATGTGCTCTGTTTTCAACCGTGCAGTGCTGTGCGTGTGGAAGGTGTGTGTGTGGGATGCAGCTTGTCCGTGTGTGCCAGCCAGCTGCTGTGCGTATGTGTGGAGATGTGCGTGGAATACTGCTCGTTGATCGTGGAGCTGCTGCTCGTCATTTCCTGCTTCAGCTTATGTTGAGTACAACTCTCTGGTCGGTGGCTCTGCTGTGCGTGAGAGAAGTTGCTTGCGAGTGGAGAAGAACTGTCTTGCTCGAAGGAATCCAGCAGCGCATTGGAGAATTCTCCTTTGTCGTTCCACGTTCGATTCTTCCAAATCGGCAGCGGTGCAGCGTTGAACTGTCCATTATATATATATTTAATAGTTATAAACCAAAATATTTTTGCTAATAATAAATTATTTGCGTATAACTATACTCGTTATATTTACGTTTTATCGAGATAAAATTATCTAAGTTACTACAAAACTTTAAATTATTTATATTTTCAAATTTTTAGTTAAAACTTCACACGATAAATTATTTTTAGTATTTTTAACTAACGTGATTAAATTTTCAAGTTCGATGAATTAAGTTAGGAACCAAGTCCTAATAAATTTAGAATTTCCTAACAATTATAACAGCGGGTTTGAACTTTTCTTTTTAGATCTAGATTAATAATTATTATTCAGTATTAGTATTTATTTGTATTTATAATCTTAGTATTTCCTTTTTAAATTATTTTTTTATACCGATAAGCTCTATTAATAAACTGTATCTTATCGGTTTTGAAATTTAGAGCTATTTTTAATTATATCTCGAATTATCAGTTCAAGATACGAAATCTCGTTTTTGGTATCTATTATGGTCAAAGAAATTTTTATTCGGGTTTTTCAAACTAGGAATGAGTTTATTATAATTCATAGATCTATTCTAAGATTTTTGTTGAATCATATATTTGATATTAGTTTTACATTTGCCAATTTGTTCATTTTCCAGTTATGAAAATTACATTAGCAACTCAGGATTTTAATTTCTAAAATCTCTAAATCTTTTAATTAGAATATTAGTGTAATTTAAATATTTATTTAAGATCTAGATTCTTAGATATCAATCTATTTGTGATCTTATCGTATCTTTTTGTAATTCTAGTGATTTGTCTTTAGTCTATATTTTTATAACTTGTAAGTTCCAAAAATTAATCGTCTGTTATTGACTTAAATTTAAGGTTAATTGTGATTTCTTATTGAACTGTTGATCATTTTTCCAAATATTATCTTTACTGTATAGGAGTTATTCCTACTAATTTTAATAACAACATATTTTATCTAGCTACTTAATATTGTCATCATATTAAAAATAGTTTGAACACTATTGTTTTCATTATTTAACAAGTTAGGATTTATTTTCTAAGTATTGAACTTAAGGAAAAAAAAATTCAGTAACTTTATATTAACGATTACTTTATCATTGTTTTATAAATTACTTGAGATCATATTTGTTACAGTTTTGTATTTTCAAAATTTTTATTGATAACGATTCTAATCTTTCTAATTATAATCAAATTCATTTACACTTTAACAATTTTAAATCGAGAAAAATTTAGAGTGATTTTTACTACTTGTTCCAAATATTTTATATAATTCATATTACATTTGTAGTGTTTATTATAATCAGGTTACGTAAAATTAAGAGAATTACCGTATTACTATTTATCTACCTTTAATACTTTGTTATTTTTTCACTGACAAATTAAAACATTTTCAAAACCTAATTAAATGATTTAAAAATCTAAAATTAGATATAAATGATCCCAATAAACAAATGGTTTAAGTCTGGTAAAAAAAAAAAAAAAAAAGGAAAAAAAGGTATCAGGTAGCCTTAGTGTATAACACTTAGATGTTATACATGGAGGAATTAAACACGCCTTGACCCTATCTAGGGCATGACAAATTCCCAAAGAGAAAATATTGAATATTCAACGTCGCAAAACAAAATAAATAATGTGTATTTTGTTAGAGCTAGATTATGTAAATGAAGCCAAAAAGAAAAACATTTGCAACAATATTATTTTTTGTTTTAGAAGATGAAGAAGGGGAGGGGGCAATTTGATGATGAATGGTATGTACTACTAGAATTGATGGAAAAATGTGTGAATTCAATTCATATCACAAAGAATTTAGTATTTGTTTTTTTTTTTTTGTTTTCACTCTGACGGTTTCCACTTTCTCTTACAACACATTAGTCAATTTAGATAAGGAAGCTTAATTTGTCATATCATACATTTTTATCTATTGCATATATTTATATTATATTATAATACATTCATGGTTGTCATCAAACTGCGTTTCTACTCATACATGTTTACTAGTTTACGAGTTTGTGAGCTTATTCCAATTCAACTCGTGTGAAAAATCGTATCTATGGTAAAATCACAGTAGAATCGCGAGTTAAAAACGTAAAATCCTTTCAAACGGTCGAATGCATCCAATTTTATCGAGTCTACTCCTGTCCACATTTCACATTTAAATTGTAATGTTCAACGAAAGGGACGGCCCTCGTTTGTCTTGCTCTTTAAGTGGTTAATTTTATTTTCTTACTAAAATGAAGGAAAAACAAAAACTCCAAAGCAGGTAGTAAAGTAAAGGTAAAGGAAAAGCATAAAGGACATTTTAGGTTTTTATTTTCCTTGCTCATCTTTGAGTTCGACCTTCATCAACCATTGTTCATTATCATCGAGTTCTTCATCAGTTCGCGAGCATCAAAGTTCAACCTTCATCAGTTCATCGCGTATCAGACTTCATTCGTTAATCACTGTCATCGGCTCTTTTTTTTTTTTTTTTTGTTGAGCTTGCAGCCAAGCCATCATCAACAATTTGTGTTGCCATGCTGGTCATCATTCTAGAGTTAGACTTCTGGTTCTGGTGTGGTGAGTTTGCTCAGCTCGGTTCGCATCGTCGACTCCTCCTCCTTATTCTGGCGTGGTGAGTTCTTTTCCAATTTCCCTGTTCTCTTCTCGGATTCAGATCTAATATAAGTCTAAGTGTTAGATAACCCAAATTTGGTAGATTTATTTAATTTTGTTGATGAACATGAAATTAGAAGACTAAAGATATAGAAATTTGTGTCATTCTCATTGGAAGTTCATGTCATTCTTATGAAATTAGAAGACTAGATAAGCCCTCTGTAAGCAAAGCCAAAGGGAGAACTGAACAAACATATAATACTTAATTTAATGCCTCATTTACAAGTTATTGTGTTTGAACAATTGTGTAATCATAGTTTTAGATAATTGGAAGGGCAGTTTATTCCATAATTGCTTATCATTTACCTCTTGGTTTTGTTTTTATTCTACTTATTATTACTTCTGTGTTGGCTTCCCAGTTTTTATTTTGCACCTCGTTACTCTTTAGGTGGTCGGTTCATTATGCACAGACCTCATTGACATGGATAGAATTGAAGTATGACTAGTGTACTATAACATTATTTATTTTAATTTTTGGACAAAACTTAATAAAAAAAATGGATCTAACTATATGGATTTATTAATATCGACAATCATTTTTTTCTATCAATAGTAAATCTAAGTCTGGTTCCCTTTTAGTCTTGTGACATTTGTATTAGTTTTGTTAGTATGTCGCATATGTTACCTATGGCATTAGTATTGATTTTTCGTTGAAGTTTGTGATTTTAGCTATATCTTTTAATGAATACTTGAGACTTAGTAATGGTGAATGGTAGAAACTTGATGGTGCATGAAGAAAATGCCGTAGAGAAGGAGACGTTTAAGGGCTTATGGAGTTAATGATTTTGGTTTGCTCAAAATGATGTGGGGGATTCTTTGACTTTCCCAAAAGAGAAGCTAATTTGTTTACTATAACATATATGTTTATTATAACATTAAATTATATCAGTACCTAGTATCTTGTTATAGGCATGGGGGTTATCTATTGTTGATTCTTCTATTCTCAACTATGTATGCTATTTTTTTCCACTATTAAATCAATAAATTAGGTTTGAAATTATTTAGCTCGCCCCCTGATTTTAATTTTATATTTTTTTTACAGGGACATAAGTAGTGATTGAGTTGAACTAGAAATGTTAACTTCAAAATCATTTAAAGAGAGTGCTAAAAGGAAAAATGCTCCAGGAAATAGATCTGATGTTGGTTGGCAGCATGGAATTGATGTTGATAACAATGGAAAAAGAGCAAAATGCAAGTATTGTGACAAAGGTATCAGTGGTGGCATTTTTAGATTTAAGAATCATTTGGCTTGTATACGTGGAGATGTAGAGCCTTGTATGAGTACGCCTGATGATGTTAAAAGGCAAATGATGACGCTATTAGCAAAAGCAGTAGAAGCGGCAGAAAGGAAAAGAAAACAAATTTATGGAATTGACGAATTTGATGACGATGAGGTATCACAGTTGCCTTATAGGGAAAAAGGAAGGAATGCTATTGATACCTTCTTCAAAAAGAAAAGTGGTGGAACAAAGCAAAACCAAACAACCATGAATCAATTCATGAAGAAAGAATTGAGAGAAGACTATTGCCAACAAATTGCTCGATTTTTTTATACTAGTGCAATTCCATTTAATTGTGACAAAAATCCAGAGTTCGCAAAGATGCTTGAGGTGATTGGTCAATATGGTTGTGGGCTTCAACCTCCTTCCTATCATGAGCTAAGGGTAACATATTTGAAGAAAGAAGTAGCTCAGACAATGGAATTACTTGAGGATTATAAAGTAGAATGGAAGAAAACAGGTTGCTCCATTATGTCTGATGGGTGGACTGAAAAAAAAGAAGCGTTCCATATGCAATTTCTTAGTAAATAGTCCTAAAGGAACAGTCTTCTTAACTTCTTTGGATACTTCTGATATCTCCAAGACAGCTGATAAGGTCTTTGATATGTTAGACAATATTGTAGAGAAAGTTAGCGGGGAGAATGTTGTTCAAGTAGTTATTGATACTGCTGCAAATTATAAAGCAGTTAGAGAAAGATTGATGGAGAAAAGAAAAATTTTATATTAGACACCTTATGTAGCACACTGTATTGATTTGATTCTAGAGGACTTTGAGAAGGAATTGAATATCCATCGTACAACAATTGCAAAAGGGAGGAGAATCACCACTATATTTACACTAGAACTATACTCATCTCAATGCTACGACATTTCACAAAAAAAAAAAAAAAAGGACTTGGTTAGGCCTGGTGCAACTCATTTTGCAACTTCTCATTTGACATTGGGTTGCCTTAATGATCAAAAGGGTGCATTGATGAGTATGTTCACTTCCAATATGTGGAAGTCCACTAAGTATGCAAAAACACAAGATGGAAAGCGGATTCAACAACTGGTTTTAGATAGTAGATTTTGGAAGAATATAACTACTTGCCTTAAAGCTACTTTTCCTCTTATTAAAGTACTTAGATTGGTGGATTCAGATGATCCAACTATTGGCTTCATTTATCTAAAAATGGATAATGCCAAAGGAAAAATCAAAATAAATTTTAACAACATAAAGAAGAGGTAATATTTTAACTTATTAACTATATAGTCTATACTTCTTTTCAATTTGTATTTTAAAGTTTAATTTTCTAAAATGTGCCATATGATCATATCCAATTTATTTGATGTAGTTATGAACATGTATTGAAGATCATTGATAGGAGATGGGAGCTTCAACTTCACAAACCATTACATGCTGCAGCCTATTACTTGAATCCTTATTTCCATTATAGTCCTACCTTCAAAGTTGATGCTCGGGTTAAAATAGGACTATATGATTGCCTACATCACATGGTCTCTAATGTAGATGAAAGGTGCAAGATTGACATGCAACTTGAACAATTTAAGGATGCTAAAGGATTATTTGGTATTGAGGCTGCAAGGTTAGCAAGAGATAAAAAATCTCCAGCAAAATGGTAGGATTCATATGGAGATGAATGCCCAGAACTACAAAAGTTTGCTATTCGTGTGTTGAGTTTGACTTGTAGTTCTTCTGGTTGTGAGCGTAATTGGAGTGCATTTAAAATAGTATGATGCAAATAAATTTTCTATTGTGTCTTTCGTTCTATCTATTATTGATACCATTACTCTTATATATAACCCTTTCAATTTCAGGTGAAGAAATAGGTTGCACCAGCAAAAGATGAATGATCTAGTGTTTGTGATGCATAATTTGAAATTAAAAGAGAAGAGTGATAGAAAAAATGATTGTAGTGTTGAATTTTCAACGAATGATCTCTCATTTGATGATGAATGGATTTTTGAGGAAGAAGATATGTTTAATTTATCAAGTGAGGGTCTTTTGAATATTTTAAGTGCTGAGGGAAGGGAAAAAGATGATGAAGATATGGAGGATGTCGGTGCACTTATAAATTTAGAGAGTCATGGAAGTAAGAGTCAAGATGAGTTGGAGATCCAAGATATTGATGTTATTGAAGATCAAGCACGCATGGGTAATTTAGAGGATATAGACACTATTGGTAGTAATCATGATGTTGATATTGATGATGATCAAGAAGATGATTATGATGATGATGATGGAGATGGGAGAGCTGATGGTAGCTTTGATGATTTGTTTTAGTTTTGTACTTCGCTATAATAATTTATGTTGGATTGCATTTTGCATTGCGAATGTTATTTCAAGTATTTATATTATGAATTAATGTATTAGTATTACTATTAAGTATTACCATAACGACTTATGTTTGATTATCCGTATTGTTAAGTGCATAAGTTTTATTGACTTGTGAATTGTAACTAAGCTTGATGCTAAATTTCTTTATTTTCATGTTTTATTTGATGATTTTATTAGTAAAGTATATTTACAATATTTGCAAGCAAAGTTATGTCGATTGTAGAATCTTACGATTCTACGTTCAGTTTCTATGAACCCCTTGGCGATTCTAGGTGGAAACTCGAATTTGACAACTATGAATACATTTGAATTTTAAATAAATGGAATGTTTTCTAGCATTATTGATGAATTTTAAGTACATTAGAGTAATTTTGGTATTTAATTAGTTTCAAAAACTTTAACTTGTTGTAATGATTTATCCATGCTTTTATTCTTTTAATAATACCATTTCAAATAACTAAAAGGATTCATTGATTAAAAAGTATGATGGGATCATAGAATTTTTCTTAAATATAGATTCAACGAAGTATAAACATAAGTAATAGCCGATTAATGAGACATAATTTATTTTTTATGGAACTTGAATTGATAAAATATGGGGATAATGCCATCGATACTACCTGATTTTTTCAAAAATTTTCAATTTTCAACTTGAACTTTTATTATGCTAAATGTGGTACCTAATTATAACTTTTGGTGTTACCATTACTACCTGGATCAAATAACTTAATGCCGTTTGTACAATCACCATGTTTATCCAATGAAAATGTGACATGTAAGCCAAAAAAAAAAAATACAACCTAGAAATATAGAAAAGAATGAGAAAAAAATAGAAAACATCAATAATAAAAAAAAGGAACGTATGTCTCTTTTGTCAACTCCTGGCAAGGGCTTTAACACATAGAACTCTTACTAGACACCACCCTTCTCCTCACCAATTGCACGAGACCCAACATTCTACTTAAGTTCTTCCCATATGAAAATACATCTTCTCTTCTACTGTACGAGAAAGGGGGCACTAAAAGAGAACAAGTATCAATTGAATCTACCTTTTTTTTTTAATCTTTTTTTCTTTCTCTCCAATTTTCACTATCCAAATCCACCTAAAATCTGAACTTTCTGCAAATTCCTTATACCACAAGCCCTTTTCTCTTCACGATTCAATCAAAACCCACAACTTGTTAAGATTTGTACGCTCTAAACCACCTAAGATATAAACTTTACAAAGAAATTTCCAAATTAACCTAAACCTAGATGAATTTTTGCAACAAGAGAAATTTAGTAAATGAATGAAGGTCCTCAGCATACTTCATTTTAAAAATGAAAAACAGAGTTCGATATCTGAACTTCCTAAATGGTCTTCCTTAGTCAACTTCTCTCGTGCCGTCTTTCTACGGAAGCCCTTTGTCTCTCTAACCTCTCTTGCTCAAACTTGCTTTCATCTCAAACCCAGCCATTATCTCCATTGAAAGCCAACCTTCATTACAAACCCAACCATTGTCACAATGGAACGGGAAGAAGTTGACATCTGAACCGAATGATTTAGATCTTCAATTGAACTTGCACATGTTGGATCTAGGATTTTTTTTAGGGTTTCAAATTGGAGATTTTTCTAGGGTTTCCGCAACAGAGGAGGGTGTGTAATTGTGAAAAAAACAAAAATAATTCCTATTTCAATAGTTTTTTTTTTTTTTTTCATTTTTGTGGACTTCATGTGACATGTAGCGCACAATGATTGGCTACATACAAACAATGTTAAATTTTTTTTATGCAGGTAGTGATGATGATACGAAAAGTTGCAATTAGATATCACATTTAGTACAATAAAGTTCAGGTAGTAAATTAAAAATTATAAATCAAACTCCATTTTATTGAATTCGATTGAAAGCGGTCAAAGATACTATATATATTAGTAGGCAACTCATAAAGGTTATAGTCAAAATACTATATTATATTTAGTTAATTGCTATCAAGGACAATTAAAGATATTAGATTGTAAAGGTAGATAATGGATTTTAATTTCCAAATTTGAAATGCAAAATGCCCTTTTTTTTTTCCCTTAATAACATAGTTATGTCGTCAAATTAGTTTTAGTTTTCTTAAGTTAAAATATTTAGTCAAATTGAATATTGTAGATGACGAATCGAAATGTGATTTATGGAAATAGATATGACCGTGTATTATTACTTTTATCAGTTTTGGAAATTTGAACGACCGGTTCGGGCTTCCATATCATAGATATAGCTACTGTAGATGAATAAATAAATAATAAAAATGGCAATGTATCATTATCTGAATTCATAGAATTTTAAGATTTAGTGTTTATAATTTAAATCCCACAGGATGCAGAGTCGTTTTTTTTCTTTCCTTTTCCCTCAACTAATTTATCCTTTACTATGTTCGCATGTAAATTTATTATTGTGTGTAAACTATTCATAAATTCTACTAATTAGTCAATGACATTATAACTGTAATGACTAAAGGTGTTATACATCATATGATTAGCATTGCTGTCTTTATTTGTTTAGGTGCAAGAAATTAATATTTATAAGGTTTTATGTCGTCAATTTTCTTTCAAAGACCTGTATATTATTTTTTTTTTCTGTCTCTAATTATAATACCCCTCAAATATGGATTCTGAAACTCTAATCATAGAGACACATTTTGGTGTAATGGCTTGGAGTTCGTTGGAACTCTAAAGTTAAACGTGCTTTATGTAGAGCAACCTCATGATGAGTGAACTCATGGGAAGCGCATGGACCAAAAGGACAACTTTGCAAAGCAGTTTATCAGTCGAAAGTGGAGGAGTACATCCTCACTGCTTAGTGTGGCTCTGGATCTGTATAACAAAACTGATGATGACGTTAGTTTTATAAGTGCGAGAGTATGTCCCTCAAATATAGATTGTGAAACTCTAATCACAAAGGTGCCTTTTGGTGTAATGACTTGGAGTTTGTCAGAACTTCAAACTTAAACATACTCTATTCTATGATTATGTCATTAATTTTTATGAGATCAATTCCATCACTAACCAACGTTTCACACCATACTCAATCATGATTGAACCACTAAAATACTTAATATTTCAATGACTATATTTATTTTAACAATTAGATGGTTGACCGAACGATCTTATTAATGAGACTGTAGAAGCTTCTGCAAATTTAACCATATAGTTCTTTTGCAATTAATATTACATATGCAATGTTGTTTAATATGCACTACCACGATTAATATTACATGCATAGTATTGTTATATATGCTCAGCATTGGAGCATAGTGTCTACTAACATGATTAATGCATATTAATATAGATTCACCATTATCATTATTCTATTAATACTGCATTAAAACTTATTATGAATGTATTAACAGTATTAGGACATTGTTATGACTTTATTAACATATATATAGCAAATATGGATCCATTATGCAAATGAATAAATTTAGAATATAATGAAAAATTTAAATTAAATTATAAATAGAAATGATAAATTAAGAAAGAAAAAAAAAAGAATACAAAAAGGTAAAAACAAAGACCCATTTTATTTGTGTCAGAATAGCAATATTTTAAAATGAAAAGCTGATATAATTTCTTATAATTACATTTTTTTATAATCGTTTATTATTTTGTAAATAACAATTGGGCAATGCAAAATCTTAATCATGATCTAACACAATACAAAAGATAAGCCACTGGTGATCAAAATGGATTTTTCTTGGTGGGTACAATCATGTTGAGTTCAACTCCATGCCTTGAAGGTTGGTGTCCAAAATAACTATATTAGAATGTTGAACATGAATAAAATCTTTATAATAGTGTCAATATAAAAAATTACATACACCCATATAAAAATATGAAAAGGAAATAAAAAAAATTAATAGAAAACATGGATTATTGAAAAGAAATGTGTAGAGAAATTTTGAAAAATGTATAAAAACCTAATCTTAGATAATGTATTTAAGTTCCTAAAATGAGCTTTAAAAAAACTTTATATTAGATATTGTGGGTAGATATAGAGTAGATAAGTGGCGAGTTATTCAACAGTTGAGAACTTAGGTATAAGTTTATGTAATATACTTACAAAAGGGGATCATTGAACAACGCCAATCAAATTCTACAAAATCTACAATCAAGGGGAAAAAAAGGTGAAACTGAAGAAGAACCCAAACCCAAACCCAATATGACTTTTATTTTATTTTGAGTATAACCACTTGATGGTGCAGCCATTGAGGGTTCAGAACCATCGAAATTAATACTTAATATAAGTTCTTGTTGAAACTATTGATTTAGCTGCGATTGCTCCTCAAAAGCACTATTCAACTCATCCACTTGCGCTTACATTGCTAATAATGTCGCCACTTGATCCTTCATCAGTTGTTGTTTGTCATCACATTCTGATGTTGTTGCACCTCATCATTAATGGGGCATTTAGGACGACAGCTTGAGGGTTACCATAAGGAGCGCCCCATCTTTTGGTGGCATCGCAGAAGTGGAAGGATTCCTCTTAAAAAATGCTGAAGATTCTGCAGTAGCCATTGCATGAAAGGAACTGTTGTAGCTATAGCCGCTAGCAATGCTTGCAAGCTTGCAAGTTCATTCTTGGCATATGTAAGCTCGCATAGTAATGATCTAAATATTCATGTTCCAGATTAAGCAATTGCTAGAAGGAAATAAGATTAACAATTAAAATTATTTGTCTAAATTTACAATATTTGTTGTTCCAAACTCTTAGCTTCATCTCAGGCTTGTATTAAATCCAAGAACATGGGAATTAAAATCTTTATTACGAAGTTTGTTTCATTAGATAGTATATTTGAGTCATTATTGGTAGAGATGCACTTACGATAAAAAGAAAGTAATGTTCTAGGGCTTGGTTAGAGTAATAATTAACTATAAAAATGAATGAATACCTAAGCTTCTCTTGTAGGAATACAATTTCCCCAATACAACCATGGAAGGGGTCATGGTGTCGTGCCTCAACTTCATAAGCGAGAGAACTGGCCCCATCTTGACTATGTGGTTCTTCAAGTTTGCTAAGTATTTTGGCTACATTTCTAGTTCGAAAAGATGATGCACACAAAGATACCTTGGTGGCTAATTTACGGGAAAATATAACACAAATCATTGATTTTGAATTATTGTTATATTATGATAATTTTATTCCTATTAGCAGAATATTGTTTTTTAATTAAAGATTATGACTTATTGTAGGGATATAGTCCAATTGTACATAATCTATTGAAGGGACTACTTCACTGCCATAGCCTTTTGACACATATCAGAGGGACTTAAGGGAGGTGAATGTGTTCCTATCTTTTTAAATATGTAATTTTTTACATAAGAGTCAGGTAGATATAAGAGGGATGCATGTCCTTGTGATAAGAGGGTTTTTGTAAGGATGTTGTCTATTAAGCTATTCTTTCATAGGGATATTAATATTGCCAAGTTTTAACAACAACACATTGAAGTGAACATAATCCCTGCGATAACTTATTATAGTGATTTTTTTTTCTTTTTGTAGGGTTCAAAGGTCCCATCCATCAATCAATTTTTTTTTTTTTTTGCAGTGATCATCACATTCTATTGCTGTTGCATTACTGCTTCGGCCACTTGAGGTTCACATAGCATTAGTGGGGCATTCAAGACGAGAGATTGGGGGACTAACATCATGGAAAACACCTTTTATTGCTATGGAACCACGAAAGTGGAAGGGTTTCCTAATAAAAAAAATGTTGAAGATTCTGCAGGGGCTATTGCATGGAAGGAGCCACTACCACCGACACCGCTTACGATGCTTGCAAGCGTGCAAGTTCATTCATGGCATAAGTAAGCTGATACGATAATGACCTAAATATTGATGTGCCAAATGAAGTTATTGCAAGTAGAAAATAAGAATAACAATTAAAACCATTTATCTAATTATTACAATATTTGCTATTCTAAACTCTTAACTTGTCTCACACTTGTATTAAATTGAAGAACATGGAAACTAAAATCTTTATTAGGACTTTTGTTTCATTAGCTCAAATGTTTGAGTCAATACTGGTAGAGATACGCTTGAGATAGAAAGAAAGTATATGTTATAAAGTTTAGTTAGGATAATGATTAACTATAAAATGAATTCATACCAAAGCTTTTAGGAGTATAATTTCCCCAATATAACCACAGATGGGATCATGGTGTCGTGCTTTGTCTTCATGAGTGAGAGAATTGGTGCCATCTCGATGATGTGGTTCTTAAATTTTACTAAGTATTTTGTGGCTAATCTGCGGGAAAATATAGCACAAATATGCAGTTTGGGATACACTTTCGGCATTGTAGCTTCCACATTGCACATGCTGAAGTGGATGAGGCCATTATTATTCTTTAGCTTTTGAAAAATAGAAAAAGAGGAAAAAAATTGCAAGGGTTCAAAGATCTCTTCCATGGATCAAATTTTTTGTAGTGTCATCACATTTTGCCGCTGTTGTACCATCAATTCGGTTACTTAAGGTTTGTGTATCATTAATGGTGCATTCGAGATGGAAGCCTGGGGTACTAACATTATAGGAAACATCCTATATTGCTATGACACCATAGAAGTGGAAGAGTTCCCATAAAAAAATGCTGAAGATTTTGCCGTCGCAATTGCATGAAAGGAGCCGTTGTCGCCGCTGCTGCCGCTTAAGATGCTTGCAAGCATGCAAGTTCTTTCTTAGCATATGTAAGCTCATTTAGTAATGACCTAAATATTTGTGTTCTAAATTAAGCAATTGCTAATAGAAAATAAGATTCATAATTAAAACCATTTATCTAATTATTACAATATTTGTTGTTCTAAACTTTTAGCTTAATCTCACATGTGTATTAAATTTAGGAACATGGGAATTAAAATCTTTATTATGAAGTTTGTTTCATTAGATCAGATGTTTGTGTCATTATTGGTAGAGATATGCTTGAGATAGAAAGAAAGTATATGTTATAGGTTGTGACTATGGTAATGATTAACTATAAAATGAATTCCATAAGCTTTTCGTATAGGCGTATAATTTTTCCAATACAATCATAAATGGGGTCACGATGCTATACCTCAGCTTCATAAGCGGAAGAATTGGCGTCATCTTAACGATGTGGTTCTTCAATTTTTCTAGGTATTTTGGCTACATTACTAGTGTTAAAAAAATAATGCACACAAAGATACTTTGTGGCTAATCCATTGGAAAATACAATGCACATATGTTATATTGTAGCTTGCATGGCGTGCATGCTGTTACATATACACTTCCGAAATTGTAGCTTGCATGGCACACATGCTGTTACAGATACACTTTCGAAATTGTAGCTTCCATGGCGCGCATGCTGAAGCTAACGAGGCTATTATTATTCTTTAGCTTCTAAAAAATAGGAAAAAAAAGGAAGGGTTCAAAGATCCCTACCATAGATTAATTTTTTTTGTTTTGTCATCACATTGTGCTACCGTTACACCACTGCTTTAGCCACTTAGGGTTTTGGTATCATTAATGGAGCATTTGGGATGAGAGCCTGAGGGACTAACATCGTAGGAAACACCCAATATTGTTGTTGGACCACAACAGTAGAAGGGTTTCCCATTAAAAAATGCTAAAGATTCTATGGTGGCTATTGCATGAAAGGAGCCATCGTTGCCGCTTACGACGCTTGCAAGTATGCAAGTTCATTCTTAGCAAATGTAAGCTCATTTAGTACTGACCTAAATATTTATGTTCCATGTTAAGCAATTGCTCGAAGAAAATAAGATGGATAATTAAAACCACTTATCTAATTCTTACAATATTTGTTATTCTAAACTCCTAGTTTCGTCTCATGCATGTATTAACTCTAGGGACATTGGAATTAAAACCTTTATCACGAAGTTTATTTCATTAGATCAAATATTTGAGTTATTATTGGTAGAGGTACGCTTGAGATAGAAAGAAAGTATATGTTATAGGGTTTAGCTAAGGTAATGATTAATTGTAAAACGAATGAATACCTAAGCTTTTCTTGTACGAGTACAATTTCCCCAATAAAACCATAGATGGGGTCACGGTGCCGTACGTTGGCTTCATAAGCAAAAGAATTGGCGTCATCTTGACAATGTGGTTCATCAATTTTGCTAAGTATTTTGGCTACACTGCTAGCGCCGAAAAAATGGTGCTCATAAAGATACCTTTGTGGTTAATCCACGGGAAATACAATGCAAATATGCAGTCATACATACACTTCCGGCATTTTAAATTGCCAGCCATGCATGCTAAAGCGGATAGGGCCATTATTATTCTTTAGCTTCTAAAAGGTAGACAAAAAAAACATGAAAAAAAAATTGGAAGGGTTTAAAGATCCCTTTTATTGATCAATTTTTTTGTAGTGTCATCACATTCTATTACTGTTGCACTACCACTTTGGCCACTTGAGGTTCATGTATCATTAATGGGGTGCTTGCATTTGGCTCTGTGGGTCATTTCACTAAACATGAAGTTAAAGTATGTTAAAAATTTATAAAAAAAGCTACTAAATTCTATTTAACTTCGGTTGCAATCACTAACGTTAGGTAAACGTACCTATTGAAGTAGCATCGAAAATATTAGGTCATATTCCTTAGGGATTGTTAGCATCTACCTTACTCCCTTATAATATATTATCTAGTCAAAGAAAATTTAGTAAATCATAATGAAAGTAGAAGCTAAACTAAAGGTAATGCATATATACATGTTTTCAGGGTAAAATTAAGGATGTTTGTAAAATGCAAAATGAGACTTAAGACTTACTTCACCAATTCTTTATCACGTCATTTCTCAACAAACTCAGAGAGTTGTTACTAGTGTATTTACACCTCGAATTCAGGAAAGTAAGTTAAAGCCTCTTTCAAGATCTGAAACTCTAAATCTAGAGAAGATCGTTAGAATCTCTTTATAGGTTATCAGCAATCTAGATCTGCATAAAGTTTAAGAATCCTTTGTTTAAAAACCATTTTGGAAATTTGAAAACAAGTGACATAAAGTTTCACTATCCCTCTCTTAAGATAATTATGAGCGACTTCATTAGTAGCTTAAATCTATTTAAAAGAATGATCTCTTGATCTATTTAGTTAAAATCAGGCGTAGATCTAAAAGGTACACCATACTTTTAGATTATGAAATTAAGTTTAAGCTACTAAATATGAATACTCAATCGGTATTCAATTAAAAAGTACATTTGAAATCACATGAATTAAGAATTGGATTCATAGACCAAAAGTTTAGGAGATTATTTCTCCATAGGTTTAAGCATTAGGCATAGATTTAGAAGAAATAATAAGGAATTAAAGATGGATATTACAATTCAAGTCTAGAATTTGCAAATACAAACAATGGATTCAAATAATTTTACCTAGAAAACTTTGAGATTTTTTAGTTAAGAAAAAAAAAATAGTTCTTTTGCCAATTATTTCTCTCTACACTCTACATTATAAATATGTTACATATGGTACTGGTGCCTTTTTGGGTGTCTGTGCACGTTTATTTATAGGCTACAATGTTACAAGGCATAGCACGAGGATCAGAAGCTGTCCTCAGAAGCTTGTGGACTATATTTGTACAGCAGATCATTGACAGTTACATGCAGATACATAGATTAGTTATAAGACTAGTTATAATCTAGTTGTAATCTGTTAGTAGCATAACTAACAAAGAGTAGTTGTAACTAGTTCAGCTTTGTTGGAGAAATAACAGAATACAGTTGTAAAACTACGGAATAAACGTATATAAATACAAAGTAAGGGAAAAGGGAACTTATTCCCCCCTATTGTTCATATAGATGCTTGCATGGAGTCTGCTGTTACTCGAAAACAGTTATATCCCTTCACCCCTGTAACAAACAAGACAAACAAACCAAGTGACATCATACATACATTGTGTTAGCAACTGGGAAGAGTGAGTTAGAGAGAACAGAGAATTTACAGAGAGAATTAGGGTTTGAACTTACACAGAGGAGGAAGGAAAACACGAGAGGCAGGAGTAACGAAGTGATTCCCTAATTAGGGTTACGTTGGGTGTATTGAGCTGAGCCGAGGAGAGTGGGCTGGGCTTTGGACTAAAGGCCGGTAATATACAAGCACAGAAAATTGTGAAGATTTTATCCACTGACGTGACAGATTCTTTATAACTTAATTTGTCTTTATTCTTACATGCACTTCTTGGATGCCAACTCATAGGGTCATGTTTTGTGTGGTTAGATCAAGTGCTTGAAAGTTACCAAAATGTTAGGGCTCAATCTAATATGTGGCCTTCTTCTAAAAGGAACTCGAATTCTTGTCTAGATTCAACCTTAGGTATCATTAAGAATGCCAAGGGCTCAAATGTTGGCCTATTTTTCTAAACAAAGGAATGATTTTTGTCCAGCTTCAATCGCATTTTGAATATAGGGCTCGACTTTATGGCGCGATTGAAGCTATATCATGAAGTCTAAGGCTCAATCACCTCAGTGCAAATCAATGCAAATTAAAGGTCATGTCAAAGGCCTAGTTTAGGGAGCGATTGGGAATTTTGCTTTGTTTTGCCTTGAGATTTTGCCCTCGACAGGCATTACTAAACGCCTAGATAGAAATATGTCTTTGAACTTAGTTGTTGTTTTGCTCCAAATATGATCCAAAACGCTTTGTTTCTTCTTCTTTTGATTCTAGGAGTTAAAAAACAACATTTGAACAATAAAAACACAAAATTCATTGGAATTTATCGAAAATGGATCAAATCAAGGCTATATTCCTATGAATAGAATAGAGTAAAATAGACTTATTATAACTAATATCATAGGAAACACCCTATATTACTGTGGCACCATAGAAGTGGAAGTGTTTCTTATTAAAAAATGCTGAAGATTTTACGGTGGCTTTTGCATGAAAGGAGCCACTACTATCATCTCCGCTTATGATACTTGCAAGTGTGTAAGTTCATTCTTGGCATATGTAAGCTCATCTAGTAATGACCTAAATATTTGTGTTCCAAATTACACTTCCAGCGTTGTAGCTTGCACGCCACGTATGCTGAAGTGGATAAGGCCATTACTATTCTTTTAGCTTATAAAAAATAGAAAAAAAAGAAGAAAAATTGAGAATTATATGCATTTATTAGTCAATCAGACTAAATTTTCTAAATTATATTATATATATTATTACCATCATCATTTGCAAATTCTAAATCTCAATCTTTTAAACTATTTGCATCAGATTCCAAAGCATTAAAGCATCATCGAAACGATTGTAAAAAGTTTAGCTAATAGAACCCTCAAGTTTTGTTTCTATACTAGAAAAGATTATTCTAGTATTGTAGTTAAAGACAAAGGGACATGCACCATAAAAAAGATTGTCAAGGCATTAGAGCGTCAAGAAAACGATTGTCAAGAATTTGGCAGACATAACCCTTTATCGGTTTTAGTTTCTTTACTCGAAAAGATTGATCTAGTATTATAGTTAAAGAAATGGGACATGTAACATGGCATGAAAACATAGGCACATACCGAGCAAATCGCCTTCACCATACAAGACGATTGAAACTAGAAATTTGCAAAAATGAATGGGCTAAGCAAAAGAGAGTTTATAGCTCTCACAGTAACACACATACACATTCTCTCTCCCCTCTCCATCACTTTGTAATTCTAGATTTCATGGCTGAAAATTTTCTATTTGTTTTTTGTGACATCCTAATCTGAAGGCATTACAACCTGCCACATGTCTTTACTAGAGATGGATACGCTAAGACTCTTATTTCACTAATCCACAATTATAGATATTATATATCATCAACATCTCACATAAAAGGATACTTTTAAAATATCATGTAATAACCAAAAACTTCATAACAACCTGGTTGGCATAAACCAAAAGCCAACTTATATCAACTTATAACATCAGAAGGAAAGTCTCATAAAATTTCAGTATCATAGGAATTATATAAAACTTCACATGGTTTTCAAATAGCTATCTTTAATCCAAAACAAATCTAAAAGTCAGCAGGATAATCGGGTCTACTATCTTCCTCCCTATAGTCTATGCAAACGTCATAACTAGATAAATCAAACACTATCATATGTTCCTGAAAAAGATAAAAGAGTGAGCATAAAGGCCCAATATGCTAAACCAACAAACAACACACAAATTCACATGCATCATCATATGCAACAAACACAAGTTATTATATTTATTAAGCCAGGCAACCAACACGGTTTAGAACCATATGCATTTAGTCCTAAACCTAGTGTAACTCATGACTCCATAAAACAATTAGTATAAAAATAGTAATATTTACATATATTGGTGTTTGATACTTCCCACATACCCTAGGTATTGTATTTGTACCACTCTTAAACTACTGGAATAATCTCTGTACACAACTCCCACTCAAGACAATACCATACATAGATCATCAGGGGCACCGTCTTAGTAGCAACGACCCTTCCAATCTACTAGACCCAACTAAAGACAAGAAGCACATCAAATTTAAAACCTAATAGAAATTAGTTAGTTTACAATTACTAAGCATACAAACACGAACAACAAATAAGGTAAGGTTGTACCTAAATCAACTTTAGGAATAGAAACCCTAGTTTCACTAAAACACTTGATCACATAAGCAAATTCTCATTCTTAACATGTTTTCACAAAATAAACGTAAAACAATTTTCATTTAAGCCCTAATCTCAAAAGAATTATCAAACCTTAGAATCATACACACCTTTCTCCTTTGGATAGTTGAACAACCTTTATCTAACACCAATAATTAGCGTTTTTCTCTAAATCTCTCCAAGAACTTGATTCCCTTTAATATACACAGAGAAATTTAGAAAGGATTTCACCTTTAAATGACCAAAAGGATCAATCTTACCTGTTTTCTGGATTTTTCTTCCTCTTTGATTGTAGAACACGAAATCTCAAACAAGGACTCATGATCATCTCCAAAACTCCTTTAAGATTAGCTCCTTAGATCTTGAATCTTGGTCCTCCTTGAAGTAAGATCACTTTTGATAGACTTCTTAGGATCTCTAAAAGATTGAGAGAGAGGTTTTTCTTAAAGGTCTAAGCTTAGTAAGGTTTAGAGAAGAAGGAATGAGGTTAGGGTTATAAAGAAAACAAGGAAATCCTTTAAATTTCCATGTAGGAAAGGCTAGCGACCTAAACACTCGAAGACAATTTTGTGGCTATGAAGGCTGTTCCAATGTTGGCGATGAAGCCATGAAGGCTGATGGCTTTCTCAGATGGCTTTGAGCTGTCTTCTTGTCTTCAATCACATAGCTACTATTTGACATCATATATACATATATATTAGGATGGGTTATATAACCCTCTTATTTTTCAATAAACGACACTTTTGCCCTTCATTATAAATTATTTGTCTCTATATTACATTCATTAGACTGCATGGAAGAGATTAACATGAGGTACACATTCCTTGTCTATTATTTAATCCTATAATTCACTTAGAAAAAAAATTGATGTTATATTGATTTATGTAATTTTTTTACACACTTATATTTTGGTTTGATTTGATACTTGAATGTTGATAATTTGTGCATATCGTTTAGCATTCCTATGATAAGACTGCACTAATCATGTGCTTTTGAATTATCCTCTAGAAGTTTAATTTATGTGGATATACCTCCTAAATCTTCATCTTTTGTAAATAATCTCTTGAATTTTGATAAGTTGACAAAATAAATGATATTTCTTTTTTTATTTAAATAAAAACAATTTAACCTCAAAGTCTATGGATTTTAGAACATACCTGGATAAGTTTGAGCAGCGTAAAGTCAAAATTTTGGGGAGGGGGTGGTCATTTTCAACTTTTGGGAATTATTTGCTAAGATGCCTATTTTATCAACAATAATTTGCATTATTTTTATATATTTTTAAAGGAAATTGATTGATATTACTATTTAATTTGGGTATTTTTTTTCATTTTAGGGATTTAAGAGGAAGAGTTGAAGAATTGTTGAAACACCCAAAATCCTCACCTAGCTAATTTAAAATGACTTAATTGAATAGTATCATGGGTAATTAATCCTAAATTTGAATTTGAACTTAGTTTAGAAATTTGATTTAGACAGTTTAATTAAATAAAATAGGAAAATAATAGAGTAAAATTAGATGGATTACTGTATTAATTTAGTAAATAGTTAAATTGAAAATTGAGATTTCGGATATGCATTCAAATTGTTATTTTGTTTCAATATCCATTTTCTATGAGCTAAAGTATTAAATTCTTCCCTATTATTCATTTTAAAGTCTTTTCTTCTATTTTAAATTCCCTAAAACTCAAAAAAAATATTTTAAATGTTTTATAAATTCTTAAAATCTTGAAATTTAGTTAATGTTTATTTTCTAAAATCCTTATAGTTTTTTAATTCATCTCCTTGATTAAAAATAACCCAAACTGAATATCAATTTTGTCAAACTAGAGTTCAAAACTAGATTTTTAACTCAAGTAATTAATATTTATTCTATAAATTCTCATATTTCTTTGTAATTTTTCAATAGTTAAGATAATTATTTGAAAGGATTTAACCTAAATACCTTACTTAAAAATATCCTTATATTCTTATCCTTACCTTTTCCTTTTCCTTTCTACTTGCTACCTTTTCTTCTTTTCCTTTCCATTTGTTCTCCTTGGTTCTTCTCCTTTCTCTTCTTTTTATTCTTCTTCTTCCTCTTCTTTCTCCTTCTTCCTCTTCTTCTTCTTCTTCTTCTTCTTCTTCTTCTTCTTCCTTCAATCCATCACCTCAAATTTTAATTCCAACAAGATTAAAAAGAAATTAAAGTAAGGAAACAAGATAAAAGATGGAAAACAGGTATGAGATAGCTCCATCAACTAGAAAAGAGAAATAAGGAAGAAGATCAAATACTTAGATTCGACAAACAAGTAAGTTGCTATTTTACTTTATTTTATTTGTTTTTTATACATGTAAATGTTGATTTAGAGCTAGATAGATGCAAAACTTATGATAATATTAATAAGTTAGTAATATACAAATACATATTAAAAACTTGGATATGTATATGTATAAGTATATCAAGTGTTTGATGTAATGATTTGAAAATGAATGAAGTAGAAATATGATTAAAAGTGTTAGATAAATCTGAAAATGAGCTTGTATGATGATGTTGAGGATTAAGATGTAAAACAAGTAGTCAAACAAGTCAAGTTAGAAGAACCAAATAAAGGAAAAAAGTGAAAAACAAACTCAAGGCATCCATCATGGGAGTGATGATATCGAAATTTGTAATACAAGGATGATCATGGGTCTGATCTAACCCGTGATGGATACTGATTTGAAAATTTTAGATCATCACAGCAGTGATATATCCCTTGTGATGATCTTTGTTTTGAAAAATTTAGGCCATTAAGGGCGTGATAGTCTCTATTTCTCGAAAACTTTGAAGAACAAGTAATCACAAGCGTGATCAAAGGCATGATGGCTACTGATGACGAGTGTGATAGAGGGTGTGATGGGACATCACACCCTCCACGTGGTCAACTTTAGTGTAAAAAGAAAAAAAGAAGATGAAGAAAGAAAGAAAAAAAAAAGAAAGGAAGATAAATGAAATAGATAGATGATAGTTAATGTGATATGTTAATAGAATGAGTTGACTAAATTTATAGATTAATGACTAATTAGATTAAACATATAAGTTAAATATAAAATGAACTGAGTTAATCAACCTAAGTTCAACTTGGCTTAATAAAACTAAATGAGCTAATATGAAATAGAATAATTAAGATCCTAACAGATATATGATCCTAATCTAGAGATTATTGAATATGACTTAGTAACTAGATTAAATGAGTAATTCTATACAACTTAACTAAGATTAAGTTATGTTTATATTAAATATAACTTGAATTATAATATAACAACTAATTAGATTAAACATAGTTTTTGAGTATAAAATGAACTTAGTAAATGAATCTAAGTTAACTTAATAAATTTAATGAGTTAAAATGAATTAGATTGATTAAAACTAATCAATTTGACTAAGTTAAATTAATATAGAATTAACTTGTAATTAACTTAGTTGTAATATGTTAGGTTAAGTCCTAAATAATATAAAGAATATGCTAGACTAAATCTTTGTTTAATAAAAGATAATTTGACAGATAACAGAGAGCTGTTCGTGTCTTGGTAGGGCGATCTTTCTAGCCATGGCAGGGTTCTTACTTTCATGTTTGATCATATAAAAACATGCAATGCATCTTTAATATGAAATTTAATGTAAGTTAATAAATAATTGAATTGCTTATATGGTTTCATTTTTTAAATAGATATTATAAATAACTAATTTATCATATGATTCTGTTTGGATTGTGGATGTCATAAAAGATACACAGTGATGTGCTTGTTTTTATTTTATTTTATTTTGTTAGGATATGCATTCCTAATGAACTAAAACATAAAGATGGCCTTAATAATTGAGTGTTGCTTGTGATTGTGTCGTTTAATCTAGTCCAGGCGACGACAACCTTGTTCAGAGCCAAGCACGGTAGTTAGATGCTTAGGCTATTCCCTACCATGATACAATGGTATGCCATGATTAAATTGCAATTCATAGGTAGCTCAGCAGGTAGCCAATAGAGTAAATAGTATTGGAATAATGTCTACTTAGGCTCGAATGGATATAATATAGTATGGCTCATGTTTTTGCGACCGGTTGAGTCATATTATATGATAGATTGAAATAAGTAGAGATACATAACGATTGAAATATGGGAGATGCAAGTATTTAAGCTACTTATATCAACCCCTGAGCAGCTATTATTACTCAAGATCCCCAGATTCCCAAAGGCTTGTTCCGGAGTGTAAATACTCTAGTATTACTTGATTCACTTTAATTTAAAGATATAAATTATTGATTGATGCATTGCATTAGATTAAGCACGTATGGCATCTTGTGTGTGCTTGTGTTATTGTTGTACTGGTCTTTGACTCATTGTTGTTATCTTTCCAAGTGATGATGATGATGATTTGATGATGACAGTGATGTTGATTTTGATGTTGATGTTGATGATGATAATTGAATCGAGAGTATGGGATGACTTGGGAAGAGTTTGCTAAACAGTGAGTGAGGTGAGTTAGAATTGCTAGATTTTATTTTGTTTTTCTTTTGTATAAAAACTGAATTTATATCTGATGGAGATTAGCTTGCACTAGCTCCTGCTTCCAACCATATAAGGATCCATTATAAGGAAAAAGAGGACTAATGACAAAGGGAAGGATAAAATGGATGGAACAATCTTTGAATTTATCCATTGGGAATCATTTGGATCAAATGTTGAATTTTGTTGACATAAGCAAGCCAAGGAATGAAAGGGTGACTTTGAATATATCAAGCATTTCCACATATAATGGTGAAGGAACAAATGTTTAGGTTATGCCCTAAAGATTTATTGTATCAGTTTCTTTATTGTTTTTTTTTTTTTGAGGTTTTAAATGCTGTGTTTCAGTTATTTTGTACTTAATGTAAGGATTAAGTACAATTATGTTTTTTAGTTATGTTATTAGTTATGTAATTGCCTTGTAACAGCCTATATATAAAGGCTAGTAGACGCTCAATGGAGGATATGAATGGTCATTTTTTATTTGCAATATTTCTATACTTTTTGTGAGAGTTCTTCTTGGTTGTTTTTTTTTTTTTTAAAATTTATTAAGGCAACTTGTAGCAATCACAAACTTTTTATAACTTTGGTTCTAATTGATAGGTTTGGTTAGGGTCAAGTTCTCTTACTTTTTTTTCAAGATGATCCTTAGGATCTTTTCCAATTGATCGGGTTCTAGGTTTATCTTTACCTAGGGTTTGCTTCCATCATTTAGCATTAGAGCATTGGTACTTGAAAATCAGGTGTTGTTTATCCTTTATTTAATTAAGTTTCATTTATCTCTTGTGTCAGGTACTATTCATCTTCTTTTCTTTTCCCATTTTCGTTTTTTTATGCATATTTGAGAAGTCTGATCTCTTTGGTGTGTTTTATCAAATCTAGACTATCTTTATTTTCATTTTGTTCCTCTTTTTTAGGAACATCATCTATTATTAAAAAAAAGGGCAAAAGAAAAAAAAAAAAAAGAAGAAACGAAGTAAAAGTAAGGTATGAAAAAAAAAAAATCTTGAAAAAAAAAAGTTCATGCTAGCTCTTTGTGATTTGTTCTCATTAATTAATGTTGCTGAGATTCATTTGTGCTCATAATCCTTTCGTTATTCCTTATTGATCTCATTTCCTTAACCTTTTTTTATTAATTGTGTTCAAAGTTATACTAGTTTTTGTTGTTGCTTACTGTCATGATAAGATCATTGATATGGTTTTTCTCAAAGAACCAATAAGAAGAACTTGAGTGGTTACAAGATACTATCATTGAGAAAAAGCCAAAAAAAAAAAAAAAAGTGAAACATGAGTGAAATTGACATCAATTCTTGAGCGAAGACACGTGAGGGATTATTTGTGAGAATAATATTTCTTTTCTGTTCTAATAAGGTTTTTGTAGGTTTTAAATATGAGTAGTGGAGGAGATAATAATGATCATGATTGAAGTTGTTTATGAAAGCCATTCAAGAACAATTTGAGCGTCTAAATAGGGGGTTAGATAACCTTAAATCCCCATCCAGGACTAAATTCTCTAGATGGCATATGGATGAGGAGGAGGGGGATGAGAAGATTGATTATGATGTGAGTAGTACTTGGAAAGGCAAAAGGACTGTTAAAAAACAAGATCGTAGTTTGGGTGGCATTAAGATGAAAATCCCTGACTTTCAAGGAAAGAATGACCTTGAATTATATTTGGAATGGGAGAGAAAGGTAGAACATGTGTTTGATTGTCACAATTACTCCGAGGAGAAGAAGGTTAAACTAGCAACGATTGAGTTTACGAATTAGGCTAGTATTTTGTGGGATCAACTTATAATTAGTAGGTGAAGAAATGGTGAGAGACCTCTTCGTTCATGCGAAGAGATGAAGGCAGTGATGAGAAAGAGGTTTATTCCTAGTCATTACTACAGGGACTTGTGCAAAAAGTTGCAAGGGTTGACTCAAGGCTTCATGAGTATAGAAGATTCCTATAAGGAGATTGAGATAGTTATGATTAGGGCTAATATAGATTAAGACCATGAGGTAACAATAGCTAGATTCATTAATGATTTGAATAGAGAGATAGCTGATGTGGTGGAATTGCATCATTATGTGGAGATGGAAGAATTATTGCATAAAGCTATTAAGGAGGAAAGGTAATTGAAGTCTAAGGGCAATTCAAAGTATAGCTCAATTTCTTATTCTTCATGGAAGTCAAATTGGAAGACTAACAAGGCTAGCTCAAAACCTAAAGAAGATGCAAAAGCTGAGGATTCAATTGCTATTTCTAAAGAAAAAACCAAAATACCCTATTTTAGATCATGTGACATTAAGTGTTTTAAGTGTCAAGGACTTAGGCATATTGCTTCATAATGTGCAAATAAGAAGGTTATGATTGTTTTGGATAATTATGGCATAGAAAGTGTAAGTTCAAACGATGACAAGATGCTACCGTTAGAGGATTATAGTGATGTGGATATTAAAGGACTTGCTGAAGGTGAAATGTTGGTCATTAAGTGTGCTCTAAACATACAACCTAAGGAAGATGATGTTGAGGAGCAACGTGAGCACATCTTTCATACTAGGTGCCATGTGAACAATAAGGTACATAGCATATGATTATTGATAGTGGTAGCTGCATTAATGATAAGTGTCTTAAGACCCTCATTGTTTGTGCATTATTTAGCATATTTTATATGCTATTTGAGTAATTCATAAAGGAAAGAACTTTTATTGGGTTAATTACTTGTTTCAGGGATAATTATGGAACAATGGAGCTTTTAAGAGATTTATCATGAAAGAAACCAAGTTATTGAAGGATTATGGAGCCTAGATGAAGTTGCTGGTCATACACTAGTAATTATACACTACTAGTGTAGATTTGGAGGATAAACTTGAAGAAAAATCAGCTTTTTCAATGTACACGACCCGAGCTACACGGGTAGTGTAGGATGAGTAGTGTACACATGACAACAAAGGAAAATGCGCTGGAATTATGTTGTACACGCCCCGACCTACACGGGTCGTGTAGGGTACCCGTGTGTGCAATTTTGTATAAATACAGCCTTCTTTCATTGTTTGAAAGAGGAGAGAGTCAGATATCATTCCTAACCCTAAAGTTCGTCTTTTGGAGAGCTTTTCAAGAAGAATTGACGGCAAACATCCGAAGTCACAACAATTGTTTCAAAAGGGGGTTTTTGTCATTATGTTTTATTTAAACTCTTCTAGATCTATTGTTTCTATTGTTTATCATATGGAAGAGTAGATTTGTATGCCCTAGGTTTTGTGAAACCCTAACTCATGTTCTGAATTGTTATCAATTGATGAAAAGTTTTGATCTTGAATTCATTCATGTGATTTAATTGTCTTGTGATAATTTTCTGGCCAGGATTATTGCTTGTTTGATTCTTATTAGTTAGAAAGAGATTTCAACTAATAGGATAGATCTTACATGAATGATAAATTTGCATGTTTCACCTAGACATAGGGAGGCTTCGAATTTCTGCTATAAAGATTAAATCTTTATTTAGGGTTTGTGAGTTTATGCAATTTTACATTGGCGTGAGTGAAGGAAGAGATTCCCATTTTCTCATGTAAAATTAGGAATCAATTGACTTGAAGAGAGTAATTGGTTTAAGTTAGAACCCTGCAGTTCAAGATTTGATTTTTCATCAGTTAATTTTATCATAAGTATTAAGGGTTAGGGTGGATCAAAACTAGGGGCATTGTTGTGAATTGAATTAAATTAAGAAAAGCTCTCATATTCTATAATTAGGGTTTGTCAATTATTAGCATAATTAATCATTAGGGTTAATACAATCTTTTGATAATTTAGACTAGATAGTAGTGAAAGGGTATTACTAGTAATTGCCCATAGATCTTTAGGACGACATCCGAGTTAATTTCCATACTACAAGATAGGTGCGCTGCCTTGTGTGGATCTGAATTAATTGGATTATAAATTTTAGACTTGGTGATCATACACACATCAAAAGTTTTGGCGCCGTTGCCGGGGATCTGGCAATATTAGGAAAGCCTTATTAGCTGCTAATTTAGTCATTTTTTTTATTTTATATTCTTCTCTTCTTTCTATTTTTAAAAAAAAAAATACTAATCCATTTTCATCTCTTGCAGTTTATGACAAGTAGTTCTTCATCGGAGAATTTTGAATTTGATCCTGAAATAGACCGGACATTTCACAGGAGGCAAAGAGAAAGAAGAGCCAATCTAGAGACTTTGGAAACCATGGAAGGACAAGGAAATGAACGTGATCCAAATCAAGTTGGTGGGAATGAAAATAATCCACTTCAAGTTGCTGGAAATGAAGTGCATAGACCCATGTGGGACTTGTTTATGCCCACGGTTGAAGGAGTCGCTCCACCTATTGCATGGCCTGCAATACAAGCGAATAATTTTGAGTTGAAGCCTGCTCTAATTCAGATGGTGCAGGTAAATCAATTTGGAGGAGGAGCTTCTGAAAATCCACACGATCATTTGTCAAGATTTCTACAGATATGTGCCCGTTAAGAGTAATGGGGTATCCGATGATGCAATACGCCTTAGACTATTCCCTTTTTCTCTTAGGGATAAGGCAAGCAACTGGTTAAATTCACTACCCCTCATTCCCTAACCAATTGGGATCAAGTGGCACGGAAATTTTTGGAGCAATTTTTCCCACCGAGCAAGACAATACAATTGAGAAATGATATACTCTCCTTTCGTCAGTATGAGGGTGAATCACTCTATGAGGTTTGGGAGAGGTTCAAGGAACTCCTTAGGCGTTGTCCTCACCATGGAATTTCTCTTCATGATCTGGTTAGAATTTTCTATTCTTCCCTTGGTGATCAATTGAAGACTATGATTGATGCAGTGGCTGGTGGAAGTCTGATGAAGAAAAGCGCTCCTGAGGCATATGATCTGATAGAAGATATGGCAAGAAACACATTCTGTTGGCATAGTGAAAGAAATAAACCGAGGCAAGTAACTGCCAATCATGAGTCGGATGCAGTTGCTCAACTTCAAGCACAAGTTGCATCACTTACAGCTCAAATGAGTAGAATGCAACCTATGTCAAATGCAGGGCCAAGTCATATGCCAAATATGGATGCTTCACCTCAATGTAATTTTCCTATGGGCTTTTCAGATTTTCCAATGGGAGATTCCTATGTTCCTGGTGTTAGCCCAAGCATGGAGGGAGCGAATTTTGTGAACAAATTCGACAGAGGAACCGGAAACTATAATCCCTATAGCAATACATATAATCGAGGTTGGAGAGATCATCCAAATTTTTCTTGGAGCAACCAGAATGCACAAAACCAATTTTCCACCTGGGTTTCATAAGCTGCAGCCGCAACAATTACCAACGCATCAACAACTTCCTGCTCTTCCACCACCTGAGAAGAAGCCAAATGTGGAAGAACTTCTAACACAGTTTATCCAGAGTTCTGATGCACGTCATCGAATCAAGAAGCTTCTATTCACACCTTGGAACAACAAATTGGCCAAATGGCCAAACTGCTTTCAGAAAGACAGCCAGGATCTCTTCCTGGGAATACCGAGCCTAATCCTAAGGAACAGGTGCAAGCCATTAATTTGAGAAGTGGTAAGGAAATTCCGAGCAGAAGTGAGGAGGAGCCTGAGCAATATGTGGAGAAGGAAGTTAACAGAAATGAGAATTCTGAGAAGGGCACAGCTGAGCCAGAAAAGAAACAGCCTCAAGCAGTCATATCTTGCTCGTCTTCATCAGAAAAAGGATAAAGAACAGTTTGATAAATTCTTGGATCTGTTCAAGCAGCTTCACATTAATCTTCCATTTGTGGAAGCTCTTCTCAAATGCCCAATATGCTAAGTTCCTTAAGAACTTTTGTCTAACAAGAGGAAGTTGGAGGATGTCTCTACAATTGAAGTAGGAGCAAATTGCTCCTCGATTATTCAGAATAAGTTACCTCCAAAGTTGAAAGATCCTGGAAGTTTCACTATTCCATGTGTTGTGGGGGAATTATCTGTTGATAAAGCATTGGCTGATCTTGGGGCAAGTATTAATCTCATGCCTTACTCCTTTTTCAAGAAACTAGGCCTTGAGGGCTTAACTGAACCCCGCCCCACTCGCATGAGTCTTCAGTTGGCTGATCGTTCTGTAAAAATTCCAAGGGAATTATTGAAGACGTTCTAGTGAAAGTTGGCAACTTTATTTATCCTGTAGATTTTGTGATACTTGACATGGATGAAGATAGGGATATACCCTTGATTTTGGGTAGACCTTTCTTAGCCACAGCAAGAGCAGTGATAGATGTTGAGGAAGGGAAGCTTACACTTAGAGTTGGAGATGAAGAATTGGTGGTAACAGTTTCTGCAGCATTAAAACATCCGATGGGATCTGCTGACTCCTGTTACTCAATTGATGTTGTGGATTCCTCAGTGTCTGATCACATTGAAGAAATTATAAGCAGAGATGAAATGGAATTGAGTTTGACTCAAAATGAAAAGAAAGAAGTGACGAACCCCGAGGTAAGAGCTATCATAGCAGAGTTGGATGCTACAGAGCAATTCATACCTCAGAATGGGTTTGAAGAATTGAAGAAGAACAATGAAGCAACTGAAACCTTCTATTGAAGAGCCACCGGTGCTTGAATTGAAGCAGCTACCAAATTTTCTTGAGTATGCCTTCTTGGAGAAGGATTCTAAGCTGCCAGTGATCATTGCTTCAGACTTATCAGATGAACAGAAAAAGCAACTGATTTCGATCCTCAAAACACACAAGCGAGCAATTGCTTGGAAGATCTCTGATATAAAAGGTGTTAATCCATCCTTCTGTACTCATAAAATTTTGTTAGAAGAAGGTTACAAGCCTGTTGTTCAACCCCAAAGAAGGCTAAACCCGAATATGAAGGATGTGGTTAAGAAGGAAGTCATAAAGCTACTTGATGCTGGGATGATATATCCTATATCTGATAGTTCTTGGGTTAGTCCAACACAAGTGGTACCCAAGAAAGGAGGGATGACTGTGGTCCCAAATGAGAAAAATGAACTCATTCCAATGAGAACTGTAACTGGATGGCGAGTTTGCATAGACTATAGAAGACTAAATGAAGCCACCAGAAAGGACCATTTCCCTCTGCCATTTGTAGATCAGATGTTAGAGAGGCTTGCCGGACATATGTACTATTGTTATCTTGATGGGATGTCCGGGTACTTCCAAATACCTATAGCTCCAGAGGATCAAGAGAAAACAACATTCACCTGTCCCTATGGCACTTATGCCTATATAGGAGGATGCCCTTTGGGCTTTGTAATGCACCGGCTACATTTCAGCGGTGCATGTTAGCAATCTTTGATGATTTGGTGGAAAAATTATGGAAGTATTTATGGATGATTTCTCGGTCTTTGGGAATTCATTTGGTGAATGCTTGGCTAACTTGGAGAAGGTTTTGATCCGTTGTGAAGAAACCAACCTGGTACTTAATTGGGAAAAATGCCATTTTATGTGGGAAGGTATTGTGCTTGGGCACAAGGTTTCAGAGAAAGGGATTGAAGTGATCGAGCAAAGATTGAAGTCATTGAACAACTTCCACCTCCAACTTCAGTGAAGGCCATTAGAAGTTTTCTTGGACATGCCGGTTTTTATCGACGATTCATTAAGGACTTCTCCAAAATAGCTCGCCCATGACAAGGCTATTGGAGAAGGATTGCCTTTGATTTTGACCAAGAATGCCTTGATGCTTTCAATCTTTTGAAGGCGAAGTTGACAACCGCTCCGATCATGATAGTTCCTGATTGGAACCTTCCATTTGAACTAATGTGTGATGCGAGTGACTTTGCTGTGGGTGCTGTCCTTGGACAAAGACGTGAGAAGCATTTCCAATATATACTACGCCAGTAAGACGCTCAACAGTGCTCAGGAGAACTATACCACAACAGAGAAAGAATTATTGGCGGTAGTATTTGCTTTCGACAAATTTCGATCTTATCTTGTTTTATCTAAAGTTGTTGTGTATACAGATCATTCTGCTTTGAAGTTTCTGTTGTCCAAAACTGATGCTAAACCTAGGTTGATCCGATGGATTTGCTTTTACAAGAATTTGACTTAGATCCGTGATAAAAAGGGAGTAGAAAACTTAGCGGCAGATCATTTGTCAAGGTTGGAAAATCCGCAATTAAGTGACCCTGATGAGGAAGATATTGATGACAATTTTCCTGAAGAAAACTCCTTGCAGCTTGTGAGCGTTTGAGTATTAAATTACCATGGTTTGTTGATATTGCTAACTATCTTGCTGCAAGAATTCTCCCTGATGATTTGGATCACCATGCTAAAAAGAAGTTTTTCTCTGATTTAAAACATTATTACTGGGAGGATCCTTTTCTTTTCAGGGTTTGTGCAGATCAAGTCATAAGACGATGTGTGACTCATGAGGAAGGTTGGAAGATTCTATTTGACTGCCATTTAGGCCCTATTGGAGGTCATTATAGTGCCAACCAGACAACGCATAAAGTTATGGAGGTAGGTTTTTATTGGCCTTCAATTTTTAAAGATGTTCACCGTTTTGTTCTTTTTTGTGATAGAGCCAGAGAATAGGAAATACATCTAGATCTGATGAAATGCCTCAGAATTATATCTTGGCATGTGAAGTATTTGATCTTTGGGGCATTGATTTGTTGGACTGCTTCCCACATCTTTCGGGAATAAATACATACTAGTGGTAGTAGACTATGTTTCTAAGTGAGTGGAAGCTCAAGCTTTACCAACCAATGATGCTCAGGTAGTATGTAAATTCTTGAAAAAGCTGTTTTCAAGGTTTGGATCCCTAGAGCTATTATTAGTGATAGAGGAACACATTTCTGTAACTCTCAATTAGAAAAAGTTTTGAGGAGATATGGGGTTGCTCATCAAATCGCCACACCTTACCATCCTCAGATAAGCAGTCAAGTTGAAGTGTCAAATCGAGAGTTGAAGAGGATCCTTGAAAAGACGGTTAGTTATCACAGAAGAGATTGGGCGGAGAAACTAGATGATGCCTTGTGGGTGTATAGGACTGCTTACAAAACACCTTTGGAGACTACTCCCTATAGATTGGTGTATGGGAAAGCTTGCTACCTTCCGGTGGAAATTGAACATAAGGCGTATTGGGCAATCAAGCAGGTAAACTTTGATTTAAGTTCTTCGGGACTCAAAAGAAAATTTCAGTTGAATGAATTAGATGAATGGAAGATAACTGCATATGAAAATATGAAACTTTACAAGGAGAAAGCGAAACGATATCATGAT
Source organism: Combretum micranthum (assembly GCA_024138025.1). NCBI lineage: Eukaryota > Viridiplantae > Streptophyta > Magnoliopsida > Myrtales > Combretaceae > Combretum > Combretum micranthum. Next base: position 784,073 of record JAMXBD010000189.1, on the reverse strand, counting down.
GCACACATTCGTCATCCAAAGAAGTTCAAGGTAGGGGATCAAGTACTTTTATTTAACTCCTGGTTGAAGCTTTTCCCGGTAAGTTGAAATCAAGATGGTCGGGCCTTTTCTAGTTAAGCAAGTTTTTCCACATGGTGCTGTGGAATTGGAGCATCCTAAGCAAGGCACGTTGAATGGCAAAGAGTCAAATTGTACTTGGGAGGAGGAGCAGAAAACGAGGGCCGGGAAGAGTTTAAACTCCATCCACCAGACAATTAGCTTTGAAGAGCTTGAGAACGTCGAGCCAACGACATTAAACAACAGCGCTTCATGGGAGGCAACCCATGTCTGACTTTGATAGGTAAGTTTTTCTTTTCCTAGCTTTTCTATCCTAACATCTCGTTTTACAGATTGTTAAGCCATAGCCGAAAGAGACACTTGAGTTTTCATGCTAAGTGTGGGGAAAATCATAACCAAGGAAGGTAAAGAGGAGGATTTCAAATTGCTAAGTGTTCTAGGTAAGTATTCTATCATATGCATTATTTTAAACCTTTGACACTTTGATCTTGAGAAAAAAAAAATCACTCCCAGTGTACACTACCATAGTACACGACCAGTGTACTAGAGTAGTGTATGAATTCTAGCTACTGTGCTTTCATGAGTCGTTCTACACGACCAGTGTACTAGAGTAGTGTATGAATTCTAGCTACTGTGCTTTCATGAGTCGTTCTACACTACTCGTGTAGTAGGTTAGTGTATGTTTGCGTAGCTACTATGAAGTCATGAGTCAACCTACACGACTCATGTACACTGCCGTGTTCAAGATCACGCAAGCTGTAGAGTCATGAGTCGTTCTACACGACTCGTGTAGGAGGCAGTATACGAAAATTGGCAACCTGAGGAGCCACGAGTCGTTATACATGACTCGTGTAGGAGAGCGTGTATGGAGACACTGCCACTGTGGTGTCACGAGTCATCCTACACGACTCGTGTAGCTCGGGTCGTGTACGTCCAGCCTTCACTCCTTGAAACTCACGCACATGCTGGTCGTTATATTCTTTCTCTTTCTTGTTCCTACACAACACTACACTACACTCCTCTCACTTCTTTACACAACCACACCATCACCACACTATAGGACTCACGATCGGGTATCATCATCATCAACGAAGGTATGTAATCAATCTCTTCCTATTCCTCATTAAGTGATCTCTTTTAGTTCGTCTAGCCATGCGAAAGTTGTGGAGTTTTGGAGCTTTACGAAGTTGAGATGAATTTGGGTGAAATGCGATTTTGTTGTTGGTGTATGCGTTTTGTTGTTGATCATTTTTGAAATGCTAGTTTTGTTTTCCTTTGCTCTAATCATGCATGATTTCACGCACAAGTATAAATCTAGGGTTCATGTGAGATTTTTAATTGGAAAGAAAATTGGGGCTTTAGTGTTTTTTGTGCAATTAGATCATTTTAATACACAATGCACATGTTAATTTGGAGGGATTCTTGCTATATCATCCAAATCGCAAATCTAGGGTTGTTTTGTGAGAAAATTGGGATTTGAAGGAAATTGGTTGAATTTTTTAGTGATTGAAGTTGGTTTTTTTAGTGACAACCATAATTTTCAACACGAGTTCTTACATGAGTTGATTTCCCCGCGTTCATGTTGATTTTAAATCTTACATTTTTTTTTGGTTGTACACTACCCCTACACTAGGCGTGTATAATGACTAGTGTATACACAGTTTCTATACAACTTTCGCACACTTGTTCCACTTTCGTCTCCATGTTCTTAATGTTACTTTTCATGATTTATATGACTTCTTGTGCTATAATTTTGAGTTCTTTAACTCTTTTTATACTCAAATTTGTTCTCTCATTTCCATGTAGGATGGCAAGAACAAAAGAAGTAAACAAGAAGTCTAAATCCTCTCAATCTACTTCAGCACCACCTTCAAAGAAAAGAAAGGTTCCACAAGCTAAAAAAGGCTAGTTCACTATTGTCTGACCAACTGTGGAGCAAAGCTAGGAAAACTAGGTTGGATAAGAAGCCTTTTGGAGCTCACAAGTACGTAAATTGGGCCATGCTTGCTGAGTATGGCAAGGAGCAACAGATCCGAGAGCTTTTGTCTTTGGGACCATGGGAACAACTGTTCGCTATTCGAACTCCTGCTTATAGGAGTACTACTTTGGAGGTGCTTTCCACTTTAAGACATGAGGAAGAGGATGATAGGTCAATCGACGAGGATGTTTTTGTCATTTCAAGCTTTTGGGAAGGTGTACAAGATTGTTTTAGCTCAATTTTGCCAGTATATGGGACTGTACACTCAAGAAGAAATTACATCATTTGAGTTTCATTCTTTACTAGTGGGTCTACCCCGAACAGTGGAGCCTCAAGATTACTGGCAGGAGTTGTGTGATTGTACTATTCGGTATGAGCCATCTAGATCTAAAGCGTCTGCCATGGTAAGTGCTGATTTCAAGATTACCCACCACATTTTCTCTCATACGATTGGTGCTAGAAAGAGTAGTAATGGAGTGGTGAATAACTTTGAGCTGAGCTATTTATATAGCATTGATAAGAGACGCCAGATCAATGTTGGTATTGAGTTAGCACTTTTTCTCATTCACCAAGCTACTGACACCTGGACAAAGGGGATATTCTGTGGAGGTTACATCACTAAGCTGCTCATGGGGATGGAGATTTGGAAGGACCCGTCACCTGATGATGTTAAGGTTGATATTAAACCTGTTTCGGATGGCCCTTTCAGACATTGGACTTAAGAAGATACATATGGGGCAGAGTTCTTCTAGAGAGTATACTACACCTCCTCGACCTACCACGAGTGATCCAGCTGGCTCTCTTCAGGGATCACTTGGTGGTTCTGATATGCTGCTATCTAGATAGGAGTTTGAAGAGGCGGAAAGAAGGTATGAGAAAGAATGGTTAAAAAATAAGAAAGTTAGGAAAGCCGCTTGGAGTTTTCTCCAGACACTTGCTGGGTGTTTTTCCCCACCGCCTAGGAATCTTCCCACTTATGAGTCCTCACCTGAGAAGACTATTTCTGAGGAAACTCCACAGCCTAGGGTGTATCAAAGGAAAGGGAAAGCTCCGGTAGTTGCTGAGCAGTTGACTTCTGAAGATGAAGCGGTAGCTACTTCTGATGATGATGAGGATGAAGGTGATGACAATGAGGAGGATGTGGATGAAGATGATGATGACGATGATGATGATGAGGGGGATAAGTGATGTACCCTCGCTGAATTTGATCTGTCTTGAGATTTTTTTTATTTTCTTTTAGACTTTCTGGTCTGATGGTTTGTTCTTATTGAGATCCCCTTGTGGGAAAACTCTTTTGCTGCTGATTTCTAATGTTGCTGATGGATGTTTAGGATAGGTTAACTTTTTCTTTTTGTTTTGATTTTCTTTTTAGGTCATGCTGGCTCAATTTTTTTTTTGGGTTCACAAACCCTTACTTCTGATGGTGCTGCAGTCAGCTATTATTCCCGGAAACTGCTTTCACATGGGGAAGTTCTTATCTTTATTCCTTTATTTCTCTTTTCCTAGTTTGCATTGTATTATGAGACATTGGGGACACTGTCTCAATTAAGTGTGGGAAGGGTATTCTGAAAGCAATATATTTGGGTCTTGATATTTTTTGTATGTACTTGATTGATCATATTAACTTGATGATGAATTTGAATTGTTGAACTCAAGTTTTTAAATCAAAATTCCCCCACTTACAAGATTGCAAATGTGCTTGGCAGTTGAATATGAATTGAGTTAAGATAAATCTTGAAAATATACTCTTTAAAATTATTTGAATTAGCATTCAAATTAAAGTAAAAGCGACTTACATATTACCTTACTCACCTATTTTGTAGTTGGTACATTTAGTTAAAATTTTAGGATGAAATCTAGGTGGGGTAATCTTACTTGCTATTTAGTAATAGAATTTAGAGTCTAGGAGTAGATTGAAGTCCTTAGTTGAAAGTTAAATGGTTATGTTTTTAAACTTGTTGATTTGTATATTTTCTTTTCAAAAATTTTGAGAGCCCTCCTAATATTTTGTGAAAGAGCATATGATGTTTATCACTTGGCGATCCTTTATGAATAACCTCTTTAAATTAAAAAAAAAAAGCCTTTACTCCAATGACTCAAGCAATTGAGTTATGAGCATTCTGAACTTGAATGTTAGAGTGAGGGAGAGTTCGATGGGATCCCTTTAAAACCTGGTTACTTGGGTAATGAGCTTGGGATATGTCGACTCAATGAACTCACTGTAACGATAAGGGAGGAAATGCAAAAGTTCATTATATGAGCTTTGAACAAATAATAAGAGCTGAAAAGATACGGGCTACACCCCATCCAAAGGAAATCCTTTTGAAGGCTATAAAAAGAAATTCGAAGAGATTTAAAATGAAGGAGAAAATCCAAGGGAAAAAAATGGATGCAATTACTTTCACTTTATATTATTGTGCTTAGAGAAGTGGTTGAAAAGTTTATATACTCGTTAATAGGTGGTGAAGCATAACTGGGTCTCTTTTGCTATTGTTTGACTTTGTAATTACTTTGTGACTCTAGAGTCTACTGTTAAATGGTGAGGGTAAAGTTTGACTTACCTGGATTAATCTTAAAATTTTGATTTTAGTATGCTAATTACATTTATACGGTAGGTTTGAGCAATAGGTACAAAGTGAGTCGCTATAGTCTAAAAGACTTGATGAATGCTAAATGAACTTTGGATTTATGAAGAATTCTTGGGTATATTTGATGATGGATTTTCTTTGTCCTTTGTTGTTTACTTGATGATAAGTAAATGGTTAAGTGTGGGGAAATTTGATAAATGTCTTAAGACCCTCATTGTTTAGGCATTATTTAGCATATTTTATATGCTATTTGAGTAATTCATCAAAGGAAAGAACTTTTATTAGGTTAATTATTTGTTTCAGGGATAATTATGGAACAATGGAGCTTTTCAAGAGATTTATCATGAAAGAAACCAAGTTATTGAAGGATTATGGAGCCTAGATGAAGTTGCTGGTCATACACTAGTAATTATACACTACTAGTGTAGATTTGGAGGATAAACTTGAAGAAAAATCAGCTTTTTCAATGTACATGACCCGAGCTACACGGGTAGTGTAGGATGAGTAGTGTACACATGACAACAAAGTAAAATGTGCTGGAATTATATTGTACATGCCCCGACCTACACGGGTCGTGTAGGGTACCCGTGTATGAGCAATTTTGTATAAATACGGCCTTCTTTCATTGTTTGAAAGAGGAGAGAGAGTCAGATATCATTCCTAACCCTAAAGGTCATTTTTGGAGAGCTTTTCAAGAAGAATTGACGGCACAAACATCGGGAGTCACAACAATTGTTTCAAAAGGGGGGTTTTTGTCATTATGTTTTATTTAAACTCTTCTAGATCTATTGTTTATCATATGGAAGAGTAGATTTGTATGCCCTAGGTTTTGTGAAACCCTAACTCATGTCCTGAATTGTTATCAATTGATGAAAAGTTTTGATCTTGATCTTGAATTCATTCATGTGATTTAATTGTCTTGTGATAATTTTCTGGCCAGGATTATTGCTTGTTTGATTCTTATTAGTTAGAAAGAGATTTCAACTAATAGGATATATCTTACATGAATGATAAATTTGCATGTTTCACCTAGACATAGGGAGGCTTCGAATTTCTGCTATAAAGATTGATTCTTTATTTAGGGTTTGTGAGTTTCATGCAATTTTGCATTGGCGTGAATGAAGGAAGAGATTCCCATTTTCTCATGTAAAATTAGGAATCAATTGACTTGAAGAGAGTAATTGGTTTAAGTTAGAAACCCTGCAGTTCAAGATTTGATTTTTCACCAGTTAATTTTATCATAAGTATTAAGGGTTATGGTGGATCAAAACTAAGGGCATTGTTGTGAATTGAATTAAATTAAGAAAAGCTCTCATATTCTATAATTAGGGTTTGTCAATTATTAGTATAATTAATCATTAGGGTTAATACAATCTTTTGATAATTTAGACTAGATAGTGGTGAAAGGGTATTACTAGTAATTGCCCATAGATCTTTAGGACGACATCCGAGTTAATTTCCATACTACAAGATAGGTGCGCTGCCTTGTGTGGATCTGAATTAATTGGATTATAACTTTTAGACTTGGTGATCATACACACATAAATTAATGTTGTTGGTTCTTTAATGGTTGAAAAACTGCATTTACCTATACTAAAACATCCTAGGCCATATAAGCTACAATGGTTGAATAAATATGGAGAATTTAAGATAACAAAGAAAGTGTTAGTTGTGTTTTCCATTGGCAGCTACAAGGATGCAGTTCTTTGTGATGTGGCACCAATGCATGCTAGTCATATACTCTTGGTCCATTCATGGCAATTTGATAGGAAGGTTACTCATGAAGGGTACAAGAATGTATATCAATTTGTTATGAATAATAGACTGATTATGCTAATACCTCATGATCTGTTGAAGGCATATGAGGATTACATTAAGATAATGAAAGAGTATAAGATCATAGAAAAAGAATTGGTCTCACAAGAAAAAAGGAGTGATAAAAAAGGTGAGTGTATGCAAAAGAAAAGGAAAAAGCCTACTGGTAAGTGAAAAGAGAAACAAATCAGATTGTAGAGATCAAAATATAGAGAAAAATAAGAAAGTTAGTGCTTTTACTATAAAAAGTGAGATTAAGAAAGCTATGTTTACAAGGCAGCAACTACTTGTACTATTGTATAAGAATGTTTATTTTTTAACTAACGATCTTAACTCTTCTTTGCATAGTATGGCTGTTTCATTGCCATAGGAATTTAAAGATTTGTTTCCTGAAGAAATTCCAAATGGATTACCTCCTTTAAGAGGTATGGAACATTGAATTGACTTCATTCTTGGTTCATCAATCCCTAATAGAACTGCTTATAGAGCAAATCCTGAAGAGACCAAAGAGATTTAAAGGTAAGTGGATGAATTAGTACATTTGGTGCTTGTCATTTTGGTTCCAAAGAAAGATTGAACATGGTGCATGTGTGTTGATTGTTGATCTATCAATAAAATCACGGTAAAGTATATATTTTCTAACCTTAGGTTAGATGATATGCTTGATGAGTTGCATGGTTCATGTTTGTTTTCTAAAATTGATTTAAAGAGTAGTTATTATCAAATTCGCACAAAGGAAGGTGATGAATAGAAAATTGCTGTTAAGATAAAACACGGGTTTTATGAATGGTTAATGATGCCATTTGGCTTAACTAATGCACCTAGAAACTTTATGAGTCAGATGAATTATGTTTTGTGTGCTTTCATTGGGAAATTTGTTGTAGACTACTTTGATGATATTTTAGTGTATAGCAAAAATTTGGATGATCATGTTGAAATTTGCATGCTATTTTAATTGCTTTGAGGGATCACAAATTGCATGCTAATTTCAAGAAATGTGCATTATGCATGGAATCCATTGTTTTTCTTAGCCATGTTGTGAGTTCACAGGGGGTAAGTGTAAATGAAGATAAGGTTAAGGTGATTAAGGACTAGCCTACACTGAAGAATGCAAGTGAGGTAACAATTTTTCATGGTTTAGCAAGTTTTTATAGAAGGTTTGTAAAAGGAATTTAGTTCTATTGCTGCACTATTAAATTAACTTGTTAAAAAGAATACTGTGTTTAAGTAGGAGGATGTACATGAGAGTGCTTTTAACTCTTTGAAAGAAAAGTCGACCACTGCACGTTTGCTTTGTTTGCCTAACTTTGAAAAAGCTTTTGAGATTGAATGTGTTGCATATAGTGTTGGAATAGGGGCTGTTTTGATGCAGGATTCCAAACTAATTGCTTACTTTAGTGATAATCTTAATGGAGCCATATTGAGTTGTTTTACATATGATAGTGAGTTGTATGCATTAGTAAGAACTCTTAGAACATGGCAATACTACTTGTGGCTGAGGGAATTCATCATTCATTCTGATCATGAGAGCTTAAAGTTCTTGAAATCCCAAGGTAAGCTCAATAGAAGACATATTAAGTGGCTAGAGTTCATAGAAAAGTTTCCTTATGCGATTAAATATAAGAATGGAAAGGAAAATGTTATAGCCGATGCTTTGTTTGGAAGGTATGCATTGCTTACTACATTGCAAACAAAGTTACTTAGTTTTGAGTTCAATAAAGATTTGTATGCAAATGATGTTGATTTCTGTCAAGCGTGGAATGCATGTTCTAAACATTCGTATGGAGAGCATTATAGGCATGATGGACACTTGTTCAAGAAAGAAAAATTGTGTGTTCCGAAGTATTCTTTGCATGAAATGCTGGTTAAAGAGTCTCATGGAGGAGGTTTAATGGGTCATTTTGGTGTACAAAAGACCTTAGACATATTGCATGAACATTTTCATTGGCTTAACATGAACATGAAGAATGATGTGCAACATATTTGTGGTAAGTGTATAACATGTAAACATGCAAAGTCTAAAGTAATGCCACATGGTTTTTATATACCATTATCCGTGCCTAATCAACCTTGGAATGATATTTCTATGGATTTTGTGTTAGGGTTGCCTAGGTCTTAAAATGGTAAAGATAGCATATTTGTTGTTGTTGACAGATTCAGTAAGATGGCAGATTTTATTACATGCTCTAAAACCAATGATGCAACACATATTGCTTATTTCTTCTTTAAAGAAATAGTGCCTTTGCATGGATTGCCAAGGGCAATAGTAAGTGATAGAGATGTTAAGTTCCTAGGTCATTTTTAGAGTATTTTGTGGAACAAGTTAAGAATTAAACTTTTGTTTTTCAATTATTACACATCCCCAAACAGATGGATAAACTGAAGTTGTGAATCGAACACTTACAACTTTATTGTGCACTATCATTTAAAAGAACTTTAAAAAATGGGAAAAATATTTGCCACATATTGAGTTTGCATATAATAGGGCTGTTCATTCTACTACTTCATATTCATCTTTTGAGATTGTATACAGCTTTAATCCTTTGACTCTTTTATTTATGTTACCATTGTTTACTGATGAATTTGCTAATTTGGATGGTAAGCATAAGGTAGATTTTGTTAGGGAGTTACATGCCAAGGTTCGAGCTAATATAGAGAAGAATGAGCAATATGCAAGGCAGGCCAATAAGGGGTGCATTAAGGTTGTTCTTGAACTTAGAGATTGGGTTTGGTACTTTTGTGTAAGGAGAGGTTTCTCGTTAAAAGGAAATCCAAGCTGCTTCCTAGAGAGATAGATCGTTTCAAGTGTTAGAAAAGATCAATGATAATGCCTACAAGATGGATTTGCTAAGCAACTATGGTAATGTGAGCGCTACTTTTAATGTTACTGACCTATCCTTATATGGTGTAGTGATTCAAGGATAGATCGTTTTGAGGAGGGAGGGGATGATGGAGATCAGCTTGCATAAGCTCGTACTTCTAACCATTATAAGGATCCATTACAAGAAATAGGAGGACCGATGATGAGGGCAAGGAAAAAAGGGATGAAACAAGCTTTGAATATGCTCGTTGGGGATCATTTGAATCAAATGTTTAATTTTGCTGAAATAAGCAAGCTAGAAATGAAAGGGTGACTTTGAATATATCAAGCATTTCCATATATAATAGTAAAGGAATAAATGTTCAAATTATGTCCTAAAGATTTATTATATTAGTTTCTTTATTTTTCTTTTCAGGTTTTAAATGTTGTGTGATTATTTTGTATTTAATGTAGGGATTAAGTACAATTATATTTTTCAGTTATGTTTTCAATTATATAACTGCCTTGTAGCAACCTTTATATAAGGGCCATTAAACGCTCAATGGAGGATATGAATGGTCATTTTTTATTTGCAGAATTTCTACACTTTTTGTGAGATTTCTTCTTGGTTCTTTTTTTTTTTTTTTTTTTTTTTTAAGAACTTAATCTGATCTTATCAAGGTAACTTGTGGTGATCACAAACTTCTTATAACTTTGGTTCTAATTGATGGGCTTGGTTAGGGTCAAGTTCTCTTACTTGTTTTTCAAGACAATCCTTGGGATCTTTTCCAACCGATGGGTTCTTGGTTTATCTTTGCCTAAGTTCGCTTCCATTAATATCTTTTGGAACTCGTAATATTCTTAAAGGCCATGGTTATAGAGCCCATGTTTTGTAATGAACTTTTTAGCTTTGTTGTACCATCAATAAATATATGGGATTTGTTTTTGGGAGTTGATCTACTCTTGTGAATAGAATACAAAAAGTTTTATAAAGGTTAATTTCATAATTTAAAATTAGCTAGCGTTATTTATGTTTTAGGATAGCCTAAGCTTATAATACACAAGTATTATACGTGGCATTGTATACGGTCAAAAGTAAATTCGAGGCATTATAGTTATAGATATAATTTGGAAATTTAATCAATTATATGCCCTAAATGAAGTCCAAATAAGAAGGGAAATCGTAAATTATTGAAGGGTAAAGTAAATTAGCGAGAGAGAGAGATTCAATGATTTTTTTAGAGTTTAAAAAGAGATTTATTCCTATCAGAAGAAGATTTATTCATCCCTGATTAAAAAAATTGGTTTATTTTTTCATCTCCTTTTATCATCATCATCATCATCATTATTATTTTGAGTCTCAATAATGATAGAGTATTATTGATGAATATAATTAGTGACTAATTGCTTAATATGTAGGGGTGATAGATCTAGAGGAACTTTGTTATTAAGGATATTTTAATTATATTGAAATAATTCCATTATTCTAATGTCTAATTGTTTAGTATGATTGACTTGCTTTTCTATTTGTGTGCGTGAATAAGGTTAAGTCTTATATATAGTGTACAGTATCATACATATAAGTAAATCCATATAATAGACAAAGTTGCATGCATCATAAGTATAGCATGATAATATGTTGAACTAAGGTGTAACCTAAGGAATTCATAGATTGAAAAGTATTAATTAGTGAGTATTTTAATTAATTAAAGTAATGTAATCTAAAATAATTTATTAAGAAAGTTCCAATTGATTAATTAAGAATTAGTAATTGTGCATCTAACTAAATTCTACCACAATCAATAATAAAGTTTGGGACAATGAAAGAAGTAAATTGAATTTAGTTTATTTGTCACATATGTAACTTTAGCAGTGACTCACAATGCTTGAATATGATTTGAGAATTGATATTAAATAGATAGTGTTAATAACATTATTATTGTTATCATTTTAAGTATTACTAGATAATACTAGTAATTATATAAGTTTTTCTATGGATTTGACCTATATTTATCTAATTACTATGAAATTGATAGGTGTACTTGCTTTGTAATGAAGTGTGAACAATTTGAATGCATTAGATGTACGAATAATTAAACTTGGTTACTTTATATAATTTCACACAACATCTATAACAATAATCATTTGCCAATTTATTAAAGTTAAAAGGAGGTAATTTGCAACATTTAAAAGTTTATGGAGTGTATATGTACTAAGGGCACACCTTGATAAGTTAGCATGGTGTTTTTTTAGCCAAAGTTAAAGTCGAAGGAGGTCGTTTGCCAATTTATTCAAGTTAAAGGGGTGACTTACAATATTTGAAAGTTCATGGAGTATATTTTTGGGAAAATGTCAAATTCGATACCTAAATTTTATATAAAATTTAATTTGATACCTAAAATCTAAAGTAATCAATTTAATATTGAAATATAATTTTTCATGACTTTTTTTATTAACTCACATAATGTTATTTGTTCCATTTACTAACAAGGAAGAGGTAGCTTATTAGTGCTAGATGACGTAAAAATAAGTAATAAAACTTCAATCATATGCTATCTCTTTCATGCTGGTAAACATAGTAAACTATGTTAGAGAGGTAACACAAATAGCAAACATAATAAACTATATATTCAATTTTTGGCAAAAAAAAAAAAAAAAAAACTATATATTCAATCTATATTTTCTTTTTTTTTTTTTATGGAATTTATTCCACTATTAAAGTTTTGTTTAATTGATGTTGATGATGCTCCTAGACCTAGGTTTACCTAGTCTTATCTTTTAGTGAGCCATGATTCTCTGCGATCTTAGTAGACCGTTGAATATTGGTCTTCATAGTTATTTTCATATTAATTATTGTTAAGTTCTTTCTTTATTAATTTTTTATGACAACAAGAAGGAAATAAAGTTATCTAATTAATTTAACTAAGTATACAACATTAGTAAGAAGATTTATTAGAATGCTTGTCAAAAGCTGAAATACCCCAAATCTTTACCTAGATTAGAAATTGAGTTTAAATAGATTAAATGAATAAAATGAATTATAGGATATAATTAGACAAGTTGGCTTAATTTAATTAGCTAATAATTAAGTTGGTTTTGAGATTTGAAATTCCTCAAATCCCTAAACATGTTCTAAAAATGTTTAGAGAATTCCTAAAACCTTGATTCTTAGCCTAAACACTAATTCTTAAATCTCAGTAAAATTTGAGTTCATTTGCTTATCTTAAAATATAAGTTCTTAAAACCGAACTCGAATTAAATATCTTTCATCCAAATTAAATTCCTAAATTAAGTTCTTATTTTAAGATCTTAATTTATAGCCTATTGGTTCAGAAATCATCTTTTAAATACTTCTGGAACTATAGATATTGATCTGATAGTTCTAAACCTATACCCTATTTCTAAAATATCTAAATTTTAAACTATATACTTTTCTTTTCTTTTATCCTTTTTGGCTGCCCTTTCTTTCCCATTTATTTTCCTACGTTTCCCTCTTCTTCTTCTTCTTCTTCTTCTTTCTTTCTTTCTTTCTCCAAATTCAAGACTTGATCTCAAGATCAAAGCCAACTAGAGGATGAATCAAAGCTAGGAGATTAACAAGATGAAGGAAAACAAGCTAGAAGTACAAGAAGTTGCATGATTTAGCCAAAAAGATAAGTTTTCTATTTCTATTTCTCTTTGCTTTTACTTGTTATTTACATTTGTAATTGATGAATTGATGTTGAATTGGGTTGACAGTGCTGTTTATTTTTGTAATTATTGAGTTGAAGTTTGATATGGGGAGTGGTTGGAGGAAGAAGATGATGAATAGTGATTATGGAGGTTGATGAAGTTTAAGATGTTTGATGTGATGAATGTGAAGTTTATGTTGTTTCAATGTTACATTGATCATATAACAAGCTTTGGAGAACTTTGGAATGAGTTTAAAGAACTTTGAAAAGTGTAAAATGCATTTCAAGAACAAAGGATTTCGTAATTTTCTCGTTCCAGTGTACACAACCTCGTACATGGGCATGTAGCTGCTCGTGCAGGCTTTAAAAATTCTTAAAAGTTGCTCTCGGGTCATTTTTTTTATCCAACAAGGCCTCGATACACGGCCGTGTACACGGTCGTGCAGACTTCTCCTGTTTTGCAGCCGTTTGTATTTTAGCCATAACTTTTTCATCCAATCTCCGATTGTGGTGATTCAAGTTGCGTTGGAAAGACTAAAAAGAGATCTACAATTTTTATGTTTTGAGTTTTTACAAATTCGAAACTTATCGATGCTAAAATTTTGATTATTTCCAGCTGCAACACTTTTCAAAACAAAGTCAAAAACTTGTTTTTGTTTGTTAAATGTGTTTTTGCTTAGGAAATGGATCTTTTTTGAGATAAAATGAGATAGATAAGTGATATTTGATGTGTTGAGTGAATTAATTCATGTAATTAAACATGGGTTAAGTAGATGTATAGATTTAACAAATAATTAGATTAAATCTAGAAGTTAGTTATAAAATGAACTTAGTTAACAAACTTAAGTTCAACTTGATTAAATAGACTTGAATGAGTTAAAATAAATTAGATTGAGTTAGTTTAGTTACTTTGGCTTAGTAATTAGATTAAATGATTAATTCTAATGAGTTTGACTTAATGAACTCAATTAAACCAAAATGAACTAGATTTCTTAAGCTTAACCCACTTGGCTTGGCTTGGCTTTTGAATTGAATGGCTAAGGTTAATCCATTTGACTTGGTAAATGACTTAAATGACTAATTCTAATCAATTTGACTAAGGTTAAGCTAAAATGGGTTAGTAACAAATAATTGGGTTAAATGAATGTGTTAGGGTGATCTTTGAATAATATGGTGAATATGTTGCTTCAAATGTGTGTTTACTTGAAAAATGAATGTTTTTGGTTTTATGAATTCTTTGTTAATGTTTTTGTAATAAAACACTATAAATAAAGAGAAAAGAAATACTTTGACAGACAAAGGAGAACCGTCCATATTTTGGCGGGGCAATTTATCGCAGCCATAGTGGGGTTCCACATTAGTGTCTGATCAAATAGGATTAATAAAAGTTTGATATAAAGTGGATGATTAGTTTAGTTTAGTTTCTTATACGAGCTCTTTTCTTAACAGTGATGGATATCTGATTTTATCTTCTGGATTATCTTATGAAATTTCCTTCCGAAGCTATGTTTGGATTTCATATTCAAGGTACGCAGTAACTAGCTTGTCTCTGTGTTAGGATAGGCATTTATGAAAACTATATATATTAAGAAAAAAACTTAATTGTGAGTGTTGATTTGTGTTTTACGTCGTTAAATCCAATCCCTGCCCAGGGTGGCATGAGTGCCTAGGGGCGCCCCCTCACAGATTGGGTGAGCCTGGGATGGAAATGGAATTCGGTTCGGGGAGCGGCACCCTGCTCAGATTGGGCATGGTAGATTTAGGTGTTTTCTGTAAAATTATCTAGAACGGTATAAGTATCCGAGCTACTTATATCAACCCTCTGAGCGTCAAGGTTGTTACTCAGGATCCCCCACTATCCTTGTTGCCCGGAGTTTGAATACTCCCGTGTTGATTTGTTTACCTTAAAGAAAGATAATAACTTATGATTGTTGTATTTGCATTTAGTTAAGCTCGTGTGTCACTCCGTGTGTGATTGTGTTGCTATGTACTCGGCTTTGGCTCATTCGTGTTGTTGTTATTCTTTTTACAAGTTTTGTTGTTGATAAAGATGATGTTGATGATGATGAGTTCTTGTTGATGTTGGTGATGCTTGACTCGGGTTTTGGGCATTTGCGATGATTCGAAGAGAATTTGTGGATGAGTGAAGTGAGTAGGATCGTGGATGTAGTTAGTTATTTTATTCCTTTTGTTTTGTATTAAGTGAGAGCTAGATTTATGATTTAAACTTGTTATATTCTTTAAAGGGCATAGTAAAGCCCATATTTTATAATTTAACTTTTGCAAAGCTTTGTTTAATCTAATAATTCTCCACTTGAGAAGAGTGGAAGTTTTGAAATGTCTTTATTTCTAAATTGTTTTATAAATTTTTTTCCGCTGCTAAATCCAGTTATTGCCAGAATCTAACTAAACAATTTCATAATCTAAAATCGAATAGCAATGTTCAACATAAACACCTTCTTTTAAGACAACCTTACGTGTAATTCATAAAAGTTATACGTGGTTAGGGACTTGGTGTGCTTAATTTGAGAATTGAGCATGTCGGGTCTTTACAGATGGTATCAGAGCAATGTTTATCTTGAACATTGCCTTTTTGCATAATGAATTAGGATTCGTTTAGATTCAGTGAGTTGAGTACGGGAAAGCTTGGGAATCCGGCTTGTTTGTTTGCTTGTTTGTTGTTTCTTGTTGTTTGATAAACCGTAGTTGATAGTTAATAAAATTAATTTGGTCTCACTAAATTAATCAACTTGGATTAAATTTATTTTCTGTTGATATATGAAAATGAATATAATTGAACATTGCATGATTGTTATGTATTACTCATATATGTATGTGTGTTTTGTTTATAATATAATTGTGAGTGCTTGTTTGATGCTTGCTTGTAAATTGAAATTAACTCAAATTTGACTAAATGTAAATAGAGAACAAATGATTTAGACACACACTAGGATTTATCCCCTTAAATCCTTTAAAATTTGAGATAGACTCTTAGGTGCTTGTGTGTTATGTATTAGATGTGTTGTTTTAATAAAATTTGATAGACTATAATAGGGATTTTCTTTCTTCCTCTCTTAAGTCTAATTTGTTGATATGTTAACAAAATTGAGAAATCGAAATGAGAAGAAAATTCAAGATTATAAGTGACCTTGACTTCTTAAAAGTGTAAATGTGATAAACATATATTGGAATCAAATAGAAGAAAACTCAAATATTTCAAAGTAAATATGATTCCTTAAAGTTACATATGACCAACATATATCTCCCAAAATCAAAACTAATGTTAAAGCTTAAAATGAAGAGAATCAAATAGAAAAGATAATTTGAAATATCAAATCGACCTTTACATACCAAATTTATATATGTGAGAGATATAAATTAAAATCAAGTGGAAAAGAAAACTCAAAATGAAAAGAATGATTCCAAATTTCAACTAGATTAGAAAGTAAATTTCAATCTACCCAAATCTACTAATACTATAACATATATCGAAAATCTAACGATCTAGCAAAATCGAAATTTCAAATTGACTATCAAATCTAAATCAAATACAAGTTTCTCCCAAAATCAAAAGATTAAAATGAGATAATTCTTGAAATATTCTACGTGTACTAAAAGTGAAAAAGTTGAAGAGAATTTTCAAAAGTTAATATTTTGCTAAAATGGAAACCAAGATTTGAAATCCTAAAACACTTAATAGATAACTATTTATCATCGATTTCATATTCTTGATCCAAAATAAAATTGATTCCATATATATGTACGACCAAAATGACATGATACGCCTTGATTACTACCATATCAAGATGAATACCAAACATAACATCTTTGATCATTAAAAGAATTTAGGTACTGTATGTTTCATATGCAAATTGATATATATATGCAAGTGAGAATGGAATAGTGAGTTTATAATCCTCATTGTTGAGTCGTTTTGTTATGTCTTTTGTTTCTTTTATGTAGGTATTGTTGTTGTGTGTTATCTCAAGGCGAGAGACACACTTGGGTCAAAGTTGTTTGTTGCCTTTGTTTCAATCTGAGTCTTCTTAAAATAGAGTCAGTGGAGGGTTGAAAACGCTAAACTAATTCCTATTGCTTTATATATTTTGAAGTTGCATGGAAAATCAGTTGTGTAAGAGTTAAAGAGACATTAAAATTTTCAAAATCTTAAAATCAAAACATGAACAAATGAATTTCAAGAAAAGAATGAAATCAATGTAACTCGAATATCAAGATGTTTCTTGTAAAGAAAATGAAAAGAAAATTTTCAAATATAAGTGATCAAGGAAAAATGATTCAAAATCCCAATATGTTTTCTGAAATCAAAGATAATGAAAAATATCCCATAGAACTTCAAAATCCTTTTGACAATAATCATATACAACTAGAATTTGAAATTTATATATGTTTTCCAAATAATTCAAAATGAAGAAGTATAAGAACAAAATTTAAAGAAAATGATCAAAGTGCGCAGAAGCGTAATGGAACCATAAAGATTAAGTAAAAGTCTTAAAATGATAAAAGGTTTTTGAGATAACAAAGTTTGAAAAAAAGATAGGATATGTCGTCTGTCAACAAAAGTTAAGTGAATTTCGAGGATGAAATTCTTGTAAGGTGGGAAGAATGAAATACACCAAATCTTTACCTAGATTAGAAATTGAGTTTAAATAGATTAAATGAATAAAATGAATTATAGGATATAATTAGACAAGTTGGCTTAATTTAATTAGCTAATAATTAAGTTGGTTTTGAGATTTGAAATTCCTCAAATCCCTAAACATGTTCTAAAAATGTTTAGAGAATTCCTAAAACCTTGATTCTTAGCCTAAACACTAATTCTTAAATCTCAGTAAAATTTGAGTTCATTTGCTTATCTTAAAATATCAGTTCTTAAACCTGAACTCGAATTAAATATCTTTCATCCAAATTAAATTCCTAAATTAAGTTCTTATTTTAAGATCTTAATTTATAGCCTATTGGTTCAGAAATCATCTTTTAAATACTTCTGGAACTATAGATATTGATCTGATAGTTCTAAACCTATACCCTATTTCTAAAATATCTAAATTTTAAACTATATACTTTCCTTTTCTTTTATCCTTTTTGGCTGCCCTTTCTTTCCCATTTATTTTCCTACGTTTCCCTCTTCTTCTTCTTCTTCTTCTTTCTTTCTTTCTTTCTCCAAATTCAAGACTTGATCTCAAGATCAAAGCCAACTAGAGGATGAATCAAAGCTAGGAGATGAACAAGATGAAGGAAAACAAGCTAGAAGTACAAGAAGTTGCATGATTTAGCCAAAAAGATAAGTTTTCTATTTCTATTTCTCTTTGCTTTTACTTGTTATTTACATTTGTAATTGATGAATTGATGTTGAATTGGGTTGACAGTGCTGTTTATTTTTGTAATTTGAGTTGAAGTTTGATATGGGGAGTGGTTGGAGGAAGAAGATGATGAATAGTGATTATGGAGGTTGATGAAGTTTAGATGTTTGATGTGATGAATGTGAAGTTTATGTTGTTTCAATGTTATATTGATCATATAACAAGCTTTGGAGAACTTTGGAATGAGTTTAAAGAACTTTGAAAAGTGTAAAATGCATTTCAAGAACAAAGGATTTCGTAATTTTCTCATTCCAGTGTACACAACCTCGTACATGGGCGTGTAGCTGCTCGTGCAGGCTTTAAAAATTCTTAAAAGTTGCTCTCGGGTCATTTTTTTTATCCAACACGGCCTCGATACAAGGCCGTGTACACGGTCGTGCAGACTTCTCCTGTTTCGCAGCCGTTTGTATTTTAGCCATAACTTTTTTATCCGACCTCCGATTGAGGTGATTCAAGTTGATTTGGAAAGATTAAAAAGAGATCTACAATTTTTATGTTTTGAGTTTTTACAAGTTCGAAACTTATCTATGCTTAAATTTTGATTCTTTCCAGCTACAACACTTTTCAAAACAAAGTCAAAAACTTGTTTTTGTTTGTTAAATGTGTTTTTGCTTAGGCAATGGATCTTTTTTGAGATAAAATGAGATAGATAAGTGATATTTGATGTGTTGAGTGAATTAATTCATGTAATTAAACATGGGTTAAGTAGATGTATAGATTTAACAAATAATTAGATTAAATCTAGAAGTTAGTTATAAAATGAACTTAGTTAACAAACTTAAGTTCAACTTGATTAAATAGACTTGAATGAGTTAAAATAAATTAGATTGAGTTAGTTTAATTACTTTGGCTTAGTAATTAGATTAAATGATTAATTCTAATGAGTTTGACTTAATGAACTCAATTAAACCAAAATGAACTAGATTTCTTAAGCTTAACCCACTTGGCTTGGCTTTTGAATTGAATGGCTAAGGTTAATCCATTTGACTTGGTAAATGACTTAAATGACTAATTCTAATCAATTTGACTAAGGTTAAGCTAAAATGGGTTAGTGACAAATAATTGGGTTAAATGAATGTGTTAGGGTGATCTTTGAATAATATGGTAAATATGTTGCTTCAAATGTGTGTTTACTTGGAAAATGAATGTTTTTGGTTTTATGAATTCTTTATTAATGTTTTTGTAATAAAACACTATAAATAAAGAGAAAAGAAATACTTTGACAGACAAAGGAGAACCGTCCATATTTTGGCGGGGCGATTTATCGCAGCCATAGTGGGGTTCATTAGTGTCTGATCAAATAGGATTAATAAAAGTTTGATATAAAGTGGATGATTAGTTTAGTTTAGTTTCTTATACGAGCTCTTTTCTTAACAGTGATGGATATCTGATTTTATCTTCTGGATTATCTTATGAAATTTCCTTCCGAAGCTATGTTTGGATTTCATATTCAAGGTACGCAATAACTAGCTTGTCTCTGTGTTAGGATAGGCATTTATGAAACTATATATATTAAGAAAAAAACTTAATTGTGAGTGTTGATTTGTGTTTTACGTCGTTAAATCCAATCCCTGCCCAGGGTGGCATGAGTGCCTAGGGGCGCCCCCTCACAGATTGGGTGAGCCTGGGATGGAAATGGAATTCGGTTCGGGGAGCGGCACCCTGCTCAGATTGGGCATGGTAGATTTAGGTGTTTTCTGTAAAATTATCTAGAACGGTATAAGTATCCGAGCTACTTATATCAACCCCCTGAGCGTCAAGGTTGTTACTCAGGATCCCCCACTATCCTTGTTCGGAGTTTGAATACTCCCGTGTCGATTTGTTTACCTTAAAGAAAGATAATAACTTGTGATTGTTGCATTTGCATTTATGGCTCGTGTGTCACTCCGTGTGTGATTGTGTTGTGTACTGGGCTTTGGCTCATTCGTGTTGTTGTTATTCCTTTTACAGGTTTTGTTGTTGATAAAGATGATGTTGATGATGATGAGTTCTTGTTGATGTTGGTGATGCTTGACTCGGGTTTTGGGAATTTGCGATGATTCGGAGAGAATTTGTGGATGAGTGAAGTGAGTAAGATCGTGGATGTAGTTAGTTATTTTATTCCTTTTGTTTTGTATTAAGTGAGAGCTGGATTTATGATTTAAACTTGTTATATTCTTTAAAGAGCATAGTAAAGCCCATATTTTATAATTTAACTTTTGCAAAGCTTTGTTTAATCTAATAATTCTCCACTTGAGAAGAGTGGAAGTTTTGAAATGTCTTTATTTCTAAATTGTTTTATAAATTTTTTTCCGCTGCTAAATCCAGTTATTGCCCGAATCTAACTAAACAATTTCATAATCTAATATCGAATAGCAATGTTCAACATAAACACCTTCTTTTAAGACAACCTTACGTATAATTCGTAAGAGTTATACGTGGTTGGGGACTTGGTGTGCTTAATTTGAGAATTGAGCATGTCGGGTCTTTACAAAAGCAATGCTAGAACACTATGAGAAGCTATCTTAGAACGTGTGTTAGAACCGCTTCCAGAATCTTTAAGCTGGCAAAAATATTTTACATGATTTTTTTTTTTGTGAACTTCCATTATATCAATGATGAGCTTATTAATAATGATGACCTATCTCCACTCATTAGATGTATTTAGATAATGCATTTAATGTGTTCCATTTAAGGAGGACTTAAAAATTCATGGGATAAATTTAAATTGGATTTTCTCCTTTAATCTTTTAAGGAAAGTTTTATGAAAACTTTGTTACTTTGATACTCCAAAGTTTTATTGAAGATTTATCCAAGTTTAAAATAGAAAAAAGTCATGCAAGAATTTAAGGATAAGGATTCGCACAAACATATCTTTACAACTAAATATTTAGATTTTTATGAAGCTTCAAATCACACGGTTTCAATGATATTCAAACTTTTTCGTTTCAAAGACATAATATCAATTGTTATAGAAGTTAAAGGCAGCAAAAGATACTCTTGAGGATAAGGTCGAATTTCGAAATTCTCAAGATAATTATATCCATGATTTTAGAAAGATATTTTCAAGTTTTCAAGTCCTCAAGTTTCAACAGATAAATATGGTTACATAAGAGAGATCTACTCAAGGGAGTCATTACATCATTGAAGGATATAAAGGAAACTGAATAGCAAAATTGAAGATGCACATTTGCGCTCACAATCAATCTTAATACTATCATGCTTTCACCCGCTAGAACCTTTGTTAGAATCTGCTTGCACTTATGGTTTTTATACACATTTTATTTTGCTTTGTACCTAAACTTTTGAGAACCTATTATACCTCTTTGAAACTATTGTTACTCTTTATTTTTTAGAGTTAGGTCGAGAAGATTATGTGATTAGTCTGGGTATAGGGTTGTGAGATAGAGAAAGATAGCATTGACGTTTGTATTCTGTTAATTGGTTGATTAGATTAGTGGAACGATCGATGTGGACTATCGAATCCCTAGTAGTAGAGCTATAAGAGAATACTGACTTATAAGGAGGAACCTCTATAAATTTCATGTCTAGTTACTTTACGTACTTTAATTTATTATTGCTTTATTCACATTACATTTACATTTGCACTCGACTTAAGTAATACTTGTGCACGCCCAATTAAAGTTAGATCATCTTTTAAGCAAAAATTTATATTACAACCAATTCATGGCTTCCCTCTTATTTGTCATCTTGTTACTATAATATAATATAATATAATGATGAGAGAATAATTAATTAGAATCTTACAAAGTCTGACTTTTAAGGCCGCCTCATATTGCGTGTGTACAAGTGATATGAGGACTTTAGGACAATCCTACTCGGTCCCAGTCTAAGGTTGTCACAAAGAAAATAAAGAGAAATTGGTGTGACGAAGGGGGCAATGGAAAGGAAATAATGAAGGAGAATTTTGCCTTTTCTTTTTTAATTTCTTTGGAACGCAACTCATTACATCTCTCAATTCTCATTGTCCATGAGTCATTAATATAGGTTTGTACTTGCTCTTGTAGATTGCTCCTCAAAAGACAAGTCAAGTCAAGGCCTTAGATTTTTTTTTTTGGGGGTGGGTGGGGGAGAGGGGGTGGTGGAGCGACCATACGAGTAAAAGAAAACTTGTGTGGGTGAGTTATGGGATGAGCTAAGCTGACGGTCAGGTAGGGGTATAGTTAGGTTGTATTTTTTATTTGATGTCTTGGTTAAAATAAGAAGAATGGTCAGGGTAGTTAGGTTATTTAATTGGGTACTTTACTTAGTGTATGGAGATGGTTTGGCTACTCTATACCTTGTGACATCGTGTATATAATGGGTTAGTTTATATAGGTTTTGGGATTTTTGAGCAACTGAATTCGATTTGCTTGTTGGCATTAGTTTTCGTGTTTCAAGTGAAATCATATTATTATTTATTTATATCTTTATCAAGAAAGACAAGTATTTAATAGATTATTTTATTCATTTGAATTGCCTTTGTCTAAGTTTGAGCATTATTAAGGTTTTGAAGTTCTTAGGGTTAAATTTAGAGAACTGAGTTCTCAAATTCTTCTTTCAGGTTTACATAAGGCATATTAAGGTTACTGAGAATTATCTTTCAAATTTAAATTTAGGTCCTAGCTACTTGTTTTAAGGAAATCAATTTGTTGATAGAAAAGGTTTTTTCTTGAAAAGATTTTTGTAAAAAATAGCATATTTTCATGTGTTTGGCTAATTTTATGAAAATAATTTTTCTTTATTTGTTTTTTTTTTCCATATACTTGAATAATGATAAAAACAATGGCAATTAATAATAAAACATATTCTATAATGAGAAATAGATCTACATAAATAAAAAATATTAAAAATTAATAATAAGTATCGTTAATAGTAAATGATTGGTAGATAAAATATATAAATCGATAGAAAAATGATTTACGCTTTTATAATTCGTATGTTGTTTTCCAAAAATAAACTATGAATGAGTCTTTATTTTCCAGAACAAGAGGAAATGTTTTCCATGCTTATTTGCATATAAAATTTTATTATTTTTTTCATTGTTGCCAAGAGTTTTCAAGCAAGTTAAATTTTTATTATGGTATTACCTTTTTTTCCTTATTTAAAACTAAAGTTTTACTGTAGATTGGAGGCTTTTGATTGTGTATTTGCTTCCACATAAATCACAAATTTTTTCCTCTGAGACATAATTCACAAATTAGAACATCTTATTACGATTCCTTCCTCAGAGATATAAAAAGTTACAATGAATGGGTTTATTATATTGATAATTTATCTATTTAAACTTATTATAAGTTATTGAAGAAAAAAAATTTTATAAGTTATTTTATGCTGTATATAAAAAGGGAGTTTATATTATTATACGAGCACTTAATGTTTTCTTATTTTACAAAGTAAAATATATCAAAATGCATCCACACTTTACGAATCGTGATAGTATAAATTGTGCTAGTATATAAGCTTTTGAAAAATTCTAATAAATTCTTTGTACTTTAATATGAATCTCGCAGTAGATATAAATTTTATTTACACTTGAACATTTCATTTGATTTGAAGATGGGTGTTCACAACAAGAATTATAAGAAGAATAAAAACTGCATTTCTCCTGGAGCCAAAGGAAAAAAAAAAAAAACATTTGCAACGACTCTACTCGAGTAATAATTTCGAATATTGCCATTAAAAAAAAAAAAAAAAACAAAGATTGCCACTTTAACATTTGCCAAGATATGACCTAAGGCCATACCAACTTTTTGTAATCCTAATTTTGAATGAGCCCAGACTGCAATCGAGTCAAAAGTAGGGATGTAACCGGGTTGGTTCTTATAGGGTTTCCGACCCACCCAACCCGTTAAAAACCCTATAGGGTTGAACCCTATAGGGTTATAGGGTCGGGTTTGGATATATAGTAAAAACCCTATAGGGTTATAGGGTCGGGTTTGGATCATATAACAAATCCGATGGATATCCGATAACTCGGTATTATAATTAATAAATAAATAAAAACATTACTAAAGGAGCAAAGAAAGAAAAAAAGACATGAAGGAACTACTATCTTTTTTGTCTCCAAGGTTTTTTTTTTTATATTTATGGATTAGTTACGGATTTAGAACTTTTTATTAAATTTTGCTCAAGTCATGTTTGCTATAGAAATTAATATTATTTGTTATCCGTTATATTTTAGTTCAAACATGAAATTTAATTTAACCATATTTTTTAAATATTATACAATGATAAAAGTAATATATTAATGTGTTTAAACGTTATACAATGAATGTGAACTACAACATTTTCTATCAATTCTATATGCATCATTTTATTTTTTAAATGTATAGGAAACTTATGCCAGAAGTACCGACTTTTCTTAAATTTATTATTAAAATTTGAAAATAAGTTTTTTTTTAAAAAAGGTTATAGGGTTATAGGGTCGGTTTCGGGTTCTAAATCAAACCCTATAGAGCGGGTTTGGATATAGCATCAAAACCCTGTAGGGTTATAGGGTCGGGTCTGATAGTCCCTATAGGGTAGCGGGTCGGGTTTCGGGTTCATATGATCCACTCGAAACCCGACCCGGTTGCATCCCTAGTCAAAAGCCTCAAGTGTGGTAATAAAATTAGGTTTTTATTTCCGGATGGCGAGAAAGTAGCCATTTACAAATCAAGGACCATTTTTAATGATATGTTGGGCATCACTTCCATGATCAAAAGAAACAATTAAAAAAAAAAAAAAAAGGCCAAGGCCAGCGTTGATCAACTTAAAACGTCCACAATCCTTCCGCGTAAGGGACTGTTTAATAAATACTTGTAGCCAAAGTTTGGTCCGATGACTTTTATAATGATTTTCCGTTGGAATGGAACGCACAGGAGTTTTTCCTTCGTTTCCGTGAAAGTTATTGATTCAACCGCTTGCCCATTTGGAGCAGAAATAATTCCCGCACACTGGGAGATCACAGGGCTATTACCGTGTCCATATCCGCAGGCATGCAGGTAGCAGGATTATCTTGATTATTAGGATAGCGATATAAATAAAAAAAAATGAATCAAGCTCCAGGCACAAGGCGAAGGACCGTATCTCGAAAGCATAATTTTTGCTTACCGCCTGTTTAGATTATCATTTAATATTGTTTTCAAATCGAATCAATACAGAACCGTGTTAGGGTACAAGTGTGAGAATCTCACATGAAAAATATGAGACTTGTGTAAAGAGTTTATAAGAGGGAAGACCCATTAATCCATTGCTTTAAGGTTTTGGGTTATAGATGGTATCTAAAGCCCATTTGTGCAATCCTTCACAAAGCCCATTGGATTTCTCCCCATTAAAGGCATACTTCAGTTCCTAACAATTGGTATCAGATCCGATGGTTCAGCTGAGAATCTCCCATGGTTGGCCCACCATGTGGAAAGAAGAGCTTGGGTGCTATTGGGCCTTCTCAACCCTAAAAGCTAGCTCATGAGATAAGGTTTTCCCTCACACTTATAAAGCAGCATCCTGCCCCTTCCACAACCGATGTGAGATATCCCCAACATCTCCTCTTATCACACATCGGACCATGGGATTAATCGTCCATGTCCGGCTCAACTGGAGATGTTGCAAACCTGAGCTCTAATACCACTGTTAGGTGCTATTGGGCCTTCTCAACCCTAAAAGCTAACTCATGAGGTGAGGCTTTCCTGCACAATTATAAAGCAACACCCTGCCTCTTCCACAACCGATGTGGGATATCCCAACAAACCGATACAGATATGATATCGATGAAAAATCGATAGTTTTACTCATAAGCTGATCAAGCCAAATCGATACTGAACCGATACCAATACTGATCCGATATAGATAAAAATCCGATAATCCAAATTCTCAATGAAGCAAAAGCATCAACAACAAAAGGGGGTTGTGTGAGACCTATCGTCACTTGTTGATCATCTATTGAAGCAGTCATGTTAGGGTTTAAAAGCCGGTCTTTTTCGTACGAAGTCGGATGACTACAAGAATTTTTAATAGATATTAACGATGATAATTGTTTGTATTTTAAGTAAAGTAAACTAATTTGTTAATTGATTAATTTCAAGAACTTTAATTTGCTATAATGATTTATCAATGCTCTTTATTCTTTTAATCAAACCTTTTCAATTTTTAATCTTTTTAAATATGGATTCATTTAACTGTATACAAACGATAAGAAATAATCAATTAATGTGACATAATGTACATTTTTTATGGAACTTCAATTGATTAAATTATCTACACCAACTATATTAACTAAATATGATTAATTGGTATTAACAATAAAACATACAATGTATACACTATGTAAAGTTCCGCTATCACCCCTATAATAAAAACAGATGATAACAACTCCCCAACCACATATAATCTGTAGAATTATATGTAAGATTGTCCTAGAAGAAGTGTTTGAAGAATTATTTGCCTAAACCCTCAATACTCAACTACAAATTTGAAAATAATTGATTTTTCTTTTTAAAACTTGTAATAAAAACACCATATCACATTCATCATATATTATAGGACAAACAAGTTCAAGATATACATATAGCTAAGTTTAGATTTACAAATAAGGGTTTCTTACAAGCCTTATACAAAAGCTACAAAAGGTAATTCAACCTATAACATCAAATATAAACTTCAAAAGATTCCATAACTAGTCTATTACAAAATAGGAATTCCATCCTAGTCCATGGTCATATTTAGTCCTCCAGGTCATCTAAGAAATCCTCAAAGTTGGTACCATAACCCATATTCGTGTAAAACTCATCTTGATTGTCACATGAAATAGTTAAAATATGAGCCAAAGGCCTAGTACACAAGTAACAAATACAAATGCGAAGTGATTCACACATGTTTAAACTAAATGCAAATGCAACAGTCATTAGATTATTAGTTAATCTTTAGTTAGCCAAACAACACTAGAGTATTCAAACTTTGAACAACAAGGATTTCTAGACCTGAGTAATGATCATGACACTCAAGGAGTTGATATAAGTAGCTCGGATACTCATATGTCCTAGATAGTTTTATCCAAAACAAAAAAAGTAATCTCATTTAGGGTTCTTAGCTGTTTCTCGACTTTACTTAACTCAATTCATAATATCACTTAATTCAATTATTCCCATAAATATTGAATTAAATTATATTACATCCTTTCAAGAATAAGCAAGTGTTATACTGATACCAAATACCCTATCAATTACCCACTAACCACTTATGAAAGCCATTTCAAAATGACAAGGGTGGTCTAAGTGCCTAAAACTACCATGCCCCCAATCTGAGCAGGGTACCGCTCTCCAAACCAGATTAAATAGTGTAAAAGACACTCATTCAAGCAATTATTAAATTTTCTTAATTTAAAGTAATTTCAAAGGATGCCTATCCTAAACAAAGAATAAAGCAAGTTACTGTGTACATGAATTAGCTCGGGAACTAATAGGGTTAGTCGAGCGATGATCTATCGTACAAAGAAAATATTGAATTTCTTACTTAGTTCAAGCACTACTCAACTAGTTTTAAATATAACCAATCAAAGAAATTCAAATAAATTATTACAAGGTCATGATAGAGCATTTAAACATCATATAATGCTCAACAAATATTCAATTGATCATATGTCAAGCTTTGGAAATATTGGAGGAAGTTTTTGAAAGTGGAAACTATAGGGAAGGCCGACGGTGTTGGTTCGGTGTACTCTGCACTAAAAACTCCACGCTTGCCATCGTTGGCAGCGTTCAACAATATGTTGGTCGCGTTATGGTCTGCGTCGGCTGCTTTGAACCCGTGTAGACTACAACTCTAATTTTCCAAAATTTCCGAGAGTTCCACTGGGATGGTCCATGCCCGTAGATACTCCCAACACCGACAGTGTTGTCGTGTACACAGGAAGCACTGACCCCTATGCCGGCTGCATTAGGACGGCATACATAGCAGCACAGTTTTTTCGAAAAATTATAGATTTCCCTGTTTCGAAACACAATTTTTTTACCACATTTCTCATTTTCAAACTTCCTCCAAACTTATTTCCATCACCAATCTTTAACCCATATGTATTCTAACTCCTTTTAATACATACAATCTTCACTTTGATCTTATAAAACATCTATATTTACCATTTTAAACAAAATTGTTCATTTAACCCTTCACATTGCAAAATTAACTATTCAACCCTTTGTCATCCTAACACAACCATTCAAACACTTCCAAATTCATATAAATACATACTACAAACTCCTCTAACAACATAACATACTCAAACTACCATCAAAGTATAAAAATAATCTTATCACCATTTAGCATATAAATCCTATTCTAATAGAAGCATAACATAAGTACACATATAAAGCAAGAGAAACACACTTACCATAAGAATTTTATGCCTTGGTTTAAGAATCTTGTTGGAAGCTTTTGAGGGTTTAATTTGTGGAAGATGAAGGGTCTAATTATATATGGCCATGGGAGAGCTTTTTGGAGAGGAAAAATGGGGTTTTGAAGCTTTTTGGAGTGTGTTATATTGGTCTAAAAATTTTGGACGAATTTTGCACTTTTAGAAGTTGATATTTAGCCGTTAGTTGGCTTTAGTGGCTGCCAAATTAAGGCCTTTGATTGGCTTGGCTTTGGCTAATTAATGAGCTTGCTTTTTGGCTAATTATAGGTGGTATTAGGCTTACTTTCTAAATGAAATTTTCTGCTAAATGTAGGCTTAAATGCATGCATAATTTAATTTGTTATAATCATATTTCATACATTCTAATGCACTTAAAATTTATGAACCCAATATTTAAACATTCTAAGGTATTTAATTATTTTTAAGACAACAACACAACTCATATTTCATGCATCAACATGAATTGTATTTATCACATTTCAAAATCATATATAATTTTAATAACACATTTATAAAATATAAATTGGGAAATTCATGGCTATTTCATTCTCCTCTCCTACAAAAAGTTTCGTCTTTGAAACTTAGCTTACCCTTATCATAGCTCGAATATCTCTGGATACTTATATCTCATCTCATTCTCAGGCTCCCACATTGCCTCTCTCTCGGTTTGTCCAGTCCACAAAACTTTCACAAAAGGAATTACTTTCTTTCTTAGCACTTTGTCAATTATACCCAAGATCTTGATTGACTTTTCAATTGTGCTCAAATCTGGTTGGACTTCTAGATGATGAGAAGAAATGATGGCATCGGGATCTGATATACATTTTCTGAGTTGAGACACATGGAAAACGTCATGCACTTCTGACAAGTTTGGGGGTAAAGTTAATCGATAAGCTATTGGTCTAACTTTCTTCAAAATCTCATAAGGACCAATATATCTCGGATTTAATTTGCCCTTAAACCCAAATCTAATAACACCTTTTGTTGGAGAAATCTTGAGAAACACATGATCACTCACATCAAACTCTAATGGTCTTCTCCTCGTGTCAGCATAACTCTTGTATCTATCCTGAGTTATTTTTATCCTCTGTTTTACCACTTGTATTTTGTCCACTGTTTGTTGAACTAATTTTGGACCCAAAATAGCTCTCTCACTAACTTCATCCCAGTATAATGGAGATCTACATTTCCTACCATACAAAGCTTCATAAGGAGCCATCTGAATCGTCGCTTGAAAACTGTTATTGTAGGCAAATTCAATAAGTGGTAGATAGGTGTCCCATCTATTGCCAAAATCTAAAACACATGCCCGAAGCATATCTTCCAATATCTGAATAGTCCTCTCTGATTGCTCATCGATTTGTGGATGGAACACAATACTGAACTGAAGCTGGGTACCTAAAGCTGTATGTAGACTTTTCCAAAACCTGTTGATAAAACGAGTATCTCGATCGGAACTAATCGTATTCGGAACACCATGAAGTCTTACCATCTCCTTAATGTAGATATGTGCCATCTTTTCCAAAGAATCTCCAACTTTCAAGGGTATAAAATGAGCAGACTTTGTTAATTTATCAACGATCACCTAAATAACTTCATACTTAGCAATAGTTCTTGATAGTGCCGATACAAAATCCATAGTGATATCTTCCCATTTCTACTCGGAAATGGATAGAGGATTAAGTTCCCCTCCTGGTCTTTGATGCTCAATCTTTATTTGTTGACAAATCAAACACTTGGATACATAATGAACAACATCTTTCTTCAATCCTTCCCATCAATAATATTTCTTCAAATCCTTGTACATCTTGGTGCTCCCAGGGTGGAGAGAATATGTGGCAGAATGAGCTTTCTTCATGATCTCTTCTCTCAAACCATGTGGTACAGAAATCTAATTCCCGTGTCTAACAACACCTTTCGTATCAACTTTCAACCTTTTTCTTTTTCCATCATTTATAGCAAACTTCATTCTCTTGGTTTCATCATCTTCTTTTTGAGCTTGTTTAATCCTCTCTAAGATTATTGGTTGCAAAGATAATTAAGCTAACATCATATCAACTTTTTCCTTGTAATTTCAAGTTTTAACTTTCTAAATTCCATGTGAATCTCCTTCTGAATTGTGAGTAGAGTTGCAATATTTACTTGCTTCTTCTTACTAAGAGCATCTGCTACCACATTCGCTTTACCAGGGTGATATAGAATTTCTACATCATAATCCTTAATTAATTCAAGCCACCTTCACTATCTCATATTAAGCTCTCTTTGTGTAAATATGTATTTCAAACTCTTGTGATCAATGTATATCTTACACTTCCCTCCAAAAAGATAGTGTCTCTAAAGTTTCAAAGTAAGTATCACTACTGCCAACTCTAAATCGTGCACTGGATAATTTTTCTCATGGGGCTTTAACTATCTTGAAGCAAAGGCTATGACTCTTCCATCCTGCATAAGAACACAACCAAGTCCTTAGATAGAAGCATCATTGAACACCACAAATTCCTTTCCACTAACAGGCAATGCCAAAATAGGAGCAGATACCAGTCTTTCCTTTAATTCCTCAAAACTCCTTTCACATTTATCATCCCATACAAACTTAACATTCTTTTGTGTCAATCTTGTTAATGAAGATGCAATTTTCGAAAATCCTTCCACCAATCTTTGGTAACATCCAGCCAATCTAAGAAAACTTCTGATTTCACTTACATTTGACCATTCCAAAACAGCTTTAATCTTCACTGGATCAACTGATACACCCTCTTTTGATATAATATGCCCTAGAAAGGATATTTCTTCAAGCTAGAATTAGCATTTATTGAATTTAGCATAAAGTTTCTTCTCCCTAAGCCTTTATAACACAAGCTTCAAATGCTCTTCATGCTCCTCTCTACTTCGGGAAAAATAAAAATATCATTGATAAACACTATAACAAATGAATCCAAATAATCTTTGAAGATCCTGTTCAATAAATCCATAAACGCAGCTAGAGAATTTGTTAACCCGAAAGGCATCACCAAAAACTTAAAGTGCCCATATCTAGTCTAGAAAGCCGTCTTCTAAATATCTTGAGATTTGATCTTGAGTTGATAATAACCCGATCTCAAGTCAATCTTGGAAAACACCATGACTTCTCTCAATTGATCGAATAAGTTATCAATCCGGGGTAATGGATACTTATTTTTAATAGTAACCTAATTTAATTCCTTGTAATCGATACGCATTCGCAAACTTCCGTCCTTCTTCTTTACAAACAACACAAGATTACCCCAAGGTGATATGCTTGGTCTAATGAAACCTATTTCTTGCAAATCTTGTAACTGCCGGTTCAATTCCTTCAATTCTGCAGGTGCCATCCTGTATGGAGCTTTGGAGATAGGTACAGTTCCAGGTAACATTTCAATTCCAAATTCTATCTCTATATTAGGTGGCAATCCAGGTAGCTTCTCAGAAATACATCAAAAATTCATTCACAACAGGCACCACTTTCATATCTATCTCCTCAATACTTATAGCTGCTACAACAGATTTTTCCTACAACTACAATGATTTCATGCTTCTAGGCCTTAACCTTTCCAACAAATATGTAAATCTCCCTTCACTCAAATCAAAACTCAACTCTGCCTTACTACAATCAATTATAACCTTATAATGATTTAGTCAGTTCATTCCTAAGATCACATCAAAGTCAGACAAAGGCAAGACTATCATATCAGTAGGCATACTCACATCAGAAATCATAACATTCACATTTCTACACACACATGGTTGCCTATTTCAATCACCAAAGGAGTAGTCACACACATAATGCGATCAATTAATGTTTCAGAAACAAGTTCACACTCATTCATAAAATTTTCAAATATACATGCATGAGTAGCTCCAGTATCAATTAACACATAAGCATCTTGATTAGATACACTCAAAATACCTACCAAAGTTTCTACTAAAGGTGTCTTTTCAATCTGTTGTAATGTAAAAGCTCTAGCATTTGTTTTTCCCTTCTCCAAATCAACTCCACTCTTATTATTAGGTTGATCCTTACAATTAGCAATGTGGTGACCTCTTTGCTTACAATAAGCACAGAAAATAGGTGGTAATTTTATATTGTTGCACTCAAAAGATCTATGTCCAATCTGTCCACAAGAGAAACATGCATAAGAGTCCACTTACAATCTGATAACTCATGAGGACCAAAGCACCTGAAACATTTCTTCTCAAATATGGGGTTTGAAGCTTTAAATGTCGACTTTTGATCTCCTTACCTTCCCATAAAAGGCCTCTTTCCCTTGCCTTCATAATTCACTCCTTTACTAGCACTTTGAAAACCACTATAGGATGAAGTAGGAGCAGGTTTTTTCCAGAAAATGCAACTCTCCTTGCCCTTCTCACTCTACTATTAGTTTGAATTTGTTCAACTAACAAAGCCTTAGCCACAATATCTGCTAGAGTATGCAACTCAAATTTCTTCACATCACCTTGAATTTCCTCATTCAAACCATTCTAAAATTTTTGAACTTTCATCCTCTCATCTCGATAATCTCCTCCAGCAAAGCGTAGTAGCCTGCAAAATTCACCGTAATATTCATCTATGGTCTTGCTTCCTTGCCTCAAGTTCAACTAATTAGCAATCATCCTTTCTCTGACTGAATTTGGAAAATATTTTGTGAGAAAAGTGTCCTTGAATGTTGTCCAAGATATGGGATGATGCAAATCTCCACTAGCTAGTTTCCACCAGTTATAGGCTTCCTTTTTCATCATATAAACTGCTAAATTGACTTTCTTGTCTTCTGGAGTAATACTAGTAGCAAACGTCTTCTCCAACTCTTCTATCCAACTCTCAGCTACTTTAGGATCAACACTTGTCCCATCAAATTCAGGAATCATCTTGCTAAAATCTTGCAACTTTATCTGATTAGGTTGGTCATTCACATGTGGATTCTCATTTTGTCTCACTCCTTGCTGATCACTCTGCTGCATGATATGTTGATTGTGTTGAAACATCATCAATTGATACTATTGCATCATTGCTATCATGTCCCTTAGCATACCATACATAGAAGCTGGGTCATTTGTAGGCATTGGTGGCATTGGAGGAAAAGGAGGCATAGGAAAAGGAGGTAGAATCTGTGTTGTTAGAGAAACTTATGATGCAGAAGCTGAAGCATGAGATGGAGCAGCTTCAGTACTATGAGTAGAAGATGAAACAGGAGTTGATGTAGATGACGACTGTGGCGATATAGACATATTCTCTCTGTTAGAGAATTGCCTTGATGACCTCCTTAACCTATCCATCTTAACAATTGCATGCAATATATTCAACACACACACATGTATAAAATATCAAATCATACACAAAGTTTACTAAATTCACATTCACATTTATAAATAATAATAAGCAAGTTAAACAAGCCATTAAACAAGCAACAAGCACATCAAGCAAACTAGAAAACAAGTAAATAAACCATTTAAGCAAACTTAACTATTTTCTATATTACCTATTTGTGTCTAGGTCAAGTCTCAAACAAACTATTATATTTAGGCAAACAATTATTCAAACTCTGCCATATACCATCTGTAAAGACCCGCTATCACCCCTATAATAAAAATAGGTGATAACAGCTCTCCAGCCACATATATTCTGCAAAATTATATGTAACGTTATCCTAGAAGAAGTGTTTGAAGAATTATTTACCTAAACCCTCAATACTCAACTACAAAATTGAAAACTATTGATTTTTTTTTTTAAACTTGCAATAAAAACACAACATCACATTCATCATACATTACAAGACAAACAAGTTCAAGATATATATATAGCTAAGTTTAGATATTACAGACAAAGGCTTTTTACAAGCCTTATACAAAAGCCACAAAAAGTAATTCAACCTATAACATCAAATAGAAACATC